>OY728152.1:1650887627-1652137627 GCA_963277665.1 Viscum album
CATGAAATATATGACTACATATCTAGGTAATATATTTTCAGTGGGTTAAAGTTGATCACCAGAGGCCCTCTAGTTTTCTTCAACCACTACTCATTCCTACCTAGAAGTGGGATGAGGCCTCCATGATTTTCATCATTGGAATATGCATAAAACCTGAGGAAGAAATGTGATTTGGGTATTGATTGACCATTTGACCAAAATATCCCACTTCATTCCATTCAAGGACTCGAATAAAGTGGATGTGATGGGTCGTCTCTATGTTCAGGAGATAGTGAGGCTTCATTGTGTATCATTAGCAATCATTTTAGATAGGGACCCCTAGTTTACCTATCAGTTCTAGGAAGTCCTTCATAAGGAAATGGGATCCCAATTCAAGTTGATAATGACATACCATCCCCAAACATATGATCCGATGGATCAGGTAAATCCAATCTTGTAAGACATTATCTGTGCATGTGTTTTATATTTCAAAGGCTTATGGGATAAACATTTTGGATTGGTGGAGTTTTCTTATAACAACAGTCACCATTCCTAAATAATAATGGCTCTTTTTGTGGTGCTTTATGGCTAGTCATGTCATTCGACTTTATGCTAGATGAAAGTGGGTGAGACATCCTTATTGGGGATGAGCATTGTACAAGAGACATCTGATAGGTTTTGTTTGATTAGGAAATAGTTTTCAAAAACTCACATCCACCACATGTATTTTTCTGATCAGCGATGATGAGCCTTGAAATTCTATGTGGGTGATCAAGTGTTTCTAAAGGTGGATCCTTACTTGGGTCACCATTGTCTTGGTTAGTAGGGGAAGCTAGCACCGAGGTATGTCATAACTTTTGAGATTACAAAGAGAATTGGTTATTGGTATACCAGCTAGATTTTCTATCTCAATTGATGTCGATTCATGATGTGTACTGTGTCTCACAGTTAAATAATTATAATCCTAAACCATATGATGTATCAAATTGTGAAGAGTTGGGGATGGAATCATACTTTTCTGTGTTTGAGAGACTAGTTAGAATTGTGGATTCCCAACTAAAATTTCTTTGAGGGAAGTCTAAAATACTGGTTCGGGTTTTTTGGCTGAACATAAATGATGAGCATGATACATGGGAGTGAAAATCTTGGGTTTTGAAGTATTACCCATTATTATTCTCTTATTAGGATTCATATTGAATTTCCTAGTGTGGAAAGTTTCCATGGAGGGGAGAATGGTCACATCTGTGGTTTTATTTTTAGGTCTTTTCTATTTTATTTTTAATCTTATATTTTATCTCTATATTTATTTGGAGTTTCTGAGAAAAATGGAAGTTTTTGGACCTAGAATAAGTTGGTGCATGGTTTTATTATAGTTAGTATAAAATTCACACCAGCCCAGAGGAGACCATGTAGCCTAGATAGTGGTACTGTCCAGGCTGCACGACCTAGCACACAAGTGTGTGGGCTAACTGCATTCCTAGGACAGTGCCACAGTCTGAGGTACACAACTGGGCACATAAGAATACACCCTCCCCTAGGAAACCATGAGGCCTATTTTCTCTATTAATAATGGTGATGCAAAGTTTTCATACGATTTGTAAAACTGTGTGTCCAAACCATGCATCCTACCCATAACTTTAAAAATGTTGAAATTCCCATTTTTAACTCTTCAATTTTAAGACCCTAAAACCCTTGTCTCTCCCCATTTGTCCACTCTATCCCAAGGTACACCCCCTTCCTCTCATCCTCCTTATTCTTCGATCCTTGGGTGGATTTGGTGTGGATCCTTCAAAAACTCTTCAAGTAATCCTCTCCTCTCTTGTTTTCCATCTTCTTCTTTGTCTCCTTCTCCTTATTTATTAGGTTTTATCTTCTTTAGTAGATTTATTGAACTTGTTTGGGTTCAATATCAGTTCTTTGGTTTGAATATTGATGTTTATGTTGTGGATTTTTCTCTTTTAGGGTTTTCTATTGGTGTGGTTGTGGTTTTTACTGGGTTTTGTGGAGTGTGCAAGCATGAGGTGTGTGGTTCCTTAATTTAACATTGTTTGATTATTTTAGTATGATTAAATGGTTTTCTAAATGAGTTTTATGTGTTGTGTGGGTTTTGATAATCATGTTTTCCAAGGGTTTTGGTGTGTATAAGGGTTTAAAAGAGGTTTCCTATAGAAAATGGTTGTTTTTTATGTGCACTTCTATTGTTGGATATGTGTATATAAAATAGGTGGTTCATGTGAAATGTGAAAGGAGATTGAGAATAAGGTAATCCTAGGTAACTAGGTTTTCAGACTAGGTCTAGTATTCTAGGTAGTTTAGTAGGGCCGAGGCTCGATTCCCTCTATCAAGATTGATGCTACAACATGAACTAAACATATGATGATGATTGGAGACAACTAGACCTTAGGACGTGACACCCTAAAAATTTCTTGTACATGAGTATGTAGTGGGGTTTTTTATGTACTTATCACAAAGGTATGAGGATAATAGGACTCCACTATCCCTAGTTCCTTAGAGATTACTTGTGGTGCTCATGTTATGATATGTATACCATTCAACTAGTTTTTGTCTTTACTTTACCCTTTAATTTCAAGGCATGTTTCACTATTTTTTTTAAACTAGCATGTTGATTTTTCTTATAATGTTATATAATGAAATATCTATTTGTGGTATCCTACTAGGAATTGGATCACACCCTGCACACGCCCTTAGCTGTATGTAGACCTTGTTATGTTTAATCCAGGTAAAGACAACTTGTTTCATAGTGTAAAGGGTGGATATTATTGCTAGTGGTTCTTCTTTTACATGTGGGGGTGGGGGTGGTGTGGGGGTATTGACCCTCTTTTCACATGGTGTCTTGGTTGCTTAATTGTTTCCCTCACCATTTTAGTATTTTGGTTTTTGGTTAATAATGAAAAATTATTTAACCCGTGATGGTTGTATTTTATTTTAGTTATAATTACTAATTATAATGTGATGTTCTATTCTTATAGATTTGTTATGGATGATTCTTATGGTAAAATTCATTCCCAAATGTCATTTTTTGTTGCCCAAGCTCTAGTTTCCAGTCCATGGGGATTGGGAATGCCCTTCGGGCCTTACCACAGGATGGTTTGGGTGTCAATTTAGATGGTAGTCCAACTTGGTTCATTAAAAGCCATCTTGGTTTATTCTAAAACCAAGGAGGATCATGTGCATCATTTTACAGAAGTTTTGGAAATTATTCAAATCACAGACTTTACATGAAGCTTTCAAAGTGTAATATTTGGATTTGGGAAGTAAAGTTTTGGGACTCATGGTCTTGGAATGTGGTATTTCTGTTGACCTTAATAAGGTGAAAGATGTTTTGAATGGGATAAATTGTTTAATGTTTTCAAGATATAATGATTATTTGGGTTGGCGTGATATTACCATAAGTCTATTAAAGATTTATCGAAGATGGCTTCTCAAATGACCACTCTCACTCAGAAAGGGGTGAAATTAATTTGGGATGAGAAATTTCAGAGTTATTTTGATGATAAGAATCATATTTTGACTTATGTTCTAGTGTTGTTTCTTACAAATATTGGGTAGGGATATGTGGCCTTTTGTAATGCATCAAGTGTAGGTTTGGGATGTGTTCTTATGCAAGGTGATCATGTGACATCATATGGATCTAGAAATATTAAGCCACATGAGAAGAACTATCCAACCCATGACCTTGAACTCACAGTCATGATGTATTAACTTAAAAATTTCTGACACTAAATTTTCAAATAATGGTTTACCATGTATTTTAACTAAAAAAATTTGTGTTATATCTTCTCCAAAAAATATTTTAGCCTTTGGTAGATACATTGAGTATATTACCTAAAATATTTTGATTTCAACATTGCCTACAACCCTCATAAGAGGAATATTATCACTAATGCATTTAGTAGGAAACCTTTGAACTGGGCCATGAAAGAATCATCAGAAGAGTGGAATGTGGTGGATCTATTTTCTTAGTTGCATTTGGGATTTTGGGAGGATGTGACCAAGGTTGTTTTGAAAAATTCTCAATTGACCTCTGATCTTCTCAAGATGATTATTCAGGAGCAGTAGCTTGATGATGAATTCCATGGAATTAGGGGCTCTCTTTATGGTGAGTAGACCATTAGTGAGTGGTCATTCTTTGAAGAGTGTATCATATGTTTCTAGAAATAGTATTTTGTGAATTTTCTTGTAATAAATAATGGTATGGGGTATTTTCATAATTCATAGTGGGAAGTAAATCCATACACCAAAAAGATATTCTATGATATGAGGTGAAGATTATGGTGGATAGTTTTGAGATGAGACTTAACTGAACTTGCTTCTTATTGTTATACCTTTATACAAGTCAAAGAAAAGCACTAGAGACCTTTAGGTTTGCTTCATCCACTTCATATTCTGTCTTGTAAGCAGGATGATATTTTTATGGAATTTTTGGTTGGGTTTACATATACCACTCAAGGGAGGAATATAATATGGGTAGTGATTGATAGGCTGAAAAAATTAGATCACTTTATACCCATTCTGGATACAACCAAAGTTAAGGATTTGGGAAATCTATATATGAAAGAGATTGTCAGTTTATATGGGGTTCCATCCATTATAGTTTCTAATAGGGATCCCCATTTACCTTCTTTTTTATAGAAGGGCCTCTAAGAGGAAATGGGATATTAGGTTAGATTGAGTAAGAAATATCACCCACAGACAGACGTCCAGATGGAACAAGCAATAAAAATCTTGGAAGACATGATTTTTTCTTGCATTATTGATTTTGGCAGAGATTGGGATGACTATTTGGGAATGTTTTAGTTTTCCTACAATAAAAATTACCAATCCGAAATCAGAATAGATCATTTTGAGGCATTGTATGGGTTTCCTTTTAGATCTCCATTGTGTTAGTCAGTGATTAGTGAAGCTTCCTTTGTTGGACCAATTTTAGTTCGTGAGACAATAATAAATATTCAGTCGATTCATCAAAGAATAATAATAGCTTAGAGCTTGTATAAATCTTATAATGATCATCATAGATGAATGTGGTAGTTTTTAGTTGCTGACTATGTGTTCTTGATAGTTTCACCTTGGTTGGGTCACTAACATCATGGGAAATAGGGAAAGATTACACTAAGGTTTGTGGGTCAATTTGAGATTATTCATCAGGTGGGGAAAATGGATTACCGTTTATCACTTCCACCTTAGTTGACGCCGATCCCCAATGTGTTTCATGTATCACATCTCGTGAAGTATCTTTCTTAACCATCTCATGTCTTGATATGGGAAGATCTTAATGTTGAACCTAATTTATCCATGACTTAGCATCCAATCAGGTTTTTTGATTATGAGACAAAGGTTCTTCATGGTAAGATGATAACTTTAGTCTATGTTTTATGGAAGCATAAATTTTATTCACTTAATACTTCATATCATGAGGTATTGATGAGGGACAAGTGTCCTCATCTCTTTAACATGTATTTGTTCTTAATAGACTTTCTAGGGATAGAAATTTTTTATGTTTAGGAGGTTATAATATACCGTTACCTTATTTTAGGTACTTCTTGACCCTTTTTTGTTTCCCCTTTGGTTGGTCCTTGTCTTAGGGTGTTTTGGGTGAAATTTGGAAATTTTTGTGAGCATTTTTGGTAGTTCATGGTTAGAACACAATTTTACCAAACCATGTAACCCCTAGTGTAAACCGTTCCCCCCCTAAATAGTGGAGATACATGGTTAGAACACAATTTATCAATACATGCACCACCCTAGGGGAAAATGTGATAAAAAAATAGTAGGGGTGCATGATTAGGGCACCTGGTTTGTTTAACAATGCACCCTCTCCAGCAAAACATGCATGTGGTGATTTAATCCCCCAAAAATTATTTTAAAATTCTTGGACCCACCAATTTAACCCTTAATCACCCTATTTTAACCCTAATCCAATTACATGGTTATTAAAGGCTCTAAAGAGGTGGAATTGAATCCTATAACCCCTTTTCTTTGTATATCGAAGCTTCATTGATTGCGTTTGATCTCCTCCAAGTAAGTGGATCAACTCTCACTGGTTTCTAATGATCTCTTTTTATCTCATAATTAGAGAGTGGTAAATCACCATGTTATTGATGATATAATATCTATTTTATGGATCCTGATTCTAGATTTGATTCCTTGATCTCATTTTCCTTCATTCTTTATTAGCATTCCCCATTACAACTGTTGACTATTGATCACGTGGTTAAAGGTAGGTGGCTCCATATGAATTTTACCTATAATTGAAACCTTAAATCGCTTTATTATTTTGAAATGAGTTTTTAATTGATTTATAAACCCATAATTGAAATGATTTTATGTGTGATTTGAAATGGAATGGAAATTGAGAAAACAAAAATCCAATTTTAATGATATTAAATTTTTTGGATGGATTTGTAAAATATGGATTGATTTAAGAAATTTATATTATTTAATGATTTGGAAATTTAAATGATTTAATGTTAATTCTTGATAAAAATTTCTTAAATTTAAAGATGATTTGAAAATGCATGAATTGATTAAAACATATGATTTGGTTTTTAAATGAAAAGGCATGTTGAAAAATGAAATCGGGAAACTGAATTGTGATTAATGAAATGATTTTAAATAATTGATTTGGTTGTGATTGATTAATTGATTGATTGAATAACATGTGAGCCTAGGTATTTAGTTGTTAATTAGGATAATAATTCTAATATCCAACCCCATAAAAATTGGTTGACGATGATAATAGTGACATGAACTTACTGCATCATGATTTACCCAATTGGTAGTAGAGTGCCAACAACCTGAGAAAAGGGACATGTGCACACATTGATATGAGATAACTAATTAAGTAGTGTGAGGATACTATTTCTAGAAACTAACATACTATAGTTATTATTATATGGTGTTATGATATGTTCATATTTGATGATTAAATTCCATTGATTGTGAACTATTTTATTCATGCCCATTGATTTATATAAATATTCTAAATAAAATGTTCATTTGAGCCTATTTTGATGTATTGACTAAATTTATGATTTTAAATCATGTTTTGTTGAAAATATGTAAATTCCATGACATGATTTATTTTATTAAAATTTAAATCCTAAATGGTTTATTGTTATCACTAGTACAAAAACCTTTTTTACGTCGGTTTTTTTCTTTTTATCGTCGGTTTTTAGGCGACGTTATTGCGAGCGACGTTAAAAATATGAATTTTTACGTCGGTTATTTAATAACCGACGTAAAAAATGGGGTAATATAGTTTTTAACATCAGTTTTTAAAAAAACGATGTGAAATACATTCTGGAAATGGCGATAAGAAGCCATTTTTTACGTCGGTTTTTGAAAAACCGACGTTATAAGTCATTTTTTACGTCGGTTATTTAATAACCGACGTTAAAAGTTATTTTTAATGTTGGTTATTAAATAAAAGATGTAAAAAATGTTTACTATCTTGTAGAAAATTTTCTATGCTTTCATTTGATAGGTCATAGAGCTCAAACAGATTTACGGATCGAAAGTTATGACCTTCAGAAGTTTGATATTTTTTTTGAGGAAAGATTGAATGAGCCAACCGTAGCTTCATATTAGAAGGAATTTTTGAATCCGTAGGGGGAATTGTATTTTTATCATGATATAAAGAATCATCCATCATTATAATAAATTGACAATCGTTAAATGGTATATCAATTAAGAAAACTACTCATAGAAAATATAAATCATGGGAAAATAATTACAAATACCTTGACGGGGTCACAGAAATAAGAAATCGTTGATTCACGTTGAAGATAAAACAAGTTGATTCGGTGGAACGATGATGGTTGAATGAAATGATCGTAAAATGGTATATCAATTAAGAAAACAAATCATAAAAACCATAAACAATGGATGTAAGATAAAATATACCTTGACGAGATCGCGGAAAGAAGAAATAATTGATTCACGTTTGAGAGAAAAATAGTTGATTTGGGGGAATGATAATAGTTGAAATAAATGATCATAAAATTAGGATGGGTGTATAATGTAAACATGTAATTGAGATTCTATGAGAAAACTCGGTATTAAAAATTTTAGGCGGCAATTCAAAATTTCGATGCCGCGATGTAAAAAAATTGAAATTTCGCGTTCGTGGGATATTAAAATTTTCATTCACGTCGGTTTTATGATAACCGATGTGAAAAGATATTAAAATTTTCACTTATTTTTCACGTCGGTTATTATAAAACCAATTTGAAAAATCAATCTTCATCACTCTTTCACGTCGGTTATTAAATAACCGACGTGAAAAATCGATTTTCATGACTTTTTCACGTTGGTTATTTAATAACCGACGTTAAAAGGTATTTTTCACGTCTGTTATTTAATAACCTATGTGAAAAAAGTTTACAAAAATGTATTTCATTTTCCAAGCTTTAATTTGACAGGTCACAGAGCTCAAACGGAGTTACGGATTGAAAGTTATGGCCTTCAGAAGTTGGACATCCTTAAGACATCGTTTAGAGATGATCAACTTCTGAAAGCCATAACTTTTTATCCGTAACTCCGTTTGAGCTCTGTGACCTATAAAATTAAATCTTGGGAAATTAAATATATTTTTGTAAACATTTTTCATGCCAGTTATTAAATAACCGACATGAAAAAGTCATGAAAATAAATTTTTCACGTCGGTTATTTAATAACCGACGTGAAAAATATGTGAAAATTTTAATATATTTTCCTGGAAAAGGATTTTTCACGTCGGTTATTTAATAACCGATGTGGAAAAGTGATGTACATTGATTTTTCACGTCAGTTATATAATAACCGACATGAAAAATCAGATAAAATGGATTTTTAACATCGGTTCTTATATAACCGATGTGAAAAATGAGTGAAAATGTATTTTTCACGTCGGTTATATAATAACCGACGTGAAAAATCAATTTTTAGATATTTTCACATCGGTTCTAAAAAACTGATGTGAAAAATGGTGACGTAAAAAAATGTTTTTGTACTAGTGTGGAATTTCTTATGGAACACTTGGTGAGATCCTACTAGGATGTTTAGCTCACAACCTACCTTTTTATTTAGGAATTTTTAGATTATATTTTTCCAGGTCCAAGAAATGGGAAAGTTCCACTTGTAGGTGGTTGATTTTCTTGATCCTTATGTTCTAGAGTGATGGTGGTGACTGGTGGAGACTTGATCTACCTGTTACATGGGATGTCTAAGGTTTTATCTTGGAAGATGTTGTGTCCTTAATGATGTACTATTTTTTGTTTCATTTTACCTATTTTCTTTTGGTAATTTCTCCTTGAGGAGTGTTGAGTATACTAACTTTTATATTTTTTCATTTGGTGTTTTGTGGGAAAACCATTCCCTTGTGATTCTTTCATGATTCCTAGTGCTATTTTCCAACCTGTGGGGATGTGTAAATACCTTTATACTCTATTAATACCTTCTTAGGTATCAGTGTACTAGGCAATATGGGTTGGTTCATGATAGATAGGGTCCTTATAATGGGTTTTAGAGCCTAGTGAGGATGAGAATTAACTTAGGATCATTTTTAGTCGAGTTTTAGGTGAGTAGAGGGAAATTTTACTTTTTTTTACCGAGGCTTTGTTATGATATATAAGGCTATATAGTAGATTGGGTCTAGACTAGGTATGTGAATGACACCTAGATATTAAGTATGGTTAAATTATCATTATAAGGTGTGCTTATGTTTTAGACTAGGAATGAGGGATTCCTTGGATAAGCGTGGATTGGGTATCATAGTTGGTGCATTATCCTAGAAGAGATTGACATGCTCAGGATGCATGATTAGTTGATTAGGCATGTCATCCTAAGGTGTATTCCTATGTGGTTATGGGGTTTGATTAATAATAGTGGATATTGTGCACCATCATGTGAATGGTTTATTAAAAACTCTATTGTCATTGAAAAAATGGAGTGTGTTTGATACTATCCACATATAAGATGGGATATTATGGCCTAATCTTAGTCATATTTAGAGAAAATGATGTTTGCGAGGCATGATTGGACTTGGATAACATGTGGGATTTGCTAATTTCAATTATTTTTGAAATCTATATGAGGTCATGATCTTTATTTCATTTACATGACTTTGAGGGATAACAAATGATGATGTTTTCAATGCATAATGGATCCCTATGATCATTCCTTGGTTGTGGGATACATATGGTATGGTAGATAATGAATCTTGGGATGTGATCAGGGTTAATAAAACCCTTGTAATAGTGTGGAAAACCTAAAAATTGGTTGGAAGAAAATTTATAATGGATTTTTCCATTCAAATACAATATAATGAAAGGGTGAGAGTAAGTGGTGCTCAAGGAATGGTAAATTGTAGATCAACATTGATGATTGGTGAGAAATTATATATCAAGATAAGTTCAATGTAGGAGTTGGAACCTCTATATCTTGATTGATTTTATAAACAAGGGTTTATAATGAGTATTGGAAAT
This sequence comes from Viscum album, assembly GCA_963277665.1. Classification (NCBI taxonomy): domain Eukaryota; kingdom Viridiplantae; phylum Streptophyta; class Magnoliopsida; order Santalales; family Viscaceae; genus Viscum; species Viscum album. The sequence continues at coordinate 1,650,898,091 of OY728152.1, forward strand.
TTGCATGGTTATCTTATGTGATTATTAAAAAATAACCTATTGATTAATGTAAGGTGATGGTACTTAGGGACTGCTAAAATTTATGGCATAATGAGGGTCAAGGAACTCGGTGTGGTTATATGCGACCTGAAGAGTGCATTAACCATGTATAGTGAGGCACCAATAAATGGTGGAATCAATAATAGATCCAGGGGACTCTATAGTGAATGGGAACATGAGGGTCATGTGATAATGAGTTCAGTCATAGATATTGGGATATATCCATCGAGACCAAGTTGGTGGTGATAGATCACGAATCATTTTGGATAGTGGTTGTGAGGAGAATTGTTATGTCATAAAGCATAGTGTGGGATCTTTGGATGGGTCTATCATGATATAATAAGTGAGGATCATGAGTGTGAATATTTATCAAATTTTAGTTTTTGAGTACAATCATGCTCATTCGTTGGAAATAAGGGGAAACTTTTATGGTGGGGGTCACACCACTATGATATTTGGTAATGACACTTGTTCGACTTTGATTATAGAGGGAATTAAGAGTGACATGTATAGGGAAACTAAACTAGAAGTGATTGAGGTTGTTCATATAGATTAGATTCAATCAGTCAGTTAATTTTTGATAAATAAGAAATATCCAAATATGGGTATCATTCGATGGGGAGATCGAGTAAATTTAGCATGGTCAATGATAGCCATATATGATTGTCAGGTCATGGTCTTATAATAATACTTACTATAAGTTTCATAAATGGACCTATAGGGTGACCATTTTTTCAAATAGAAGTTATTTTAAGGATTCTCTAGGTAATTTTCAGAAAATAAATGCTTCATGTTTTAGTCAAGCCTTGGGTGTGAAACTAAGATTTTAGAGGATAATTATTGGGATAAACTTTTCTTTAGACCACTGACATAAATTATTTACAAATGAAATTAGTGAATCAGAAATTAATGAATGATTCAAGGAGTGGGGAATCATCATGAAGTTTGTGGAGTTAGTTAGTGTTACAATTCATGGGTCAGTGGGTTTGTAAAGACAGTTGATTTGGAAATTTATACACTAGTTAATTTTATTTGTGAACGAGTGTGATAGAATATGACATGTTAAATGCGTATTTTTTGAGTGATGACTAGTGTACTTCATGAGCTAGTGTGAGAGGTATCCAACATTTTGTGATTTTTTTTCTAGTTCGGGTGTATGACATAAATTATTATGACTAGTAAGAGATAAATAATTAGACTGTGTATTGGGTATTAGTGAACTATATGGTTTATGAGAGATACATTATGATACTTCTAGAGGATGAGAAGTGTTATGGTAGGATAGTTTTAACATCCTACATATACAGAGGCATTAAATTGAAATATTTTCATTGAACTAAGTGTATTTTGATATTTTTTGACTATTATAGGAGTTGATGAAGGATATAGGATGGTATTTTAGATATTTTACCCTAGTTTTAGATGAATATTTAATGGGAATATATATTCATACAATAATAGGAGGTTTTGTGGCATGAAAAAGGGATGTGTAAGATTTAAATTTTAGACCAGGTTATTAGTCATGAAAAAACACATGTGTTTCATTGTGATGGAATCCTTGAGGGGATGGAGCTGCACTATAAAGCTCTCATACATGTCGTAGTTGGTGGTCGTGGTTTTCTGGTGTAGTTATAGAATGGGGAATTGTGATGTGAATAAGAGGGTCACATTAAAACACGAACCTGAGTTGGGGTGTCTATGATTTTTTCATTATTCACATCAATGGGGTGTTACACCATGGGGAACATGACCACACTAAGATGATTGGATTGTATTTTTTATGGTTTCCCTTTGATTGGTCATTGCACCGTGATTCATGGGTTCACATTGAAACACAACCATGTGCAGTTTTTAGGTTCCCATGTGTAGGGTATTTACATTGTAGAATAAGGGTCCATTCCTTAATGGTGCCCTGTTCATATTTTTATAAAATTTTGGATGTTGGTTTAATCTGGGAACCCCTTAGGTTTGGGGTTCCATTTGATAAGAAAGAGAAGGGAGCACATCCTTATTTCTCGTTCTTCCTTGTAACACATTGATTCATTGTAGTAAATTATTTTTATTTTATTTTATTTTGAGTATCCAAGAGTTTCTTTGAGTTTTGGGCTATAAATTTAAATTTTTTATGATTTTTGAGCATCAAATAGTCAGTCCACACAATTAGTAAACCTTGAAAAAACTATGCATTTAGGTCTGTCTTTAGAAATTACTATTTTTCATGATTAAAACATGGTTAGTTAAACAATTTATGGTCCTAGGAGTAACTATTCAAGGACTTTTTGTATAGGAAGTGTAGGTAAAATGATTTCCACATAGTTTCATAAACTGTTTAGGTAAACCACATGAGTTTACCATGAAATTTTATTTTTAGGAGTTAAAAAAATGACCCTCATTTTTTAAATCCTATTTTTATATTCTCCACCTCTCTATGTCTTGCGCCACTAGATAACCACTCCTTTTACATTCCCCTTCTTATAATATCCCTTCATGAATATTACTCATGATTCCTTCATGATTTATAGATAATTCACTGAGCTAGGGTCACATCTCCCCTTATTTCTCATTTTACACTTATTTTATTTCTCCCCCATTATTATACCCTATTTTTCTAAACCCCAAGGGTGTTGGATTGACCAATTTTTATTTTTATCTTTCTAATAAGGTTTATGATCCAATGTTTAGGCCTTATTGATCCTATATTTGAAGTTATAGAACTTACACCATTGATTTCAAGTAGGTTTGACCATGTCTGAACCATTTAATCATAGGACCATTGATTTCATGGGTTTTTAATTCATGTATTGATTTTATAATGGTAGTATTATTTATTTTTAAGAATTATTTGAAAGAAAAATTAAATTTTACATGATTTTTATTTTGATGCAGAGGGTTTCTAAATTTTATAAGATGATAAACATATGATTTTATTAAACTAGGATCACTAGTTGTTGTTAAATTTCCAAAATGGATATTTTAAATTTTTATCGAAATTTATAATGATGTTTTGGGAATTTAAATTATTTTAGAGGGTTTACATGGAATTTTATGTGATAATTTAAATGTCAAGTATTTTAAAAATGTTACAAGTATTATTTTAAACAAACCGTTTGGTTTGAAAATGTTTTTTCCTCGTTTGGGCTATGTGTCAAATTCAAGAATTCTGTTTGATGGCTTGAATGAAATTTTATAACATTGGGATTGGTTTATAATTTTTTAAAATATGGTTTGAATGTTATGTTTTTAAATAAATGTTTTAAAAATGGATTCAAAAGTTTATATTTTTAAGAATGGTTCGAAATAGGATTTCAATCCACTTAGAAAAGTCTTAGCATTCAGATCCCTTCTTTATAATGGCATGTTGGCACTTGTAAATGATTTATAACTAGTGTGGATACATGTGAGACCCTCGTTAACCCCTTAATAAATTTATACCCTTATAGGGAATATATATAATTCTTTTTATATGGATTACTACTGAAGGGGAATGTTGTTTATCATGAATAAAGTGTGGAAAAGGTTGTTTCTTATGAGGGTATAGGAGGTGAGATGAGATTTCATGATATTTATTATATTGTTGATTTTAATTTATAACCTCCTATTGATTACCATACATAGGGACCCTATGAATCTTTTTATGGGATGAGAGATGTTTCTATTTAGTTCCAATTAGGTGGACTAAACCCCCTAAGTTGTTGGAGACCATAGGGGTGTGCAATCGGTGAGACTAGTTTAGAGTGAACCAGGTTGTTATAGACATAGGAATTTGTCTTTTTTCCTATAGATAGTTCTAACCCAAGTATGTTTATAGTATCTTCTTAAAATGTTTATGAATTTCCCATATTTTACTCAATTATTCTACTTAAGGAACTTTCCCTCTTTTGTGTTCCATAGATTTGTTGACACTAGGGAATCATGTGTCATTTTTTTATTTGTAAAATGATTCCTTAGTGGTTTAATATAGCTTGTAAATTTGTAATATTCACTCAAACTATTTTAAGGATATTAAAATTTTATTTATTATGTGGATTTTAGAAGTGGATTAAAATGGGTGTTTTTATTTAAAAAGTGTTCAATGCCTGATAAATTCTTTTATGTAAGTTTTTTATTTAAAAAGAAAATAAAAGTAAGTTCTAAATGGTATTTTATTTGATGTTGTATTTTAATCACTTATGTAAGAAAAAATTATTTTATAGTTGTATTTAGAAATAGATTAAAAAAAATTTTGATAAAAAAATTTGCATTTGGAAAGGTAGGTGGTGGCCTACTGAGTATTTTTATGCCCACACCTATTATATTTTAGTTTTGGGTTTGTGGTTTAGCTTTTGAACACTCTTTGAGCATTGATTGATTTTAGGATTTGAGGTTAGTTGTTTATTATACCTTATTTAGTTTTATTCAGTGTATTATCCCAATATGCATTTACCAATTTTAGTTATAGTTATTAGTGGACACACTGTATCTATAGATGTTGGAGTGGAATAAAGGGTTGTTTCATTTTACGGTGTTGAAGGGTGAGTAAAGGGATTGATTTTAGTTAAATATTTAAATTGTTTATATCTAACTAGTTATTTTTGTATATTTGATTATGGAATGGTTGTATAACTTATGAAAGGATCATTTTTGACTTTTTGGTGAAATTACCATTGTACTTTAACTCTTATTTAAGGGTGAAATCATTCTCATTGCTTGTATCTAATTCCTTGACACTTATGATGACCTCATAGTGATCAAGGAAACCTCTTAGGTTAGTGTCAAACCATGCCAAGTTTTGGTTTGGGATAGTTTATTACAAATAATATCCATTCCTAGGTTCAATGGTGTGATACTAAGATTTTGAGTAGCCTTTTTATATTCAGTGTGTCATGGTAAGATCAAGTTAGATATTTTCATTGGTACTCAGGATGTTGGTGAAGGGGGACACTAGTTATCTCCTGCTTGCCTCAATCCTGATTTTTTCATATGAGGTGGGGTTTTAATTTATAATTTGTAATTTTATTTTGATTATCAATGTTGGTTACTTTGATCCTCACAACATGGTATGAGTTGATATGCGTGTTTGGTTATATTTTGGGATAAAAATGAAAGATGGTTTAGTGGTGTGAGGTTGGCTTACATGGCCTGATAAACTAGTCAGTGACCAATTTATTTATCTTGATAACATCTTAGGAATTATTTCATGGCTAGGTTGTGGTCTATAAATCCATGTGGTTTGTTCAAGTTTCTTCTTACATCCCATTTTTTTTCTTTTTTTATGTCTCTTTTGAGTGACAACCCATGATGGGGGAAATTTCGAGGGTGATTTGTGAAATGATGATAATGGATTGTATTCAGATTGGTTTTATGGTCTAATTTTGGTTATGTGCATTTTTTCGAACTTTTTTTGAGATAGAAAAAGGGGATTTCATAAAATGTTGGTCTCAAACTAGTTTTGGGTAGGTTTTTGAAAGGTGGTTTTGTTTTTTATGCCTTGTAAAATGAAATGTTTTAAAAGAGATATTTGGAAAAATTCCTTGGAATGTGTAGTGTTTTAAGGGTTTGTGGTGTTTTCAAAAGGAAATGGGTGTAAATTTAAAGAAATTTATTTTAAATGTGTTATTTTTTTGGGACGATTTTTAAAATAATTGATGGGTGTTGGGTTTTTAAAGAAAAAGAGGTTGTTGTGATGTGTGAATAATGTGTCATATTTTATTAGATTTTTTATTTTTAGTTTTTACTATGGTTATGGTGGAAATATTTATTTGATATGTGAGACATGAACTAGTTGATTTTGTGTCTCATGTTATTTAAATAATGCCTCCCAAAAAGTCAAGGATAAGATGGATGGTCTATTATAAGGGATGAAACTTCAGGTGATTCTCCCTATATCGTTGATATAGATCCTATAATTCATGGAATTTCTTAGAATTGGAATTGAGTGTTAATACCAGTATCATTATTTATCTTAAACTCAGTTTGGGATTTCTTGAATCATTATCCTCCCACTTTTGTGGTGATTTCATATGTGTGTCAGAAGAGCTAGTTGTGTGTTTATAAAATCTATTTTTGTTTGGTTTGGTGTATCCCCCTCCGATGTATTGGGTGTTAGTGAGAAATTTTGAGGTTTATTCAATTTGTATTTTGTTTTGGGTTATTCTATATGAGTGCTTATTGGATGTTGGGTTTTCTTGTTCCTTATGGATTTGAGTTACTTCCTTTGGGGGTTTGTGTTAATTTTTCTTTACTCTTGTTGAAGTTGGGTGTGTGGGTGGTTTCTTGGGATGGTTATGATTTGTTCTTTTGAAATAGTCTTTTAGATGTCTATTTTTTGGTGGTTGGAATATATGAGATCTAGGGATCTATTCTTGGGTTTCTAGGAATAGTGTTTCATTTAGAGATCTCTTGAGATTTCTCTTTTGTGGGTCTCCATGAGTTAGTATCTATGTGGGTGTGGTATTAATTTTTTTATGTGGAGCATGGTGACCCATGTCTAAGATTCAAATTGATTTTGGTAATTTTTTCTTGTAAGTTTTTTTGAGATCAGGTGAAGGGATGAGTTATATATATGGGTTTCTATATTGGTTCCATAATGGATGTTGAAATTTTTAGTGTTTTAATCTAACTTCTTAGATGGAAAGTGTATTTGATAAAGGAATTGTGGTTTCATCAGGTGTTTGGTGAAATCATTTCTTTCTAAATGTTTTGACTTCTAGAGAGTGTGTATCATTGACCCACAATTTTAGATGAATTCTAAATGATGGGGGGACCCTAATATACCTCAGTGTGAGTTAAGACTTATGTGCCTTATTAGTTGGTTGGGCTCCACTTAAAGATGTTGGATTTTGTATGAGTATGTTTTTTTATTAATCTCAAGAAATAGTTTTTATTAGTGGTCTCTCCCATTATGATCTATTCCTATCTCTTATACCACAAACCTCTTTTTTTGGGTGTTAATGTTTTAAGTGATTTTTCTTTTCCTACCCTTTGTTGATGGTTTTATAAGGGAAGAATATATATATGGTGAGGACGATGTAACACCCCAGGTTACTGTAGTGAGTTATTTATTTTGAGTATTCATGAGTTTCCAAGAGTTCCAGGACATAAATTTAAAATTTTAGACACTTGAGTTTCACACTATTATCCCACATGGTTAGTAAACCATGTGGAATCTATGTGTTTGGATTTTCCTTTGGACATTTTTTTTATTATAGTTAGCGTATGGTTAGTCAAACTATGTAGGGTTCTAGGAGTAACCATGTAGGGATTTTTGGTTTAGGTAGTATGGGAAGTATAACTTCTGAATAGTTTGGTAAACTTTGTGGGTAAACCACGTGGTTTACATAGGAAATTTTATTTTAAGACTTTACAAAATTCCCCTCCTTTTTTGAAAAACCTATTTACCAATTCTACCCTCCCCATGTCACGCAACCCCCCTGGTCAAGTACCCATTTCATGTGCCCCTCTCTAAATTTACCTCTGTTCTTGGTGACTCCTCATGATTAATTTACGATTTAGGTATGATTCTGTGATTTAGGGTCTTGTATCCCCTTATTTATCCCTTTTTATTATTTTCATTCTCCCCCAACACCATGACCTATTTGGATGAATCCTAGGGGTTCCATGTGGACCGATTTTTGTGTTTCTCTTATTCCCAGGGTATGTGATCACACTTTCAAGACTTATTCATCTCAATTTTGACATTTTGGATCTCCCCCATTGATTTGAGGTTGTTTTAACCATGTATAAACCTTTTAAACTTCAAACCATTGATTATATTTGTTTTTAATTCAACTTTTGATTTTATAATGTTTGTATTAAATATGTTAAATCATTAATTGACATGTTACTTTTTCATTTTGATGTATAGGGTTTACACATTTCATAACATTTTAAAAACATGATTTCATTAAACTTTTCTCACTAGTTGTTAAATTACCCAAATGGATTTTTAAAAATTGTATTGAATTTTATAATGATTTTTGGGCATTAAGGTTTTTATCCTAAAAGTTTTTACATGGAATTTCAAGTGATACATGGAATTAAAAGTATTATAAAAAATTTCCAATGCATATTTTAAATAAAGTGAATGTTTTAAAAATTATTTGACCCCATTTTTTTAATGATTTAAATTAAAGAATAATGTTTGAGACTTTTTATGAAAGTTTATAAAATATGGATTAATTTCCTAATTTTATTTCAAAGATGATTTAAATGAAATGATTTTAATTTTTCTTGAAATATAAGCCAAGTTTTATATTTTTAATAATGGTTTGAAATGGTATTTGAAGTCATTTATAAAAAATCCATGGCATTTTAAGCCCTGATTATATAATGTCCCTTTGATATTTGTAAATGATTTCTAACTGGTGTTGGTGTATGTGAGACCCTATTGACCCCCTTATTGAACTGTGAGCTAGATGGGGAATATTTTTATTATTTTGATATAGATTATGACCCAAAGGAATGTGGTATATCATTAATGAAATGTGGAAGGGGTTATTTTTTTCAAGGGTATAAGTGGTGCAGTTATATTTCCTTCTTTTCATTATATTGCTTCTTCTGATTTCTCACATTCTAATAATTGACATACATGGGAATCATTTAAATATTCATGGGGGATATAATATATTTATATATTTTATTGAAAAGATAGAATAGATCCCATATGGTGCCTGAGATTATAAGGGGGTGTTCCATTAACAATACTAGTTGAGAGTGAAGCTGGTGGTTATATATATATGAATTCATTGATAGGATTGTATATGATTCAAACCCAAGTATGTATATTGTAGTATCACTTGATTCTTTGTAATTTCCCATATTTTACTCAATTATTTTACTTAAATAAATTTATTTTTTTATATGTTCTCTATATTTATTAGCACTAGTTCATCATGTGTCTTTGTTTGATTTTTGACTTGACGCTATAGTAGTTTACTATAGCTTGTGAATTTGTCTTGTTTAATTAAACTGTTTAAAATTGTATTTATGAAGTGTATTTTAGAAGTGGATTAAAATGGGTGTTATTATTTAAAAAGGGTCTGAGGCCTGATAAATGGTTTTAAAGTGACAATCTTTATTTAAAAGAAAAATAAAATAAAGCATTAAATGGTATTGTATGTGATGTTGGATTTCATGAACTTATGTAAGAAAAAATTATTTTATAGATTCATTTCAAACTAAATTAAAAAATATATTTTTTTAAAAGTTTTTCTTGTGGAATAATATGTTTGTATATTTTAATGCTTATTATATTTTAGTTTTAGGTTCTTGGTTCATCTTCTGACTTCTCTTTGAGTAGTGATTGATTTGAAAATTTAAGTTAGTTTTTATTATAATTTATTTTTCTTTATTTACTTCACCAATAAAGTTTCCATTTACCACTTTCATTTATGGTTATTGGTGGACAAACTATATTTTTATAGGTTGTTGCAGAAAATGGATGTTTCTTATGAGGGAGTTGGAGGGTGAGTGGAATGTTTTCTTTTAATTTAAATTATTTAATTTTTTTATCTACCAACTTATTTTTTCATATTTGATTTTTTAATTAATGTATGACCTATAGATAAATCATTTTATATTTTCTAGTAAAAGTCTCATTATTATTTAACTAAAATTTAAGAGAGGAATCATGCTAATTTCTAGTATCTGATCCCCTATAACTTATTGTTATCCTTTGAGGTTCAGGAATTCCCCATTGGTTAAGTGGTGAGCTTAGTCAAGAATCCACTTAGGTCAGTTTGTTACATCCACCATATTTTTATTCCTTTCATCAAGGATTATTTGTTATTAATTTATTTAGTGATTAAAGTTAGATATCTTCCCTCTATTACAATTCTTATTACTCTGCCCCTTTCATCCAATTTGGTGTATCTTGGGTTAGGTTTTTGGTTTTGATTCCAACAAATCTTGATTGAATCGAGTTTTAATGATGGGGATATATTGTGTTTTGTCTATAAGAGGCCCTAAAATGACGAAAATGTATTAATTTTTATTGTTTCACTAGAGGTAAGTGGATTCCATCATAATTTTTTTATTTCCACAAAACTAAGATGGAATCAATTGATGAATTTATGTTGGGTGTTGGGTATTTGGTTAGTATTAAACTTAGAGGCATGCATGAAGTATATCAAACCCCATTGATCAATGTTTCAGTGAGGATATATCACTTGACAAGTTTTACCTTTTTTTATACATTAAGAAAAATTATTTAATAAATTGGTTAAACTAATTATAAGTTATTTATAATTAATTTCAAAATACTCTTGGATGGGATATGAGTCAATGATAGCAAGGGTGATCATTAAAGGCTTGGAATGAAAAAAAGTAGGCTTGCTTAAGTGTCTAAATCCATGGTCAAGGTAGGTGTTTCCAAATATTACTTATTTATTTGTGTTTACCTATATTCAATGGATGGTAACCATAGGTAATTTGATATGAGATACTCGAAGTGTATTGATAAGTCTTTTACCCTATGAGAGGATGGGATAGGGAGTTTGTTGGTATCTTACAAAGGCCTTTAGTGTTATAAGTTTATTATTTATAAAGCAATAAATTTTTAGACTATGTGAGTGGTTTAGTTAGAGAGAAATGATATCATGATGGGTTCCAATTATTTGAGATATATCTTTCATGACCTAGGAGGTTCATGTTGTGGTAAGTGGTGTACACATAGGATGGTGTTTATGGGTGAGTCTATTAAATTGAAATTATATTACATATGTTCTTAAACAAGTATGTGATAAGGACCAGAGATGGAACCAAATGGGATTCCAATCCTTCTTGAGTGAGAGTTTTGGGTTATCTAGATTGATATAAGACCCTTAGAACTTACATTAATGATCATGTGGTCATCAATGAAGATTTCAACTTAGTAAGTTAATGCAACACTTTGAAAATAGAACTATAAGGGTTTACCATATCCCTAGATTTAAGGTTAGACTTGTATGAAATTCTTGAGTTTCCTATGACAATGGAGCATATGTTTTAGTTAGGATAAGTATATACTTAGATTATGTAATGAGATGTTATGATTATGAGTATCACTAAGGTATGAACCTTGAGATTTGAGTGAGTTGTATGGGATCTAAATCCATTCCCTGGAAGGTCAGACATGACATCTTCATTCTAGGTACACATCATGACCATGGGTAGCCTAGTGAAGAATTGAGTTGATGGGGGTCAATGTCGATGGTGATAACTTAGTCACCATGGCTATGTGAAGTGATGATTTATTGCGTGTCAAAATAATTATCCACTCACATATATTTTATGCTTATGGTGATTCATCATTCACGTTTATTGTTAGTTAGTGATATGTTATTCAATTGTTGTTGTATTACTGGTGATATATCACTCATCCATTGATGATCATTGTCGTAAATCATCCTCTCATGTAACATAATTGGTGATACATCATTCTCTCTACTGATGTATCATTTTTCTTATTGTTTTTTTGAGGATATATAATTCACTTAGAGATACATCATTCACCCTATATTTTCTTATTTAGTGATATATCATTCATCTAGAAATACATCATTCACCTAATTTTTTGTTTTGTGGTGATTAATCATTCACATTATAATAAATTGTTTTCCATATTGTTGTGTGGCGATATATTATTCACATAGTTATACATCATTCACTCATAATATCATTGCATAGCGATATATCATTCACCTAGTGATACATTATTCACCCTATTGTTGTGCGGTGATACATAATTCACCTCATGATACAACATTTTTATGGTTATTATGTGATGAAATATCATTAACTAGGTGATATATCATTCAAACTATTATAGTGTAGTGATACATAATTGACCAAGAAATTATTAATTCCCCATGTTAGTTATTTTGGTTCCTCTTCCACCTGCGATGATGTTCCTGAAAATTATATTTTTTATTTTCCAAGCACTTTTAAGGGAAAAATTGTGAACCCAAGGATTACATAAAACAAATCATCAAATACCATATGAGATGGATGAACCATTAAAAACTAATTTGAACCTATTCAACACATTATTGTTCAATAATTTCTAATTAAGACTATTTGCCTCTCTAGCTGGATCATCCTCGATAAGGTCTTTTGTAGAGACCCTAAGCTTGACATACATGGACATTACAATAATTTTGCGGAATACTTAGTACATTACAAAAACACACACACAAGGACCATAATAGTTTAGTGTCTTTGGAAACTCGGAATATAATCTTCTAATCGTGGTGAAAGATCTTCAACATCTCCCATAAAGATCTTCCCTTTTTTTTCTTACCTAAAACCTTTATTTATATCATGAGGAAAAGAAAACATAAAAGGGTGAGCTCAAATGCTCAGTAAGGGTAAACAAAAGAAATATCAATCACATCATATTCATAAGAACATAACATTTTGTAAATCTTAACCTGCAAAAGAGATCATAATATTATAACATGGGATAAATCATAGTAGTGAAATGTAATCCCAATAATCATAACTTAAAACATGAAACTTTGTGGAATACACACGTAATCATAGATAATCATTTCTTATTAGTCAAGACTCATTTCCAAGACTATCTTAGAGGACAAAGTCCATTTCTGAACCGAGTTCACTCCTCGTTTCAGTCCTGTTTCACTGAACCGGTTTAACCTGCCGTTCCAGCCATGTCTATATCATGAGATATAAAATCTTTACCCAATGCATTGGAGGGAGATATAGGTCCCACCCATCTCATAATGATACCATTCTTATGTGTGCTACAAAATCATAAATCATACATCATTGCATAACCCATGTAATAAAAATGGGATTCTTAAACATCATGACATCATAAAACAATTCATATAAGATAAAGGAATTCATAAAAATAATTCCATCACAACATAATCAAATCAATGTAATAATAGGGATATAAACATAACCCTTTATTATCTTAGATGGAAAATAATTTTGATAAAACACTTGAACTCCATTCTTGAGGAAAATATCCTTTCTACTTCAAAAACACATGTCATACACTTCTAAACTAAAAGAAGTTAATTAAAAATAAACTTAAAAACTTGTAAAGGAAGCTTCTTGGAAATAATGTTTTAAAAATCCATTCATGCCGTATAAGTTAAAAAAAACATTCTTCTCGTACTTTTGTCGGAAAAGTCAAAAAGTACCTCGTACGAAAAATAACAAAAGATTCCTTTCATATCTTTTACTAAAAACTCACCGAAGGGTAAAATTGTATTTAAACAATTTTAGAAGGATATAAATATTACATATTGAGGAAACATGGATGTGGATGATAAAATACACCCCAGTAAATACCAAAGTATAAACAATCTCGGATAAAAATGAGATTGCGATATTTTCCCTTACCTTAGGTCCGATTTGCTTCGTAAGTGTACGAACCTCCTGTATAATAATTTAAATAATGTTATTGACTTATTCCAGAATCATACTAATTGTTATGATATCATATATGGTCATATTATTAGCTTATTATTAGTAATATTTCATTTCTACTTGTTATTCAGGTGTTTATTACTTTTTGTTCTTATGCGTGTTTTGTCGAATAAATTCGTATTCTTCTTTTTAGGTTATAGATACCTCATTTCCAGAATGGTATTAGTGTAATATATATCATATTAATTCATTCAATTCATTTATATAATCATTATGCAATGAATATCATGTAGAACGATTCGCATCACATCGTGGAGACGGTATTCCATACGTACACACGAGCGATGATATCGTTCCCATGATCGTGGAATTGTATTGGAGTGTATGTATACTATTTAATAATCAATATAACTTCACAATAATCATATATATTCATTCTTTACACCATTATACCCATCCAAGTAAGGTGGTGGTGGAAAATAGATTACACCACGGCGTGGAGACGGTATTCCGTACGTATGCACGCGCGGTGATTTAATTTTCCATAGGATGGATAGATGGTGAAATAGGTCTGTTTCATACTTATAATAACATATCAGTATATTAGTGATACTTATTTTATTATTTCATAATGAAACAACTAAAGAAGAATAAGTGGAAGAATAAATAAAGTTGAAAGAATTGGTAACGGACATTACCTCTTCTTTGAAGCGCCTCTTTGAGACCTCCTTTTAGGGCACTAAAATTGGTCTTTGAAGAAGACCAGGACCTCTAGGATGTCTCTAGGGAAGTGGAGAGAAGAAATTGGCAGGCTTTGGCCGAGCATGAAGGCTCAAAGTGGTGTGAGGAAGAGGGGGAGGAGGTGCCCTTTTATAAGGGAGGAGAGGGGCTCCTTTGGAAAAACTAAAAATATTATTTTATTATAAAGACAAATTCGGTTTTAAATAGCTCCAAATTGATTTATTTCGAAGATAAGGTGGTAATGGGTCGAAATAATCTCATCCAATAGAATTTATACAAGTTTATGTTCCTATTTTAACCTTATCATTGAGATTTAACATTAAGTTAAATAATTTTACTTTTACCGTGTCTTCTTGTGTTCTTATACTATAAGGTTAATAAACTTACTATAAGAAGCCAAACGAACCCCAAGTTGTTTATTATTAATATATATAACCGTATCTAAGTCAGTTGGCCGAACCTTAGATTTTTAGGAATAAAATAACAATTAATAATATAATATTTGTTTTAAAAACTATTTTATGTCAATTTTGACACTATTTAGTAATTGATTTTTGTGAAAATCATAATAGAATTATTAGTTCGAAAAAAGTTAATTAAATAAATAATAACATGTCATAGTAACCTATAAAATTAGTGTAATTCATAAAAAGTCTAAAATTACTTTTATTTTGGTATTTATAACATCAATTATGTCAATATTTCATTAATAAGATAATTACTGCATCATCATTGTGTTATAAATAAATTAAATTATTTAATGTCTAAAAATTAAAAATAAAATACCATTATGTAGGAAATATTTTTATATTTCTAATGAATATTTATAGTAGAATTTATCTTATGAATAAACCTATATTAAAAATGATTTACTTATTAAACTTTGATTTTAACTATTTTAACCCTTCTTTAAATAAATTAATAATAAATGTTCTAATCTAATCCAAGTGGGCCTAAATGGTCATATTTTATTCCTAAGATTGTTTTTGGTCGAATTACACTTATCCAATAGAATTAGGACATGTGTTAGGGTAATAATAATATCATTTTTACCCTTAATTACCCTATTTACTTTTAACCGTGGTAAATAAAAGTAAAAAGTTACTATTCACTAAAAATTATTTTCAACTCATTGAACCACATTTTACTTACTGACATCAACCGTGTCTCTCGGATTTTTGAAATTCCACTCACAGAAGCGGTAAAATTATGTTTTATGTAAATTTGCAAATTC
Organism: Viscum album; assembly: GCA_963277665.1. Taxonomy (NCBI): domain Eukaryota; kingdom Viridiplantae; phylum Streptophyta; class Magnoliopsida; order Santalales; family Viscaceae; genus Viscum; species Viscum album. The sequence goes on from OY728152.1 coordinate 1,650,913,461, forward strand.
TGCTAGGAGGTGGGTAAAAGACGGTGAAAAGTTCAATGAAATTTTTATATATCTAAAATTATTATAAAATTAATCCAATGAATTACATTGAACTTATATAGGTATTATGTATCAATTTTGACCTAAAATAAATTTAAATAAAATAAATAATTATTTAAAGAAAAAGTTGGTTTTTAAATAGTAACCCAGTGTTTTCACTATTCATCAAAAATTGAAAGTTTCCAGAAAAATACCAAAATTTCACCCTAGGATAATTTCGATATTCCGAATCCAAAAATGAAGTCCATTTTCAAAAATAAAATTTATAAAATTTCAAAAAGTGGGTATTACTATTCATAACGACTAATTTTAATAATATTTTAATAGCATATCATTGTTTAGCGAAACTCGGTATTGCGTACAACACACACTATCGTGGAAGGTCGTGCTTGTGTGTAATGAAAGCCAAGTCAGGGATGCGTGTTGTGAAAGCTCCTTTTGGGGTAGCGTACAACACAAGACATTAATGAAATTAAAAAGAATATTTTTCGTAAAATCTTGGGGTGTTACATCTTCGAACCAATAAGACATCTTTCACCATGTTTGAATGTACTCCTCCATTTTTATTTTCCCTACATTGAAACCTCTTACCAAAATACGGTCCTTCTTATTAATCCATTTTTTATTCTTCTTATTAGTGTTCACAAGTATCAGTCTCTCATCCATCTTGTTGGACTCCTTGATTGAGGCATTAATCAACAATGATTCCTCCAACATTTCTTCCTCTGAGTGAAGAAGAATCTCCCAAGGCTTGAAATTAGTAGAATCCTCTTTGTATGCCTCCCCCTTATGGACATCCTTATCAAGTTTAACTCAGTCCGTGATGTTCTAATTGTAAACCACCAACATCATGGCATCTTGAGTCTTATTTGATTCTCCATCTTCTTGTTCTATGGTGATATCACTTTCAGTCATTTGGGTTCCACACTACAGTGACACACTCAACATCTAAACCTTATCCTCATCCGGTTCTAATTCCTTCTTCTTAACTCTTGCATTAGAATCAGACCTTGTCTCCATTGGTTTAGGTAGGTAGGAATAGTTTATGCGTCCTTTGGATTTTGGTTTCTTGAGAAGGATGCAGATGCTTGAATCCTTGTACTCTTTCCACCCCTTCTTCCTTCTAAGATTATGGAACTCTCTACCATGAAGACCCTCCTCATTTTCATATGAGAATCCACTAGAGTTACCATAACTTGCATCTGAATAGTTGATGCATTTTTCCACAAAATTATCCTCGGTTTGGGATGGTTCAGGTTGGCTCGGGACCAACCCTTCCATCTCTAATCCTTTAAAGCGGTTACCCAGTTTAATTGTTGGACATACCTTTTTGAAATGATCCCAATAGCTGCATTCTCTATGCCCTTTAAAACCTATGTTATGAATATATATTGTTCATCTTGGAAATGAGTATGTGATATATTTTTCACCTAGATTGATTTAACTAGTAGTGATAGCTAATTCAACTCATGGTGTGTTCAGACTATGGGAGCATTATCCCATTTCATCACTGGATAAAGCCAATATGTGACGAACATTAAGGTATATCTTTGGGAAACCAATGGGATGAATGGTGTAAGAATGTGATATTACAAAATACTTTTCATTTAGTATATTCATGCATGTATATACTATTTTTTATTAGGAAAATTGTTGGTGGGGGCCTATTAAGTGTTATAATCACACCATGCATGGATTCCTTGGTGTGTGTGTAGATATTATGATTAACATAATGGTTTGGAAATTGAACCTAGTATAGGTGGATCATATTTTCAATATCATAAGGGTTATCTAGACAGGTATGAGGTGAAATAAAGAAAAATGGTTAATTCCTATTTTTTTAGTTTTCTTATACTATATATGAATAACCATTGGGTGGTATAATATCTAATATATGACTATATGAATCCCATGTACATATTGTAATATCATGGATATGTTATTTTTATTGTTTTATTTCCATTTTAATTTCATGTGTTTCACTCTAACATGATACTTTTTGTGGATATTTTTGTTGTTGGATTTTATTATTTATGATAATACAGAGTGTATAGTCTCACCACATGTTGTATTAAACCCTCACTACTATTTAAAATCCTATGGAATACTGTAATGACCCAATGTTTTATCAATGAAATTTCCTTCTTATAATTATGCCATCACATGAAATCACAACACAATGAACTACTATGTACTATGTGACCTTTAAACATAATATTGTCACTTTTTTGATTTGAATTTTACAAATCTGGCATACACATTTGCGATCAGTAAGTTTTTTGGAGTCTGATAGGACAAACTTAATTTTTTGTGAATAGTAACTGACCCTTATGAATAGTAATTCTACTCTTATGAATAGTAATATGAACCTTATGAATATTAAATCTTATAAGTGAATAAGTAACCTTACCAATTAAAGTATAAGTAAAATTTAGCAATCTTATAAGTGAAAATTTGATATAATTATATCATATTGTTGGTATTTTTATAAGTCATAAATATTTAATTAAAATATTATGAATAATTTAATAATTTAAAATAAAATGTATTTTCATAAAATGTATTCATAAATTATTTTTTTGATGTATTACGATTATAGGATAATTTTATGCAACCTTAGTAAAATTTTCAAATTATTATAAAATAAGTTATAATTTTAAAATATGTATTTTTCAAGTAAATTAAGATTTTGATTAAAAATTAAATATATCATATTTAGAAAATTATTTTTATAAAATGGAGTTTATTTTTTGATTATACACATCAAATAAATTTTAGGGTGAATTTTTGGGATTTTCCCAAAATACTTGAATTTTTGGTGAATAGTAAAATGCGATAATTTACCGAATAATCTAAATACATGATTTATTGAGTAATGGATTATGTTCTACTAAGGTAAGAACCTTGGGTTTGAACTCACATGAAAATATTACTATTTTTGGTCACAAGAATCATTACTATTGCTTATCTTGAGAAAAATAATAAAATAACGAATAAAATATTGAGAAAACCCTCCTCTCCTCCACTATAAAAACCGCCCCTCACCCCCTCTTCTCCTCACACTTCTCAAGCCTTGTGCCTAGTCTAAATTCTTCTCAAATCACTCCCTAAGCCCCTATACCCCTTCTATCATCCCTTGGTCCCTTCAAAAGACCAAATAATCTTCCCTAAAGAGGTTCTCAAGGATGTTATATTCAAGAGGTAAATTCCTCTTTTCATTTATTTTATTTTATTTAAAGTTCCTTTATTTTTATTTCCTCAAATCCTTTCATGAAAATGTTATGATAAATCTAGTACCTTACATGAATTTGAATGTTGTTATGATAATGTAATAATTCATCATCATCTCGCCTTTCCCCTTCTTTTATACTAGAAATGAAAATACTATTCGAGATATATTAATTCATCACATTCAAGGATGATGATTTTTAAATTTATTTTACCATTTTAAATTCAGTTCATGAAACTATTTTTATGGTTGATTTGATAAAAAACTGCCAATTAACCAAAACATTTATCATTAATGTTTTATATAATGATTCATCTTCACTCCAAATAACCAAATAAATTTTATAACCATTTGATCTTCTAGATGTTAACTAATAACATATAACTTCAATTCTGGACAATCATTATCATCTTACATGTTTATCCTTACATGCATATAAGTATACCAATCATGAAACCAAGGAAACAAATACTCTAAAACAATAATATTGAACCTCTTAACCCATCCAAATGGTCATGAATAAACTTAATAAAGTTATAATAAACAAATTACATGTATAATAGGTTATATAAATATTAATTAATGAATTTAATTTGGTTATATAGGAAATTAAAATCAAGTGAAGGACACATTTGGACTTAAGGTAAGGGATTCTACTTAAACCTCCATTATTCCTTCGAGTTGTTCTATCTTTCTTTTTACCCAAATGAAGTTATATATTATTTTTATAAAAATATTCTAAATTTTGTGTATATGATCCAAATTCATGTATCAAGATCCATTCGTCATTCACTTTTGGGTATATACATGTTTTTAAATGATTCCCTCCTTAATTATTCCTGATAAGAAAGCCCATTTTGAGGGAAATTTATAAATTCTTACCCATTTTTAGGTACACTATATAATTTGTTTTTAATCCACAATTATTTTTATAAAACAAATATTTTTATTAAAAAATTCTTGGTTCACTTATAGTTTTATATAAAATATTATGCCCTCTTATGTTTTATATGACCTTTGATATTTTCCTTTAACTGCACTAAAATGTTTTAATTCTAAATTTTCTTGAGTACTATTTTTACATGTTATTACTTCATGTTGACATCAATTTTTATGATATATTACTATTACACCTTATGATTTTACATGAATGATCTAATTCCTTTCCGACCATTTTTATGACACTCTCATTTGTTATGCTTTATGACATGATTATGATACCCAATTCTTACCATGGATAACCCTTATGTTTATGTATGATTTATTATGTATGATTCTATATGTGGCAAGAATATTAATTAACATGTTATGATGGGTGCACCTAGATAGTGATTCAATACATTGGGTAAAGTTGAGTCTCATGAGACGTTATGTGCAATGGTCTTGGCGGTTAGCCTTGACTCATGCTACCATGTGCAATGGTCTTGGTGGTTAACCTTGACTTTTGATCCTCTATGTAAAATGAGCCTTGAATCATGATAAAGTCATGTTTTATGTTGTTACCACATTACTTTTAATCCATATATATATTATCCCATGTTTATATGTTAGGATTTCATATGTTTCATTCCGTTTTGTATCGTTATGTCATGCCTTCTAACCCATGTGCTAAAGCTTTATTCTTATGTTTATTCCCTTAGTAGGACTTTTATCTCATCACCTTGTTCATGTTATCCCTAGGTTATCCTCTAAAGTTTTATGAGAATAATGGAAGCTTGGAGTTCTTTATGAATATTAAATAATTATTTTTTTAGTCCCATGTTTTCAGTTTTATGTACCTAGTCTTCCAAGACACTAGAATTTACGATCCTTGGCTTGTTATATGATGTTTTATTATGATTAAAATCTTGTAATGATTTGTGTAAAAGTCTATGATCTTTATAAATATGGGTATGCACAACTAATTCATGGGAAGCTATTAATCTAGTATTACTCAGGTAGTTCAGGTTGGGGCATTATGAATTCTTTGATATGATATTTCCTTTTTTTATCATTGATGACCTTTTCTATTTTTCACAGAGAGCTATAGGATCAGGGGGTCAATATCCACATAGCCTAATAACTCAATTATTATTTTATCAATAGTTTCAACAATATTTTATCTTTCTTTAAAGTAAACCCTTCTCTAGGTAATGTATAATAGAATTCTATCTTTACTTGAATCTATTAATGAAATATTATTAATTCCACCTATTTTGGATAAAAAACCATTAATATATTTTTTAAATAATTTTTTAGAAATGAACCTTATATATATGATATTAAAATTACCATACTCATGATGTTTTATTTCAATAAATTTCTTCCAGGTATCTTTATCTAAAAATTTGTAAAGTTGGCATGGATTTTCAATTTTTCTTTCCTTAAAAATGAAATATGAGGTTACTGATGATTTATAATCTCTCTATTTTTTGCAGTAAAAGACAAGAACCCCTACCTTATTTCTTTTGTATCAAGTAAGTTAAATGTTATATAAAATCAAGAAAAAATTATTTAATATAATTTTTTTTAAACGTTTTAATGAAAATGAAATAATAATGAAAATTTACCATTATGGTCTCCCATAACTGATCTTTTATCAACTATTGAACACTCCTGCAATCATTATGTAAAATTATATTTTTTTCTTTGGATTTTCATGCCACATAAAATTCTAATTTTTTACCATTTGGTATAATGAGATTATCAATATTATTAAAATAAATAGGTGTCCTCAGGTCTTTCCCATGAGAAAGTGACAATGTTAGTATATTTTTAATACCAAATTTACCAACTATGAAAGTTTCCCCCTACCCTATTGAAGTAGGTTTCTCTTATAAAGATGAATAAGGACACGATTTTATTAAATAATTATGAGTATCCAATCTAGAATAATGAGTTGAAATGAAAATTATATCAAACTTTTCGCAATAAATAAAATTAAAAAAGAATTTGTACAAAATAATATTAAATGAATTTAAATAAAACTTCAACATATAAAAGTGAATAATGATTATAATAATGTTAATAACGAAAATTAATATTGATAAAAAATTAAATTTGAACTATATTAATAATATATAACTAACTGAAAACTTTTATAAGGCTAAGAAATTCTATAGACAGATGAAAACCAAGCATAAGTGATATAAAAATAGAAATAAAATTAATATCTATATGTAATGAAATTCATCATATTATATAATAAATTTTTAATAGTTTTTAAAATATCTAAATTAAATAATAATTCTAATAAAAATATAATACTTCACATTTTTCATAATTATTAAATTAAAATGTGAAATCTAGAAATCATTCATAAGATACCAAATGGTGTAGACAGAAGAAAACAAAGCTTAAGTGATATTCAAATTGATAAAAAATAGAGATAAATGAAATAAATATAAGCAATTAAATTACCAATACTATACATTCAATTTATAATAATTTTTAAATTTTTTAGCATAAATAATAATAATAAAAAAAATATTATAATTCATTTTTTTTCAAATTTTGAAAAGTAAAAGGTGAAATAAGAATATAGTATATGAAATATTATGGTATTATTGAAGGGTTATTTTCACATATTATTTTTTCATGAACGATATGTAGAGTATGAACCCCACCTACACCTTTTTCATCTATATCATCTAATAATTGTTCCATGTATGTATGAATCTCAAATTTTTTGAAAACACCATCAATATTATCATAAACAAAAATACTACCATCTTCCTTATAAAATGATAAACCAATAGTTATTTAATGGTTCCACAACATATAATTTTTTTTTCATGTATTTACATGATAAGGGGTTATTTGTGTATCCTAAAATATTTAGGTCTACTATTATAAATTAAAATTATTTTTAATTAAAACTATTGTTTTCACTTACAAATTTACACTTGATAAAAAGTACTTGAAATTTCATATAATAGATCTCCCATATATCATAAAAAATCTAATATGAAATTGATGCAAATATTGACTTATATACCTTTTCACTTGAATAATTCATTGCTTCATTGAAAAATATTACTCTATATTTTTGAACTACAATTTTATCATCCTTTTATTTTATATAAAATTTATAACCATTAATTTCAAACCAAAACTATACTACCACATTTAAACATGGGCCACACAATAATCATCTCAATGTTTATGATGTATATTTATCACATGTCACATTCAACTTGAACCATATAAAAAAGTTTCTTTATAATCATTTATTTTCAAAATATTTTCTTCTTTTAATAACATTATTTTACTTCATCAAAATGTGATGTTATTTATAAATAAACCACATATATTTAATTAAAAATTTATAAATGTGTTTAAATTATTTATTCATGTGTCTTCAACTTTTTTTTATAAAATAGGTCCCATTTCCTCTAATATTATCTCCCATATGGTGAGATGAAAGCATGATGATGTGCTCTACATCAGACATATAGTATTTGTCATTTTCAACCACCTCCTAAGAAATATACATTCCAACAAAAGATGCCTTTGGTCAATGTATATTCTTAACTTTCTATATCAATATATATATATATATATACTATTTAAATAGATACATCAAATTTAAGTATACAGATCCACATAACTTTATTTATTACACCAAATATACAATTAAATATATCATCATATCAAAAAAATATGTTGGAAATTATATTTATAGTTTAAAATTAATATGTATATACACATTCTATAAATTTTTTATTGAATTAATATCCATCAATTTTATTCAATTATAATTAAAAAAGTAATACACCTTAATGATAGTCATTCTAACTCATATTAATAGTATTCCATATAGTGTAACTGGTAGTAGTTATTACATAAAAATTTGAAAATCATTAGATTTCATTCCTATTAAAATAAAATATTTTAATGATGATTTTTTTCACATTTGAAAGATAACCTTGAGGAACTTTGATACTATAAAAATTGTAATATAACAACCTCTAATACCTCATCATAATACCCAATCCATCCCATTACAAGGTTTGAGGTTCATTCTCGATCACCATGGGATGAAAACTAGTTCCAGAGCATCAAGATTACTCTATTGGGAATTATTTCTCCCTGTAATAAATAAAATTATAAGGGATTACTTCCAAGTACCCAACATGATCATAACATAAATTATAAATTCATGAATCTAATTAATTAATTCCAAAAAACTATACAAAACCCAACAAAGAATAATAATTTCAAAAACATAGAAGCATCATAACATCAATATAAGCATAAAATATTAGCATTAAGAACAAAAATATAAAACTGATTCTTATACAAAGATAAAAAAATGATGGTATGTGGAGATTATATGTCTATATATACAAGATATAACCCAAAATACAACTAGAAATAACCACCACTGAACCTTATCTCTATGTGAAAAAAATAATCCTCACCCTGTCACCTTCTTCATGTCTTGTAAAAAGATAAAATGAATGCGACACCTTAGTATAGTGACTTAAATTTACCAATTTATGATAAAACAAAGTCTATATACAACTAGTAGGTATATGTAGGGTGTGACCATAAAAATCCTAGTAGGATCCCACCATGTTTTCCATATATTACCTTTATTATATAAGGCATAAAATACAAGTTTGTATAAAAACAATTAAATTTCAATTTAATATCAAGGAAAACAAGTAACAAGGGTTTATCATAATTAAAACATTCCATCTAGGTAAATAAGAAATGATAGTTTAATAAGAATTATTAAGGTAAGTCAAGGTTTTTATAAAGAAAAAATTATTTGTGTCAAAAATCACTACCAAGATTCATCAGAATAGACCAAGGGAACTATGTTCAAGATATACTTGGATCCACATTCTAATTTATTTCATAAATCATGGTTTTTTTCTAGAATCTAGATCTCAATGTATATAGATCAATAGGAAGATTGGAATCCTAATCAAGTAGGAATGATAACTAGATAGAGTGTCATCCTAAACTAGTGGGAATTATCACTAGCCAGAGTTTCATTATAACAAGTGATATATTTCATAAAAATATAGGGAACATGTCATTGATACATAGTAAGGTACTTTTCCTAGGTTCCCACCTATGTATTCCAGGTTACCATAGAGCATATCCTTTGAAAAATTATATCAATGTTCTAATCATGTCATGAGACTAATCTTTCTTGTAAATTATCACATATTCATTAAAAATACATCATATATAAGGCCCCGACCTTAAACCTTACTTAATATTGAATTAAATGAATAATCCACATTGAGGATCTTTTCAGGTTTAGAGTTTTAGAGAATTAGATCATAAATCATGAATTACATTCCACATTTAAACAAAGTGGTTACATAAAAGATAGTATTAATTTTTTCCCATCAACGGAAACATCTTTAAAATAAAACATGGATTATTTCTTGACACTTCCTTGACACTATCATCATATCATGCACCTTTCCCTTGACCTGTGAAAAACATTTCAAAAGCTTGGGATGAGCATAAAAAGCTCAGTAAGGGATATAAAAGTATGAAAAGAAAACATCAGTCCATGTATGAAAACATACTTTACTCATAAAACATAAGCATTTTAACATACCTCATTAAGTCATGAATAAATCATAGAAATCATAAGACATAAAGGTAACTTGAGGCATTCATAACATTCTTATGTAGGGAGTAACCCTCTTGGTTACGTTTGGAATACCCATCACAGTATATTCCCTAAATCTCTTCGGAGAAACCTTAACGTTTAACTCCTTCGCGTTACCCAATGCATTGGAGAGCTATATTGGGCTCACCCGCCCCTAGTTTATCACAAAACCACCCGTCTTCATAATAATGCCCAATAACCATAACATAATCGTATCACATAAAACATGCATAAAGGAAACATAACATTTCCACTTTTCAATCACAAGATATCAATACAACACATTGATATAAAAACATTATGAAAACCATTTTCAATACCAAAATAAAATAAAAGTAAAACATGGTATTTATTTTTCATTTAAAAAAAAGTATGGCTTGTAGAGGAATCCGAAACTCAAATAATGGTCACGGTGACAGAGAAGTCGTTGTCACCGCATACGTACGACAAAAACATTCCCTTTTGTCATTTAGTAAAAAGATTCATATAAAAAATATTCCTTTTGGATAAACGTAAAAGTCAAAGGGGTTTATACACCGTATAAAAGAAAGTTGTGTATAAAAAAAATATGCCTCAATGAAAGGAGATTGAGACGAAGTCCCTTATAAAGACGGTATCCTTGGATTAAGGATAAATCAATTACATAATTTTGTGTGACAAACGAATACACCCAATATAAGTGGATATTAAGTGTAAAACAATCATAGTACATTCACACCTATTCATAAAACGACATATACAAGGAGTACAAGTTTCTCCCCAATAATCAAAATTGGGTTAAGAAGTTCCCTTGCAAAAATTCGACAGCCTAATGGCATCACTTCAAAATTCAGAAAAAGAGTTGATGAGAGATAAAAAGGGTATCTCATCACTTGGACATAAAATTTACATCAATAAGGATATATAAGAACATATCCCAACATAATTGTATGTGAATTAAAAGACATAACAAAAGAAGTGTTTTAATAAGAGGAGGGTGAAAGGTTCCCTTACCGACTTGGGTAACTTTCAAAACGTACACCCCATGGAAGAATGGTCATTCAATGAAGATGTAAATACCCATAAACGAAAGTATATTACAAAAAGTGTATAATAATGGGCAGTACATACACCACTCAAAGGAAATAGTGGAAAATGTTGCATAAATCTCACGGGACTATAAGTGAGATGAAAAATCCCTTACGAAAACTCGACAGCCTAATGACGCCACTTAAAACTTCAAAAAAAAAAAAGGATTGATGAGATCAAATATGGTCTCTCATCATATTACAATAACATTTACAGCAAGAGGAATATAAAAGAACATCCCCCATCATAAAAAAGAGGAGCTTAAAAGAAGTGACATAAAGGAGAGTACTTAAAAATAAATAGAGAGGTTAGATCTCTTATGAAAATTTGGCAGCCTAACGGCGGCACTCAAAACTTACAAAATGGATTGAAGAGAGAAAATAGGGTCTCTAATCATATGAACATAATATTTACAGTATGATTAATATAAAAGAACATCCCAATCATAATAAATATGAGCTTAAAAGGAATGACATAAAAGAGTGTACTTAAAAAGAAAGAGAGGAGTAGAATTCCTTACCTCGTGTCCGACATGACTCGATCGTTCTTTAATCTCCTGAATAATAAACTTGAGTTAATTTATACTTGCTTAAGAACCTTTTTCAAGTTCATTATTCCTTTTATATCACTTATTACCATGTCATGAACACTATGTTATTATTCAAGTTAATAACGGTCGTTTTAACGATCATTGGTTCTTGAGTAAAAAATAAACTCTTTATAATTACAAGTTGTTCATGTGGTAAGATATCCATTATATCCAGAATTATATTCATAATGTAGATATCATATATATCATATATATCCAGTATATTCAGGCATTTATAATATTACATAACATTTAGAGGTAAGAAATGAAATGCACCGTTCATGGAGACGGTAAGCCGTACGTACGCATGAACGCTACTTCAATTTCTATTTCATATTTAATGGAATTAAAACATAATGATACATAATAGTATTTTAATTACAGTATGGTATCATATATAATATCATTAAATTTATCCTTTATACATACCACATATGGTATTAACGAATCAAATCACTTTGAGGGGGCGGTAGTCCGCACTTCCTAAAATGAAGATATCGCGTATACCCATAATGGAAGCCATAAAGGTATGCCATAAATAAAAAATACAGAAGCTTAAGTAAAAAATAAACATATTATATATCATATATAAATATAGTGACATCTTAATGTCCACCTTTGAAGGTGTTATATGAGTGTTGAACAATCATCGTTTCGTGAGGTAGAAATTCACCATCCACAGAAATAGTATGTTCTTTTTACCATTAGATGTAGGTGTGTGTAAGTGTATCTAGAATCCTTCTTATAAAAACATCCTAGTATATGGATGATACTGGTTTTGTTACAAAAGAAATGAATAAAAGAGTTTAGGGGGGTTGAAGAAGCAAAATAAAACATAAGAATACAAGAGAAGACACTACCTTTAAATCAGGTATCTCTCTTTGATTTGAGCTCAAAGGATTCTTTGGAAAGTATTATGCCCAAATTGAGGCTTCAATGATGAAGAGAGGGATGTGGAGATATGAAATGGGTAGGGGTTGGCCGATCCAAAGTCTTGATAGGTGTGTGTAAGGTGGTAGAGGTGGGGGCCTTTTATAAGAGGAGAGGAGGGGCACTCTTGGAAAGTTAAAAAATGTTACTTTATTTTCAAATGAGTTTTAGATTTTAAAGGGCCCACATTGATGTATTTCGAGGATAAGGTGGTAAGGGTTCGGAATCCACCCATCCAATAGGTTTGTGACAAGTGTAGGTCTTAGATTTTACATTATCTTTTCATTTTATTTAAATCGTTAAATAATGAGGTAATCGCTGCATCATCATTATGTCATAAACAATTTAATTTATTTAGTGTATAAAAATTATAAAAAAAATCATGATGTAGGGAATATTTTTAGTTTTCTAATGAATATTTATAGTCAAAAATATGACTTGTATAAACCCATGTAAAAATTGTTTTAGTAAAACAACACATGTTTGTGACATTTTAATTTTAACTTTAAATAAAAAGTTATTTATGTCATTTTCCTACCAAAGTGGCTCCATGGGGTCCCCAAGTTGACCCATGGATTTTATTGGTTGGTAAGGACACATCCAATGAGGGTAGGACATGTTTCTATGTCATTTCATATTATTAAAGCATTATTTTTACCTTAAATTACACTAATTACCTTTAATCGCGATTAATAAAACTTAAAAATTACTATTCACAAAAAATTATTTTAATCTCATTGAACCAAATTTTAATTATTAATGACAACCATGTATTTCAGATTTTTGAAAATCAAATCACAGAAGTGGCAAAGTTTCATTTAAATGAAAAATCAGTTTTTAAGCACCATTTAGTGGTTTCACTATTCATAAAAAATTGAAGTTTTCCAGAAAAATACCAAAAATTCACCCTAGGCTATATTTGATATTCCGAATTCAAAAATGATTTCTATTTTAAAAAATTCAAAACATATAAGTTACATTAATTAATTTAATAATTAATTCCCGCTATCAGAGCAAATAGCGTGTTTTTATGAAACAATAAGTATCAAAAGATTGACACTAATTTAAGTCCAATTTCAAGATGAAATTAATTTTAACGACCACTATTGGATTAAATGGTAAAAATATATTCTAATTTCACTTTAAAACCAATTCAAAAGATAATCTAATCATATAAATAAATTAGATTAAAAAGAGGTTTTGAATTAAAATACAACATTTTTCACTATTCATTAAAAAATGAACTTTATCGGAAAAATACCAAAACTTTACACAAAGTAAATTTTGATGTCCCGATTCTAAATAAGAATTTAATTTTTTCAAATATAACACATAAAATTGTCAAAAAGTGGATTTAAAAGAGGTTCTCCATCAAAAGGCGGTTAATCGACCTTTTAAAGAATATTAGAATATTTACGCTTAAAATTGGATTCATTCACATTTTAAGCCTCTAAAATTTATTGGATAAAAGTAAAAATATTTGACAAACATATATAATCATTTTGTAGTTAGTTCCGTTCATTCCTGCCATTACAACGACTAGGCGTTGACTACGATTTAAAATAATATTATTTTATTATTAGATTGCAACGTAAGATTTCCAAGAAACTCGTTGTTGCATATTGGGCACGCCATAGAGCATAGAATCCCCTTTAAAGTAATATTAATATTTTATTCACAAATATGGATAAATGTGAAAATGTCATATTCTCTATTTACCTGGGGTGTTACATCATACTAAGGAATTCAAAATTTATATAAATCACTTTTGATATTTATGTAATTAATTTTGGGAAAAACTTTTACTCATGTTATATGTTGATTAATTATACATATGTATTTATAAAACAATCCCATTCATTCATCATAGTTAAAAACAAAACATTTGGGAAAAAGACTACCTAAAATTTATAAGAAACTTCATTGGTAGTTCAAAAAAATCTCATTATAGGTATTATAATCTCTTATAAATAGTGTTATTTTTAGTATAAAAATCTTCCTATAATAATTAAAAACTCAAAAAAGTTAATCACTTATTTAAAATCTTCCCTCAAGGATACAAAACATAAATTTGAATTACATAAAGGATATCTTTTGAAAAAAATGAAGTATCTTTGGTTCTTTAATTAAAGGATTATAAATAGAATAACTTTCATTGAATTAATGAAACCATAAATAGATGAATTTAATATATTAGAAAATAGTATTAAGTTACCTTAATAAAATATTATAAGCTTTCAATATTGGAATCACCCACTTCAAATTTTGTTTGACATAGGCCCTAGGCCACTATGGTCACAGGTATAAAGAATAATGAATAAATATGGAAGAAAAATGAAAATAATTAATTAGGACCAGTTACCTAAGGAATTTTTATATCAATTTAATTTGTTAAAACCTTCAATATAGAAATGGAATCCACAACTCTCTAATTATTCTATAATCTGTACTTATAAAGATAACAAATGATGAGTTTACTCAGTGTGGAATTGAAAAAATAAAGTAATTTATAAAAAATATCCTCCTAACAAGTAATGGATCCAACAAACATATTATTATACTAAATAAATTTAGGACATTTTAATGTCTTAATGAAATTCACGAGCTTAACTATTTCCTATAGTTATCAATTTCCCATCATCATGAAACAACAAGAAGAAAAATGAGAGTGGAACTATCTAAATATCTTATTCCATTGAATATTGAAAATTTATGGTTTCCAAAATTGGTTATAAGAATCTTGTTCATTAAATCAGGGAATGGTTTCTACTTTGGTTGTAGTAATGCACATTTAATTTTGATTCATCTAATAAAGCAGTAATGGTATCTAATATTTGTTATTGTAACAACTTTTTCTAATTGGGATTTATCCTAGATGATGAGGTTGAACTTGAGTGAGATAATGACGCAATTAATATAAATTATAATAGTTAACTAGAATTATAGTTAACTAAACAATATGATGCATCCTCAGTTCAACAAGATAGCTTGAATATGATTTCATTGGTTTATTGGTCTCCTCCAGTCAAATAGGGTTAAAAAAGTATTGAAAATCCATTTATGAAATCAAGATTGAATGATATATTTTATCTAAGAAACTAATAATTTATCATTCCATGTTTCTCTATTGTATCTTTGTAGTGATCTATTTGTTCTTATAAAAAAATAGTCTCAATATTATTGGGTTTTGAGTGGACTGTGTATATAAACACACCTTTTACTTTAAACTTTCTTCTGGATCATTGGGTGGTTATAAATAGAAATTCAATATGGGACACCAGATCATGAGATTATCACTGATATTTGGAAGAGAGTCATTCATCATGTATTTTGATGTAAGTTATATTCTATATATATTATTTATCTCAACCATGTTCCTTGGTACCATCATATTCTAAAACAACTTCTAGGTTAAATATGATGACTTTTATCAATATGGAACTAGTGGAAGGAACCAAGTTATTATCAATATTTAAGAATTATGGATCATTATTGGCTTCAGAATAACTATCAAACATCCAATCATTATAATCCATTGATATTTAATCCTTAGTGAGTCTTCTAGAACCATATCCATTGTATCATTCATCATTATTTATTATTTTTATATGATCATAGAGATAAAATAGCAGGCTATACATGATGGGTGATTCTAAGAGAATCATCCCTAACAACCAATGAATGTGATGAAAAAAAGTAGTTAGCTCATAAACTATTTATAGAGTAGCCTATATTGCTCTTTACAAATATGAAAAATACTAATTTAATTAGAGTTGGTATACCAATTACTCGAGCATCTATTGAATTGATTTAAGATAACATGGGTAATTTTAGGGATAAAAATACCCCTATACCTTTAGAATGGGGTTATATTTAGGATTTTGCAGTAACGTTTGTGGATTTCCTCACTTTATATGCACATTTTCTCATAAGTTCTAGTTTTAGTGTATCTTCTAATAATTATGTATAATAAGTCTCTAATATTAAGTATTTTTTCTTCTTTATATAATTTTTATACCTCGCATATATGAATTTATTTTACTTCTTAGTATGTTGGTGAAAGAGCGTTCTAATTTCTCAATCCCATAGAGTATGTATTCCTTTATCTTTATAGGTAGTATGATTTTTTTATCCAAGTAAATTTCCATTTCAATATATTGGGTTAAGAAAATTATGGGAACCATCATACTACAAACTACATTGGACGGTTGATGTTACCATTGAATAGATGGGGATAAATACAATGATTCAAATTCTTCGAAACCTTTAATGCACATATAAGAGGTGGATTCTTGATTATCTAGAAAAAATATTAATTTTATTTAATATTAATTTTAGATATTATTATATTTTTTTCCACACCTGGGGTTTTATGCTATCAGGATGAAAATAAGTTTAATCTAGAATCATTGTTCACATAATTTCTTGAGATGATTAGTGTACCCCTCATAAGGTAATAATTTACACCTGACATGGTTGAATGTTACCCAATTATTTTTGTGAAGGAATGGTATGTGTCATCTATCAAGAGTCTTGGGTATAATATACTGATATATAGAAAGAGGATAAAACATGACATGTAAATTATCATCATCCAATTCCTCACACATGATATTAAAATCTTCCTCATCCTCAATGAATGGATCCTATTTTTTTTGACTATATGATCCAATTTCTAGTTACCTTGTAATGTGAGACAGAATAATTTTGGACATCATTGGTTTCCACCAAGTTTAATAGATTTGGTGTAGAAACTGATGTGATTTTATCTTGGCTCACCCAATGGTCAATAGGAAGAATCACCAACTAATGATGAGATGAATAATGTATTCAGATTTAGTTTTTCAAACACCTCTAGCTAAGAGGTTAACTTTAGAGATATTGATAAGATTGGAAGAACTTTATTTCAATGTAATGTTACACCACATAGAATACCATTATGGAAAATGTGTTGATCAAAATGGATAGTTCCTTCATGGTTGATGTTTTTTTTATTATTTGTATAGGTATGACCTCTATGTCGGAAATATGATTCATCATGGGGATGATCTATTTATAATTCAACATAGGGATAACTTCCAAGATTATAGGATTAATAATTATTTTTGTGGGGAGTACCTCTATGATAGATATCACTAGATGGACCTCTATTTTGGAAACATTCTTAATTATCAGCATGGTATGGACCTCTATATCATATGAATACTTCATTATGGTGAGGATATCTATAATGATTTCTTTTATATAGACCTACAGGGTTTCTAATTTCTAGATTTTTGACATAGGTATTACCTATGTGTCAGTTGGATCTATTTTTATGGTGGGGACCTCTCCAAATGGTTCCATGGGAAGGACCTCTATTATTTCTAGATTTTACTTTACAATGGGGAGGCCCTATATGGTAACTGTATTCTTGGTGATTTCTATAGGGAGGACCTCTATTACTGATCTTCATAATATTTTAAATAGTAACTCCATGAATAGTACTTAGGGGATTACCTACATAGTTTTTTGATAAGATACTATAGTTATAACTACCACAATGATCATTATTCTCCCTCACAGGAAAGGGGTTGATTGATGTATTCACCAATTTGTAACTCAATTATTTTTTAAGCTTATAATTAATTTTCGAATGGTATTTTATAGTATCACTATGAAGTTTCAAGGGTGGGATTTAGGGATGACAGTAGTTAAAGAAACAACAACCTACTCTTATATTTACATATTATATTTATTCTAGAAGTATCTCTTTATAAGTGTCCATGTTTGGATGATTAGGGTACAAGTTTATTCTTAAACTTCATGAGGGGTTGGGATCGTGAAATAGTGGTGATGAACCTAGTTGTTTGGATCTCTCATAGGTAAATCAAGAGTAGTTACATGGATTTAAGGGAAATTATCCTCATATTTATTAAGTTATGGAATATGAAAAAAGAATTACTATGAGTAAATTCACCCAAAGTGTTTTGATATCAGAATAGAGGTACCATGTCCCTAGCTTTCCTATCGATGTGGTAAAAACCTCCATATACCCAAAACCTTTATATTTGAATGAGTTATTTCTAAAGTCAAAATTATTCCATTATAGAGGAATTCCTGCAATATTTTATTCACCACTTATAGTTTCACTCACATGAAAGGTGAAAATGTCTATTGAATCCTCAAATATATAAAAATTATAACTAAAATAGTGAAAATATAAGTTTATAGTGTTTCTAATTGATAGATCATGGAATCCCTGTTCATTATTCCATTATTCCATATATGTTTGGGTGACCTAATTTGTTATTATAATTTATCCAAATAAAGCATTTGTATTTAATGGGAAATTTTCAAGGAAAAAACTATAAATAAGTATTATAAATGAGAATGTTGTCCAATTAATATATTTCATATATAAATTATTTCATATTGAGGTCACTATTTTTTTTTATAAATTCTCTCCACACATTCATTTAGATTCATTACGTGGAGAATTCATTTTGAAATTTAGAGTATAATATGTTTATTCATCCCATGATAGAGCTTGTTATCGAGTCTAGTACTCTCTTATATATTTAATAATATTCATGAAATTATTTTCCATAATAATATTATTTAAACTTTTAATAATGTGATTTATTTATACTAATGTATTTAAAATAATACCATATATATTTTTTATTATCCATAATTTTATATACATATTTATAGTGATGTTTAATTAATTTATATTTTAAAGTCATATAACTGGGATATATAGAGTCTATAGGCACCCCATGAAGGCCATAATATCTATAAAAAGGTGATGGAGGTTTTATAATTGGGATTTTGGGACTATAAACAATATTTCATATATATCATTTTAAGGGGAATCCAAACCTTTATAGTTTCATTTCATAGTTTAAATCCATATGACAAGTCTTGTCATACCTTTTAAGGTTACATGATAAGGACTGACAATGTTCCATTTAAAGTCATGAAACCAAGAAAATAATTGTTAATTTTAAGTATATGCGTCCTGTACTTATGCTATCATGTATTTTAAGGTTACATGACTTATAAAACTAAGTGATATATCCCTATAAATGGGTTATTTATGAGACTTATGCATGAGTGTCCATTAATGGATTTCATTAGTGGACGAGTCAGGAAAAGGTGTAATGCTTACACTGAAATAGTAACCCATCCATACCTCGTACCCATTAGAAAATAAATTGGTTTAATATGGTTGGAAACTAGGAGGAGAAAATCCATGAGGGGAGGTCAAGATGAGTATCCTCCAGGACAATCTTAGAGGATATAACATTCATGAAAGAATGTAAGACTAAAAGATATGTTAGTAGTTATTCAATACTAGGGATAATAATTATCAAATGAATACATGAATGAAATGACTTCAAGGATATACATTAGGTATTGGAACACCAAGGTAATATTTTTTATAGGATAAAAGACTTCCATTATAAATTAATACTTGATTATAAGCCCCCTCTGAGTGTAAAAGTGTCCCAATTATGAATGCAATACTATAGAGGCATAAGGAAGGGTGAAATAGGATTTTCAATGGATAAAAATAGGTATAATGATTATATTTGGGTAATGAAAGATAATAGAAGAAAAAGGATGTGCTTAACCTAGGTAGGTTTCATGAGATATACTTGAGCCTAAGAAATCCATTGAGGGGTATGCATGACCATCTTGGATTAGAGGGACATAGTATCGAAGCTTTTTCACCCTTATTCACTAGGGAACTTATTTATAAGGTTAATTTACCATAGTAAAGGCATAAGACTCTAGTAAAGTATTATATCATGAGTTTTTTATGTTTGAGACCCTCATATTACTAAAATACCTACGTTTTCAATCAATTGACATTAGGGTTTGATTCAAAAATCACCAGAAGGAGTTTATAGAGTAACATGGTTTTCATAATAGTCCTTATTATATAATTAATTCTATAGATTTGTTGTCTTCTATTTAGAGGTTGAGGGATTCTATTTTTAGTCAAATCCACCCCCTTGGGAACCCATCTCAATGGAGGGTATAGACAGATCCTAGCTATATGAAGAGAATTTGGATTGTGTGGTTCTTTGGTGAGGGAGTGGGAGTGATACCAATGAGAGGGGAAAAGGAATGATAATTAGAATAAAGGAATGAAAAATATACTGTTTAGGGAATACAATCTTGTTAAAACTATAGTTACATTCCTATCCTTATATAAGGGTTCCTATTTAATATAAAAATTGGTTCCAAGACTTAACTTTGTCAAAAAAAATTAAGTTCACCTCCTTAGACTTCATATTAGTGTGTTTAAAAATTCTTAGGTGTATAAAATGTTTCTTTCTATAATCATGATCCTTGGATTATTATGGGTGATTTTAACTACATTGCTTTTAATAATGATAATTTATATGGCATAATGTTCACCCTCCTAGATCATAAGGTATTAATTAATTTTAAATATTACTTTGACATTGATTATTGTGATTTCTATAGTTTATTTTTTAGATTGTCTAATAAAGAGAGGGAATATAACCATGTTCATTGAGAATTGGGAAATTTGAGGATTGATAGATATAGATTCTACTATTTTTATAATTATATGGTTTATTTCACCCTCCAAATGTCTCTGACCATAGTCTTTGTGTGGTATCATGTGTTTTTGAGATTGAAAATATTATTCAATTAAAATTTCATAACTTCTAGGGTAAATATGAGGGGTTTAGTATAGTGGTTCATTATGAAAGTATTTTTAACCACAGTTACACTTACCTTAGCTATATAGATGATTATTTAAGGGCTCATAAAAATGATTTTATGGTTTCATTTCCAAAAGTGAAACCTATTAATAATTGGAAAATTGAGAGTATTAAAGTTATATTTTCTATATTAATGTTAAGATATTAAAGGGATAAAAGGATTTAAACCATTGTAATTATAAGTTAGTTTTAGTTATAAAATTGAGAAATATATACTTATTTGATAAATTTTTGAGAGATAATATTCATTATATGAATGAAGGGGATATAAATTATAAGTTCTTTTAGGATTTTATTAAATACATTAATTCTAGAAATTAAAATAGGATGATTAAAAGTGATATTAGTGAATGAGAGGAGTCTTTTGAGTGTGATCCTTGACCAATTCACTATTTTTTGGTAACCCTAGTCCCACTAATAGTAAAAATGACGATTTTTTGAGGGTAATAAGGTGGTTAATAAAGAGGTTTGTTTTAAGACTTGTAGAGGCTTCTTTGATAAGAAAATTATCGATACCATATTTTATATTAGTGATGAAAAATATCTTTGGTTTTTTATTTCTATTACCTGTTATTTAATGAGGATTGAGACATTATTTGTTGTAGTATTATTCAAGTTGTTATGAATTTCTCCATGAATTACTACAATCCCCCAAATTGTATACCACTATTATCTCTCTTATACCTAATGTGGAGAATCTAAATACACCCTTTGATAATAGTTGTATATATTCTTGTAGTGTTTTATGTAAATGTATTTCAAATTTCATAGATATCCAAATCAAACATGTTTTTCCCATTCTTATTTGTGAAGAAAAAGGTCCATTTTCCATGAATGTGACATCTCATAAAATATTTTACTAGTGAAATAACATTACTAAAAGGAATATTTGTGACATCAAATATTTTCAATAATTTTTCCCTTGAATTATATAATTAATATTCATTTATCTTATTTTTTAATGATATGGACCTATAGTTTCTTTATATAATTATTTAAACAAGAATTAGTAATTAAATTTTAGAAAATAACAACAAATTCATCATATATTATTTCTAAATAAAGATAATATGATATTTATTTCTCATAATTATATTTTTGATGAAATTAATATAATATCCATTAGTAATATTGTATTGAATAATATTATACAAGTACTTTTAATTAATTTATAATATTTGAATTTTATAAATAATAACTATTTAGTAAAATTGTATTATAGAATATTTTTAAATGAAATATTGATAATTTTTATAAATATAGTTTTATTTGATATGTATATTACCCTTAATAATGGATTTATTTTCATCTAAATATTTAAATATAAATTGATTAAAAAAAATAATTTTTAACAAAGTACGATACATGTTTCTATAATAATATAACTTAACATATAACTATTGAAAGTGATATAATATCTTGTGGGGTCAAATTACATTTTTTATGCATCATATGATAAAAATAGATTTTTAATTTTTTTTCACACTAAAATAATATTTTATGAGTAATTTATAATTTAAATTAAACATTATTTAATTTTAAAATTATTTTTATCATATTATATTTAAATTTATTTTTTTAATTTGAAATGTTCTTTTTAATAAACATTAAATAAATTGTTTTACGATAAAATAACATTATAAAGTATTTAGTTTTTTATTTGAAAATATAATTCCTATTATGTATAGTGTATTATTATCATAAAATGATTATTAAATTTGGATAATGTAGTTGTAAGAATATTAAAATAGCTACTAACATATAATTTTTACCATAATTTATAAAGTTCATGACACCCGAACTATTTTCCTAAGTATGTATTTAAAATCTAAATTCATCTCAATTAGATGATGTGATTTATGAAATGTATTTATTTCAAATGTATAAATAATTAATCATAAAAAATGCAATAATTAAGAAAAAATAATAAGAAAAAATGTAATAAATTATAGAAAAATAAGTAGTCTCTATTTTAATTATTGGTAATTTTCTAAAATTGTTTATTTTTTAGTGAAGAGTAAAAAAATATAAATTTTACCTATATAGAAAATTTTATGAATTCATCATGATATAAATATAAATAAAAAATATATATATTTTTGATCATGAATTATCATGTTTTAAATGAGTAAAATGACTTGTTCAAAAATATAAAAACTCAATTTCTAAACCTATAAATTAATTTTCAAAAACTATCACATATTTTATTTTAATGAAAAAACTACATTTGATTTTTTTTACTTTATATTAAGTATTTCCAAGATGAATTTAAATTTTTGGGTGTGTAAAAATGTCAAATAAAACTCTATTTATAAATAATATACTAATAAAAGTTATTGTATTCAATATTATTAATAGTCTTTGTCTCAAATAATAAAAGAATCATTACTTTATTCTAAAATAATCCACCCTAGCTCTATAAGACCCCCTTCTTGACCCATTTTTCCTTAAAAAAATATTTACAATACTAAATATATATTTAAAAACCAATATAAACTCCCCTATACACGTTATTATAGCTCTGGTTTAGCCAAAAGTCCATCCATTGAAGGATTTAGATGTAGTGCAAATAAGGAAACTTAAAGAGCAAGGTACAGATTTCTCATCCCCCGTATTTCTTTTTACAAATATTGTATTAAAAATTTATTATAAAAACCTTTTTATAAACATCCATTATTATAATTCCATGTCAGTATCATCCTTTTGAACTGTTATCTATGATATATCACTCACCCCCCTCATCAAACTCTTTTTCATAAGTCATTACTATGTCAAAGTAGCGATTCCCAAATTTCTCATTCTCTTAGTTAAGAATCATTTTCCTAAAAAGTATTTTATATAAAATATTATATTTAAATAATTATTATATTAAAATGTTCATAATAACATTTTGATCCATTATTGATGATATATCACCCATTACCTCTCACATAACCCTTTTTATAGTATGCTAATATGTCAAAATACCGATTTCAAAAATCATGTATCATAATTTCAATTCTCCTCTTACCCTATATATAGTATAAATTATTATCAAATTTGAATATAAAATATTAGTTTAATTATAAGACAACTTTTTTATAAAACTCGAATATTTATTATTTTTTTCTTTCCTCTTAAACTCTTTAAAAAAATGTTCACCGTGGTGCTTTTACGCTATATAAATAAATTTTGATGTTTGGTTTTCTCTAATTAAATTTATGGATTCTATTAAAAATTAATTCCATGATTGAATATAATATTAATAATAAAAAATATAATATTTATTATTCTATAATGATAATATAGTCATGAAAATAATGGAATTGAAAGTAAACAATCAGAGTCATTTTGACCATTTTAAACAAGATTACGATGAAATACATGTTCATTTAGAACTCTTTTGTTGAATATATTTAACTATTTAACTCTTGTACTTCTATAACTATTAAAAAATATAAATTGTCACATTTTGAACGTATTAAACCATTATAAAGTGAGCAATGACCATTACCATTTTCCTAGAGCAATTTTGGGATAATGAACCAAACTACCACAAAACGACTAATGCAAGAAAAAACAACTAATACCAGAATAATACATGACCATAAAAGAATTAAAATAAATAAATAATTATAAAATAAATATGAATATGGTTCTTAAATAAATAAATAATAAATATAATTTAATTATTTTGGAAGTTAGATGACATGCAAGAGAGCCAATAATTGAGTAAGGATTTATTTCGAGATATGTATTCCTCTAAAGTATTTTTAATATATTTTAAATATTCACTTATATTTCTGAAATATAGGATCTTGAATGTATACATTACTAATTTACCATCATTTTTATGATTTCATTATATCCTTTCCTATATTATGGTTTTATATTTCATACATTACTTTCTTCTCAAGGGTTCTTTGATATTATTTTTCATTCTTGTGGTCATATTCTCTATCAAATCCTATATCTCTATTCCGATTTCTAACATTTTTATATTCCTTATTTATGTCTTTTTTGATACCATATCATTCCTTATTCTTAGTATTTTCATGTATTTATGGTTTCCTTCCTTATCTTTTATTCAGCTAAACCGTACAATATTTATAAATAAAACCTTAAAATTTTTATCTATTTCTCTAAGTTTATTAAATTTTAAATCTATTTGTTTTCAAGGTTCCATTATTGAGTCATATTATTATTAAAATATTTTTTTGAAACTTTTTATCTCCTTTTGAGAGGTATCTTTTAAGGTGATTTGTTACTCTATTTCTTGAAAATATCAAAGAAAATAAAAATAATATCTTTTTCATATTTATCTTATATTTTATTCTTTATTTTTTACAAGATTATTTTTCAAATAATATATTTAAATTAAAATAATTATTAATTTTTAAAATATCATTTTTTATATTTATATCATTTCTTAAAAATGAAATTTTCCATTATTTAATTCAACATTATGTAAAAACTAAAGAAATGTTTTCTTTAAACTCCTTCAAATTTTCACCGCCCTCTAAAGGATTTTACAACCATGTTTAACTAATTTATATTACAACATTTATCTATTTTAAATGTTTTATTTCCTCCAATGGTATCATTTTCCTCTATGGATCATATGAAAAAATAATCATCTAATTCATTATCCATGTTCCTATGTATTTGTTTTGTGATTTAAATGAAATATTTGTGAGTGGAATGATCAAACACTACCTTTTTATTGGATTATCTTATTATATGTAAAAAATATAACCTTTCTACAAATGAATTTCCTTTTTGAATACCATATACTTCCATATTCTGATTGATAGGTGTTCACCTAGATAAACATATATTCAATTAACTAGGTAAATTATTTAATTGACTATATAAAATTTACCCTATAAGATGTGAATACCCTATATATCATTATCTTGATAGAAATGTATTTAGCTAGATAGATACATTATTTCATTGGATGGAATTTTTGTTTCCATGTGTTTGTCATGATATGATTCTAATAGATTTATAATTGTTTCATAATAATGTCTCACACATATGTATAGATATATCATCATGATGATATATGAGACCATATTTATATATCACTCTAATGCATTGGGTAATGATTTATATCTCATGAAATTGTTATGAATGGTCTAGATTTGATTAGTTTTTCCAGGATATTAAACACATTCATGGTGCAATTAATCATCTCAATAATGTTATTTTTTTCTAATATGTAGTCATTCTTTTCAATAATATTATCTATGGTCCAAGTATGGTTAGGATTATCTACAATGTTATGATGGTATTAGAAGTTATACTTGATATATTCTAACGATTTAATTTTATTATATATGTGCCACATTTTTATGTCATGAGGAAATTATTACCACTCAGAATGGTGGTAAGAGTCCCACCTAAAAGGTGTAACACCCCATGGAGTGGTATGGTAGGTATATAATATGATTTAAGGTTCATTATTTCATATATTTTATTCCATTATATATGATTATCACAAATTGTGATCACTTCTTATGACTTTATGATCTTATTCCATTAATTATGTAGTTTCTCCCATGATCACATATCTCATCTTTTTATGATTTATTAATGACTTCTCTCTATCTCATTTATTATGTTTTACCCCTTACTAAGAATTTGACTGCACTCCATTATTATGTTATCCCATTTCCATAGGTGGTCATAGGTGTTTAATAGATTCGATCAGCATATATGGGGACTACATGGAATGATTTTATTAAATTTTAAAGGTTGATGATGCAATATATATGCATTTCTGGAAGACATCAATCTTTGGATTCTAGTAGTTGGTTATAATTTCATGTTATGTGTAAAATTATGAATTTTTATCACTAAATACTTAATTATAGGTCATGGGTGATTCATTTTGTATCAAATCAGATTTTGGTTATTATTTAGAGTTAAGATTATGAAAATCTGGGCATAAAGTGTTATATAGATAACCATTATCTATAGAGTACTAGTTTAAGTATAACTAATATTACCATATAAGGATAAATATTTTCCATCCATATATGTTGAATCATATTATGAACATACCATAAGAAATTATTAAGATTACATTAAGTCTTGGTATTATGGTTCATGAAAATAAGAGAAAACAATAATAAGAGTTTATTAATGAGTAAAAATACCGAGGACACGCTTTTTTTAATGGGGTATGGAAAGTGACATGATGTATTTTCAATAACTATTTTACTTAAATTATACATTTAAAATAAATTTATTTTATTTTTTAATGATATAAACCTATAATTTATTTATATAATTATTTAAAAAATAAGTTGTAATGAAATATTATGAAATAATAGTAAATTCATTTTTTCTTATCCCTAATGAATGATAATATGGATTTTATTTATCATATTCATATTTTTCATGAAACTAATATTGTATACATTAGTAATATTTTATTTAATAATAATATAATATTTTTTAATACATATATCATAATTGAATATTTTGAATATTAAATATTGAGAAAAAAGATATTATAAAATCAATTTAAATGAATTCTTGATTACTTTTAAATATATAGTTTTATTATATATATATATTAATCTTATTAATATTTTTATTTTCATATTTATAATTTAATAATAATTCATTTATCAAAAAATAATTGTTAACAAGTTATGATATAGTTTTTCATAGTCATATAATTGTAACATATATCCCTTGAAAGCAATGTAATAATTTTTAATGTAAACTGACATTTTTTTCGTACTATGATAAAAATAAATTTTCAAATAAAATGTTTATAGTAAAAGAATATTTTATGAGGTATTTATAATTTACAAAAATGTACATTAAAATTAAATGGGTTTTATCACATTCTATGTGCATGTTTTATTACTCTAAAAAATTCCTTTAAAAACATTATTATAATTTTTTTATAATAAAATAACATTATGCATTATGCATTACTTGTTATTTATATTTAAAAATATAATTACTCATATGTACAATGTCGCATTATAACAAAGTGGTTTTTTCATTTTTATAATTTATTTTTCAGAAAAGTAAAATGGTTCTGGACGTAGTATTGTTATCATAGTGTATAAAGTTTATCACACCAAAAAATGATTTCTTAAGTTTGTATTTAAAATATAAATTCAAATTAATTAGAATATGAATTTTATGAAATGTGTAAATAAATAATTATAAAATATTTAATAATTTAAAAATAATATAAAATAAAATTGTAATCACTCATTAGAAATAAAATAGTAATTATTTCAGATAAAATATTTTTTCCATGTATTATATGATTTTAATTAAGTATTAAATTTATAAATTTTATTATTTTAAATTGATAATATGTAATTTATTTTTAAAATAAACATGTCAAAATTATTCTAGGCAGATTTTTTTTAATTTTCGAAAAAAAATTATTTTTTGATGAATAGTAAAAAATATAGTTTTTATGTATACTATAATTTTTATGACATCATCATGATATAAGTATGTATCAAAAAATAATAAATTTTTAAGAATAAAGTTTTATTTTAAGAGTAAAAATTGAATTTTAAAATAATAAAATTAATTTTTAAACATATAAATTAATTTTTAAAACCCAAGTTATAATTTAATCGAATAAAGACATTAATTTATTATTTATTATTTATTATTTATAAACTATTTAAAGGATGAATTTATGTTTGGGGGGATAAAATGTAAAATATACCTATTTTATTAAATCGTACACTAATAAAAGGCATAAGGAATCAACACTACTCATAGTCTTTGGCCTAAATAACAAAATAATCAATACTTTATTCTAAAATACCTCCCCTGGCTATATAAACACTGCTCCTCCAACCCATTCTCCTCACTTCTAAAACTTTTTCCATTTAAATATATTTACCCAAATATATCTATAAACTCCCCTATACATGTCCCTATGTATTTTTATTGTGTAAAATTACATCCTCTAATGGTTTTAGACATAATCTAATGATGGAAAATTAAAAATAAAGGTATGGGTTTCTCACCCCCCATTCTTTAATAACTCTTATTACAAAATATCCAATTAAATTCATCTTTATATGCTTCCATTATTGTAATTAAATGGTATCCCTGTAGAGACCCGAATCTTGACTTACATGGACATTACATTACTTTTGCGGAATACTTAGTACATAACAAAAACACACACACAAGGATCGTAATAGTTTAGTGTCTTTGGAAACTCGGAACGTAATCTTCTAATCGTGGTGAAAGATCTTCAATATCTCCCATAAAGATCTTCCCTTTTTTTTACCTAAAACCTTTCTTTATATCCTGGGGAAACGAAAACATAAAAGGGTGAGCTCAAATGCTCAGTAAGGGTAAACAAAAGAGAAATCAATCACATCATATTCATAAGAACATAACTTTTGGAAATCTTAACCTGCAAAAGAGAGCATAATTTCATAACATGGGATAAATCATAGTAGTGAAATGAAATCCCAATAATCATAACTTAAATCATGAAACTTTGTGGCATACACACATAATCATAGAGAATCATTTCTTGTTAGTCAAGACTCATTGCCAAGACTATCTTAGTGGACAAAGTCCCTTTCTGAACCGAGTCACCCTCGTTTTAGTCCTGTTTCACTGAACCGGTATAACCTACCATTCCAGCCATGTCTATCTCATGAGATATAAAATCATTACCCAATGCATTGGAGGGAGATATATGTCCCACCCATCTCATAATGATACCATTCTTATGTGTTCCACAAAATCATAAACCATACATCATTTCATAACCCATGTAATAAAAATGGGAATCTTAAACATCATGACATCATAAAACAATTAATATAAGATAAAGGAATTCATAAAAATAATTCCACCACAACATAATCAAATCAATTTAATAATAGGGATAAAAACATAACCCTTTATTATCTTATATGGAAAATAATTTTGATAAAACACTTGAACTCCATTCTTGAGGAAAATATGCTTTCTTCTTCAAAAACACTTTCCCTTTCTTAATATGTCATACAATTATAAACTAAAAGAATTTTATTAAAAATAAACTTGAAAACTTGTAGAGGAATCTTCTTGGAAATAATGTTTTAAATTCCATTCATGCCGTATAAGTTAAAAAAAACATTCTTCGTACTTTTTTCAGAAAAGTCAAAAAATACCTCGTACGAAAAAACGACAAAAGATTCCTTTCATATTCTTTACTAAAAACTCACCGAAGGGTAAAATTGGATTTAAACTATTGTAAGTGGATGGAAACAATATTACATATTGAGGGAACATGGATGTGGATGATAAAATACACCCCAATAAATACTTACTAATAAACAATCTCGGATAAAAATGAGATTGTGATATTTTCCCTTACCTTAGGTCCGATTTGCTTCGTAAGTGTCCGAACCTCCTGTATAATGATTTAAATAATGCCATTTACTTATTACAGAAACATATTCATTGTTATGATATCATATATGGTTCACTTATGACTTTATATTACCCGTTCTTTTGTAAATTCCATGTTAAAGAGCGTTTTGGGTAAAATTGTTTCATCTGTCGTCCGTGTTTTGACTTGTAATTATTCATATGATTACTTAGATCATGATTACTTAATTCCAGAACATAAAACATGATATATATATATATATATATTCAGGATATATATATATATAATAAATCAGTAAATGGAAAGAAATACACCGTTCATGGAGACGGTAGTCCGTACATACGCATGAACGCTGTTTTCGTTTCCTTATTGAATTGAATGGAATTAAGTAGATGACATACATATAAATATAAATAAATCCAGTATCATTATTATGTCATATATTTCATTAGTACTTATTATATATACTTTATAATCATTTATGAATGGTTAATCATTGAGAATGAATCTCATCGCGTCGTGGAGACGGTAGTCCGTACGTACGCACGAGCGATGATATCATTCCCATGGTCGTGGAATTGTGTTGAAGTGTATGTATACTATTTCAGTATCAATATAACTCTATAATAATCATATATAGTTACTCATTACACCATTATACCCATCCTTGTAAGGTGATGGTGGAAAATATATTACACCACGGCGTGGAGACGGAATTCCGTACGTACGCACGCGCGGTGATTTCATTTTTCCGTAGGATGGATAGAAGGTGAATTAGGGTTGTTTCATATTTATAATAACATATCAGTATGTAAGTAATACTGATTTTATTAATTTATCATGAAACAACTAAAGAAGAAGAAGTTGAAGAAGAAAGAAATTGAAAAAGATCGGTAATGGATATTACCTCTTTTTGACGCGCCTTTTCTTAACCTCCACTTAAAGAACTAAGGATGGTATTTGAAGAATACCAGGACCTCAAATATGATACTAGGGAAGTGGAGAAGAGATTTTTTCAGGGTTTGGCCGAGCTTGAAGGCTCAAAGTTGTGTGAGGAAGAGAGGGAGGAGGTGCCCTTTTATAAGGGAGGAGAGGGACACCTTAGGAATATCTCAAAATATTATTTTATATTAAAGTCAAAAATCGGTTTATAATGGTTACAAAGGGTCTTATTTCGAAGCTAAAGTGGGGATGGGTCGAAATCCTATCAACCAATAGGATTTAGACAAGTTTAGGTTATTATTTTAACCTTATCAATTAGATTTAACTCTAAGTTAAATAATTTAACTTTTACCGTGACTTTTTGTTTTCTTACACTATATGGTTAATACACTTACTATAACATGCCAAACGAACCCAAAGTTGTTTATTATTAATATATATATCCCTATCTAAGTCATTTGGCCGAACCTTATATTTTTAGGAATAAAATAACAATTAATAATATAATATTTGATTTAAAAACTATTTTGTGTCAATTTTGACACTATTTGATATATGATTTTTGTAAAAGTCATAACAGAATTATATGTTCGAAACAAGTTGATTAAATCAACACTAATATATCATAGTAACCTAGAAAATTAGTGGAATTCATAAAAAGTCTTAAATTACATTTATTTTGGTATTTATAATATCAATTATGTCAATATTTCATTAATAAGATAATTACTGCATCATCTTTGTGTCATAAATAAATTAAATTATATGATGTCTAAAAATTACAAATAAAATACCATCATGTAGGAAATATTTTTAGATTTCTAATGAATATTTACAATCTAATTTATCTTATGTAAAACCCTATATTAAAAATGTTTTAGTAAATATAATTTGATTTTAACTCTTTTAACTCTTCTTTGAATTAAATAATAATAAATGTCCTAATCTATTCCAAGTGGGCCTAAATGATAATATTTTATACTTAAGGTTGTTTTTGGTTGAGATAAACTTGTCCAATAGAATTAGGACATGTGTTAGGGTAATATTAATATCATTCTTACCCTTAATTACCCTATTTACTTTTAACCGCGGTAAATAAAAGTAAAAAGTTACTATTCACCAAAAATTATTTTCATCTCATTGAACCACATTTTACTTACTGACATCAACTGTGTCTCTCGGATTTTTGAAATTCCATTCACAGAAGCGGTAAAATTAAGTTTTATGAAAAATTCAGTTTTTTAACTACCACTTAGTAGTTTCACTATTCATCAAAAATTGATGTTTTTCAGAACAATGCCAAAATTTCATCCTAAGCTATATTTCATATTCCGAATTCAAAAAATGAAGTCTATTTTACCAAATTCATAACATAGAAGTTGCATTAATTAATTTTATAATTAAATCCCACTATTAAAACAAATAGCGTGTTTTTAAGAAACAATATCTATCAAAAGATTGACACTTGATTATAACTGGTTTAAATGTGAAATTACATCCAATGACCAAAATTGTATTAAATTGTAAAAATATATTCTAAATATACTTTAAAACCACTAAAATTAATAATTTATCACTATTAATTATTTCGATTGAAAAAGTTATTTTTAATTAAAATTTAGTAATTTCCACTATTCATCAAAATATGAAAGTTATCCGAAAATTACCAAAATTTCACCCTAAGGTAATTTCGATATTCCAAATCCAAAAACGAAGTCCATTTTGAAAAATAAAATTTACAAAATTTCAAAAAGTGGTTATTACTATTCATAACGGCTAGTTTTAATAATATTTTAATAGCATATCGTTGTTTAGTGAAACTCGGTATTGCGTACTACACACACTATCAAGGAAGGTCGCGATTGCGTGTAATGAAAGGCAAGTCAAGGATGCGTGTTGTGAAAGCTCCTTTTGGTGTAGCGTACAACACAAGACATTAATGAAATTAAAAAGAATATTTTTCATAAAATCTCGGGGTGTTACATTCTACCCCCCTTAAAATGAATTTCGCCCTCGAAATTCATCGGGGTTATAAATGGTTTACTATTTGAAAGTTTCTCTAATAGAAACCCACATCGTAAAAAGGAATACCAAAACAAATCTTTAAAAACAAAAGTATGAAACGTAACGGTTACCCAAATAAACTAATCACTGGGTTTCCACATAGGTGAAATTATGGATATGGAAGAGAAATCTAACCATCATGTTCTGATGGAGAGTGGCAGAGGACATGGCTATGAAAAATCCAAGAATCACAAATCCATAAATTTGTGACGATCTAAGGTACCATCTGATTAATCAGATATAAGAGCACTAGGACAACATTTTTGGTTTTCAAGATCGTTTCCCTAAAGTTGAAGAATTTGAATTAGAATAAATACTTACTTTATTTTGGTACAATCCCACTGTTGTTCGTGCCTTGAACAATTTCCACTTAATCTCTTAAATAAATGAAGTTGAATTTGTTATTCGTGAAGTGTTAGCAGATCATGTGATAGAATTATGGGTCATTCCATCTCTTTCAAACAAAAGGTTAGCAAAAATTATATACATAAGTCGATCTATAGTGAGATTAATCATATATGGTTCCTAAAATGGACTTATACTTCATATATCATACTGCTTAATATAATAAAACTAGTTTCTACTAAACAGGGACTTCCTGTAGGCCAATGGTAGGCGATAAAGGCCAGTCGCACTTCGGTTGTGGGTTCGATTCCCACAGCCTTGTCCGAAGCGATGGGCTGTCGCCCGTCCTGCAGGTTGTCCTTTTTCTAAAACTACATTACTATAACATCCCATCAATAATATCGAAAATCTTCTATCCTTAAACAATACTAACTTATGTCCAACGTAATCCATTCTAATCTTTAGGCTTATCCATAATACTACAGTCCACTCTCATAATATAGTGAAAACGATTACTAGAGATTTAATACTGTCATTAATACCCATATATCATAAGATATGTCTTGTTGGTCACATTCCAAACATTCAAAGGCCTTAATCATGTATTCTCTTGAATACCCATTGAACCTTAGTGAAAACATGAATTCAGTTAAAAGTTAACTCTTTCCACATACCAAAATCCAAAAATTCTATATACTCAAACCATGATATAACCTTCTCCTTATATCAGTCATGAGCTCATGAATACAATAAAACACCTCATTATCTTATTATTCCTTCATTATGCGCATATCATCTAAATTCCAAAAATATCTGAATAACCTTTCATGGATAGTGGTACTTTCATAACTCAAGGAAAGACAACAGTGTAACAATCCTTAGATGTCTCTTTATTCCGTAGTACCATGAGATTTCTTATACAACATTACACATGATAAACATGTAATCATTCTACTAAATTCTTAAACCATTGACCGAGCTTCAACAATTCTTTCATCTCACATATCATTTGTAGTCTCTTCATCATCATCAACATAAATACTTCCCATACGACCATACTTATTATCTTCATGAGACTTTCCCTTAGGGAATTGGTTTGCATAATGCCCGTACATTCCACATTTAAAACATTTAACCATTGTTGATGTCGTAGCAATACCATTATCCTCATCCATGGTGTTAACTGAACCTTTTCCTTTGAACTTACTTGCTTTGTGTCCTTCTTTTCCACACCCAAAGCATCTTCCAGTTCCTTTGAAACATTCTCCCTGATGCCTCTTCCCACATGATTTACATAGGGAAAATTGAACTTTCTTTCCTCTATGATCATCATGAAACTCCATCTTTCTCTTATTATCCGAGTCAGGAAACTTACCAAATTTTACTTTATTGATCATATTATGAGATTGCTGATTCGGCATAATAATGATGTTTGGACTTCCAAATCCCATTTCATTATGAATAATATCATTCCATTGTCCATCATATCCTCCATTATCGTGAATCATCTTGTTTCCAGCCATTTTCTAAAACCCAAAAAAAAAGAATAGTGTGAGAGGCAAAAATCATGCTAGGGAAAACAACATAATAAAGGTGGAGTATCCTCAATATCTAACATCTTAGGTTAAATTCTATGATCGTTACCGTAGTTCTAGGACTGTATCCTATACGTATACTTATCCTTAGGGACATCCCTAGACATACCTTATAAATATCTCTAGGGATCTCACTAATGTTCTCGCATCCTAGTTTCCAAAGGTTGACTAAACCTTTCCTCTGATACCAACTGTAGAGACCCAAATCTTGACTTACATGGACATTACATTACTTTTGCGGAATACTTAGTACATAACAAAAACACACACACAAGGATCGTAATAGTTTAGTGTCTTTGGAAACTCGGAACGTAATCTTCTAATCATGGTGAAAGATCTTCAATATCTCCCATAAAGATCTTCCCTTTTTTTTTACCTAAAAAATTTCTTTATATCCTGAGGAAAAGAAAACATAAAAGGGTGAGCTCAAATGCTCAGTAAGGGTAAACAAAAGAGAAATCAATCACATCATATTTATAAGAACATAACTTTTTGAAATCTTAACCTGCAAAAGAGAGCATAATTTCATAACATGGGATAAATCATAGTAGTGAAATGAAATCCCAATAATCATAACTTAAAACATGAAACTTTGTGGCATACACACATAATCATAGAGAATCATTTCTTGTTAGTCAAGACTCATTGCCAAGACTATCTTAGTGGACAAAGTCCCTTTCTGAACTGAGTCACCCTCGTTTCAGTCCTGTTTCACTGAACCGGTATAACCTACCATTCCAGCCATGTCTATCTCATGAGATATAAAATCTTTACCCAATGAATTGGAGGGAGATATAGGTCCCACCCATCTCATAATGATACCATTCTTATGTGTGCCACAAAATCATAAACCATACATCATTTCATAACCCATGTAATAAAAATGGGAATCTTAAACATCATGACATCATAAAACAATTAATATAAGATAAAGGAATTCATAAAAATAATTCCATCACAACATAATCAAATCAATGTAATAATATGGATAAAAACATAACCCTTTATTATCTTAGATGGAAAATAATTTTGATAAAACACTTGAACTCCATTCTTGAGGAAAATATCCTTTCTTCTTCAAAAACACTTTCCCTTTCTTAATATGTCATACAATTATAAACTAAAAGAAGTTTATTAAAAATAAATTTGAAAACTTGTAAAGGAAGCTTCTTGGAAATAATTTTTTAAAATCCATTCATGCCGTATAAGTTAAAAAAAACATTCTTCATACTTTTGTCGGAAAAGTCAAAAGGTACCTCGTACGAAAAAACGACAAAAGATTCCTTTCATATTCTTTACTAAAAACTCACCGAAGGGTAAAATTGGATTTAAACTATTGTAAGTGGATGGAAACAATATTACATATTGAGGGAACATGGATGTGGATGATAAAATACACCCCAATAAATACTTACGAATAAACAATCTCGGATAAAAATGAGATTGTGATATTTTCCCTTACCTTAGGTCTGATTTGCTTCGTAAGTGTCCGAACCTCCTGTATAATGATTTAAATAATGTCATTTACTTATTACAGAATCATATTCATTGTTATGATATCATATATGGTTCACTTATGACTTTATATTACCCGTTCTTTTGTAAATTCCATGTTAAAGAGTGTTTTGGGTAAAATTGTTTCATCTGTTGTCCGTGTTTTGACTTGTAATTATTCATATGATTACTTAGATCATGATTACTTAATTCCAGAACATAAAACATGATTTATATATATATATATTCAGGATATACATATATATAATAAATCAGTAAATGGAAAGAAATACACCGTTCATGGAGACGGTAGTCCGTACGTACGCATGAACACTGTTTTTGTTTCCTTATTGAATTGAATGGAATTAAGTAGATGACATACATATAAATATAAATAAATCCAGTATCATTATTATGTCATATATTTCATTAGTACTTATTATATATACTTTATAATCATTCATGAATGGTTAATCATTGAGAATGAATCTCATCGCGTTGTGGAGACGGTAGTCCCTACGTACGCACGAGCGATGATATCATTCCCATGGTCGTGGAATTGTGTTGAAGTGTATGTATAATATTTAAGTATCAATATAACTCTATAATAATCATATATAGTTACTCATTAAACCATTATACCCATCCTTGTAAGGTGATGGTGGAAAATAGATTACACCACGACGTGGAGATGGTATTCCGTACGTACGCACGCGCGGCGATTTCATTTTTCCGTAGGATGGATAGAAGGTGAATTAGGGTTGTTTCATATTTATAATAACATATAATTATGTAAGTAATACTGATGTTATTACTTTATCATGAAACAACTAAAGAAGAAGAAGTTGAAGAAGAATGAAATTGAAAAAGATCGATAATGGATATTACCTCTTTTTGACGCGCCTTTTCTTAACCTCCACTTAAAGAACTAAGGATGGTATTTGAAGAAGACCAGGACCTCTAGTATGATACTAGGGAAGTGGATAAGAGATTTTGGCAGGGGTTGGCCGAGCTTGAAGGCTCAAAGTTGTGTGAGGAAGAGAGGCAGGAGGTGCCCTTTTATAAGGGAGGAGAGGGGCACCTTAGGAATATCTCAAAATATTATTTTATATTAAAGTCAAAAATCCGTTTATAATGGTTCCAAAAGGTCTTATTTCAAAGATAAAGTGGGTATGGGCCGAAATACTATCAACCAATTGGATTTAGACAAGTTTAGGTTATTATTTTAACCTTATCAATTAGATTTAACTCTAAGTTAAATAATTTAACTTTTACCGTGACTTTTTGTTTTCTTACACTATATGGTTAATACACTTACTATAACATGCCAAAAGAACCCCACGTTGTTTATTATTAATATATATATCCCTATCAAAGTAATTTTGCCGAACCTTAGATTTTTAGGAATAAAATAACAATTAATAATATAATATTTGATTTGAAAACTATTTTGTGTCAATTTTGACACTATTTGATATATGATTTTTGTAAAAGTCATAACAGAATTATATGTTCGAACCAAGTTGATTAAATCAACACTAATATATCATAGTAACCTAGAAAATTAGTGTAATTCATAAAAAGTCTTAAATTACATTTAGTTTGGTATTTATAATATCAATTATGTCAATATTTCATTAATAAGATAATTACTGCATCATCTTTGTGTCATAAATAAATTAAATTATATGATGTCTAAAAATTACAAATAAAATATCATCATGTAGGAAATATTTTTATCTTTCTAATGAATATTTACAATCGAATTTATCTTATGCACAACCCTATATTAAAAATGTTTTAGTAAATATACTTTGATTTTAACTCTTTTAACTCTTCTTTGAATTAAATAATAATGAATGTCCTAATCAAATCCAAGTGGGCCTAAATGATAATATTTTACACTTAAGGTTGTTTTTGGTCGAGATAAACTTGTCCAATATAATTAGGACATGTGTTAGGGTAATATTAATATCATTCTTACCCTTAATTACCCTATTTACTTTTAACCGTGGTAAATAAAAGTAAAAAGTTACTATTCACCAAAAATTATTTTCATCTCATTGAACCACATTTTACTTACTGATATCAACCGTGTCTCTCAGATTTTTGAAATTCCATTCACAGAAGCGGTAAAATTAAGTTTTATGAAAAATTCAGTTTTTTAACTACCACTTAGTAGTTTCACTATTCATCAAAAATTGATGTTTTTTAGAACAATGCAAAAATTTTATCCTAAGCTATATTTCATATTCCGAATTCAAAAAATGAAGTCTATTTTACCAAATTCATAACATAGAAGTTGCATTAATTACTTTTATAATTAAATCCCGCTGTTAAAACAAATAGCGTGTTTTTAAGAAACAATATCTATCAAAAGATTGACACTTGATTATAACTGGTTTAAATGTGAAATTACATCCAATGACCAACATTGTATTAAATTGTAAAAATATATTCTAAATATAATTTAAAACCACTAAAATTAATAATTTATCACTATTAATTATTTCGATTGAAAAAGTTATTTTTAATTAAAATTTAGTAATTTCCACTATTCATCAAAATATGAAAGTTATCCGAAAATTACCAAAATTTCACCCTAAGCTAATTTCGATATTCCAAATCCAAAAATGAAGTCCATTTTGAAAAATAAAATTTAAAAAATTTCAAAAAGTGGTTATTACTATTCATAACGACTAGTTTTAATAATATTTTAATAGCATATCGTTGTTTAGTGAAACTCGGTATTGCGTACTACACACGCTATCAAGGAAGGTCGCGATTGCGTGTAATGAAAGGCAAGTCAAGGATGCGTGTTGTGAAAGATCCTTTTGGTGTAGCGTACAACACAAGACATTAATGAAATTAAAAAGAATATTTTTCATAAAATCTCGGGGTGTTACAATCCTCATCCTTTTAACCTAATATTTATGATATATCACCCATACACTCTCATCAAATCCATTTTCATAAGTCATTAATGTTAGGAAAAAATCCATCCTGATGGTACTTTTGGATGAATTTTGTTTGTTGACAAGGTTTGCGGTTGTTGATGAAGGATGATTGTCAAATAAGACATAAATATTGAGTGTGAGATATCTAATCTCACACAATCATGAAATAACTGATCTCATGAAGCTGTGAAATGTTTAATCTCATAAAAGCGTGAACTAATTGATCTTTCCCAAGTGTGAAATTTCTGATATCGTGAAAGTGTGAAATGTATGATCTCATGAAATAAAAAAATGATTGATTTCGTGAAATCACGAATATCGGATCTCACGTAAGGGAAAAATGTTTTATCTCATGAAAGCATGAATGCATGATCTCACATGAGGGAAAGATGTCATATCTTATGGAGCATGAATGTTTGCACTAATTTCTTGGAGCACGAATGTATGAACTAATATCACATTGAGATATTGAGAACCACATAATGATAAAGCATGATTGTCAAAGGATCTCATGGAGAAATATCATGAAGCACATACAGACAAATAAAATATGGAAATGATAGATGTATTTCATGGTCGTTCTAAATTACGAGACCACATTATTGAATTTGGATCTCATTATGTGATCTCACAAAGTGATTGATTGTTTTTGGATCTCACAATGAGTTATCATGAAGTTATCATGATTGTATTTTGATCTCATGACAGATCACACAAATCACCAGAAGAAAACATCACTAACCATTGCATGATTGTTAATTGATCTCGTGATGCGATCTCATGAAGCGTGTGATGCTGATTACTATAGCGGTGAAACTGATGGTTGTCCGTGATTTGTAGAGTTAAAGTAGTGGAGTTATTCCTATAAAACCCCTAACCTATCCTTAAAAACTAAAAAAGTTTTTCATAAAATATTTATCTAATGAAACATCCAATAAGGAGTCTCAATGAGAGATCTCACAAAGGAGGTTCATGGAGATATCTTGCAAAGGAATATATGCGATTGGCATCAAGGAAGTGTTGCGCATGATCTAAACAAAGTCTCATGAAAAATGTGAAATTATTCTCAAACAAGGATCTCACACAAAGCGTATAAGGGGTCTCGTACTAGGATCTTGTGAAAATCATGAAATGGGTCTCACACTAGGATCTCGTGCAAAGAATGAAATGGGTTTCTCACTAAGATCATGCACAAATAAAGAAAATGGTCACGTTCTAGGATCTCATGCAAAGGGTTACATGCTAGGATCTTTCAAAAGGGTACTCACCAAGATCTTGTACAAGGGGTTACGTGCTAGGGTCTCATGTAGGGGGATCACATTAGAGTCTTGAACAAGGAGATACATGCCTACATTAACCTATGAACAATATCATTGTCAAATATGAATTTATAACAGAATAAGATAGAGTATTTGTACCATTTAAAAACAATTATAGAATGTGTTTATTCACTACCACATACAAGGAAGTGAAATTAAGACATGTCATTTTGTAAAGATCTTTCTAAATCCAAAGTGGAGGTAATTTCTTTGTTTATAGAAAAGATATTTTTTTTTCTAATTTTCTAGAAAGTTGAAGTACTGCATCCAGGTGTTTTCAAAGAAGTGAATGAGCATACTAGAAAGAAATTTAATAGAAAATCTACCTATAATTGAGGATGAATTCATTAGTAATAATTAAGGTACCTATATTTCTATAAACTATGTGTGAAACATTTCTAGAGAAATTAGTAAAGGAAGAGGAAGAAGGTTATCCTTTTCACTGGTTGTGAGCCACAAAAGAAATATTGAGGGACTAACCCTTGAGAAGCAGCAAGATTTTCCTAAAAATTTTAAAGGTAGTGATCCTATGAAAATAAGTGATCTAAATCTCACTATTAATTGGAAGTGAGCCTTAGTAAATTTTCTATATAATCACATTATCATTATATTCTTGTTAAATGTATCCCAATGAAGGTAAATCAGGTAACAATATATATTTCCTTGTGTTTAGTTTCTTTATTTACTTTCTATGTATCATATTTAGATAAAATTGGAAAGGATAAGAGAAATATAAACACTAAAGAGAAAAAAATTACCCATATAATCAATAAGTTAAGATCCAGTGGGAAAGGAAGAATTTTGAAAAGAATATTCATACCTTGATTCACCCCCCTATAAGGGTATCTAGACCCCTTTAGAACCTAACAATTTATATAATAGCATAAGATACTTTTGTTTATTTTTTCTCTTACAAGGTTCAAGCCACTTTTGGAATTGAAGTTTCAATTTTCTCTTATCTCAGTGCTCCATAGAAAAGGTAAGAACTAAAAAAGAATAATTAAAAGTCAAGTGGTATTCCTTAGTGTTGAAGTGTCTATAGAAAAAGTGTGATTCAGTTTAAGGAAACCAATAATGTATTGAAGAAATGTTTGGATGAATCAAATAACAAAAATATATACTCACTCAATGATGCTTTAGTAATGAGTTAATAACTTGATATTCCAAGTGATGCTGAAACTATTGATGATGAAGAAACCCCAAGAAAGAAAAAAGTGAAAGTTTTACATGAAACAAAGGAATTGTATTAATAATTTAAATATAAAGATATCTAGATCCAAGTGTAGGAAATTTAAGTCAATAATATGAAAGGATTAAATAAAAGTCTCGTTAAAGTGTCCATAGATCTAAGAGAGAAAAATTATTCCCAAGATGAAGAACTAAAAAAACTAAAAGAAGATGAAATGGGAAAAAATATTGAATCAGATAATATTCAGAATTTGAAATCCATAATTGGTGATCTTTCTACTCACCAGTATGAACTAGTTTAGGAGAAGAAAAGGTTACAAGAAGAGAATGAATACTATAATTATTATGTTATTCAGATGAATTCTAAAATAAATGATAAATATGACATGATGGATAATCTCTCTTGAGAATTATAAAATGAGATTACTTGAGGGAAGAATTTCAAGAGAAAAATTAATACTCAAATTGAATCAAGGGATAAGAAGTTTCAACAATTTGGAGAAGTGATAGAATCAATAAAGAAACATGTGGAGCAATCTAATGTTAAAGGCAATCCCAAATTGAAGGATGCTTTTCACTTATTATTTGATTATCCTTCATCTGATGATAATGAAATGAAAAGATAATATGTTACTTTAGAGGAAAAAAATGAAATTATTGTCTCATACAAAAGGCCATGCAGTTTTGTGAAATTTGGTATTGGATATGATGAACCATATCCCATACATGAGAAAAAGATATCCATGAGAAGTTCCAAAAATATGAAAAATTCCAAAGATACTACAAATTTATCTAAAAAGGATTTTAAGAAAGTCATGAAAACATGTGCTATTTTTGTGTGATTTATGGTCATATTTCAAGTTTTTTTTGAAGCATTGGAATGTATTTCATATTGGGAAGACAAAAATATTTCTAAATCTGATAATAAAAAGAAGATTAATAAAATTTATAAAAGAAAAGTATCTCAGAATAAAGTAGCCTTCAAATGCTATTATTATGGAAGGAATTGACACACCATGAGTATGTTTCAAGAAGCCGGGGTGCTCAATGTTATAAAAAGAACTCTAGCTGTATCAACATCTCAATCGAGAAATGCTGAAATAAGGTATGAATTTAATAGAATATGTTTTATATGTATTAATCATGGGTATTTGGAAATACATTTAAGTAGAAAGAAAGAAAGGATGAAAAAGGAACCCCAAAAGGATATCCCAAACTATGGTAGTGTATAACAAAAAATCCTATATTGGAAGACAACATGATAAGTTGAAAAATGCATTATAGCCTTAGGGGAATTTCAAGGAGATCAATGAAAGGTGTATCAATCACCTACTCTATTACACTCACAATAGTTCTATTGGAAATAATGTGAATGAACCTGGAATAAAAATGTAGGAGATTTTATAGTTTCGATTAAGAATAATTTAAATTTAGTGGAATACTCAACCCCAAAAATAAAGAGTGATGTGAATCAGATAACTGATAAAAGAAAAATGAATAAATAATACCTTGAAAATTTGTATATCATGAAACATGGTGAGAAGTGAAGGAAAGAGAAAGATCCCTCTAATAGATTAAGAAGCAAGAGAATATTACAAGTGGAAATATTTCTTCTCAAATAAATATTCATGAAAAATCACATATTGGTGGAGCATTAAAGAAGGAAATTTCTACAAATGGATTTAAACCCCAAATTGTGAAAATTCCAAGCCTACCAAATATAAATACCATAGTAAGACTTATCATGTGGATAAATAATTTTTAGTCATATGTCCAAAATAGTTGAATTTGGATGAGAAATTAGAATAAGAACAAAAAAATACAGTGCTTTGAAAGAAAGTATCAAAGGGATGATCAATCAACACTGAAAAAAATCCTCTTATTTAGGAATCTATAGGTACCCATCTCCCCATGCATTAACTATTTATAATATGTGTGTGAATTGTTACAATACAAAGGGTGGGATACAATTCATGGGGTGTGTGTGTGTGATGAAAGGGAGTGGTAACATAAGTTGAATGAAGAAACATGAAACAAGAAGAATATGAACTCTTGAAATTCACATATGGTATCAAGCTCAAAAAGTGTTATTACACAACAACTCTATTTTTCAAATATGTATATTTATGTTTCATTATGTGGAAAAGGTAGATTATATGATGGATATCTTAATGTAAAATAAAATAACGTTCAAAGATATACTTG
Organism: Viscum album; assembly: GCA_963277665.1. Classification (NCBI taxonomy): domain Eukaryota; kingdom Viridiplantae; phylum Streptophyta; class Magnoliopsida; order Santalales; family Viscaceae; genus Viscum; species Viscum album. The sequence continues at coordinate 1,650,958,161 of OY728152.1, forward strand.
AATGATCTAGTGGTTCTAAGTCTCATCAAATATTCAACCATTTCTGATAATTTTTAGGATACTAAGGAGACATGAGATAAGATCAACAATGTTTTCAACAAGTGGTCTCCCTATTCTGAAGAGTAATTAAACATCTGGATTCAACTCAACAATCAGTATTAATGATTTTAATCATTCCAAAGATGTATGTTTTTAGGGAGATATGGTGTCAATCACACTAGGTGATATTGCCTCATCTAACAAGAGATCCCTCTAAAGAATCAAAGAAAGTCACATGATAGAATCCATGGAAGTAACTGAGTGACATGGACAACATTGATGTTTATTGGCTTAAACTCTTGTTTCTTACAAAGAGTTCATACTCAGTAGGCTTGGAGATTCTGTCAAGGACTCAGTTCCAAGTGGTAATTTCACTTGCAGAAAATCATATAGCAGTGTGAAACTTTAAAGAAGAATATGACTCAGATCTTGAAAAATGATAAAAGAATCAATGTTTAAATATGAAGTTGATAAATGTAGTCCATCTGGATTTCATAAGATAAAAGAATAATACGTTTATCCTATTTATTTTGAATATTTTTTAAAATATGATACATGGAGATCATTTATTATGTGGGAATAAATTCATAAATAAAGGAATCCCTAGTTAAATTCAATGAGAAAGGGGATATTGAAGTGAATTCTTTGATTGGTATCCATTGTGATAATTCAGGTGCTATTAATATTATAAAAAATATAGTTTATTCTCCAATGATAAAGAACATTTAAATCAAATACCACTTCATCAAGAAGAAGGTGGAACAAGGGCTTGTGAAGTTGGAGTATATTCCTACAGTATTATATGTTATAAAGATTCTAAAGGACTTATCCAAAGAGACATTTTAGCAACATTGATTGGATCTTGGAGTTCAGTCGACTCCCACACCTAAAAAAGTGTGAATATAAGACACCCTCTCCCTGAGGTATGATGTATTTCCCCCTAATATGATGATCTATATTTTTTACCCCGATTCACACCACAATGAAGTGACCTTCGAGTTCGTTGAAAAAGGGGGAGAAATTTTAGCTATAAAAGGGGAGAAAATTTCGTAGTCAAGATAGGTGGAGAAGATGACACGAGGAGAAGTGAAGTAGGGGAATATTAAATTTTACAATGCTAAATATGTTCGATCAAAGGTTATATATCATTAAGGATGTGGTTTTTGATGAAAGAAGTTGACTGGTGTGGGAATGAATTGATTCACTAATGAAATTTTCAGGCAAATCGTATTTTTCACACTAATCACGGATCATGTGGACTTAGAGTGTGTGATGAGTAAATATATAATTACTATTGTAATCTCAAGAAGTGAATTTTTGTTTGGAGATAGAATAATCTTTAATGTGGTATCAAAATGTGAAGAGTTTTCAACAAACCCAAAGGGGGATATTTATAAGAAAAAATCCCTCTTGATAGTGATTTTGGTGTGATTTTGTTTGTTGAAAGGGATTAAGGTTATTGATGAAGTCTAGTTTTCAAATAATACATGAAGATTGAGTGTGATATATCTGATATCATGCAAGTGACAAATAACCAATATCGCACAAGAGAAAAATGTATGATCTTGTGCAAGCTTGAAATAAATGATCTCGTGAAAGTGAGAAATGTCTAATCTCAAGAAAGTGAAAAATTTATGATCTTATGAAAGAGAAAAATGTTTGCTCCTGTAAAATATTGAATGTAGGATCATGTGCAAGGGTGAAATGTTTGGTCTCTTGAAAGTGTGAATGTATGATCTCACACAAGGGTGAAATGTTTGATCTCATGGTTCATGAATGGTTGAACTAATCTTGCAAAGCTTGAATGTCTGAACTGGTATCACATTGATATCCTTCAAAGCGCATGTTGAAAATTCTTGATTGTCTAAGGATATCAGAGAGATATATCATGAAGTGCATGAAAACGAAGACAAGATGGAAGTGATGGAGGTATCTCATGACTGTTCGAAATCATGAAACCACATGATTGACTTTGGATCTCGGAATGGGATCTCATAAAGTGCATGATTGTCTTTGGATATCACAATGGGATCTCAAATAGTTTTCATGATTGTCTTTGGATCTCATGATAGATTATATAAATCACTAAAAGGCAACATTGCTGACCATTAAATGATTTTCAACTGATCTTGCGATGGGATCTTGTGAAGTGTGTGACGCCGGATGTTGTGGCAGTGGAACATACAATTGTTCGTGATTTATGAAGTTAAGGTGGTTGAGTTATTCCATAAATACCCATAACCCATCCTTAAAGGCTGGATAAGTTTTTAGAAAAAGATTTATCTCAAGAAATTTATGAGAAAGAGTCTCAGAGAGAGATATTGTGAAGGTGGTTCATGGAGAGATATCGTAAATGAATATACGCGATTGACATCACGTAAGTATTTCACATGATCTAAAAAATTTCTCATGAAAAATGAAATAGAGGTCTCACACTAGGATCTCGTACCAGGATCTTGCGAAAAGCATGAAAAGGGTCTCACAATAGGATCTTATGAAAAGCATGAAAGGGGTCTCACATGAGGATCTCATGCAATGTATGAAAGGGGTCTTACACCGGAATATTTCACAATGTGTGAAAAGGGACTCACGCTAGGTTATCCTGAAAAGGGTTACACACAACGATCTCATACAAGGATATATGCTATGATCTGTCACAATGGGTTACATGCTAGGGTCTCACGCATGGGTATCACACTAGAGTCTCTCACAAGGAGATATACACTTACATTACCCTATGAATAATATCATTGTCAAATATGATTTTATAAGAAGAATAATACCTAGGATCTTTACCACTAATAAAGACATGCATAAGGAGTTTATTCACTACCACATCCATAAAAATGAAAATAAGACATGTCATTTAGTGAAAATATGTGTAGATAAAAAGTGGAGTTAATTTATGCGTCTACAACAAAGAGAAGTTCATTCCAGTTGTATGGAAAGTGGAAGTGATGAATCTATACATTTTCAGAGAAGTGAAGGATTATCCTAGAAAGAAATTCAATAGAGAATCTACCTAAAATGGAGGATGCATTCATTATTGATAATGAAGGGACCTATATGTCTATAAACTGTGTGTGAATCATTTTTAGAGTAGTGAGAAAATAAAGAGGAAGAAGGTGATACTTTACACCAATGGTGATCCATAAAAGGAAAATTGAGGGAGTGACCCTTGAGAAGTTGTGATTTTTCCCTAAACATTGTAAAGGCAGTGATCTTGGGCATATAAGTGATCTAGATCAAACTATTAATTGGCAGCGATCCTTATTAAATTTGGTACTTTAAAACATCACCATTTTCTGCTCCTTGGATGTAGCCTAGTGAGGGTGAACCAAGTAAAAATATTTGTGTCATTGGGTTTTCTTTCTGGATTTATTTTCCATGGATCATCATCAGATAAAATTGGAAAGGATAAGAGAAATATAAACACTAAATAGAAAAAAAGCGACCCTTATAATAAATAGGTCAAGATATAGTGAGGCAAGAATAATTTTGAAAATAATATTTATACCCTGATTCATGCACCCTCTCAGGGTATCTAGGCCACTTTAGGACCTAAAAATTACTATATCAAAGTAAGGGCTCCAAAATCTCTCATTCATTTATTCTTTGAGATCATTTTTACTTAAATTTGTTTAAAGGTGTAATTATTTTCCTAAATTTTTTAAATTACCTAGTTATTAAAATATTTTTGATTCATTATTGATGATATAACACAAATTTCCATTCAGAGAACCATTTTCATAAGCTCTTACTATGTTAAAATATGGGTTCCAAAAAACATATCTCCTTATTTAAATTTTCTCTTTACCCTTTATATAATATAAATAATTAATAAAATTTACTATAAAACTATAGTGTAATTATAATCTAATGTTTTTAAGTAATTTAAAAAATTATTAGTTTTTTTATTCCAATCAAACCCATTAAAAAATATCATTCATCATGGAGTTTAATACTACTTAAGTGAATGATGATGTTTTTTTCACTTATGATTTTTAGGAAACTATAAAAAAATTATTTAATGATTTAATATAACATTATTATTTAAATAATATCACATTTAATAATTTGGAATGATTATATATTCATGATAATAATGGTATTAAAACTAAACAATATAATTCATTTAAACCTTTTAAAATAATCTTATGAAGAATCACATGTTCATTGGGAAGTAATTTATTAAATATATTTAACTGTTGATATCTTATAATTTTATAATGACACGAACAGTATACCTTGAAACTTTAAGGGGATGTTTTACTATTGTAAAGTGATCATATTCTATTCCAAATGAACCAAAGTAGTTTTAGAATTATGAATTAAACTACCTAAAAACAATCAGGACAAAGAAATATTAAACTAATAATTGAATAAGTGGTGATAATAAATTAATTAAATGAAATTAAATACGATGAAATAAAAAATAACAAGGCTATAAAACAAGTAATTAATATATATAAGTTAATTCTTCTAGAAGCTAGAAGTCATATGAAGCAACCTAGGACTTAAGGTAAGGGTTTACTTCTAAATCTATATTATTTTCAAGTATTATTCCTCTATTTCCAACATTCTTAGATATGTATCAAATATAAGGTATTTAATTTCAACATTATAATTTTACCTTTATTTCTGATTAATTTATGGTCTCATTTCCACCCTTGTAGATTTAAATTTAATACCTTATTTTGTTCACAAGGGTTATTTCCTGAACATTTTTGGTCTTGAGGTCATGTTTTATATCACCCTCTACAAATATATCTTACTCTTTCTATGTTTTTATAATATTAATTAATTTAATTTATGCTCCCCAATGCTTCCTTTTTATAAGCCTATCTATATATTTATGGTTTCATTCCTAATATTTCATTAGGTTGAACCATATGATATTTATGGCATAAAATTTTATGTTTTTATTATCTTCTTTTCTATGTTTATAATATTTAAACACTATTTATTTAAATGGTTTCATTAATTATTCATATTGTTATTAATTTTTTTAATTTTTTTATCATTAAATTATATTTTAAAGTGATATATTTCTCTCTTATTACAAAAAATTTAGTGACATTTATGAAACCTAATTTTGCGATTTCTACTCTATTATCATCTCTATTCTAATAAATATTATTTTTATAATACTTTATTTATATTTTAATAATTATTAGTAATTAAAATATTATTTTCTTACATTTACACCCTTCTTTAACAATGATGTTTTCCCTTATTTAATTCAATGTTGAAAAAAACCAAACAATTGTTTTCCCAAAATATCTTTAGTTTTTTTTCATACTCAAAAAATAAATTTTCATCTATATCAATAATCATTTATATTACACCATTTAACCATTAATTATGTTTTATTTCATCTGATGTTATATTTTTTATAAATAAATTCTATCTAAAAATATTTTTATGATTAATTATTATAGATCTAATTTACATATAGTGTGGAGTAAATGAAATATCTATGAGAGGAATAAATAATCATTGCATTTTTATTAACTTATCTCCAAATATTTAAAAACGCAATGTAATAACCCAAAGTTCAACAAAGTTTTTTCATTAAATAAACATTATGTTATTAGATATTTCAATATGAAACACTAAACCAAAACAAACCATAGAACATTATATAACCATTATAATGTATCCATTAAGTTGAAGGGTACAAATAGGGATAAGAACTATATTAAATATATGTATAAATAAAGACTATTACTTTTTTAGTGTAGTTAGATGACAAATAAGATCACCTTATGATTAAAAATGCAATTTTTCTAAAATTATATTTTGATGTGATTAATTTTAAGAAAGTAAATATATTATAGAAAAGGAATACTATTTATATGAATAATATAATTTTTTATATGAATAATATATGAACACCAATTTTATTATTAATTGATAGAAAATAAGAATAGTAATAGATAATACTTTGAAAAGTTATTTTCCTATAAAAATATTTTTTCATTTTATTTTATAATATTATTTAAATGTTAAATTCTTAAATTTTATAAATTTAATTTGAAAATATGAACTTATTTTGTGAATTTATCATATCAATATTATATTGAGATTAAGTTTTAGTATTTTTAAAAAATAATTATTTTTTAGGTTAATTGTAAAAAATACTAATTTTTCTAAAAAACTATCACTTTTATAATAAAAAAATTAATTAAAAGTTTTAAAAAACATATTTATATAAAAAATATATTTAATAAGTACTATAAGTCATTTAAAAATTCTATGTTGACTTTAAAAAACACATGTTTATCATTTTTGATACCCAAGTAATATTTCACATTAAAAATTATATTTACATGTTTGTATTAAAAATAAAACTTTAGAACTTTAAGAAATTGAAAAAAATTATTTCTTATATGAGTTAAAAATTTCAATATTAGTTAACAAGTAAAATTTAATTTTTAGGCATAAAGATAATATTAGTAAGATTAATGTTAATTGTCGTGATAATGGTAAAATAGTTTTTTAAGAATTGTTTTATCAATATAAATTAATCAATAAAATTGATCTAATTTAGATGATGAATTTAATTTTATTTTTAAAACTATATATAATTATATTAACACTCATTCAATTGGTAAATAATAATAAATAATATCAAGAACATGTAATGATTAAAAGTTACTTTTTGACAAAAACTGTTCTGTTATATATTATATATTTTAATTTAATTTTTTATTTAATATATATAAATTGAATTATACTAAATGGATATTACATTTTGGTTCAGAAAATAAAATAAAAATTAATATATTTTACATTATATTTTAAATAAAATATAAATTTATTAGTTAAGAACAAGTTAACATGGTAAAAATGAAAATGTAAAAATGTAAAAACCCATGGTAAAAGATGTGAAACATGTTTAAAAAATGTGTGGAATGTATCGTTTGAATATTTATAAACCCAATGTTACCCCAAAATCCATTATTATAAAATTTTGGATTCATTTACCAAGAAATAGTGTAATGATATCATGGAAGTGTAAAGGGCATTCCCAAAAGTTCCCTTTCCATCACTTATAAAACGGGATCACTTCCACCCATCCATGGTTACAATTTACATTCTAATTTACCTCAAAACTATGACCAAAATACCTATCCTAGAGTTCTTTTTTTATCATCCTTAATCCCTTGGTCTTTTAAATTTTTATTAAGGCCTTCACTTCTAAGGAGATCTCTAAGAGAAGATCAAGTCTCCAACATAAGTATTACCTTCTTTTCAATATTTTATCCTTAATATTCATATTACAAATATATTATATCCATAAACATATAAATACACAATTATCTTTATTATACTTACATGTTATTAAATTAATGGAATAACCATTATTTATTCCTCTCTATATGCTAATAAAAATAAAATCATTGTTAGTGTATTTGCACAGACTTCTGCCACCACAAAGAGATGCCTTCTATATTTCATCACCACCACTAATTATTGGTAAAAATATGTAATGAATGAATAAACATGTTATATATAAAATAAATATTATTATTAAACCCCAAGATTTTCATTTATCATTTTCTTTCTCATTCATTGAGAAATAGAAACATTAACCGCACGTACGTGTAGACTACTACCTCTATGAGAAATGAGATTCATTTTTTATCTCCACCCATCATGGATGTATTTAAAAATATATTAAATATAAAAAATTATTTAAATAAAAATATTAATATCCTAGATAACATGAAAATATTTTATTATGATTTATACCATGGTCAACATACATAAGAAGTAATGGAAAAATTGACCGAACAAACTCAATTAACTAACATAGGCCAGAAAATTATATAATAGATAAATAAAATATGATAATAAATTGACCATATTAAATTATATATAGAATAATAATGTTTTTTAGAAGGTATATAATAAAATTATTTTGATTATTCAAGATGTTATGCATATGCACATAATGAATCTGGAAGAAGGTAATGGTTTCATCTCAAAATTTCCTACTTTGAGATACATCTTATTTTATAAACCTTATTTCATATAAATAGTGTGTATAATTAAAATTAGATATATAATATCATGAACTATCATTATTCGTGATATTTTAACTTCAACATCAATATTTATGTCTTTCAAGGGGTCTTTATTAGATATTTTAAGCCATAAGGGTTTTAGTCTCAATCACCCCTCATTGAGGCATGATTTGATATTATGTACCATTATTTATTTGTATGGTGTAAATACCACCTTGAATTATAATATCATAAATTATTTTTGAACTTGGAAACTTCACACTTCTATTAATGGTATTCATTTTTTAGGGATATGATTGATGTCTTCCCAAAAATATACGAGTCCCTTATGAAGAAATCTGCTTTCCTAAGTTAAAATTTCAAAGATAGAAGGCCTTTATTGTTCTTTGATAAGACCCTTTTATAACACCCCAAGATTTTATGATATTTATCTTCTTAAATAAATTCAATTCATTTGATAATGTACATTTTATACACAATTATTTCATATAGCAATGAAATAGTAACTTGATCTTTGAAATAGTAATGTGACCCTTAGGAATAATATTTCATCCAATATAATATTAACCTCACGTATGAAAGTATAAATAATATTTATGCATATTATAAATAAAAGTATGATATAATTGTATCATAGTATAAGTAAATAAATATTTTAAAAATGATAAATAAAGCCTTGGTATTTTTATAAAAAATAAATGTTTATTTACAATTTTATAATTAATTTAATGATTTTAAAGAAAAATATTTTCATAAAATATATTCATTAATTAGATTTTGTCTTATTATGATTATAATATAATTTTATGGGACCTTGATTAATTTTTCAAAGTGTTACAAAATCAGTTATAATTTTTAAAATGGTATTTTTTGAGAAAATGATAATTTTAATTTAAAATTATATTTATCATATTTATAAAATTATTTTCATAAAATTGAGTTATTTTTTTAATTCTACACATCAAAAAATGGTTAGGTTAATTTTTTTGGTATTTTCCTAAAATAGTTGAGTTTTTGGTGAACAGTGAAATACAATAATTTACGATATAAGCTAAATACATTAATTATTGAGTCACAGATAATGTATGGATGATGTAAGACCATAATATCAAACTAAAATTAATTATTTTAGTATATTTAGTGATAATTCTTAAACTATTCCTAGTCTTGAGGAAAAATAATAAACTAATGAATAAAATAATAAGAAAACTCCACTCTCCTCCACTATAAATACCGCCCCTCACCACCTCTTCTCCTCACACCTCACAATCTGTGAATATTGTACAATTTATACACAATACTATTACAAATTCTCTAACCCACTTTAAGGATCCTTTTTTCTAAATAAAATACTAAACCCAAGTCCCTTAAGGAGGTTCTCATGGAGAATAATTCAAGAGGTAAAACCCTTAACCCTTCTTCTTCATTTTCTTTCAATTTCATTTCCTTTCTTATCCTCAACTCACCTCCCCTAATACAAGTGGAATTATTAATCTAGTATATTATATATTCATGTTTTTTTATGTTAATGGAAAATATATCATCAAACACCTTCTCATCTCCCTTTTATTCTATGAAAAATGAAAACATAATCAGTGAGGTGCTGATTTACCACATTCGTGGACGACATGTTTTTGTTTTGAAATTACACCTATAAGTATTATCATAAAACCAATTTTATGGTAAAAAAAGATTATAATATATTTATTAAATATTATATAAATTTTTTAACTAGTATATATACATAATATTAATTAATAAAACAAAACTAGTTTGTGATTATCGAAAACACACCAAAATAATATAAATGATCGTCACTAACATTTTATCTAATGATTCATCCTCATACCATATAAACTAATGAAATATATAACAATTTTAATATTATTTATGTTCATTAATAACCTATAATTTCAATTTTGGACAACTATTCTCATTTTACATGATTTTCCATACATATATACAAGTAAACTGATCGTGAAAACCAAGGAAAGGAACACTCCTAGATGATAAAATTGTATCATATAAATATAAAAAAACCATAAATGAACATAGAAAAAAATAATAAATAAATTAAATGTATAAAATGTTATGAATTAATTAATTAATGGATTTTATCTGATTATCTAGGTCATTAAGATAAAGTGCAGAACAAATTCAGACATAAGGTAAGGGATTCCCCCTGAATTTCCATTTTTCATTCAGGTTACTCTTTATCTCTCCTTAACCCAATTTAATTATTTATTATTCTTATTTAATCCTCATAAATTTTGTTTTTATGTTCCAAAAAAGTTTAGCAAGCTCAATTCTACTTTTTTTGATGGGGAAATACATGTTTTATAAAGTTTACTTTTCATTTCCTCTCAATAAACAAGCCCAGGGAACTTTCCAATTTATTACCCATTTACATGTACAATCCATAATATGTTTTAAAACAAACTTATTTTTATAAAATACCTCATTTTAATAGGAAATAATACTTTTGTTAATTTCTAGTTTTATACAAACAATTATGCATTTTTTAAAAGATTCTTAGATCTTTTTCCTTAAACCGCACTGAAGAGGTTATTTTTTAAAGTTTCTTAAACACTATTTTTCCATTTTTTCATTTCAATAAGATATCATTTATCATGATCTATTTCTTATTAACCACTTATTACCTCTGTGTGGTGTATGTATACTTCCATTTTATTTATGATCATCATTCATTGAAGATTTCATTAAATATCCGTATTTATTGTATCATGGATTTGATTATTGTTATAGTCATATAATTTTTTTACATATGGTGTTTTATTTTAATGATGTTATAAAATTAAATATATGTATGAATAATTATTTTTACTTAAAGTTATGGGTGGAGACTGGTTATAGATAGCCTCTCGATGCATTGATAGGTCTCATGAGACAAAACAGTTGGTGACAAACCCTTCGTGTTTGTTTCTAAATAGAATTAGATATACTTTTACCCACAAAATTCAACCTTCTTGACAGTATAATGGTTCATTTTCTAGATAAATTATTTCCAAATAATAATAATTTTCATTATTCAGTATTCATTTATTACTTTCCATGAGGTTTTCACTATGAAAAAAAATCTATGGATGCATTATCATTCTCAGTATATTGATGGCATGTGTTTTTTAGAAAATATATCTTTCCATAATTTCTATTCCTTATCTACTTTACTTAAATTATTATTGTTTAATATAACCATTAATGAGTGTTTGATCTCACCCATTTATTTGTTTTCCTTCCCCATGTTGTGAAGATGAAATCTTTTAATAAGTTACAAGAAGAATTTTATTTTATTTTTTATGTATTATGTTTAATTACCAATGTAATAAGGGAACCAAATATGTATCTAGTTTATTCAAGACTACTAAACTGATCAATCCTTGGTGATTTGATCTTTTTTATCCATTCCATTATAATAAAATGACCACCGACTCTAAGATACTGGGGTTGGGGTTATTACTGTTGGTATTAGAGAAATTTTAGTAGAAACCTTAGAAAATAGATTTAGAAAACATAGATTATGGAACATAACCCTAGGATAGACTTTAAAGGTAGGAATAGAAGAACATCCTATAATTTTGGTAAGGTAGATATTATTTGGGTCTCTTTATAAATAAATCCCTATCTATATACAAAAAGTTGATGTGGTTCTAGAATAGATAAACCTAGGGGTAAAAACTCTGAAATGGTGAATTGGGCCTAACTTGGTGTAACCTGGTACATGATAGTGGGTATTACTGTGCACCTGGTTTGAAACTACTATGGGATATTCTTAGAATAATTCAAATTCTCTTTACGAACCATTATGAAGGATTTAAAAGTAAAAATTTCCCCAAAGAAACCATGTCTATGATTATGATATTATCTATGCATAAATTTTCAATTTATATTAAGTGATTTTCTAGTTCAAAATTATTCATTATGATTCAAAACCAAATTTAGTGTATTCCATTGTTTTTAAATAGAGCCTAATGAAAGGAAATTAATCTACACCCCCAGACAATTTAGGGATTTACCTTTTGATCAAGCCAACAAAATTAGTTTTGGAGATGAGTTTCTTAAGAAAATATTAGGAAAACTTACTCAGGTTATGATGAATGACAATACTACACCTATGTTGGATCATTTAATGTGGAAGAAGCCCCCATATTTTAGTGGGACTACTAATCTAGTGGTAACCAGGTAGTGGATCATGTCCCTTGAAAAGAAATTTCTAGCATCGAGATGAAATGAAAATGAAAAGGTAGTATTGTAATTATATTTCCTCAAGGGAGATGCTGGTCAATAGTGGTCTTTGATCAAGAATAATAAAGAGGAAGAAGAAATAAAATTCATGTAATGGATAACTTTTCAGGAATCATTCTTTGACAATACTTCCCTTGTGAGCAATGAACTGAAATGAAGAGAAAATTCATAAGATTAAAGAAAAGGAAAGCAGAGAGTGTTGAAAAGTATGAGGCTACCATCACAAGACTATCGAGGTATGATATAGATTACATAAGTGATTCATAATACAATATTGATAATTTATTTGAAGGTATTGAACCAAGTCTCAAAAGGGCTCTGACTTCTCAAAAATTTTCATCATATGATAAAATTGTATTGAGTGCCATCAAAACAGAGAAAGAATTTTCTAGATCCTATTTGTTAAAGGGAAATAAAGATAATAAGAGGTATTTTGATAGCCATGGAAAAAGTGAAGTGACAAATAAGAAGAAGATAATGAAGCAATTTTCATTTTGCTAAAATTGTTGAAAGAATTATCCTGGGAAATGATTGAAAGGCTTGGGAGTTTTCTATAAGTGAAGAGAAAAGGGTCATAAAGCTAATGAATGTAAGGGGAAGAAACAAATAAATAATGTTCAACACTTCAACTATAATGAAATGAGGCATTATTAAAATCAATGTCCCAAGCATTAGGGGAATATACCATAGAAGAGGTCAAGAGGAGATGTCTAAGATTATGAGATCACTATAGCTGAAGTAGAAGTACCCAATAATGTGGTAGCAAGTACATTAATCATATCTTTAAATATAGACAATGATTTATTTGATTCTGAATTATTATACTCTTTTATATCTACCTTGTTTTCCTAGATAATAAGACATTTAAATTTTGATTTAACAAGGGATTTATCAATCAAAAATCATAAGAGAAGTCTCATTGCAACAAAAATATGTTGGTCAGTCCCCTTCATGACACACACACATTCTTTAGTTATTGAACTTATCATCATACATTTGGTTAACTTTGATATAATACTAAGTATGGAATTGCTTTCAAAATATGATGTGAGAATTTATTGCAAAAGAAGTAAATTTCAATTTGTGGGGAAGATGTAGAATCCCTTATCTTTAGAGTAGAAACTTCATCATTTGATTCTTATCTAGATCTACCCTAGTAGCTCCACTAAATACAATTCTTTAGAATGAAGAGAAAATAATATATAGAAATGAGGAAAGTCATCTTAAAATTGAGAAAGTACCAATTTTACGAGAATACATTGATGTATTTCCTAATAAATTAGCTAGGAACCCCCTAGGGCATGAATTTGAATTTACTATTGATCTAATTATTAATGTAAGACCAATGTTAACTTCTCCTTATAGAATAGAAACAATTAAATTAGAAGAGATGAGGAAAAAACAATATGATTTGAGTAATAAGGTATTTATTCACCCTAGTGTTTGACCATGTGGAGCCCTAACTCTCTTTGTAAAGAAGAAACATGGATCCTTATGGTTGTGCATTGACTATTGAGAAATCAATACTATTACAATAAATAACAAGTACCCTCTACCACACATTGATGATTTATTTGACCAACTCCATGGAGATCAATATTTTTTAAAGATTTACTTTTATTATAGATATCATTAATTTCATGTAAAGAAGGTAGATATTCAAAATAATACTTTTTGAACTATGTATGGAAATTATGAGTTTACAGTAATTCCATTTGGACAGATGAATGCACCCTATATTTTCATGGATCTAATGAATAGAGTATTAAAGGAATATCTTGATAATTTTTTTGTGGTATTTATTAATGATATCTTGGTGTAATCTAAAATCTATGAGTACCATGAGAACCACTTGCAGATTATTTTGAAGACTCTTAGATGAAAGTAGTTATACAGGAAGCTTAACAAGTGTGAATTATAGATTAAAATAGTTTCTTATCTTGGCTATATTGTCTCTAAGGATGGAATCCCAGTTGATCCTATAAAGACAAGGGTAATCCAATAATGGCCGACTCCAATGAACATAACTGAGGTATGTAGTTTCATTTTTTAGTAGGTTATTATTGGAATTTCATTTAAAAATCTTCCCGATTGGATAACCCATTAACCAATATCACATATAAATTGGTTATGTTCATGTGGAAAAAATAATGTATAGAATGTATTGAATAATTGAATATAATATTAACGAATTAACCAATTTTGATTCTTCCATGAAGAAATTATGAGTTTGTGATATAAAATGATGCATCAAAGAATGGAATGGTTTGTGTTATTATGAAAAATGATAAAGTTATTACATATGAATCAAGGCAATTGAAGAATCCTGAAAAAAATTATCCAACTCATGATCTTGAGTTAGAGGCCGTAATATTTGCTATGAAGATATGCAGACACTATCTCTATGGTGAAAGATGTGATATATATGCAGATCATATGTGTTTTAAATACATATTTTCATAAAAATAACTCAACATGAGGCAAAGGAGATGGCTTGAGTTAATCAAATACTATTATTTCTCAATACACTAGTTCGCAAGAAGGTAAAATAATGTAGTAAATGCATTAAGCAGGAAAGATCAATGACTTATGACCTAAATGAGGATTGAGAAAGATCCTATATTCATGGATTTAGTAAAAATGGATATGGGAATTGTTAAGGAAAGGAAAATATAACTCCCTTTTCAAATTAGTGATAAACCATCTTTATTAGAGAATATAAATAGTTCTCAATCTGATGATGATAATTTTTAGAAGAAAATAAAAAATGTTATGGATGAAAGATTGCAAGACTTCATGTATGAGGATGTATTTCTTAAATATGGAAAGTGGCGATGTGTTCCATCAACACCAGAGATAAAATGAGAACTTTTTGATGATGATAATAGGTAAAACTACTCAATAAAACCTAATAGTACCATGTTGTATAGATATATGAAGGAAATTTTTTGGTGGGATAACATGGAGCGGGAAATTGGTGACTATGTGTCATGGTGTCTAGTTTTTCAAAAAGTGAAGGCCAAGAGAAAAAATCCTAGAGGAGTTATGAAAGACCTAGATATTTCTATGTAGAAGTGGGATGACATTACTATGGAATTTATCATAGGACTAACAAAGGAACCTTGAATAAATAATGAAATATGGTTTATTTTTGACCAACTTACCAAATTTTTACATTTACTTGTTATAAGGGAATATTTTCTATATGGGCACCTAAAAAGACTCTATATTAATTAAGTTTTAAGACTTAGTGGTGCACCTCTATAGATTGTGTCTGATCAAGATCCACATTTTACATCAAAATTATGGAAGAGTCTTCATAAGGCCATGGATACTAAGCTTCATATGAGTACTTCTTATCACCATCAAACTGACATACAATCTGAAAGAACTATTCCAACATTGTAAGAAATGTTGAGGTCATGATCACAAGACTTTCAAGGTATGTGGGATCAGTATTTTCCTTTAGTGAATTTTTTTAACAATATAGTTTCCATTCTAGTATTCAAATAGTTCCATATGAAGAATTATATGGAAAGAGATGCCAAACTTCAACTTTGTCGGGGGAAGTTTGTGAGAGGAAACTTATAGGCCTATAATTTATTGAAGATACAATGAAAAAGGTAAAGACTATTCAAGATCGTATTAAAGAATCTCAAAGTAGACAAAATATTTATATTTTAAACCATATAAAGGATTTCTAATTTCAAGTGGGTGATCGTTTATTTCTGAAAGTATGTCCATGGAAGGGTGTCTTATGGTTTGGTAAGAAAGGGAAACTAAGCCCCAAGTACATCAGAGAATTTGAAATTCTAGAAAGAATTGGGGATTTAGCGTACTTATTTTCAATACCACCAAGCCTCTCCAAAGTTCATGATGTGTTCCACATATCATTGCTAAAGAAATACATTCCAAACCCAATGTGTTCACTCACCTATGAAGAAATAGAACCGGAACCTGATTTGTCTTACTTTGAAGAGATTATCAAAATTATTGAAACAAGAGAGAATGTATTGAGAAATAGGATGACTTGATTGGAAAAAGGTTATTTGGAGAAACCATAAAATGGAAGATGAAATGTGGGAACATGAGGATGTAATAAAGAAGAGCCACCCAAATCTATTTAGAGGGAAATATTCATAAAAAATTTTGAGGATGAATTTTTTGAAGGAGGGAAGAATATAACAGCCCAAGATTTTACGGTATCACTTAAATAAATTCAATTCATTCGATTGCTTACATTACACAAAAATTATTTCATATAGTATAAATCATATAAAATCACATACAGAACAAAATAAACTTTTTGAATGAAGAATGAATGAAATAAGAGGATTTCTCTAAAAACTAAAGAACATATAGCAACAAAATATTAACTTGACCTCTGGAACAGTAATGCGACCCTTAGGAATAGTAATTCATCCAATAGAATATTAACCTCCCCTGTGAAAGTATAAAGAAAATTTATTAATCTTATAAATGAAAATATGATGTAATTATATCATAGTATAAGTAAATTAATATTTTGAAAATGATAAATTAAGTGTTGGTATTTTTATAAAATATAAATGTTTATTTACAATTTTATAATTAATATAATGATTTAAAATACAATTAATTTTCAGAAAATACATTGATAATTAATATTTTGTATTATTATGATTATAAGATAATTTTACGAGACCTTGATTAATTTTTCAAAGTGTTACAAAAATCAGTTATAATTTTAAAATTTGTATTTTTCGAGAAAAGGATGATTTTAATTAATAATTATATTTATAATATTTATAAAATTATTTTCATAAAATGGAGTTCATTTTTGAAATTTACACATCAAAAAATGGTTTGTGTGAATTTTTAGTATTTTTCTAAAATAGTTGAATTTTTGGTGAATAGTGAAATAATGTAATTTACGGTATAAGATAAATACAATAATTATGGAGTTATAGATGATGTATAGCTGATGTAAGACCATAATATAGAACTATTATTCATTATTTTAATATATGTAGTGATAATTCTAAAACTATTAATAGTCTTGAGTAAAAATTATAAACTAATGAATAAAATAATGAGAAAACACCCCTCTCCTCTACTATAAATTCCACCCCTCACCACCTCATATCCTTACACCTAAAAATCATTGAAACTTTCCCAATTTATACTCAATATTCTTCATAAGTCTCTCCCCCACGTCCAAGAACCTTTGGTATCAATAAAATACCAAACTCAAGTCTTTTAAGGAGGTTCTCAAGGAGAACAATTCAAGAGGTAAAACCCCTAATCCTTCTCTTTCATTTTCTTTCAATTTAATTTATTTACTTATCCTATCCTCAACTCCCATAATCCAAGTGGAATAATAAAAAAATTATATTATATGTTCTGTAATTTTATTATTTTAATTTAAAATAAATAATTAAACCCATTCTCCTCTCCCTTTTATTCCAATAAAACAAAAACATCATCCACGAGATGCTAATTTGCCGCC
This sequence comes from Viscum album, assembly GCA_963277665.1. Lineage (NCBI taxonomy): Eukaryota > Viridiplantae > Streptophyta > Magnoliopsida > Santalales > Viscaceae > Viscum > Viscum album. Next base: position 1,650,975,984 of record OY728152.1, read on the forward strand.
TTCATGGATGATGTGTTTTTGTTTTTCAATCAATCCTTAAAGGATGGTCATAAAACAATTTTACTGGTTAAACTAGATTATAATATATATATATATATATATATATATATTAATTTTTTTAAAGTTATATAGCCAGTATACATACATAATATTAATTAAGAAAACAAAATTAGTTCGTGATGATCGAAAAATTACCAAAATAATCAAAACGATTATCACTAACGTTTTATGTAATGATTCATCATCATACCATAAAACCAAATTAAATATATTACCATTTAATATTATTTAATTTCATTAATGGAACATAATTTTAATTCTGGACCACTATTCTCATTTTACATGATTTTCCATACATGTTTAAAAGTAAACCAATCATGAAAACCAAGGAAACAAATTCTCCCAAACAATAAAATTATATCTTATAACTAATCAAAAATTCCATAAACAAACTTAATAAAATTATAACAAATAAAATAAATGTAGAAAATTTAATTAATTAATTAATTATTGGATTTAATATGATTATCCTTGACATTAAGATCAAGTATAGAACACATTTAGACATAAGGTAAGAGATTCACCCCAAATCTCTATTTTTCATTCGGGTTACTATTTCTCTCACCATATCCCAATGATATTCTTAATTATTATTTTTTACTCCTAATAAATTCCATTTTTTTCTCCAAAAATATTTTCTAATATCAATTCTACTTTTTTTGATGGTGAAATACATGTTTAATATGGTTTTCTTTTCAATTCCTCTCGATAAGCAAGCTCGATTTAAGGGAACTTTCCAATTTCTTACCCATTTACATGTACACTCCATAATAAATTTTAAACCACTATTATTTTTCTAAAATCACTCATTTTACCATGAAAAACTATATACTTATATTTCTAGTTTTATACAAAAAATTAATCCTTTTTTGAAAAGGCTCTTAGATCTTTTTCCTTAAACCGCACAAAAGAGGATCTTTTCCAAAGTTCCTTTAACATTATTTTTAGATGTTTTCATTTCATTTGGACATAATTTATCATGATATATTCATTATTAACTACTTATTAATTTTTTTTGGTGTATTTATACTTCCCTTTTATTATGATCATCATTCATTGATGATTTCATTAAATATCTATATTTCTTATATCATGGATATGATTATTATCTTATTCATATACCATTTTTAAATATGGTATTTTATTTGAATGATGTTATTGAATCAAATATATTTATGAATAATGATTTGGAATTGTAGTGATGGGTGGGGCCTGGTTATATATAGCCCCTCGATACATCGACATGTCTCATGAGACAAAACAGTTGGTGAAAAACCCTTCGTGTTTGTTTCCAAACAGAATCAGACGGGTTTTTACCCATAGTCTTAAACCGTCTTGATGGTATAATGGTTCATCTTCCATATACATGATGTCCAAATTTTAATCATTTTCTTCATTCAGTGTTCCATTATTACTTTCCATGGGGTTTTTACTATGACAAAATCATGGATGCATTATCATTCTCAGTGTATTGATGGCATGTGTTTTTTCAGATAACATAACTTGTAATAATATTTATTATATATTGACTTTAATTCACTTATTATTGTTTCATATAATCCTTAATATTAATTTGAGATCACCCTTTTATTTGTATTCTTTGACCATGTTTTGAGGAGGAAATATTTGAATAAGTGACAAAAAGAAATTTATTTTCTTTTGTTATGTACTATTTTAATTACCAATGTAATAAGGGAACTATGTATGTATCTAGTTTCTTCAATAATAATAAAATAATAGATCCATGGTTATGTTTTCTCTTTTATCTATGCTATTATAATAAAACTAGCACCAACTATAGGCTACTAGGGTCGGGGTTGTTACACCTTTTTAACTTGGTTGAGAGGGAACCTTACATATCCTATAGGCTTAGTGGCACATGGCCTAGTACATAATGTTTCTGGGTTATACTATTTCTCCTTGAGTTTCATCATTTATTTCATATGGAATAATCTATTTTTAAATTGATAAAATCAATTTTTATTCAAATATTCCTTATTAATGAATTCCATTCCTTCTTGAAAATGAAATTATGTTAAGAACAATTCCTATCCTATTAAATGAAGGATTCCCCTCCATGCCCATAATTTTCCTTCACGTAAATGTTCTCATTTTTAATTCTAAACATAGTTATGGGTTATCTCATGTGACCGTAATTATTCCATTTTTATTTGTAAAAATGAAGTTTCATCATCTCTTTTTTAATTTGGGATTTCAACAAAAGTATTTTTAAATGGTTTTCCTTCCATGATCATTTGTTGGATCTTCTGAATAACCCTTATATTATACATTATCTTTATTTTTCTCCCTTTTACACAATATTATTTTATTATTTTATATTTTTCATACATATATACCAAGTTAAATATCCTTTTCATTTATGGAGTTATATTTATTTTTAGTTAACTTTGAAATTACCACTCTAAAGTAAATCTTATTTAAGGGAACTATCCCAATTCTTATATAATGTAACTAATAACCTCTATAAAATGTTTTTAAACCATAAATAGATTCTAAAAACCCTAATTATTTTATGGATAACCCTCCTAGTTCAATTATGGTTTTATAAAAAACAATAAGGTATCTCATTCTTTAAAATATCCTTTAGTCATTTCATAAAACCCAAGATAAAGTGGTTCATTTCTATTATTTAATCTCAAAATATTTCTCTTGAATTTTATTCAATGAAAATCCATGGTTGATACCTATATACCTTTTTAAATCGGGAAAGTAAAAAAAATTGAATTCATTTTTCTATTTGGTATTCTTATGACTTACCCTATAATCATGACTTGGATAAAAAAATGTAATAAAAATTTCTTTCTAATGGGTTTAATCATGGTAATAATTTATATATGGTTTATTTTCTACATGTATAATCTATATGTATTATTTTAATTATGTAATGGGTGAGACCCTAATTATATATCTCTATAATGCATTTAAGGATTTTTCTATCTCATGAGATACCATGTATGGTGAAAGGGAAATTATGTTAATAATACTATGATATGTTATGGGTGGGCTTAGAATTATATATCTCTCCATTGCATTAGGTAAAAAATTGTACCTTATGAGATGTTATGTATGGGATTAGGGAGTAAACCTCATCCACCAAGGGAATTTTTCCACTATGGTTATGGGAATGGTGAGTGAACCCAATCCACCATGGGACTTTGTCCACTTTATGATGATGGACTTGGGAGTGACCATAGACTGATGTTTATTGTGTCATGTCTTATGTTTTTTCCACATATTCTATGATTCCATGATCTCATGATATAATTTACTTATTCCATGTTTCCATTATTATGAATATTCTCTTTATGATATGATGGTATGACTCTTGAATCTAATTTCATGCCTTCTGTCTATGTTTATTCAATTATTGGGTTTTCTAGATCACCATTTTCTTTATTTATTTTAACCAATATATCTTATTCATTTTTAGAAGTTCAATATGAGTTAGGAGATCTATTTGGAGTTTTAAATAAAGTTGATATTTTTATGTTTAATTTGATGTATTTATATGTCTAATCTTCAAATGAAACTATAACTATATATCCTCAGCATGTATTTATTGTAAATATATGGAAAAAATTATTAAATAAAGTGCGTTTAAGGATTGGGTCACCATATTTGGTATCAAAAAAATTTCTAGTTATTTTTGGAGATTAGTATCAAATAAAATTAGTAAAATCCAAAGGGATAATTATAAGGGATAATCCTAAGTATATTATAACATCATAAAATATTGGTAAAGTTAATATTGTGTGGTTTCCATTGCAATTACATCCCAATCTAGACATTGGAAAGTTGATGTAGTTGTGAAACACATGGACCTAGTGGTAATAACCCGAAAAGGGACATATTGAGAATTAACTAAATCATCACTAGATTCATGATGAGTGTCCCTAAGACTAAACACCCAGCTATACACTCCCATATGATAGGTTTGGTTGATCATATGCTCTTTAAAAACCATTTTGAAGAATTGATTTCCTAGTTACATTGAGGGACTAGGTTGAGAAGTATAAGGGACCATAACTTGAGGTAAACTAAGATGAATCACAAATGGTAAAGGTTTAATGATGGATTATATAAGTTAAATTATGAATGATATAGAATAAAAAAAGTGTGATATAACATGAACTAAAATAATTATAAGCTTACATGATGGTATTATAAAGTGATATATATTCAGGTTAAATTTTACTTTGGTTATCTAGGATACTTATCTAATGATGATAATTATTCATCACTCATGTTATCCCATTTTCGATTTAGTAATGGATTGAATTAGAAGGATATGATTAAATAATTGATGTGAGGGAAAATTTAGTGATTGTATAAATTATCATCCCATTGAAGTGAGATATGGACTAAGAAATATATTAATTATGCTAAAAAAACCAGGAAATATAATTAACTATGCAAGTATAATTGAAATATTTTACAGACAAAAGAATATAATTATGGAGTCTCATGGGATCTCGAGTGATTAAGATGATGAGGGAAAGAATATTCAAGATACTACATATCTAGAATGTGGGAAGAAGCACTTAGGGAATTAACTCAAGGGGAATAGAAAATGATTTACTTGTGGTAGAGGGAATTAAGAAACAAGCTGTCCAGGGAAGAAGAAGGATAAAATTAATAAAGATAATGTTCTTCATAATTATCCACTAATGATATGATGTTTTAGATGTGAGGAATTTGGGAACTATACAACCCAATACACCAACCACCTCCTTAATCACGTGAACAATTAAAATCATATGAAACTACTTTTGTTGAGGTAGATAGTGACTATCAGTTTATATTTTATGATGTATTATGTCATGTAATATTTAATATATAAGGTATTTATCAACAAATAGAAAATGGATTGGTGGTTTAATTATTATATCCATGGTATATGAAAATTCATCAAGGTTTAATGAAAGTTACACCTTATAGATTTATCTCTTTTTCACTTACTAGGATTCTATTAAGAATAGATTAGATATCTTTACCTAGGGATCAAATCATATTACAAATAGAGAAATATCACTTGAAATCATAAATAAACTAATGATCTACAACCAGTGTATAATTAATTAGGATCTCCATAAGGAAATTAATCCCACCATATGAGTTTAACAATTGCGAGGATGTGATTTATTTAAGGGGTAGGGAATATAACAACTTGAAATTCCCTAAATTATTTTCGTTGAATAAATATTATGTCAATATCCTACTCTACATGAAACATCAAACCAAAAAAACCAAAAAATATTATATAACCATTATAATATAGTCATTAAGATGGCAAGTATAAATAGAGGTAACCACTTTATAAAATATATATAGAATTATTATTCATTATCTTTTTTACTATAGTTAGATTCCTAATAAGTACACCTTATGCTTAAATGTATTTTTTCTACAATTATATTTTTATGTAATTTATTTTATGAAACTAAATATATTATAGAAAAGGAATATTTTTATATAAAAAATATATATCTTTATATGAATAATATATTAACACCAATTTTATTATTAATTGATAGAAATAACAAATGTAATGGTTAATATTTTGAAATGTTATTTTCAAATAAAATATTTTGTCATCATATTTTATAATATTAATTAAAAGTTAAAATTCTAAAATTTTATAATTTTAATTTGATCCAAATTTCTTCATTTCTTGATTTAGAATATCAATTTTATATTTAGATGAATTTTCAGGTTTTTTCAATAAATAATTAGTTTTTAGGTGAATAGTAAAAATAATGATTTTGCTAAAAACTATCAATTTTGTAATAAAATAATTAATTAAAATTTTAATAAACCCTTTTGATAAAAAAAATATTTAATTAATAATATAAATTTTTTAAAAATACTATTTTGAATTTATAAAAAACATGTTTAACATTTTTTAAACAAAAGTAATCTTTCACACTAAAAACTGTTTTTACATGCTTATATTAAGAACATGACTCTATCACTTTTAGATATTGAATATAAAAAAATATTTTCATATTTGTGTTAAAAAATTTCAATGTTATTTAAAGAGTTAAATTTCATTTTTAAGCATAAATATAATATTAATAAAATTAATTACAATTGTTATGAAAATTGTTAAATAGTTTTTTTAAATTGATTTATTAATATCGAGTAATTTGTATTTAATTTATCAAATTTATTTAATTTAAATGATGACTATATGATGATTTTCAAACCTATATAGAATTATATTAACCCTCATTCAATTAGTAAAAAATATTGAATAAGATTAAGAATACATAATGGTTAAAAGTAATTCTTCTACCCAAACTTTTTTTATATCATATATTTTAATTTAAAAGATTATTTTATCATATTTAGAAATTGAATTTCAAAAAATAGAGATTATTATTTTTTAAATAATATAAATTTTTTAATAGGGTTTAATTTATATTTTTAAATAAAATATAAAATACTTAGTTAAAAACCAGTTACCATTGTAATTGGTTTTTGTTAAAATGTAACATTCTCTGGAAAAAGACTTGAAGCATGTTTAAAAATTGTGTGGAATGTCTTGTTTGAGGATTAATATACCCAATAACACCCCAACATACATTATTATGAAATTATGGATTAATTTTCAAAGGAATAGTGTAATGATATCATGGAAGTGTAAAGGGTATTCTAAAAAGAGCAATTTTCATAACTTATAAAGGGGATCACTTACACTATTCCAAATTTAAAATAAAGATAAAAATTTACCTTGAAAATATTTCCAAAATACTGCTACTAGATCTTATTTTCTCATACTTAAGAACCTTTTCTCTATAATTTAGATTAAGTCCTTTACATTTCAGGAGTTCTCTAAGAGAATATCAAGTCTCCAATGCAAGTATTATGTTTTTTGTAATATTTTCTATTTAATATTCCTATTAAAATGTATTATATATATATATATATAAATATAATGAAATATGTATATAAATTATAATCATATGTTATTATAATAATATAATAACCATTAATTTTTCCTCTTTAACTGATAAGAAAAACAAAATCTTCATTAGTGCGTTTGTGCGGACTACTGCCTCCACAAAGCAACATCTTCCGTTTCTTACTAGTGATATTAATGAATGGAAAAAAGGATGTAATGAATGAATAAATATTATATATATATATATAATCTAAAAACGATTCATAAATTTTAAAATTATAATTTACCCTCATTCCATCCCATTCATTGAGAAATGGAAATATTAATCATGTTTATGTGCAGACTGCTGCCGCCATGAGTAATGAGTTTCATTTGAAATCTCTATCCATCATGGATAGATTTAAAAAATTATTCATTATAATAAAATTATATAAATTAGACTATTAATATACTAGATACTATAAAACAACTTTATGATGATTTCTACCTTGGTTAACATACATAAGGAGTTATAGAAAAATTGACCGAACAACCTCATGTAACCGATGTAGGCAAGAAGAATATTAATAAATAAACAAAATATGACAATAAATGGACCATATTAAATTAAATATAAAATAATAAGGTTTATAAAAGTTATCTAATAAACATAAACTGATTATTCATGAAGTTAGTTGCATACGTAGAATGAATCTATAACATGGTCAGGGTTTCATCACAAAATTTCCTTCTTTGAGACACATTTTATTTTATGAAAATAATTTCATTTAAATGGTGTGTATAATAATATTTGGATATATAATATCATGAATTATATTTATTCATAGTATTTTAACTTTAACTTCAAGATTTTTATTTTTCAGTGGTTCTTTATTAGAATGTTTCTTAATCCGCAAGGGTTTCAATCTCAATCACCATTTTTGAGGTATGCTTTGATTTTATAAAACAATATTCATTTTTGTGGTGTAACTAACACACCCTTAACTTATAATATAATAAATTATTATTTAAATCCTAAAATTCACTTCCATTTATGTTATTCTTTTCTATGGTCTATGATTGATGTCTTCTCTAAAATATACGTGTCTTTCATGACTCAATATGCCATTTGGAGTTATAATGTTTCTACTTGAGTTTAATATTTCATTTCATATGGTATATCCAATTAATATATTGGTAGAATAAATTTTTATTCAAACATTACTTATTTATGAGTTCTATCACTTTTCGAAAATACAACTATTTTAAGAATAATTCTTATCCTCTTAAACTAACATTTTCCTCTTCTGGTGCATAATTTATCTTCCTGTTAATGTTATAATTTTTAATTAGAAACATAATTATGGATTATCTCACTTGAATATTATAAATAAGTTATTTTATTTTAAAAATTAATTTTTATCATCTCTTTTTCAATGTGTAATTTAAAAAAAAATTATTTTATAAATACTTTCCTTCTATAATAGTTTGTTTAATCTTCCAAACCACCCTCAGATTGCACAATCTATTTCTTGTTATCCATTTTAAGAAATACTATTAACATGAGATTATTTTATTTCTTTATATATTTAACTTAAATATATAACTGGTCAAACATCTTATTTGATTTTTGTGGTTAAATATTTTCTTAGTTCCCTTTAAAATTTCCACTTTAAAATAAACATGATTTGATGGAACTTTCATGTTTCTTGTATCATATAAATAATCACCCCATAAAATTATTTTAAACCATGAAAATATTATAAAAGACCTAATTAATTTATGGATAACCCCATTGGTTCAATTATAGTTTTATGGATAATAAGAAGGACTTTCCTTCATTAAAAGATCCTTTAGTTATTTCAAAAAATCTCCACCCAAGTGGTAAATTTATATTATTTATTCTCTGGGTCATTCTCATAAATTTTCTACAATGAGAATCCATGATCAATACCTATGTCCCTTTTTAAATTATTAAATTAAAAAATAATTTAATTCCTAATTCTCTTTGTAATCGTTATGATTTAGTCTTTGGTTATGCATTGAATCAGAATCGTGATTCCCACATCCTTCTCATGGGTTTGATCACGATTACGATTAATGTATAGTTTGTTTTCTTTATGTGGCATGCATATGTTTTATTTCAATTATGTTATTGGTGGTCTTAGAATTATATATCCCTCTAATTTATTGAAAAATATATCCATCTCATGAGATACTAGGTATGGTGTATGAGTGGTTTACCTAAGCACACTATGTTATGTGACAAGTGGGATTAGAATTATATTGGTCTACAATGCATTGGGTAAAGAATTATACCTCATGATATGTTATGTATTATATTGGGGAGTGAAACTAATCCAAAATGGGACTTGTAATTTTTTTTATGGGAATTGAGTGTGAATCCAATCATCCATGGGACTTTGTTCTCATTGGGATTATGGTATTGTGTGTGATGATTAACTTATTTTTATGATGTTATATCTTATACTATTTCCACACATTCTTTTATTACATGATGTTATGATGTCATTTAACTATTCTATGTTTCCATGCTTATGATAACCCTCTTTATTATATCATGTTATTACTCTTAACTCTCATGTTATTCTTTATTTACTGGTTTATTCCCTTTTTGGGATTTCTAGATCATCCATTTCCTTTTGTATTTTACTTAGGATATCCTCAAATATTTTAGAAGATCTATGGGATTTAGGAGAACTATGTGGAGTTTTAAGTAAATATGATATTTTTATGTTTAATATGATGTATTTTTTGTCTAATGTTCCAAAGACAATAGACCTCTAGATCCTCAACTTGTATTTTTTTGGAAATATATGTTAAAAACTATAAAATAAACTATGCTTATGTCTTGGGTGTCTATAAGTAACCTTTATACCAGTGCCTTTACATTTTAATTACCATATATTAATTTAATCCACTTTAAATATTTTTTTAGAAATGGTTGGGGGTCAAGACACCTTTATTGAACATAAAAAAGAAACCTCTTTTAGCACTGGGAAAGAGGAAACCCATTATAAGAAGGGAAAAAATCCTTAAAGAATTGGCCAAAAAGATCCTATAAGTTCAAAAGAAACAAACATCCAAGTAGGAACTATAAAATCTCATTGCCCCCCTCGCCAAATAGTGCACAAGTGAGATCAATCAAAAAATTTCATCACCCCTCTGTTAATAAATTGCACCTCTCCATCCAACATTGAAATGTGAAGGAAATCCATATGAATGGTTCCATCACACCCTTCTCTCTTTCGAGCTACCCACCTGACAAAGAATGAGAATAATATTAGAAATGTCAACCTGACGAAAAATAAAATGATAATGAAAAACACTAAGAAACTATCATGGAAAGGTAACCATCCCTCGATCAAAAATATGATGAATGATTTATTATGGGTGTTATCACACCCATCCCTCTTTCTAGGTCTCCCACCCAATGGTACCTGAAAAACACTACAAAAAATCCAAATGCAACAAGATAAACGAGTACCTACATATAAATTTGTTTCCAAAGAACATGAAAAACCAAAGAGATCATTGAAGAACATGATGAAAATCCAGGGATTCACTCCTAAGTAGTGTAACTAGAAGAACTTCCAAAATAATATAATCAAAACAAAGAAAAATAGAGCACCATATTCTCTAACTATAGAATCAGAGCCAGATCCACACCAAATATCCAAATAAATCCAATGAAGTCATACCAAAATATCCCTCAACATGCCAAACAAAGTCCAACCCCATACCTCGAGCCCTACATATCCTCAAACTAGCTCTCCCAAGAATCCAACCCCTGATATCATAACAACGAAGGAGCAATATAAAAGATCAAGTCCAGACATGGATAGATCTAAAGTGCGGTGAATCGAAACCCCCCCAACATTTGGGCGAAGCCATAACCACCGTAGACACCATCATTTTGAAATCAAAAGAGGAAAGATCTGAAGCAGAACTAGGAGTGAGTGAGTCAAAATAAACGATGATGGAGGAAAAATCCCAGGCAGAGGTGTGAAATTAGATAATCCACATAGAATCTCCAAGAACAGAGTTGATAAAAATCTCACAGAGCCCATTGATGATGATCGAGGTCACCAATCAAGCAATAAATGAGAATTTTGGAACCCTCTGTAGAGGAAAAAGAGGAAACTCTATGGGAGGGAGTGCGCCACCTGGTGAGTGCCGCGACATTTTCTCCTTCCACTTAAAATGTGTTCACATAGATATCCATATATTAGATTGATTGTGGAAGTTATTGACTTGGAAATATAACCTTCATCCTATATGGTCTGAATACCCTATACTTCATTATCTTGATTTATGAGTATTTACCCAGATAGATAATCTATTTCTTTAGATGCTTGTTTTATTTCTATATGATAACCATGATATGATTTTCTAAATTTAATATTGTTTTATATTCATGTGGAACATATATATAAGGATATATCATCATGATGATAAGTGGTCCCAGATATATATATCCCTCAAATGAATTATATAATTATTTACATCTCATGAGATCATTATTTGTAGGATATATGCAATTAGTCCTCCCCATTACATAATATGAAGGATATATGTGATTAATATTATCCAAAATCATATTCTTGGGCCATATTCTATTATTCTTGTCCTAAATGTTATGTATGGGATATGTTTGGTTAGTATTTTACACAATTTTCTAATGACCTTGGAAGTGAACCTTAATACATGATTATAATTTTATTTGATTATGTTTTTTCCACATTATTATGTCTTAAAGAAAGGGTAAACATTGGAGATAGTGGTAAGAGTCATTCCAAAAATATGTAACTATCCAATGAGTGCTCAGATATGTATATGAAATTCTTTCAAGATTATTCTTTTTTTGATTTTATTCCATGATATATGAGTGTTATTTCATTACTCATGATCACTTCTTATGATTTCATGATTTTATTTGGTTAATCTTTTCATTTATCCCTTTATCATTTGTATCACATGTTTTTGATTTATTAATAACTTCTATATGTCTTATTGGACATGTTTTATACCTTATAGAGCATTTGAGCTCACTCCTTTATTATATTTCTTCATTTTCCTTGGTGGCCAAAGGTTTTAAATAGATTTTATCAATTTATACGGGGCCCAAATTGATAAATTTTATATATTGATGACATAATATGTACCTAGTTCAAATAGGCATCAAACTTTTGATCCTTATAGTAAGTTATAATTCCATTTTACATATAAAAGTATGTATATTTTTCATTAGATATTGAAGTGTGGGTCTAGGGGTTCTTCAAGATTAGTCATATATTTTTTTCATCAAGATTGAACTTTATAAGAAATATGATTTTATATCTTTGACTATTTTAAAATGTGTGTTTGGGGTTTTACTATTTACTTCCCAAACCATTAAATGGATCACAAGTTGCATGAATTATGATCAATATTTTTTGATGAATAAGTGTGATATATTTGGTTATTCTCAAGGTAAAATATTATTGAGATATGGATATACCTTATCTTCTTTCCTTATTTATATCAGTCATTGGAATATTTTTTAAAAATACTTAGGAATTCCACTTATTATATGGGATTTAGATTTCATATGAAGTTACATGGATTTTTTTTCATTGTATGTTTTTATATAACCATGTTTTGTTATCTAGAGTCGATCCTTATTCGACTAATATCTTATCTAGAGATTTTGGTGGTTTTAGTACTATCTTTAGTCTAACCATCAATGATTGGAAGAGTTTTGTTTTGTACTTATAATAAAGTCACCAAGAGAAATATTTTTAGGAGTTATAACTTCATGGAAGGTAAAGTAATAGTTAAATACTTGGCTATTATGATTTTATAAAAACCTTTCATATCTTTTTTAGTATTCACTTAGTAGAGAGATTAACTTCTCATATTTCTTCAGGGTCTTCTCCACTTTTGATCTGTGTGAGTAGGGTATTTTTTTGGAAATATTTACATTGAGTTTGATTTTTTATTATTAGGATTATATTATATAATTTAATAATATTATATTAAGGATGATCAATGTAATATATAGGAAATTCATTTATTGCTGTAAATAAGATATCTAAAAAATACCCTATTTCATGGAAGAGAGTGGATATACCAATTAATAAAGGTACCTTAGTAATAAAATGTTAATTTATGTATAGAATTATGCTTATGATATAATATATTTTGAATTTTTTATATTTAAATGAATATTTATGGTTCATATGAGTTTATAATTATTATCTTTATAGTTTCTCTATTCAGAATGTTCCTGTCAAACCTCCCTTTTTATAGGTGTTTAAGGTATTAAAAAATTAATAACTAATTCCCCTTTTCATATTTAGGATCATGGTTAGAACATTATGAGAATAGGTAATAGGGATCTAATTAGTTTAGCTTCTGTAGATGAATTCATTTTCCATTTATTATCTTGTGACAAAAGAAAATGGAATATAGATTATTGGATACCATTTATCACTCCTAAACATGGTTTGCAGTGCATATGTTGGCTTAAGATATACTTCCAACATTTGTGATATGTTACATATTTACTTGATTCAGTTTTATGCCCATTTTAAAATCTAATCAATGAATGAAAGTATCATTATATTTAAGTAAAAAAATTATTCTCATTATTTAGATAAAATAAACTACCTAAAAATTATGTATCTTTATGTTACTAAATGGTATTCATTTTTTAATTCATAATTTTACTTATGGGATCATCACGAACCTTCAATTTTTTATGGAGGAGAATGATTTGTATAGTTTCATACTTGGTTTTAGAATGGGAGAATAAAATTTATTTTATAATAAAAATACCATTAATGAAAATAATGTATTCTATATGCTTCATTTTTCTCTTAAATAAATATTTATTGGATATCTGAACTCATAGATAAAAAATTTTATAGATATTAGTCCAATGATCTTAATTTTTAACTAAATATATTATGATTTATTGATGCAATTGGGGTGGTATCTGAGTTGTTAATACACCCTATAACCCCACATGAAACCTAACATCAAATCCTAGTAGAGGGATATTTCTGGGTCACTATAGTAGTACTCATGTGATATTGTAGTAGAAAAAACTATTCATCCGATTTGGGCCTTTGGGCTACTGGTATGGGCTTATGGGCCATAGGGCCTTTAAAAAACCATCAGAATTCAAGACACAAGGCCTCCAAGACACCTAGAGAAGTTTGTGATAGAGTGACCAAACATTCATCGCAGAACATTAGGTAGGTGGTGCATCTTGTCTTTATGAAGCATTGTAGAGAGGGCTTCTCAAAAGAGAGATGAGTTGTGTAGGAACCTATCAACTATATTTATATTAACTTGAGATAAAGGGGTGATATTCTATAAAATTTTCAAAGGGTATCACATAATGATATTTCTTGGAAGATGGAGTGATGCATCGTGTGAATGGTGACTAATAGATAGGCAAAATGACACATCTTGGCAGACAACATGGCATGGAGACATGCATGCATTGTTGGGTAGGAAGATCAAAAGTGCGATGGTTTAAATAACACCCATCATCATTCCCCATACCCATATGTGGTTTAGAGGGGTTATTTTCCATTTATTCATGTAGGGAAGTGAAATATAACTTCTATTTGTGGGGAGGGGGGGGGGGGTTGCAACAAGAAGACTGAGATCATGATGAAAAGTCTGGATACACAACTTGGACCTTCAGGTCACATGGCCTTCAAAACATAAAAATTTAGTGTGAATTCAAGACACTTGGCCTTCTAGTCATGTAAGGGTTACCTATAAACCCTATTGAAAATATGGATTTGTTTACTTAATAAAAATGGGTCATTGCACCTTATATTTAAAAAAATTACACTTTTTTGATATTTCTTTAAAGATGGGTATGTGTTTTGAGATCTTTATATGTGTAAGGAATTTTCCTATGTGGTTGCCCCTACAATATGGTATTATTATAATCCCTATTATAAAAATAAAATATTCATCTGAATTTGGCCCTAATTTTTTTTATCATCCCTATGGGAATAAAGATGATGGGTTCACCAGATGGGCCTCCTTAGTAGATCAATCATCTTAGATGGATTTTCCTTTTGAATTGAAAATGGTAGGCATTTATTTTTAATTTTTTAATGTCATATGTTAATGAATTGGAACCTATATTTCACTTAAGTTAATTTTTTGGACTGAAAAATTGGGTTAGTTTATTTTCAACAAGGATATGAAAAAACTTTTCTTACTGGATGAATGGTATGATTGTATCTTATTTTTCCCATTTTATAGTGTGGTTTGATTATGGGTCAGTGTTGGCATAATTTTTTTTAGAGAATTCATTTTTTATTTTTCAATTTACCTTTTTGCTAACTCTATGTAACAAAATTATCATCATTGGGTTGTATTTCATTTTTTATGATTTTTTTATATGTTGGGTAGATTCTTTAATTTTTTGTATAAGTTCCTCATATGGTACCTATTGAATATTTGGGGTTTATTATTATATTATCTTACTTATTTTTACCTAATTATTGTATTATAAAGGGTATTTTGTGTCATTTAATATACATATTATATTTAAAAATTTTAAAACATATTTTATCTCATAAATTCTCCTTCTTGGACATTAAATGAAAAAAAATGTAAGTGTGAAAATACAAGAACAATAATAATATTGATTTTAGGAGAGAATTAACATCCAAAATACTCTTTAATGACAGAATATATACATTTAAATAGAATTTGTGAAAACACATGTAACATTTCATTTTATTGAAACATACTCTATATTAAACTCACAACATTCCACTATCTCATTGATGAAATCATATATTACATCAATATGTTTTGATCTTGAGTATTTTTCCAAATTAATTGATTAATTTATAGTTTTTTTGTTACATAATTTAATAAAAAATGTAAATTCAACTTCACTCTCACATCTTCAGGATGGATATTTATCTAGATCCTTTTTGTAGTAACCTATCTCCAAAAATATTTTAAAGTACCATGTTCCAATAAAATCATTCTTTCCTGGTAAAGAAAACATTCAAATTTTTTTCTCTAAAAATATTTTTTTACAGTAAATAGAAAGATATATTAATTGATTATCCAATAATTTTCATAATTCTATTAAATATCTTTATTTTTATATTCATACTCATTATTAGATTAATATTTATTGATAACATAAATTTTTTTGTTCTTAATAAAAATCTGATATATTTTAAACATTTTATATTATTTTTATCTACTTGAAATTAATATAAGGAATGTAATATGCATATAATAATAATATAAATATATGTAATTCTTTTCTTTATATGTTCATTTTATGATCATATCTATAAACATCCAGATAAACAGTTTTAAGTATCCTTTTTGTGAAAATTTCTAAAGGTTTGTGTCTTTGGATCACTATATTTACTCTATAAATAATCCACACAAAGTGGATATATATATGAATTTAATTTATAAATATTTATTACTATTTCATTTAAAATTATTTTTATTATATTATTTTGACCCATGTATCCATGTTTTTGATTTAATAACTCATTTTATTCTTTCATACTTAAACAATAAAAATTATTCTCACTTTTATTTAGAATATATTTCAATTTATCTACTTTAATATCATAAATATGGATTAATATAAAAATATTATAATGAAGTATACATTATTTTATAATATTAATTCATATACATTGTTTAATAATTGATAAACCATCAATAAATTATCTATTAAGCCATCAACAAAGAGAATGTTTTTTGAAAAAAAAATTATAACTAGTTTTTGAGGTCCTAATGAATTTTATATTCAACGATCCATCATTAAAATTTTTATAGATAATACAACATATTTCTGAATACATTTTAAGTTTTTTTGATCATATGTATTGATAGTCCACTATTTAATTTCCAAAGTCTCTCATGATTTTATGATTTCTATGAAACTTTAATTACCATTGAATTTTTAGATCAATCATATACTTTTGAAATAGTTTGGATTAAAATATTTCCAATAATTTATCTATTATAAAAGTGATACATTTAGTAGTGGTGTTCCCTAGTTGATCACATTTTTAAATGTCCCCTTAAGAAATATTTGTTTATATTAATCTTATGATTTGACCACTTTGTGATCACACAATGAATTATCCTATATTTTCAATATGATTTTTACAGTGTTTTTGGGGTCTATTATCTCATCATTTTATCATTTTTCATACAATCCTTATTTTTCATCTATTATAAAAAATTATTGAAATGGGGAAATTTTAAATTTTTTGATATTTTCACTGAAAAACATCAGTTTCTTATTCTTGTCACTACATTCACTACAATAATACAAATTGAAAAATTCTATTTTTAGAATTCCATGGTTATTGGGTTTCATTTCATTAAATTGGACTATGTTCTGAATCTAGGCATATTAAGTGAAAAGAAACCATTTAAATAGGAAAATATTTAAGTGGAATGGTTTTGAACGACCTTTTCTAAATGAGTCACAATTTTACGTAAGTAACCCAAAATAAGATTATTTATGTATTAAATGAAATATATCTTGATTTTTCATGTCTCTATAAAA
The DNA here is from genome assembly GCA_963277665.1 of Viscum album. Classification (NCBI taxonomy): domain Eukaryota; kingdom Viridiplantae; phylum Streptophyta; class Magnoliopsida; order Santalales; family Viscaceae; genus Viscum; species Viscum album. The sequence continues at coordinate 1,650,993,545 of OY728152.1, forward strand.
TATTTTGACCATATTTTATCAATAAGGCTAAGAGTGGGTTTATAAAAGAGGTGGGAACTAAATAGTATATCCAGCTAGAAAAGTTGAAAATTTTAATCTGGCCATAAATTTTTTACACATGTTTAATAGAACTAATATTATATGGGAGGAAATTTAATGTCCCAATATATATATATATATATATATATTATGGGATTATTTCGAGACCACACTCTTTGACGACACATGATTTCAAGGCTTGGTGTGCCCAAAATGGAATTTTGATGTTTTTTTAAGTTCACTTATGTAAAAATGTGAGCATGTTTTTATAACTTTTAAACTGGTGCTCAGATAAAAAATCTGAGGGCGCCGTTAAAATCGTAATGCTGGGATTCACCTAGAATGGACTTAAATTCGATCGGCAAGGGTCGGGCAAAAAAGTTATTTTTTAGACTTTTCAAAAAATAATAAAATAACTTAAAAAAGTTATTTTATTTTCTTTCACACTGTTGAGTGGAGGATGATGGCGCTGTGGTGCAAAAAAGAGGCACATTAACGGAAGATCATTAATGACTAATTTGGTACAATCTTAACCGCTACCCTGTTTCATAAATGAAACAACGTAACAATGCAGCGTCACAGTGTAACAGAAATGCTACGAAATGTTTCCTTTTATTAAACTAACGTGTTGTAGAGTTAGGAATTAAATCATGGAATTTCCTCCAATGAACCTACAATGAAATTACTCTCCAACGATGAATGAAAAAAACTGTAGGAACGTTAACAACTTCGACGCACCTTGAAGAACGAAGCTAAGAAGCAACGAATGCCATCGACTCCTTGAACCTTTATGGGAAGACCACTTTAATGTCGATCGAGGTAGGGGTTTTGTTTTGGTTTATGTTTTCCACGTTCTTAATTTTAAATAATGAATGCAGATCAACCCACAAATAGGTTGATCCTCGGATCATCCTTTCTTACGGAATGGTGACATTTCTTGGGGTTTCTTTTCAGGATTGACTCATTGTTGTTGGAATATCATACCCAAGCTTCTACTATTGTAATCTTCTAATGTGGAGGGTGCTGGATGACATGAATAATGCCCAACTACCCTCTACCTTATGAGTTCTTGGTGGACAAATTTTTGAAACGGTGGCAAGGAAAGTTTGAGGCCTTCGTAGGGAATGAGATACCCCACGGAGGACATAGGCATAGTCGACACAAAGAACATACCACTAGAGCAGACCCAGTAGTTTGTGGAGTATTCTGCCAGTGTGCCGGTGCCCAGCGGCGGCAATGAAGACCGGTGGAGGTGGCCATGGGTAGGCGACAATGTTCCATGACGATGCGTAGGGAGGAGCACCACGACCGCCCCAGACCATGGTGAAGCAGCAGGACCACCGGCTGTGCCGGTGGCCGATGGAGGCCGATGCGGCCGAGCAGGCGCGTTGGTGGAGCAGCCCGCAATCACGAGCCACGTTCTTCGAAGGCACATGGTCGATGAATGCATATGGGAATATTGAAGGACCAGGTGGGATGACTGTGTAGTAGTAGCTGCGATCGCTTAGCCATAGTGGGAGGCAAAAACCCTGCATCGACTGCGGCTTCCAGCCATGTCCTGGTCATGTGACGAACCAGTCCTCTGGCAGACCGTGCAGGCCAATGGGCTAGACCTGATCCAGTGGGCCATACCTGACCCAGTGGGTCGGACTATCCCTGTTAGTCCGGACCCGCCATGTTGGGCTGGACCTGCCCCATCGGGCCGGGCTGGACCCGCGACCCAACAGACACGAGCCTTTTTAGATAAACGCCAATATCTTGCAAACCAATCATCTGATTGAAAAGCTGTTTGCAGAGTTAGAACCCTTGTGACAAGACAGACCTTTTGGCATACTCTATGGGGTATTTCATTGATGTTGTAATTCAAGGAATGGATTGGGGAGTGGTTCTACTGAGATCAATCATGCTACGTGCTGAAACCCTATGGTTGGATGAGACCTAAAGACTTCTAGAGAGAGACCCTATGTGGATTGGATACTATAGCCTAGTGGGAAGTGACTTCTTTGTGACCCGGTATTCCCATGGTGGGGAGCAGCTTCTGTGTGACCCAACATACCCATAGTACTCGAAAGGAGGAGTATCTCAGTATGACCATAGTAGGGATGCGACTTCTGTGTGACCCGACATCCCCATGGTGGGGAGCAGATTTTGTGTGACCCTGCATACCTACGGTACTAATCAAGGATGAGTACCACATTAGTCTTAGGTTTGTGGGAAGTGGATTCTGTGTGACTCAACATACCCATTGTACTCATTGAGGGGACATTCTCCAACAACAGAGGTGTTTAACAATGTGACTAATGGTTCTACTTTCATACTCTAGAATATACCTGGTGTGATATGTCTTGCTTCATGATCATTGTTGGTTATCCTGATTTTTGGTTTGGTTGTGGATTGATTTATGGTCATTCCTTTATTTTTTTGGGGTCCCTAAAGAGTATTTGGTTACTCAACCCTGCATGGGCTTCACCCGCATGTGTTGTGTCTGGTGCAGATGATTGCCGCATAGATGGAGGACATGGTGGCCTAGGACCTGGTGGTGCCCAATGAGACTAGGCAGACGAGACACACTTCTATGTATTCCCGCAGCTACTCTATACTTACCCATCAGGTGGGGTTTTCAGTGGATGGACATTCAGAGTTCATTTTGTACTTTTCTATTTTCCAGTTAGTATTTTGTTGGGTTTGTATTCTAGCCCATATGACTTCCAGTTTTACTTGTACTCAGTGTTAATTTATAGTGGCATGATTATTTACTTTTCCATATTTGGGATGTGGTTGTGTGTTCATACATATAGGTACTTAGGAAAATGCTCCCCACTTGTAGTTTTATGCCTTCGGTTCGAGTCGCCAACCCCTGAACTTCGGGAGGTGGGATTGGGGTATGTTACAACACAGGCCCCGGGGGGCGGGTCATAACAAAGTGGTATCAAAGGTGGTCGGTTCCACCTTAGAGACCGAGATTCTGATTTATTTTTGTTTTATAGAAAAAGTGTTAAATGTTTTGAGTCTGACTTTTAAAATTGGGGAGTCTAGTGTTGTTGTGGTGGTTGACGTATCCATACACCAGGACCCTGAATTCTTCTTTTTGGATATATACATGAAAACAATGGTGGCATAAGTGTCTTTTTATGATCTTCTTGAATACGATTCATCTCACTCGGCATAATCTTTAGAACATGGTACATCTTGATATATTTCAGGATGCCTCTACGTAGATGACCAAATCGAATTTTGATGCATGACCATGAGGACAACCCTCCTAGAGGTGATGCATCGGTTCAGGGACTAGTGCTAGACATGGCCCCGCCGGGTGGTGCATCGGTGTTTCCACTACCCATTGATCAGTAGTTAGTACTGGATTTACCAGTAGAGGATGCGTGTAGGATCAGCACCTTGTAAGAGTTCCAGAGAAAGAGACCTCCCAGGTTCAGGGGAGAGACATATCCTCATGTCTCTGAGGACTGGCTGGAGGCAGTGATGTAGGTCTTCTGATTAGTGAGGACACCACTTGAACATATAGAGATCTTGGTCATGAACCTTTTTCAAGGCTCAATGGGGAGATGGTGGAGATTGACCATCCAGATTCATGATGAGGTGACGCTCTCTTGGTCATACTTTGAATAGCTTTTCTTGGAGGTGTTTTCCCCTGTAACCTTGCGCTTTGTGTGCATACAGAAGCTGCTTCACCGGCAGCAAGGAAACATGTCAGTGGCTGAGCAATCTATGAGGTTTACAAACCTCTCTCACTACTTCATAGACATGGTGTAGGAACCTTTATTTAGGGATCATACATTTGATAAGGGACTCAGATGGGAGATTAGGGAATCCATGGTGTCTCTCAGCAACCCCACTCAGGCTGGAGTGATAGAGAAACCCTTCTTGTGGAGAGCTTCCTAACTAAGTAGGCACCGATAGCTGGAGCCACCAACAGACATCAGGTGATGGAATCTTCAGTGGTGAGCAGCAAGAAACAGACACGGGGGGCCCAAGTAGGCTATAGCTTTTAGGGGATGACCCCAGGACTCGGGGTCGGCAGTATGAGGCTCTCAGAGCAGAGGGAGTCAGCAGGGAACCAAGATGTGCTTCAGAGGCAGTGGGTAGGGAAACATGGCTCGTGAATACCTAACCCAACACACTGATAATCAAAAGATGGTTGAGGGACCTCCAAGGAAGAGGAAGAGGTTCAAGCGAGGAGGTCCTTAGGGAGGCAGATGTGGAAGGGGAGTAGGCTGAGTGGTAGGCAGTGGATGGTGATTCAAGGTGCTACCACCACCACCCCCAGGTGGTCCACCACGAGCTCAGGGAGCCAGCAGACAGTGGTGAGGCCAGCTTTAGGTGATGGATACCTATGACCATAGTGCTCTAGAGATTATTAGAGGTATGATCTACATATTCTACACCTAAAATTTTGTTCTTATAGACACAAGTTCTAGTCACTCTTTCCTTTCCACAGACCTCATTCGAGGATCAAAGATTCCAGTGGAGCCGTTGGCTCAATCCTTACGATTAGAGATTCATACAGAAGGGGATTTGATGATTACACACTGGTGATGGCAGTGTGAGATTACTCTATGAGGTGAGAGCTTTGACTGGGATATCCTAGTAGTGGTGTCGATGCCTTATGACGACATCTTGGGTATGGACTGGTTATCTATAGTCCTTGATCAGATCATCTGGTTTAGGTGAAAAGTATGGTGTGTCCGTGAGGATAGGAGCAGGTTTTCCTTCACCAGTGATAAGAGAAACTTTACAGTACATGGTGGGATTTCTTGAAAAGGGGTGCAACCGATCAATAAATAGTTGGATAGCCTCACCCTCAGTGAGGTGGACAAGAGGAGTCCAAGCTTTCCTGTGGTGGTGGACGAGTATGAGGATGTTTTTTCTTGAGGATGTTCCAAGACTACCTCCTCACAGGGAGTTATACTTTGGCATTGACCTGTACCCTAAGAAGACACCGATATCCACACCAGAATATCAGATGGCTCCCGCAGAGCTTCTTGAGTTGAGGGTACAACTGAAGGACTTGCAAGATAACGGGTTTTGTAAGGACCTGCATTTCACCATGGGTAGCCCCACTATTGTTTGACAATAAGGAAGATGGGTGCTTGAGGCTATGTGTGGACTTCCAGCACTAGAACCAGGTGACTATGAAGAACAAGTATCCACTTTTGAGGATTGATGACCACTTTGATTAGTTGAAGGGAGAGAGGTGGTTCTCAAAAATCGACCTCAAATCAGGCTATCATTAGCTTTAGGTATGAGATGAAGATGTACCGAAGACAGCCTTTAGATGACAATATGGGAACTATGAGTTTTTGTTGATTCCTTTTCGCACGACCAATTCCTCAGTAGTGTTCATGGGACTCATGAACATTATCTTATAGCCTTACCTTGATCGTTTCATGTTGGTCTTTATTGATGACATCTTGGTGTACTCAGTGTTACAGGAGGAGCATGCTACACACCTGTGTATAGTACTGGATACACTCTAAGAGCACCAGATTTACGGTAATCTCTTGAAGTGCCAGTTCTGGATTTGGGAGGTCCATTTTATGGGACATGTCATCTCAGAGACTAGAGTTGGAGTGGATCTGGTGAAGAAAGAGGCAATGGTTTCTTTTGAGACACCCATAACCATGACTGAGGTGCATAGTTTCTTGGGGTTGGATGGATACTACCGGTGGTCTGTTCCCGACTTTTCTAGAGTATCATCACCCTTTTTATATTTTAAAAATAAGGTACATATTTTCATGTGGATAGAGAAGTGCTATCAGAGTTTCCAGGAGCTGAGGCAGATACTGACGAGTGCTCCCATATTTAGACTACTAGAAGAGGTCGTTAGGTATTTAGTCTTGTTTGATGCATCAAGGACTGAACTGGGTTGTGTTCTAATGTAGGAGTGAGAATTTATTGTGTAAGAATCATGGAAGTTGAGGAATCATGAGCATATTTATGCAACCCATGACCTGGAGTTAGAAATAGTGGTCTCTTCCTTGAAGATGTGGTGACACTACTTGATGGGTTAATAGTTTACCATCTACTCCGACCATAAGAATCTTAGGTATATCATCTAACAGAAGAAATTGAAATTGAGACAATGATGATGGATAGAGTTCCTCTAGGACTATGACTTTGAGATAGTCTATACTTCTGGGAAAGAGAATGTGGTGGAAGACGCGCTCAATAGGAGGTCTGGTTTACAATTATTGAGTGAGGCGACAAAGCATCTAGTCGCAATGAAGATATCCTTCGTGGATGGAAGTGGACCAGCTTACCTTTAGTCAATAACTGCCACTCCCCATCTCTTACAGAAATTTATGGAGGAAAAACTTGTAGATGTTGACTACGAGGCCTGACGTGCTTAGTTATCCTTGTGATGGGGTTACCACACACATCAATGGGCCAGGATTCTATCTGGGGGATTGTTGACCGACTCACCAAGTCGGATCACTTCCTACCCATCCAAGAGTAGGGATAAATAAAGGGATTGGGACACCTCTATGTCTAGGAGATAGTGCAGCTTCATGGGGTTCCTTTGATGATCATCGCAGACTGTGATGCATGCTTTACATCTCGGTTGTGGAAGGGGTTGCAGGAGGTGTTCAGAACTCAGCTACTCTTGAGAACAACTTTCCATCCCTAGATAGATGGTCAGATGGAACGGACCATACAAACCTTGGAGGACATGTTTCGTGATTTCATCATTGGTTTTGGTCACATTTGAGAGGACCACCTACCCCTGGTGGAGTTTTCATACAAAAATAGCTATCACTCCACCTTTTCCATGACACCATTTGAGGCCTTGTACGGGTGGTAATGCAGATCACCTCTATGCTAGACAGACCCATGGGAGTCAACACTCATGGGTCCAGAGTTGGTATGGGCTACCACTAAGAAGGTGTAGATCATCTAGGAGTGGAAGATGATTGCATAGAATATGAATAAATCATATGCTTATAGGATACTAAGACCCTTAAAGTTTGAGGAGGGAGACTATGTGTTCCTTCGGGTCTCACCCCGACGGGGTTTATGGAGATTTGGTCGGGGAGACAAGTTATCTCTGAGGTGCATCAGACCTTTATAAATTCTCAATAGAGTTTTCAAGGTGGCATACCGCTTAGCTATTCCCCCATAGATGCACTGAGTGCATGATGTTTTTCACGTGTTGCAGCTGAGGAGGTATGTACATGATCAATTGCACGTCATCGACTGGGGTGAGTTAGACATTGATGGTTGGGTGACATTTGTAGAGTTCCCAGTGGAGATAGAGGATCGATAGGAGTGGGTCCTTCATAAATGGTCAATTCCTCTGGTGCATGTTCGGTGGCATCATGGTAATTTCCAGGAGAACACATGGGAGTGGGAGGCTCCGATTCATTCTCAGTACCCCCATTTGTTTTTTAGCCTTTGTTTTGGATTTTGGGGACATAAATCTCAAATTTGGGGAGAAATTAATGTCCCATAATTTCCGTATATATATATTTTAAATTGTATGGACTTATTTCGAGACCACATGCTTTGAAGGCACATTATTCTGAGGCCCGGTGAACCCAGAAAATAATTTTGAACTTTTTTTAAGTTCACTTAATTAAACATGAGAGCGGGTTTTTATAACTTTTGAACTGGTTCTCGGATTGAAAATCCAAGGGTATTGTTGTACTCGGAATGCGAATATTTTTCTATAATAGACTTAACTTCGTCTGACAAGGGTCAAATGAAAAATTTATTTTTGGACTTTTCAAAAAATAATAAAATAACTTAAAAAAAGTTATTTTATTTTATTTCGCACTGTTGAGCAGAAAATGATGGCACTGTGGTGTGGTTACGAGGTGCATAAATATATGCTCATTAATGACTCATTTTTTTCAATCATAACCACTATGTTGTTTCATAAATAAAACATCGTAATGACGCAACATCACAACATAACAGAAATGCTAAGACATGTTTCCTTTTATTAAGCTAACATGTTGGAGAGATAGGAATTAAAATGTGGAATTTACTCTGAATAAACTATGGTGAAATTCCTCTCCAATGAAGAATGGAAAATTCCGTCGTAAATTCAACAACTTCGACACACCTCGAAGAATGAATTTGAGAAGCAACGAACGCCTTTGACTCCATGAACATTCACAGGCAGACTGCTTCAACGTCAATAAAGGTAGGGTTTTTTTGGTTTATGTTTTCCCCATTATTCATTTTAAATGATTAATGTGGATCAACCCACGAACAGGTTGATTAGCAGATTGTCTATTCTTGCAGAAGGGTGAATTTTCTTGGGTTTTCTTTTTGGAATTGGTTTATTGTTGTTGGAACATCATACCCAATACTCCCCTGATTTAAACTTCTAACACTGAGGGCATGATCCCACACGAACAAGGTATAACCCACCTACACCTAGTACATTCTTGGTGGATGAATTTTTAAAATGACGGAAAGGAAAGATCAAGGCCTTCACAGGGAAGGTGATAACCCATAGAGGCTGTAGGCTCAGTCAATATGAAGAAAATACCACCGAAGCAGACCTGGTGGTCTGTAGAGTGTTGTACCAGCACACCAGAACTAGAGGCGGGGACCACAGGTGGGTGGCGGTGCCCCACGATGGTGTGTTGGGAGGAGCACCGCGGTCAGCCCAGGCTGCAGCGGAGCAGCAGGACTGCCGACTGTTCTGGAAGTCGGTGTAGGGGGATGTGGGTGGGCGGCCACATCCGTGGAGCGGCCCGAAACCATGGGACGCATTCTTCAGAGGAATGCAGTAGAAGACCGCATGTGGGAATCTCAGTCGACCGAGTTGGATGGCCGCACAATAACAACCACGGTGGCTTGACCGCAGCGTGAGGGAATAGCCCTGCATCGACCGTGGGGTGAGCGGGGAGATGGACACGACTTCCAACTGAATCCTGGCTGGGAAACAAACTAGTAAGCCTCCTGTGGACCAAGTAGGACAACGAGTCAAACCCACCTAATCGAGCCGGACCTATGGGACAACGGGCCTGTGGCATAGTGGACCAGACCTAGCCCGAGCTGGGTCTTGGTTGGGTCTGTGGACCCTGGGTCAGACCCAGACCCAACCGACTCCTTTTTGGAAAAATGTAAATATCTTGTAAACCATGCATTAGATTGATGAGATATTTGCAGTGTTGGAATCGTCACGATGATACAGATCTTTTGGAATACTCTATGGAGGATTTAATGGAATTTGTAATTTGATGAATGTCTTAGGAAGCAGTTATCTTGAGATCAAGCGTGCTACGTACCGAAACCCTACAGTTGGATGAGACCTATAGATTGATGGTGAGTGAATCGGTGTGGATTAGATACAATGGACCAGTGGGAAGTGGATTTTATGTGACCTGGTAGGCCCATGGTGGGGAGCGACTTCTACGTGACCCGACAGACTCACAGTACTTGACAGGAGGAGTACCTCAGTATGGCCATAGTAGGGAAGTAGTTTCTCTGTGACCCAGCATTCCCATGGGGGGGAGTGGCTTCTGTGTGACCCAACATACCCACGGTACTCTTCTAGTATGAGCACCACAACAATATTAAGTTAGTGGGAAGTGGATTTTGTGTGACCTGACAGGCCCACTATACTCATTGAGTAGGATTTCTCCAGCAGTCGAGGTGTTCGACGATGTGACTAATAGCTCTACTTTCCTACTCTAGAATATACCTGGTGTGAGCTATCTTGCTTCTTGATAATGCTTGGGGATCATGATTTGTTGTTTGGTTGTGGATTTATTTGTCTTCTTTCCTTGGTTGTTTTGGGGTCCCTACTGAGTATTTTGTTACTCACCCCTGTACGGGCTTCACCCACACGTGTTGTGTCTGGTGTAGACGACCGATTCCTTGATGGAGGACTTGGTGGACTAGGACCCGATGGTGCCCAGTGAGACTAGGAAAACAATACATACTTCTACAACTTACAGCATCTACTCTATACTTACCCATTAGGTGGGGTTTTCAGTGGATGGCCATTCAGAGTTCCTTTTGTACTTTCCTATTTTCCAGTTATTCTTTTGTTGGGATTGAATTCTAGCACATTTGACTTCCAATTGTACTTGTACACAAGGGTTATTTATAGTGGCATGCTTGTTTACTTTTACAACTTTTGGATGTGGTTGTGTGTGCATGTGTAAAAGTACTCAAGAAAATGCCTCCCACTTTTAGGTTTACACCTTCCGCACTAGTCACCAACCTCTGGACTTTGGGAGGCTGGCGTGGGGTATGTCATGGTACGGGGCCCAAGGGACAGGTCATGACAGGAAAGGTATTACATATCCCAAAAACATTATCATTCCCCAAATTTTGAGAATAAATGGTCCTAGGTGTCAAAAATGCAAGAAAAATAAAAGGATAGAAATGGAGTAAAAATCATCCACACCTCTTTCTTATAAACATGTTCCTCCACTTCCATTAAGGGTTAGACAATTATTTGAGAAGAAAGGGAGGGGGTTTTAGTTTTGTAATAATCTTATAATTTTTTTTTATATATTTGTCTATATTTATCCATATCTTATCTTTCTTTACTCTTTTGGTTTCTCCCTTTATGTGATTTTAATCTTAATTATCCATGGATAACTGACCTCATTTCTTGTTTGAGGGAGTGAGATATATTTATTTTGAGTTTAATATTTTATAACGTGTTCAAATTATTTTAGTGGTGTATAAATTGAGAGTAGTGTGCAATCACCCTACTATCCCTACCACTAAATTCTTCTTTCTATTCATTTATTCCTCTCTATCATTATTGTAATGTTGTATAAGGTTGAGTAGAATTACAATGGTTATGTGTAGTGAATAGGTTTAATATTAATATTTCATGATAGAATTTTTCTTCATACATAGGTATCAATATAGGTTTATTACAATTTAAACAGAATGGTATAGTGTTATTGGTATTGATAGCTTCCTAGTGAACTCCTAAGAAAAAAAATTTTGTCTCAAAGAATTAATTATTTTATTCTTTTCATTTTAATTCATATATTTATTTATATTTTTATCACATGAACTTTTAGAACCCCCAATATATCAGTATTTCTCTTATGTAGTTTATTTTAGTTATAAATAGTAATAAAGGGAATTCAGTGTCGTTTGATGACACCTTAGGAGATCGACCCTAGGTCTTGATCTATGATCCATGATTACATAATATACATATTTTGTAATTTTGGATTTTAAAAAGTACACTCCATAAAATTTTCACCATTGTATGGGGAACATTTTTTACACATAAAGTTTTTTCAAAAAAAAAACACAAAAAAATCATAATATTTTTGAAAAAAATTATTTATTACATATCTTTTTATAAAAGTTGGGAATGATAATCTTCTAATATGGATAAATAGGTTACATGTTTATAGACTACTCTTAGGTTAAATTTTATAATATTAATACTTTACATGATTTTAAAACTATAGGACATATGCATTGAAAAAAAACTACAAATGAATTTCAATAATCTACTATTAAAGAGATAAAAATATAAATGGAATCTAAAACTACTATAGTCAAAGAAATCAAGTAATTTTCTTTAGAACAAAAAAATATGAATAAGAATTCAATTCTATTTTACCCACATTTTATGCTAAATAACCCAATGGTTTAATAATAAATTATTAGATGATCTACTCGCCTCTCTAAAAAAATAATTCCCAGTTTCTATGATTGGGGAGAAAGAGTTAAATGAAGAAATTTATTAGGGAGGTATATTTTTTAATCATTAATTTTATTCAATTTTCTTTAATACTAAATTTCCCACTAACCTACCTTATATTTTTTTTCTAGATTCAACCAAAACAGAGGAGTAATGAAAGATAAATAAGTCAAAGCATGGATGGATGACTTCAAGGATAGAATGAAGGATATATTTTCATTTTATATTGGTTTATATGAGGATATTGGCACAAAACTAGAAATCATTGGAAAATAATTTTATGAATCTTTAACAGAAGAAAATATACATCTTCTGATTAAGTATTAATCACCAGTCATCACCAATCCTCTAGTAGAATAAGACATGGAACCCCAAATCTTTATTTCCCCCCCTTAAAAATTTTATTTATTTTATTTTATAGTGGTTGTAATATTTATTTTACATTTCTTTAGGGGTATCCATTCTTTTTTCCTACTCATAGACACTTGTAAAAATAAAATGTGACAATTTTTTAGCAAAAAACTTACACACATTTATATTGGGGATAAATTTGTGAAACTCTATGAATATGGTTAGTGAAAACTTATCATCTACTTGAGGATATAATACCAGACTTATCACTTTTATTTTATTTTCCTTTCTATTTCTTTTCATTTTTTATTAATAATGTCTTTATGTTTTCTTTATTTATTTCTTATCGATTTTATGTTGGTGAAAGCTAGTAGTTTACCAAAAATTTTCAACTATCCAATAAAAATCACGGTTTTATTTTTTATTCTCTTTAGTTTTAGTGACCCTAACCATTTTATTTTTTTCAATAAAAAATGAATTGTAATTTGAGCTTCTGTGTGGGGGAATTTAAACTTATTATAGGATTTTGTGTGTGTTTCTTTTTAATCATTTTATTTTCTTAATAAAATTAAGATTCTAGGAATATTAATTATTATTTATTACTCTTGAATTTATTTTGAGTTATTTTACTTATTTTTTTCAATAATTTATTTTAAATGGTTGTTGATGTAAAGCTTTTTCCTAGAATTTTATTTTCAATCATGTTTATGATTTTAGAAATATTTTTAAATTCATGTCCATGAAACACCAAACAAAATTATTTTTCCCATATTGTGAGTTATTCAAAACCCCCTTTTCATATTATTTATAATACACTCACTTTATTGAGAGAATGTTATATTTTTTTGTTAACTAATAATTGTGATTATTTCTCTATCAAAGCTTATGAGTCTATAATATGTTTTTAATTTGACTGAGGAATTGATTTCTATAGACACATTTTAAACCAGTGACCAAAAATTTTAATATAATATTATTTATAACTTTGAATCTATGAATTTATATATATGTTTAATCCATATTACAAGCTTATTTTTCCTTACCTACCTTCACTCTTAATTTTTTTTCATGGATATTTCATGTTTGAGCATGGGAGAAGGGCCTTTCATATATGATTTTAGGAATCAGTTCATTAAAGGGTGGTGTGAGGTGTGTTTCACTATTATGATAAATATAGATAGAGTTATGTTTTTATAATTCATTATTAATTTTACTTCATTCATATAATCATTTTCACTTAATAAAAATAAAAAAAATGAAAAATTGAAAAAAATTGAAAAAGATAAAATATAGAGATGATATTGAATTGTTAATCTAACTTAAATGTATGATTTTTCATTCATTCACTAGATTTATTTTTCATCACATCTTCCTTAAATAAATAGAACAAAATTTAAAAAGGGAGAATTTAGATGAATCAATTCAATGAATTAAATGTTAACCCATGGTACATTCCATTAAAGGTGGATTGGGGTTACTATATTGAAAAGTATAATGATTAGAAATAGTTTCATTACTCATGGTGGAGATAGATGATAATTTTAAAAATATTATGATGATACATTCATTTCTATGTATGGCCAAAACTGAATATTAGATTTATATTGAGTGAATATTAATATGAATTTCCAAGTCAAGTAAGTTTTGATTGGATTATGGATGAATTTAATAGGTTGACCACATTTAAATATGATGGAAGAAAGTAAAATTAGAATTTATTTTCATATATGATACATAATATATTATATTTTATAAAATATATTTTATATTCTATCATTATTTATTTATCTAGTAATTTATTATGGATATTAGATTATTTTTTCCTAGGAGTGAAAATTTATAGGTATGAGGGTGTAATAAAAGAGTTAATTATCCTATATTTTCACCATTAAAATTAATTTTATTTTTTTGTGTTTAGAATCTTGGTTTAATTATCATTTTTCCTCCATTAAATAAAAATAATAAAAATAATTGTAATTTTGTTTTTTGTACTTTCATTGGAAACCATCAGTTTGGTATTATTGTTATAACATTACTTACAGTAATCTAAATCGAACAATTAATTTTTTAGTATTATAAATAAATTGTTAATAATATCATTAAATTGGACCTAGTTTTGAAACTAACCATATACAACCCAAATAAAGGATGCAAATCAAAAAATATTGGGATGAACTGAACTAAACAACAATAAATAAATGGGTCATAAACATGGGTTTATGACCCTAAGTAGATTGATTCAAGTTGTAAATGAAGTATATTTCATGTTTAATATTTTTATACATATTGGTAATATTTTATCTTTAATACCATCGATGGATACATGATAATGAAGAGAACTGAACAATCTTTTTTCTAAAAAAGTTAACTTTATTAATCTCATGAGAAATATTTCTAGAATTATCTAATAGACCTCAAATATTATTGGGGTAAAGATAATATTTATCCCAAAAACTTCATAATTGATCAATTTTTAAGAATTAGTGGTCTTGGGTGTCATAAATTAATACAAAGTCGAAGGATAAAAATAAAGGTAAAATATATCATAGCTATTTCTTATAAATAGGAACCTCAACATTCATTGAAGGGTTTTGTCAACATTTCATAAGATAGTGAGGGTTTTTTTTATTTTTCAATAATATTATACATTATTTAAAATATATTAGATTATATTTGTCTTTCTATTATATTTAATTTTTTTATCCCTATATGTTATTATTATCTCTATTTTTAATAGAAAACCAACCTCATTGGTTGTTCAAGGGAGGGTGTTGTGTTTGTTTTGAGGTTCTTATGCCAAAATGTGTTATCATTTTCATATTCTATGATTTTAGTTGTGGTTAAATTGTGATAAAAATTTTATATCCCTACTATATATACCACTAAATTCTATCTCTTTCTAATATATATACATATTCCTCTCCTTCAATATTATAATGTTGTATATGATTGGGTAGAAATGTGATGGTGATGTTTGGTGAAGAGGTTTCATAAACATAGTACAGTAGATAATTATTCTATATATAGAGTTATCGATGTGGGGTAATTATAATTTCAATAGGTGTGTAGTGTTAAAGTATTTATTTTTATCTTGAATTGGATAATGTGAATATTTTAAAAAGAATAAAGATAACTTTAATGAAAACTCCTTTGAATGGTATATTTTTATCACTAAATTCTTTATGCTATTATTTTTATATCCATTCATATATTTTTTATCACATGAATTTTTAAAACCCTCAATACATTAATACATTTCTTTTGAAGTATAATTTTGTAATAAATAGTGATAATAGGAATTCAGTGTTGTCTAAGAGGCTTCCCTGAGTGATCAACCCTATTTCAATAACTATTAGGAATGCTTAGGTAAATGAGATTTTTTAAATAAGGGTTCACAAAAAACCAAACTTCATAATAACATCACTACTTGAGTGAACTAAAAAATATTAGTTAAGTATATATATATATATATATATATATATATATATTATCAAAACCTCAAATATTTACGGGGAATCAATTTAAAAATGATATAATTACTTTGGTTTAAAGCATATTTTTATAAAATTAAGATCTTATTTTATCATAACCTTTATATTTAACCTTTTTTGGAATTATTAAAATTGAAAATACTTTTAGGTAGAAACATTATAAACTTGAAACCCTATTCAACTTCCTCTAGAAGTAAATTGAAGAAGAATTTTGAAAAAACTATCATGAAGATTCCATTTGAGAAGATTTTTAGAAAAAATATAAACATAAAACATGTAATTTTGGAAGAGATATTTATTATTTAAATTTTGGTATAGGAAGTTAAACCACTTTTGAAGTTCAAATAACCTCTCTACCTTAAAAATTTATAAATCTATGCAGAGTTTGAAATAAAAAAATCATAAGGTCAAATCTGTTGAAGTTAGTTTAGTGAATAAATTTTCATTATTTTAATTCCAAATGTGTGAAATTTCATATAAAATTTTCAAGATGTTGGGAGATAGATTAGTTTTATAAACCCAAGTAATATTCAATTCTTGAGTATAAAACTAGATCCATTCATTTTTAATCAAAAGAGATAAACCACCATATTATTCTTTAGACTTGTTAAAATTTGAAACCTACCCACCCTCAACAACTAAATAGCCCTTGAAAATCCCCATGTTTAGAAAAATTCATTAACTCATTGAGTAAATATTTTTGAACTCTCAATTATATGGTGACCCTTTCAAGTTTTCAAATGAAAAACATTTTTAAAATTCATATTTGTGTTTTGATAGTGAAATTTCAACAAGGATGGATATTTTGTTATTTAGAATATAAAATAAGTTAAAATTGAATTAATTTAATTACTAAATATTTTTAATTAAGTTTATTAATGAGGTATGATATTTTTTGATACCTTGGAGTTTAATTTAGTGACTCTCAATGGATTTTGTTTGAAATTTTATTTGGTATTACTTTTGATGTGCACTTGTGGGGGAATTGATAGAGATAATAAGTTCATCACTTTTAATTTTAATTTATATGATTTAATCCCCACCATTTTATCATTGTTGTTGGATCCCAAATGAATGTAGTGTAGCCCAATGAGTCAAGGAATTCTAGTTGTAGAGTGTCATGACATGACATTTGGGTGTCATGCCATGAAACCTTGTCCCTTGTACCACATCAGGGATTTTAGTGGTGTTGGTAATGGTATATAAACCCTAGAAATACTCTCCCCATAAAAAGGACTTTTCATAGGGTGATGTGAAGTGATGCACCCTCGTGGTAGTGAGACCTGCAGAAGAATAAAACCATGAGGGAGTTACCCAAAACAAACAATATTAAGATTGGAGAGTCCTACTACCCCAATGTAAATGCTAGAATTAGTATCAAAGTGGGTAGGAAACCTTTGATTCATAAGGAAATCAATGATCGAGATATTTTTAGAGTCCTAAATGAATGCAGTACAACCCTACAAGTCAAGGACTGATGGATTCAGTGTGTCACGACATGACATAAGGGTGTCACGCCATGAAACCTTGTCCCTTATCCTACATCGGGGCTTGGAGTGGTTTTGGGAATAGTATATAAGAACTAAAATCCTCTCCCCATAATAAGACCTTTTTATAGGGGGTGGACAGTGAGAAACCCTGGTGGGTAGTGAGACCTCCTGAAGAAAAAAATCATGTGGGAGTGACCCAAAGCGGAGAATATTGTGATTGGAGGGTCCTAAATCCACAATGTAGATCCTAAAATTATTGTAATAAATTGAATCAAATTTTTCTGAATTTTTTGATAATTATTGTGAAAATGGATCAATTCATGGTTTTATGTTTTTTTAATCATTTACAAAATTATTTGAACAACCATTCTTTTTTTTTAAATTTTTATTTTGAACTAAAAGGAAATAATTTTGGGTATTTCATGAATACATAAGGTTTTTTGAGCATGATACATATAATTTTATGCCTAGAAGATTGGTAAATGTATAAATGGAATCAAACATAATATAATTTTCATAGTCTAAACTAATACATAACATAATTTTGGAAAGGGAATCATGTGTAACATACTATTCACAAATGAAACCTGATATATGATATAATTTCATTGGACTAATTCAAGCATATAATTTTAAAAATTTCTGAATTTAGAGAACAAAAATCTATAACATATTTTTATTAAGTATTGGGTAAGTATAAATAACATAATGTTACCCAAGGAATGTGACACATAATATAATTTTCAAGAGGAATTATAATTAATAACATACCTTTTAAGCGTAATGATGATATTTAACATATTTTTACAAGTATACTAATATATACTTTTTTTTGAGACTAAGTGGAAATATGTATATGTATGGGATATGTAAAATATTTTTTGGGAGTCTGGGATGATACACAATATTTTTTTTCATAAGAGTTTAAATCTATCTAACTTTGAAATGTAACATATTAATTTAAATGGAACTAATTTTATGTATCATATAAGATATTGAATATATATTTTTTAACTATTCACATGAAATTATATAATTTGATAAGTTTCAAATAAATAATGGTTTTTACCATTGAAGATCATACATGCCATAATGAAAGAGATCGTTATAGGGAAAGAGAAGTATCATTTTATGAAGTTGGAATATTGTACCAAAAAGTAATTTATAAGATATTTTTACCATTCCCATATCATGACCATATACCTTTATTTAAATAAAATAACAATCCACTGTAAGTCATGGGAAGATTTGAGGAGGATTGATATTTTTCTCCCATTTTAAAAAAAATTCTTTATGCATTTGAGTTTCTATCCCAATACAAATTCAATATTACCATTTTGTTTCTTCCACATAGAGAATTATTAGAGAAAGAGGCTTTGTGAGTGGAATGATTATTGAGAATCAAATTAAATGAGACTCTATCTAAAAAATATTTCCCCTTATTATAATGAATATGGATTCATAATTGGAGAGGGAGACAAGAGATCCACCAAACATTAGTAACCACTAGTGATCATTAGATAAGAATATACGATCACATAACGTGACATGGGGATTGAAAAAGATATAAAGGATATATGAATAAGTTTAATCATTTCTATATAATATATTTGTAATCTATGAGGAGTGGATACCCAAGGGAACTTCTCTTTTAATCCATATAAATTTAATGATTTTATCATGTTGATTTTTTCTGAGAATTTTTATTCTTAGATAAAAATGATTCAATTTATTTTATAATTATCTTTCTTTTTATCCCATTTTAGATTTCTATTTAATCTTTTAAATTAAATTATTCATATTTAATTTTATAATTTATTAAGAAATGTATGGTTTAGGATTAGAACAGAATTTATTAGGTTTAATTTATCTAAAAGACTTTATTTATTAAATTAATTTAAAAGAAAAAAAATAAAAATCATAACTAGGTCTTGGTATGATGTTAAAGAAGAAATAAGTATTCACATGGAGTTATTTGGGTGAGTATTAAAACATTAAATCATGGGAACATTCTTGAAAATTAAGAAGGGTGTGTCCAAATGTTGAAACTAGTTTATATATATTGTGTTTGATTATTTTCAATTTGAGTCTATATCACCGTTAATTAGAATCCTTTTATATATCTAGTTGATGAAATTTTATACCAACATATATATATATATATATTCATTTTTCCATACACACCACAAAACTAATTTTTTTCATTAAAATCAAATCTTCTCATATGATTACTAAAATACATAACAAAATTTTATTACATATTATTCAGTTTTATTATAGTTGTTTTTTATTTTTATATTATTATTATTCATATTTTATCTTCTTTTATCATCTTAATATTTCATTAATATCAATCTTTAATACTTTATTTATCAATAAAAAACCATTATTTTTTTAACTGCATTTCTTAGTTAAATAGCTTGTAATGAATTTCTATTTAATGAAGAAAATTCATTTTTCATTTCCATAGATTATTTTTCACTATTTCCCATAAAATTACTATGATATTTATTGCTCATAAGATGTGATATTATCAGGTTTATTCAATCATAAATCTCCTTAAAATACTTAAGGTGACTCTTTGGTGATTTTGAATATTATCCTTCTATTTCCAAAAATTTCAAAACATGAATATAGATTTATTCATAATTTTTTATAGATTCATGTACCTTTGATTTGAGAGTGTGGACTTGTTCTTATTTTCTCATTAAGAGAGTTCTAGTGTCAATAATTATTATTTTTAAACTGATAACATTGATATCATCAATATAACTTTATAACTCTATTTTGATCAATATTTAATTTATCAGAATTTGAAAAAAATGATTTTTTAATGAATTATTATCTTTATAAATCATTGAAATCTTCTTGTTTCGTATCATAAGATTCAGTACAAAAACATAATTATCATTATATTTCACTTCATCTTCATTATCATCATCATAAGTGTAATCCTTAAAATGACTACATTGCACCATGTAATTATGTTCACATTTACCGTAAAAAACTATATTATTCTTTATATTCATCACAATAATAAGATTAATTATACACATACATAATATTTATACTTTTTTATATTGAAATCATTCCTTTTCCTCTCAAAGGACATCTTCCTTTGTTATTATTTTCACCTTATTATAATTCATATTGAGTGATATTATAGATATATTATTAATTTCATACTCATAATAATTATCATGATAATTTAATAAAAAATGTTTTATATTATTATAATTAAAATAATTGAATAGAAATCTCCTTTTATACTTTACTTTTCCCTTTTTAAATTCTTTTGAGAGAATAAACATCAGATCTTTTTAATTTTTTTTATCCTCATAAATCTCCTAATCTTCATTCTATAATTAAATTAGATCTTCAATTGGAAAACCTATTATAAAGTCTTGAAATTTTGTTTCCTTAATTAAAGCCTTGTTTCTTTTTTTCTCCTACTTATTTTTAATTTTATCATTGTTTGGGTAAATTATTATGGGATTTGAAAAGCTTATGATAGATTTTGTGTATTTTTAGAAAACAAGTGTCAGCATGCAATGATATATTTTGTTGCATTATAGTTCCTGATACCATGTCATAGAAGGAAAGGATGCACCATGGTAATGTTGGTTAATGGAGGTTTCAACGTAACCTTCATCATGGAGGGATGTTTGAGAATGAAACACTATTTAGGCTTACACCATTCCATAGATACTGATTCTACAATAGTTTAAGATAGATGGTATAATATTTAGTCATAGGGTGTTTATCCTCTTAAAAGAATGTCCCAAATTTTATTTGGGGATCTGTTTTAGATTTTATTAGGTTCCTTTAATTCAAAATTCAATAGAGGAATTCATGGTCTATTAACAAGGGGATTGCACACATATCAATACCCCACAAATACTTCTCTTTACTCTTCTTTTTCATTGTTCCAGAGCCCTAAAGGACTATATAAATTAATCCATGCCACAACAATAGTTATTATGACACAAAAGTTATGATTTTAGAGTGTTTTTACACTGCCTTTATTCTATTTTCATTTTGTAGGTCATTTTTCAGTACTTATTAAGCCACAACCATTCGACTCTTCACATTGGTGGTTTATTCCAACACACCATTATATCGTAGCAATATTCTCTATGCTATAATGTTTAATTATAGCATACCTTTTCAATATGGTGGATGAACCTACACTTTGGTGTTGTATTTTAGTACACTACATGATATAGTGTATTGATTAGACCATGGATCCTTATATATTTCTAGAATATATTCCTACCGAACATGAAGTCTTCTAGCGATTGACATTAGGTAATAATGGGTTCTACCTTTTGAATTTTTTCTCCTAACCTTAATCTATAACCTATTCTATTTTGTATTAAAATTGGTTCTAGGAGTTCTTGGCTTATGATCGTGTTATGGTTGGAAAGAGAATGTGGTTTTTTCTATGATGCCTTTGACGAATCTTGATGTTGGCATTGAAAATCACGAGGTAATAAGTTTCTTTACATTTTGGGCCATGTATATGATGTTGGAATGATATGTTGTTTATGATTGATTAACCCATGATTATTATGAGTTGCATGTGGGTGTGTGAGTGGATATAAGGTCTACTATATTTTGGCCATATGATTATGTGTGGCTCCTTAAATTTTATCTCAATATTTCTTATTATTCCTTGCTATGAAATGTATTTCTTGTTGTGTTTCATAGCCTATGGAACTGTGTTTTAGGTGTCGATATGATTAGGTGAATCCTTGAGGCTAGTGCGGTGTGGTCTAAACATCCTGAGAACTAGGCATGGCTATCCCTATAGAGGTATGTGTATAAGTTTTTGGTTAACCAACCTAATGTAGTCTAACTATCCTTAAAGGTGGGAATGGATATCCCTATAGATGGATGTGCATAACTAGATTACTAGTAGACACTAGTATGGGCTTCCCACAGACTTTTTCCATGATTGTTAAAAGGGTATCAAACCATGGATTAACATGGTGGAACATGCAGTGTTCTTTATGATAAAAAATATTTATATGAGGTGATATATTTTACCTTAAAGGTATAAAATGCCTGTCTTATCAGACATCCTTACTGGAAATGAGATGAAACAGGTGGGGTGAGGGTTCATATTGGATCGGTTAGCACATGATGAATAACACATGAATGATTTTATGTTTATTTGATAATATACTTATATCATTACATACATTGTTATATATTTTTTTTCACTTATTTTAAGAATGACTTGGAGGTGTCTTGCTAATTGTTGTACTTACACCGTACTTGGTAATTTTAGTGAACTTATAGATTTCATGACCAGAGACCTGACGAAGTGAAAGGTCCCTATGGTGTATAGAGAATTTGTGTAGTATAGAGATGGTACCAAACCAGGGTGGAATCTAGAGGACTCACTATTTATTTTTAAGCCATCCTTTTGTGTGGTCTAGATTACCACTTTAGGAGACCGTTATCAATTTTATGACTTA
The DNA here is from genome assembly GCA_963277665.1 of Viscum album. Classification (NCBI taxonomy): domain Eukaryota; kingdom Viridiplantae; phylum Streptophyta; class Magnoliopsida; order Santalales; family Viscaceae; genus Viscum; species Viscum album. The sequence continues at coordinate 1,651,016,058 of OY728152.1, forward strand.
TATTCCATATATCTATTTTCAAATGAGTACTATGATTATTTATTATCTTGTTAATTATTATTATTTACTCAATGAAAGGATATTGAGGGTATAGTATCCCCACTAGTAGACTTAGACCCTCACTGCTAGTTAGTAGCCACTTGCATACGGGAAGACACACATGAGGTCATGCGACCCTTTTCCCCAGGCTCGATGGTTTAGGTAACATTTCTAAAAAATGGTATTAGAGGTGTTTCTTCTTTTACTTTTGGACTAACTTGGGACGTGGTATAAAGGAGATAAATATGTAGGAATTAGGTAGGGGAGTTTCCCTATTTCAGGCCAAAAAATATGTAATGAACCTTTGAATTACTATGGATGAGATTACTATCACCAATGATTAAATTTGACTAGGGTGATTCACATGATGTTGATATGTTATTCATGAGATTTTAGGTATTCCCATGCATCATTAATTGTAACATAGGTTTAAATTCTATTATATACTTTTTATTATGCTGTATATTAGTTCTTTAATTAAATTCCTTAATTTGTGCTATATATTTGGGATAGGTTCTATGATTGTGTGGTATATTTATGATACCATTCTATTTTTATATAACTTTATTGGAATTAATTAGTTTAATTGATCACATCGTGGTGTTAGTATATATATGAGGACTATGACTAATGTTAAGGGATATAAACCAGGGTTAGTACTAGGAGGATGACACCTTAGGTTGAGGGTATACTCCTAGGAAATCCCCTTTTATGATCCCCTAGAGTGGTTATGACTTGTTTAGGTTCTTAACATTTTTCGTGTTATAGAGATTATACCTCAGATATGTTTGAAGGGACCTCCAGCTACGGTAGAGAGGGATATTCCCATGACACCACTTGTTATGTAGGAGGATATAACCAAACATTCTCTTGTAATAGTACAGGTTATGTAAGCTACATATCCCATTCCTCTGGGACTCTTTTGGATAGTTCTTATCCAAGGAAGATCCACTCAATATACCTTGAATAACCATGCTCAATATATCTAGCTCCATCCTCCTTTGGAATTCCAAGTTATTAGTGATCCAAAGGATACTAAGGATTTCTTGGAATTCATTAAGATCATTTATAAGATGGCATAGATTACTAGGGATGGGAGAGTTATTATAGCGACCTTTATGTTCCAAGGACCATCTAAGAGATGGTGGAATTCCATGAGTTAGATTAAAATATGAGAGGGCCTTACTTGGGAAACCTTCAAGGATCTGTTTCATGAGAAGTAATTTCTTAAAAAGATGAAGCTAGATCATGCCTAAGAGTTCATGGATTCACGACATGGTTCTATGATAGTCTCTGTATACTCTTCTAGTTTTACATACTTACTTTAATTTTCTCCTTTATTAGATGTTAACAAGGAAAAAAAGTCTTGGAAGTTCCAAGTAGTGATTCAATTGGATTTTAAACATCAGGTTAGGGGATTTGACTTGACAACACACTCTTAAGTTATTCATAATACCTTGACCTTTTAGAAGGTGATGGAGGAGGATAGGGTGGTAGGCTTACTTTAGGGCCATGAAAGGCCATTGACTGAGATTTATCTCACTATTATAGAAACTTCTTTTGGTAGTAAGAAGTGGAAGGTAGACTAGGAGTAGCAATGCATAAAATAGTTGGGTCAAGGTAGTATTTATTTAGTATTCTCTATAGTATATGATTCCAACATGTTCTATAATTATAGGAATAGGGGACATTGTAACAGTGGTTGTAGGAATCCATCTATGGTGTGCCACCACTATGGGAAGGATAGTCATCTTAAATTCTTTTTCTCAAAGTTCTCTCAAAGGGGAACTAGAAGGTCAAAGAAATATATATAGAGACCCATGATTCTCATACATAGATATTACATCTTTTTAAATGAATATTAATTACATTACACAAACAAACACTTGAGGATTGTAATAGTTTAGTGCATTTGGAAACTTGAAACACAGTCATCTTAATTCATGGAAGATCTTCAACATCTCCCATAAAGATCTTCCCATTTAGTAATCTTCATAAAATACCCTACTTAAAAGCTTTATTCATAATATGGGAAAAGGAAACAAAATAAAGGGTGATCTTAAATGCTCCTTAAGGGTAAACAAGGGAGATAAGTAAGAATAACATGAACATAAAGGTAATAGAACATGAACATAACATTTTAAAACCATACCATGCATATCAAAGATCATAATATTGAGTCATGAAATAAATACTGGAAGTTCATAAGTCATGAATGAAAAGTGAATCAAAGTACATGATATATAAGAGAATACGATTAACAAAGCACATATAATTTTGGCACATGCATAATCATAGAAATTATTATGTCAAGGAAACTGACCAAGACATTCATAACATGTTAGGATTGAGTTAACCACCCGTGTACCAATTTTAGGCTTGTGGTAACCTCCTGTGGACCCTATTTAGATTTTGTATAACCATAATTGTACCCTATTTTGGGATAGGTATAACCTCCTAGTCACCCTTTGAGCTCATGTAGCATTAATCATTGCCCAATGCATTAGATGGAGAAATAGGTCATACTTATCAGATAATGAAAATTATAAATTTGTGTGCCACAAGATCATAAAACATTAATCATATCGTAACCCATGAAATAAAATTGGTTCCAAAAACATTTCATCATATCATAAGAAATGGAAAATATACATGTTTTATAATCATTTCATCATTTCATCAATACATAACCCATGAAAAATGAAGCAGGTTTCATAAGAATTTTATCATGGCATAACCTGTGGAATAGAAATTGGTTTCAAAAATATATTTTCATAAAAAATCATATAGAGAAAGAATATTAATGCTACCCTTGGTTCATATCCCTATAAAATCATAATCTACACCAAATTATGTCATCTTAGATGGATATTGATGTTGAAATATCACTTGTGATATTTCTTGAGGAAAATAACTTTTCTTTGAAATTAAAATTTTAAAACGAAAAACTCTTTAAACATTTTGAAAATAATTTTATTCAAAATTAACCATGAAAAATTATAAAGTGATATTAAGATAAAATACTTTTCATGATGGTAGTAAATTCTATTTATGCTGTACACATTAAAACCAATATTCCTTTCCCATTTTTGGTAAAAGACAAACATGCATTGTTTGGAAAATGACATGAATATTCTTTTAAATTTTGTTTTGTAAAAAGTCAAAAATGGGTAAAGATTTATTTAATAAATAATTATAATAATGTTTAAAACATTTTTTAATTTTTTTTAGAAAATATGGTTTTAGAAGAAAAAAGTTTTTCGAGCAAATAGAGAAATAAAAATTATTTCTCTTAAAAATATTATTTTGAACTATTGATTAAATAAAATGATGAGAATAAAGGGAAAATAGATTTTCTAGTGAAATAAATGGAGGTGAATAATATTCATGATTTTCTTGAGAGATGTTCCATATTATTTTTTCATAAAAAACATAATCGTAACCAATCTAGATAAATGATGAGGTTGTATCGTATATCAATTACCACTTTGGAAACATTTAATCATAAGCCACATGAAAGAATAAAATTAAATGAATATAAGAATATAACGAGAAAAATAAATTCAGGATATTACATATCAATTGGTATGTCTATACACCTCATAAAAGAATATAGGTGAACAACATAACATATATCTCAAAGGAGGAAAATAAAGAAAAAAATCCCTTACCGCTTTGATAACTTTTGAACTATGAATCCCATTAAAGAGAGATCCTAAAATGGTTATACAAATCAAAATAATTTTTAGGATAAGAATCATAAAATACATTAATGTGAATAATATAAAGCACATAAAAAAATAGGTGGTGAATATGTCACGTGTCTCAAAGAAGTAAAAAGTGACATGGAAATCCCTTAAAGTAAGTCTCGACTTCCATCATACTTGTTTGAACCTACTATATACTAAATATAAATTTATTATAAATATATTAAATAATAATAATATATATCATACCATATATTATTTACTCAATTATTTTTATTACCCTTTTATAAAAAATTCCATGTTAAAGACACGTTTTGGGTAATAACCACTTTTTTGTATACATTTTGATTTTTTATTTTCATTACTATTAATTTTATCATGGTTCCATCATATGAAAAATAATAATCATTAAATAATTATCATATTTAGAAATACATTATAATATTAATATCCATAATGAAATATGGTTATGAGAAATGAAGTTCGTGAAAATCATGAAGATGAAAGGTCGTACGTACGCATGAGTAACATTTACTATTTTTCAATGATCATAATAAAAAAGTGGTAAATAATATATTATATTTACATAATTATAATAATATCATATATATCATATTTTTTCTTTAAATATAATTATACATATCATTCATGTGGTGTGGTGATGAAAAGAGAGTCACATCTCTTCGTGAAGGCGACAACCCACACAAACATGGAAAATGTTATCATATTTCATTGAGTGAAAATGTAAGAAATAAAATGCTGTATTGTATTTTAAAAATGATAAAAATGACATTAATATCATAATAATTTCATTTATATCACATATATTTATCCTTGTTAACCATTATATAAAATGAATCACATTGCTTCGTGAGGCGGTAGAGCACCGTACACACGAGTGACATTATCATATCCTCTAAGGAATGGAATGTAAAAAGGTATATATGATATAATTACTATATATGTATTTTATAAATATAATATATAAAATTTATATACATCATAATACCCGATCGTTATAGGTGGTAATGGAAAAGTGAATGACATGAGTTCGTGAGACGGTAGTCCGCGGTACACACAAGTGATGATTTCATAACCCATTTGATAGAATTGGAGAATATTTTAGGTCATAAAATCAACATAATAAATTCTCATTATATTCATTATAATGAGGTTTTAATTATGTTTTAATAATAATTTAATAGGTTGGGGAAGAAATCAAATAAAAATGCTAGTTGAAGAATGTTACCTCTCCTTCAGGCAACCTCCTTAGGTTTGCACCAAAAGCCTTTCGAGGTTGGATCTCTTCCCAAAATAAGAATTCTAGGATGATATGAGGGAATTTTGGAAGTGATTTGTGTAGGAATTGTACAAATTATTTTTTATGGTGTGAAGAGGATAGGATTGGGGGTGGACTTTTATAGGTGAGGTGAGTAGTACACTTGTAATTTTTAAGAAGAAAATGGTGCACCCATGTTTTTAACATGCCAAAAGGGTCCAAAATGGATTATTATTGATAATTAGACATAATATAGTATAAATATTTCCATAAAATATATTTTATAGAAGTATTTAGGTCTTTTTAAACATTATCTTTTTAGTTTAACCCCGGTAAAACCATTTTTACCTTAACCATGGTAATTAATTTGTATTATTTTCACTATTCATTTTGGTCAAAAATTAAGTTGAAATTATTAGATAATATAAATTATTATTATTAAAAAATATGGAATCCATTATTAAAAATTCAATTCACACAATTAGAAAATTTTAATTTAAAATCAACCCCACTGACAAGACGAGTAAGTGGGTTTTTCAAAAAAAAATGTTCAAGTGTTTACGAAGTTTTTATATCAAGATTGAACATGAAAATGATTAAAATGAAATAAATTGGATATATATATATAAAAAATTTAACAATGTTTATTTTAAAACCAATTTAAAATATAATTTAACTTTAAAAATAATTTAAATGAAAAGGTTGTTTTCAATTAAAAGTGTGTATTTTTAAATATTCATAAAAATAATAATATTTTCTGAAAATTTTAAAAAATTCACCCAAATATAATTTTGAAACTTTGATTTAAAAATTAAAATTCCTTTTCAATTTTTTTTATAAAATTTTAAAAAATTAATTTTAAAATAAGTGCGCAAAAGGAAACAAAATTGTTTTTTTGGAAAAATAAAGTTTTCAAGCATGAAAATGGATTTATTCTCATATCTTATCTAGAAAACACATAATACCGATATTAAAAGTTTTATTGAATATATAATATAAATTTTTTATTAAAATCATTAAAAAAAATATTTTTCTTAATTTATTAAGGTAAAATACATTTGTTCCCTTAATAATAGTTTTTTAGAAAATGATTTTCTTTATTTTCATATTTTTTTTATTTCTAATTAATTGGTCACAAAAGGATTAATTTTATATAAATGTGTAAACCATTTATTTTCATATTTTTTGTTAATCATATCCATACCCTCTATTCCAATTTATAGTTGACGACTATGATAATAATATTTTATTAGTTTTTCATGTTTCATTTAAACATAGAATTGTGTGTAACACAATCTAAACTCGGTGTTTCAGGTAATAAAATCTAAACTTGGTGTTGTGTGTAATATAAACTAAACAAGGTGTTTTATGTAACATAAGTTAAACTCAGTTTTTTGTGTAACTAAATATATTGAAAATTTCAAAATCATTTTAAAAATAGATTTCACAAAATATTGGGGTGTTATATTCTACTCCCCTTAAAATAAATTTCATCCAAAAAATTAGTCTCAATCGTATATGGTTTAATATTTGAAAATTCCTTCATCGAAACCTACATCATAAGAAGGTTTAATAAAAAATACTTTTGAAAAAGATAAATTTATGTGCAAAATTCATATATAATAATAGAAAATAGGTTTCCAAATATGAGAACATAGGTGATAAGTGAAGATATATACATGGAAGAAAAGTGTAAATAATTATAGAGAGTGATAAAGATCATTGATTAATAGAAAGTGAGTTATCCCAAGAAGGTTAACAATCACAAAATCCAAAACCAAATAATCATGGAGAATGCAATTGATATCATTAAAAATAATGATATAATGTCAAAAATTTATTTCAAGATCCATTTCTTAATTTTGGAGAATTCGTTTTACATCTAGACTGAGAACATATGAAAATGTGATAACTTGATATGTTTTTATTTAATAGGAATAATTTCATCCTTTGGTTTTCCCATAATCAATTTCCACTCAATCTCTTATTCTAAGAGATAATTTTTTTCATTTTTGAATCACTAAATAAAATCCATATTGAAGGATAAGTCATTCCTTCAATATCTAGTAAAAAAAAGTTAACACTGGTTTTCCAGTATGGATAAATATTCATATAGTGAAGTAATAAATTAATCTCTAAAACCTCATCCAAAGTCCAAATTAAAAAATTACTTAAATGGTTAACTTTATAACCATTCCAAAATTCAAAATTTATAAATAAGGTTACAAAATTTTCCAAACTCAACATTAATCCTCCAAATGTCATTAAGAATCTCTCAATGTTCACATTCAAAATATATTAATACCTTGGTTATATATTATCCTAAATCTTAATAATAAACATAATTAACATAAAACCTCAATGAAAACATGCATGATTATTTATTCCTTGAATTAAACTATATATTATTGAACATATTTTATAGATCCAACAATGTTGTAAAATCTATCAATAATAAAATAAACACATTATTAAAAAATTATTTATTAGTTCCGAGGTCATTAATAACATAGAATTTACTTTATACACATCAATCATCTATTTATCCAAACTTAACACCATTTTCTCAATCTCATGAACATATTAAGGGTTATATTATCTTAATCATGTGTTTTTCATAAAATATAACCTTTCCATTAAATCAAATTTCTAGCACATTAGTACCATTCAATAAATTATTGAAAATCCTTAAGAAAAACCTTATATTGAATAATCGTTATAAATTTCATTATTTATATAACATAATCCTTGAATTCTAATACATTAAAACTTTAATCACCCCACTTCCTTACGAAACCATTGAATGGGATTCATCATTTTATTCCTTAATAATTATTTCCTTTAATATGTCATTCGTTGTCTCATCATCATCAACAACAAAACCATTACTCACACTACCTTTCTAATTCTATTTATGATCTTTCCCCTTAGGAAATTTATTTTCATAATTCCCATAATTTTTAAATTTAAAACATTAAATATTCTATGATTCCTTATGAAGACCAATATTCTCATCCATTTCATTAACTAGGATTTTAATTTTTACTTTGATGTTACTTCCTTTATGTCCTTCTTTTCCACACCCAAAACATATTATTATCCCTCTAAGACATTACCTTGAGTTCTTCTTCCCAAATTCTTGAAATATAGAAGAAAAAATTATTTGTTCCTTGGTCATCACTACTTTAACTCTCAATGAACATTATCCTTCTCTTATTTGGTGAGTATGAGAGTTGGTTAAGGTGTGCATTGTAACTTCCTAGTTCCGGGAGCCGCCCAAAGGTGCCCCAGACCCGGTTGGTCACATGACCTCAAGAGCATTTCCCCAAATGCTAGAGGCTGCCGACTAGTAGTTAGGGATACAATGTGATAATGGGAAAACTATTCCCTCATTGGAAGAGTATACACAGTGGAAAGCAAATAGTAAACACTAGCGAATGTAGTAATACCATACAAAAAAAAAAGAAAACACCAGAAGAATAATTGTAATATAACAACTAAAGTACATATAAATGATGTATGTCACATGTGTCTAGGAAAGAATCCAAACAAGTCACAATGATGAAAATAAAATATTGAAACCAATGTGTAGAAAATAAATAAACTCCAACATCATCACAAACCTTAGCTTGGTCCCATGCTCTCTAGCTCCAACATCAATGAAGTACCTAACGAGGAAGGGTGCTTTCCCTTATCTATACCTGAAACCATATAATCTATTTGGGTCCAAAAGCAGGACCAAAATAGAGTGTGATATGAATCTCAGTAGGAAACCACCAAATGATCTGTGCCTAACGGTCAGTGAATATATATAGTAGGTAATATAGAGAAATGAAGTAATAAAATAGGAATTACTCAAAAGTAAACAGTCCTAATGTTTTCAATTACATTCATTTAAAATTCATTATTCATCCATTGAATCGTGTAATATAAATATCTATCCTAATCTCTATATCCCCATATGTTATAGTAAAAAAATAGATGTCTCCAAAGACTATCTAAACAGTCAAGAATTATTGAGTCCGAGCTTGTGCTTTGGCTTGACAGACTCATCAGAATCATTAAATTATTCAATAATGACCCTTTCGAAAAAGTTCTTAGATTCTAATACCCCTAGTATGACATAACAAAAATTCACTAAATAATGAACCTCTGAGAAGCTCTCATGGTCTAACCCCTTTGGTCTAACATAACACTAATCATTTACAAACAAAAACCTGCATAGCTCTCACAGTCACTACCCCTAGGTCAACATGGCATCAATAACTTATAAACAACATCCTGGGTAGATCTCACGGTCAATACCCCTGGGTAAATATCTACCCCAAATCTCTCATGGTCTTGTATAAATAAACATGGAAACCCTCACTATTTTTCTAGTCCAAGGATTTCATGGTCTATTGGAAAATAACGCGCATATCATATCAAAGCAGCACATGTAATCTATAACTACCACACGGATAAACATTCAAAAAGAACACTACATGGATTTTATATAAACAATAAAATCCATCCTAATCAACCAAGGCATGGAATACATGGTACACCTAACAAGCATTCTAGAACAAAGGACCATAACCAGTCAAACAAGGGAAAATGCACCCAAGGGGTGTCCTGTAAACATGGTATATAACCTTACACATAAGAAACTACCCTTTATCAATTAAATAAACCATAATAGGTGATAAAAGGATTTAATCACAAATCAAGAAATACCCCAAATGTGGGTGTACAACCCTTTACGCATATATAATCCAAAGATGAACTAGGAAAGGGACATACCACCTACCTTGATGTCGTATGATCAATAATCTTGAACATCTACCCTTGAATAGGTTTAGAACAATAAAGATATAAAAAAATATGAAAGACATTCTACCTTAAATAACTCATTATTGTGGAGGAATTAGGAAGAAAGGCTCTAGAGAAATTGAGAACTCACTGGTGGGATTCCAACGCACTCGGAGACATCTCAATTAGAGGTCAGACAGAGAATTGGGAAGGGTTAAGAGTTTTTCAGCCCTTTCATTTCTCCCATCTTTGAACCAATGGGAGAAGAATACATTTATGAGGATGAGACGCGACCCCGCTCTGATTTATCAAATATAAAGAAAACTACATGATGTGTTCATTAAATGTACACGCTGTGTAGTGACCTTAACTGATGCCCACCTTAAGCATTCTTCTAGGTCACTACACAACCATGTACTTGGCCATTAAATGACCAGTATATAGCTGTACATAGTACCTAGATACACAACATGTACTCATAAGTACACGTTGTGTACTTAAAAAATTACAATTTCTTCCTTTTTCCTAAAAAACAACCTGAAATCAAGATCCATATATAAAATGAAGATCTGGGTTCTTATAAACTTCCCCCCTTAAAGAAATTAATACCTGAATTTACCTTACAAGGGTGGTGAAGAAGAAAATTCAAACAACTCTGGCCACTGTAATTGTATGTCGACCACCCTCTCCCAAGTCTCGTCCTGTTCTCTCCCGTGCTGTCATAGGACCTGTACCAGAGAAACAAACCGACCATTGAGAACCTTCAAACTGTGATCTATAGTTTGAATAGAATTATCCTCAAAGGATGAATCCACCTCTAACTCAAACTACTTAGGTTGAAAAACATGATATGGGTCAGAAAAGTAACGCCTTAGCTGAGAAACATGAAAGACATTGTGCATATCCTGGTACCTCTAAAGTAACTACAACCGATAGGAAACCATCCCGACTCTCTCCAAAACCTCAAACGGACCGAAGTATCTCATTGAATGATTTCAATTTATCCTAATCCTCTAGTTCCCCAACCTCAGTGTGAAATTTAAGAAAATATTATCTCTGTCCTTGAACTCTAGAGGTCTTCTCCGTCGACTAGCATAAAATTTCTGTCAAGATTGTGCAGCAGCCATCCTCTTCCGAATCAACTCCACCTTCTCAATGGTCTCCTGGGCAAGATGTGGTCCCACCATAGCTGCCTATCCAGCCTCTATCCAACATAGGGGTGATCAACATGGCCTACTGTACAAATCCCCATAAGGTGCCATCTGAATCATTTCCTGAAAACTGTTGTTGTAGGAAAACTCCACCAGGGGTATGTGTTTTTATCAAGAGCCCCTGAAATCTAGAATTCATTCTCGAAGCATGTCCTCTAGAACTTGAATCATGCGATCATACTGAACATCTATATGTGGAAGGTAATATGTACTTAGAAGTACCACTGTACCCAAATACCTCTGTATTTCCTGTTAGGGATGAGATGAAAACCGAGCATCCCCCTTTGAAGTGATAGAGTGTGTAACCCCATGAAAATGTACAATCTCTTGGATGTACAACCTTCCAAGCTCGTAAACACTAAATTTTTCCTTAATTGGAAATAAATGTGAAACCTTTGTGAGTATGTCAACAATAACCCATATAGCACCATTTCTTCTAGGTAACCTTGGTAAACCCATCACGAAATCCATCATGACATCATTCCACTTCCACTTAGAAATGGGTAACTACTGTAAAATCCCTACTAGTCATTGATACTCTACCTTTAACTGCTGATAGGCGGAACACCTCATAAAAAAACTAGTTACATCCCTCTTCATGCCTGGCCACCAATACTAACAATGTAGATCTTGATAAATATTTGTGACACCAAGATGGATTTCCCATACCAAGGAATGAAAATCTTGCATTAACTGCTCACATATGTTTCCTGACACTCATACACATCTATGAAAACTCAATACATAATCCTCACTTATGGTCCACCTAGGAGTAGGGTCCTCACATGACACACTCTCCCGTAAGACTAGGCCTTTATAATCTGATAGCTGCCTCATTTTCACTCGATTCAGTAGAGTAGAGGTAACAATTATAGAAGAAAGAAACATCATCCCTTGTCTATCGTGCACCTCCAAATGCATCTTAGAGAAAAGATCCAAAATATTCCACTCACTACTCGCATCCTGAAATTCTTGTGTATGAGTCCTCATACTCAATGCATCAACCACTGTGCTACCTTTCCCCGATGTGTAGGCAAGCTCAAAGTCAAAATACTAAAGGTACTCAACCCACCTCCACTATCTGAAATTTAGATATTGTTGAGTAAATATATACTTGAGACTTTTGTGGTCATTGTAAACCACGAAATTCTCTTGCAAAAGATAATGTATAGAATAGGCCAAAGCTTGCACAACTACAACCAAATCGAGATCATGCATAAGGTATTTCCTCTCATGTGGCCTTAACTACCAAGACTGATATGGAACAACTCCTCCCCCCTGTATAAGCACTGCTCCTAGCTTGATGCCTAATGTTTCATAGTAAATGGTGTAACTCTTGCCCAGTTCTGGAAAAATGAATATCAGTGCTGAATTCAACCTCCCTTTCAGCTCTTGAAAGGATGAATTGTAGGAATATTTCCAGAAGTACTTTTCACCCTTCTTAGTCAGCCCCGTAAATGTTGCTGCTAAGCATGCAATGTCATGAATAAAACACATGTAGTAACCAGCTAGCCACAAAGAACTCTGTACCTCAAAGGACTTCATTAGATTCTCTTAGGAAACTACTACTCTCACTTTCTCTAGGTCTACTGATACTCCTATCTCTAAGATAACATGACCCAAGAAGTGAATCTAGACCATCCAAAAGTGGCACATTGAGAGATTAGTATATAACTAATGCTATCTCAGTGTACTCAATAAGATCTCAATATGGGTGGAATGGTCGTGTCGAGTGCAAGAGTACACCAAGATGTCATCCATGAATACTACCACAAAATAATTCAAGTAAGGACTGAAAACTCCCTTCATCAGTTCCTTGAAAACTACCAACACATTCATGAGATCAAAAGACATAACCAAATACTAATATAGACCATACCTTCTTCGAAAGGATATAAGAGGTATATATGATGGTCTAACATGAAATCGATGATAACCAGATCTCAAGTCAATCTTCAAGAACACTCAGGCTCCTCGAATCTAATCGAAGAGATCATCAATCCCCAGTAAGGGATATCAGTTCTTTATCGTCAAATGGTTTAGTTTCTAATAATCCATGAAAAGTCCAAGGGTACCGTCCACCTTCTTTGCAAAAAGGGTAGGTGGACCCCAAGGATAAGTACTGGGTTAGATAAAACCCTTTTCCTATGACTCCTCCAACTACTTATTGAAATCCTATAATTCTACTGTAGCCATCCTATAAGGAGGAATGTACACTGGTTCCACTCTCGACACAATATTAATAGAGAAATATACATCTCACTCTCAAGGTAAACTAGAAAAGTCATCTAGGAAGACATCTCTAAAACGATCCACTATTGGTGGAAAGTCTATCTGAGAATTCCCATGGTCATCAAGATATAAATATAAATCTGGGTTGTAATTCCTCCCAACCCATGATTCTCGGGTCCAGCTCTACTCTCCTAGACATCCCATTCTTCCTTGTGTAGAAAATATCCTCCCTCTAGTGATGTGAAACACACCCTACAATGATAGCAGTCAACAAAGTCCTGAAAAGAGACCAACCTACCCATTATGAGAATGACATCAAAGCCTATAATCTCTAAGATATAGAGGTCCCATAAGAAGTGACACCCACCAACCTTAAGAGGGAACTCCTTGCACTGACATAAACTAGTTTTCCTGGTCCCAAATGGAGTGTCTAGCATCATACCATCATCATAAGTAAAGATATAGAGCCCAAGATTCTCCACAATGGAAACCGATAAAAAACTATGGGAAGCTGATATATCAAAAAGTACAGAAGATAAAACTAAGGAAACTTGAATCGTACCTCTAACTGTATAGGGTTAGGGATCCTACTATTTCTTGGTCTACTCCACTGCAAAATTATGACTTGTACCATGACCCTGCGACCCTACTTGACTACCCTGAGCTGATCCACCCTACTGTCGCTAAAAATCTACTGTATGGCTACCATGACCATGACCACCTCTTATTCCTGAATGGACTAGAAAACTCCAGATCTTTGACTGATGAGAAACTGGTGGTCCTGCTCCTAAACATGGAGTTGTAACAGATCCCTTCTCACTAGCTTCTAGTGAGAAAAACCAAAAAAAATTAATATGACCCATATTTCCACAATATCGGCACTCAACTAGCTCTCTCGGGCACTAAGGTCTCATGTTCCCACTCATCCCACACTAGTAACACCTCACCTAGATACCTGGATATACATCCCTACTACTGGAATCATCGTCAAAGGCTCCATGTGGCACTTCCTATTATCAAATGAAGGAGTAACAACCCTAGATGCTGAACCAACCTAGCTCGTAGCTCCCAACTCCCTGAGATTTCACTTGGTAAGAAATGACTGATTTACTATAGAAATCACTGAAGTTATCTTGAAAACATTCACCTGATGTTGGATGTCGTACCTGAGACCATCCTCAAACCTGCTTTCCAATGATAACTTGTCACCCCACAGAACAGGTGTGAAGCATTGAAGCTCGGTAATGTGAGAAGAATAATCCATCACTGAAAGAGCATGTTGCTCCAAATGCATGAAATCTCGGGCTCAATTGGCCCTCAATGTCTCAGGGTAGAAGTAATCAAAGAAGGACCTCTAAAACTCTTCCCAAACAATATCCTGATGAAATCTATCCCGTTAGATAACATCCCACCATCTCATGGAGGAATCACGTAGCATGTACGTCGCAAGCTTCACCCTCCTCTTTGGAGGCGTCTCCAGATGCTCAAAGATAGAAAGCATGGCCTCTAACCATGACTCTACAGCATGTGGTCCTCCATACCCTAAAAAAGTGAGAGGATGCTACTTCTAGAACACCCAAGTCAAATCCTCTATAGTTGGGGAAGGATGTGGTGCTCCCTAAAAAGTATGCATCATCCTAAAAAAGCCTTCATGGAATTGTGCATCAACACTTGCATCCAGTATAACAGTTGGTGCCAAGAAGGGCACAACAGGAGGATCTTTTGGTAGTCCCGGATCTACCATTTCTGGTGTCTGATCGTCACCCTGTACCTAGCGTACAACTAGAGGACGTCTCAGTGGCATGACTATTCAAGGTTAAGAGCACACCTCAACACAAGATTATCAAGGACTAAAACTTAGAAGTGAAAGAATAGAACATGATAAGGAAATCATTCATGTTTTCTAAAAGATGGATACACAATGTTTAAAACCACTACACAATGTGTTCCCTTAAGCTTTAACATGGGCATGTACCTCTTCAAACATGGTCATGTAACACCCCATACACATGGCATGTTCATCCTACGACACAATGTGTACTTGAATTATCCCCCCTACCCAGGTTCTTCTACATAGCCAGAACAACATGGTTCTCTATCGGTGTAACACTACATGGCGTGTTCACCCTAGACACAACGTGTAATACTTAAGTTCCATCCACCCATGTCGTTAGTCACATGAATGGATACACGGTTGATTTCCACACAGTGGGTCCAAGATAGACACGACATGTACCACTCGAATCTCATCCACCCGCGTCGTTAGTCACACGACCAGATACATGGTCTCTTACAGCATGACATGTGCTCCCAGTACACAATGTGTTCTACCAAGATTTTATTATCCCCATGTCTCTGCTCACATAGTCAATCACATGTTCAATCGGTACACGGTGTGTACATATAGTACACGACATGTACTTAAGAAAAGTTATTTCTTCCAGAACATAAGAACACATAGCATGGGTTCATAACATCACACGCTGTGTTGTCTCGGTTTCTAGATAGTAAGCCTTTAAAACTTCTCCAAAACCCTTAAAAACATAAAATTTTACCAAGGCATTCCATGTTTCGATTCTTGAGAGCCCATACTCCCTGAGAATCAAAGTTTGATATCCTTATTCGTGTCATATAATAACAGAATTCAATTAAAGTTCAAACATGATCCACCAAATTCCGATCTAAGAGGGCGTATAACACCTCAGGGACTAAATATTGACATCCATACAAATAAAACTTTACATATACCAACACCCTATAAAAAAAGAAGGTATTCTATCACAACATCTATCACGAAAATATTCACATTTATCACAACATCTATCACACAACATGCAATCAGTAATTCACCCTAAATGGCCTGATAAGAATGCATGAAATGTGATATCTAGAAAGATACTATATGATACATGAGATGGAATAACCTCATCTCATCAAGTTTCAATAAAAATAGAACCTTAATAATATCAATGATAACAACAAAATACATGTTTATCAGCCAACAGTGAAATCAAATCAACTGTAACAATGGAAAAACCAAAAAATTTGCAATATTCGAGGTAACACGACTTTTCCCTATACACGGCTTAGCTAATCCCAAGAAAAAATTATTAACAAATACCCATTCCTTTATATCCTAGTCTATTGGATCCAAATATAAAGGTAAATTAGAAAAAAAATCCCGATGATATCACTTTGTAATGTTCCGGTCCCGAGTGCCGCCCAAAGGTGCCCCGAACCCAGTTGGTCACATGACCTCATGCACATTTCTCCAAATTTCATAGGCTACCGACTAGTAGTGAGGGACACAATTTGATAATGGGGAAACGATGATCTCATTGGAAGAGTATACTTAGCAGAAAGAAAATAATAAACAATAGAAAAAGAAGTAATACCATACAAAAAAGTATACAGTGAATGAATGATAGTAATATAACAACTGGAGAACATATAAATGATGCATGTCACATGTGTTTAGGAAAGAAACCAAACAATTCACAATGATGGAAATACAATAATGAAACCAATGTATAGAAAATCAGTAAAATCCAACAGTATCACAACCCTCAGCTTATTCCCATGCTCTCAAGCTCTAATTGTAAACAAGTACCTGATGAAGAAGGGTGATTTCCATTATCTATACCTGAAACCATATAATCTATTTGGGTCTATAAGAATTACCCAAAGAGGGTGTGAGACAAATCCTAGTAGGCAACCACCAAAAGTTCTGTTCTTAACTGTCATTGAATATATATAGCAGGTAATATGCACAAATAAAGCAATAAACTATGAAGTACTCAAAAGTAAATAGTCCTACCATTTTCAATTATATTAATTTAACATTCATTATTTATCCATTTAATCATGTAATATTAGGATCATTCCTAATATCTATACCCCTATTTAATAGTAATAAAACATATGTCACATAAGACCATCTAAATAGTCAAGAAAGACCGAGTCCAAGATTGTGTTTTGGCTTGGGAGACTCGTCAAAATCATTCATTTATTAAATAATGACCCTTTTGGGAAAGTTCTCATAGTACAATCCCCCTAGTATAACGTAAAAACAATTTATTTAATAATGACAATCTGGGAAGCTCTCACAGTTTAACCCCTTTGGTCTAACATAACACTTATCATTTACAAACAACCACCTGTGCAGCTCTCACAGTCAATACCCCTGGGTCAATATGGCATCAATAACTTATAAATAACCTCTTGATTATCTGTTATGGTCAATACCCTTGGGTCAATATATACACCAAGGCTCTCATGGTCTTGTATTAATAAAAATAAAACCCCCACAATTTTACTAGTCCAAGGCTCACATAGTCCATTGAAAAAATAGCGCACATATCATATTAATGCAGAATATGTAATCTATAACTACCACATGGATACACATTCAAAAGCATACTAAATTCATTTCATATAAACAATCAACTCCATCCTAATCAACCAAGGCATGGAAAACATGGTACGCCTAACAGGAATTCTAGACCAAACAACCATAACTAGTCAAACAAGGGAAACACACCCAAGGGATGTCCCATAAACAAGGTATCTAACCTTATGCATAAGAAAATATCTTTTATCAATTAAAAAAACCATGGAATGTGATAAATGGGTTGAATCCCAAATCAACAAATACCACAAATTTGGGTATGTGGAACTTTAAGAATATATAATCCAAAGACGAACCAAAAAAGGAAGAAACCACCTACCTTGATGTTGTAAAATGAAAACTCTTGAACATAGTCCCTTAAATCAGCCTAGAATGGAATGGATCTATAAAAAGGTGAAAAAAGTTCAACCTTGAATAATCGATGAGAGAGAAGGAATTTGGAAGAAAGGCTCTAGAGGAATTGAGAACCCACCGGTGGGATTCCAACACACCTGATGGCGTCTCAATCAGAGGTCGGATAGAGAATCGAGTGGGGTTATGAGTTTATCGTCCCTTCCATCACTATCCTATAAAAACCAAGGGAATAAAAAGATGTTTCCAAAGATAATAAATGACCCTGATCTAATTTATCAAATAAAAAGAATACTACACGACATGTTCATTAAATGTACACACCGTGTAGTGACCTTAATTGGCCCCCACCTTAAGCGATATACTAGGTCACCACACAGCCATGTACTCAGCCATTTAACATCTAGTATGCGGCTATATGCGGTACCCAGATACACGGTGTGTACTCATAAGTACACAACATTGACTCATAAATATGCGGTGTGTACTTGGGAAATTCCCATTTTTTTTCCTTTTTCATAAAAAACAAACTGAAATCAAGATCCATATCTGAAATGAAGATCCAGTTTCTTACATAAATTGTTAATAATGTTTCATGATAATTGATTAGGAATAATGATAATATCCTTCACTCTAGTCATCATCCCATTTGGATTCTTATAGTAAATTTTCCATAGCATTCAATTTTTACCCAATTCCTTCTGGTTATCATCATTGGATAAAACAATAAAGAATAGTGTGAGAAACAATAATAATAGAGGGGAACCACATAATCATAAAAAAATCACTTATATGACGTCTAAATAATGGAAACTTAATTTAATATCTATGAAAATGTAGGATTAACCTAGGACATTACTCCAATCCTTTATGATGGTTTGTAAATAGTTTTTAAATTTACAAAGAATATATCTTATGAGTGTCAAACTAGGTGTAAAAAATGTCCCATTATTATACACCAGGTGATGATTGAGTCCAACTTAACGTTATTTTTTAGAGTTATTTCCCCTAGGTATCTCTGTACCAAATCCAAATACACTTATATTATCCATACATAGATGTAATTTATTAGAAATGACTTGATCTATCCTTTACCAAAATTCTTAAAGTTTTTCATATACTTTGACTCATCCTTATAATTATCCTTAAATATATCCCAAGACAAACCCTTATAAATATCCCTAGGTATATCACTAATGTTTTTCGTCCTAGTTTCTAAGGGTTAACCAAAACTTTCCATTGATACCAACTATAATTACATAGTCTTATCATAAATGGATATTATATCTTTTATATGAATATTAATTACATTACATAAACAACATCCTAAGGACTATAATAGCTTAGTGAATTTGGAATCATATAAAACAATCTTATTAATTCATGAAATATCTTCAATGTATCCAATAAATATATTCCCCTTTATTAATCTTCACAAAAAACCCAACTTAAAAACATCATTCAAAACCTAGGTAATGGAAACATAGGAAAGGGTGCTCTCATAAGCTTAGTAAGGGTTAAAAATGGAGATAAGTAAACATAACTTGAATATAAAGGTATGATAATATGACCATAAAATTTGAAAATATACCCTGCATATCAAAGACCATAATATTGATTATTGGAATAAAGATTAACAGTTAAAAAGACACGAATCATAAGTGAATCAAAGAACATGAGCAATGGGAGAATAACATTGGAATAAGACATAGAATTATAGAATATACATAATCATATAAAATATAATGTCAAGGCTACCCACCAAGACATTCATAACATGTTCGGCTTGGGATAATCACCCATTTACTTACATTGGGATTGTGATAACCTCCAATATACCATCTTCCCAGCTTGTGATAAACCCCGACATACCTTTTTTATAACTTGGGATACCCTCCTATATACCTTTGATCTCATATATCACTAATCATTACCCAATGCATTGAAGGAAGATATAGGTCCCACCCATCACATAATGAAAATCATATGTATGTGCACAAAAATATCATAAGACATTAATCATGTAATAACCTATGAAATGAAATTGGTTTCAGAAAAATTTCATCATATTATAACCTGTGGTAAAGAGACAGGTTTCATAATCATTTCCTCAATTTGATCATAACATAACCCACAGAAAAAGGAATGGGTTTGATAATAATTTTATCATGGTATAACCCATGAAAGATAAATGGGTTTCATAAACATATTATAATGATAAACCATTCATATAAATAATAATAATGTTATCCTTGGTTAATATACAAAGAAAATAATAAGTTACATAAAATGTTTTCATCTTAGATTGAGAACTATTTTGAAAGATCACTTAGAACATTTCATAAAGAATAAAAATTTTCTTTAAAAATAACTTTTTATAACAAATGATTAAAAAAAATTGGAAATCATTTTCTTTGAAAATAAAATTTAAAATTTTTAAAGAAATCTTCAAATGAAATAATGGTCATAATAGTAGGAAATTACATTTATGTCGTACATGTTAAAAAAAAATTACTTTAACATTTTTGGTAAAATCCAAACCATATTTTCTTGAAAAATGGCCTAAAAAATCATTTAAACATATTTTTTAAAAATTAATAAATGGGTAAATATATCTTTAATAAATCATTTTAAGAATGTTATTTTTTTTATTTTTTATAAAAACATAGTTTTGTAAGGAAAGGGTTTTTCACTAAAGAGAGAAATAAAATTGATTTTTATTAAAAAAATTATTTTCAACTATTGATTACATAAAGAGATGAAAATGATGGTAAAATAAGTATTATCAGGAATTAAAAATAGTTTCATAAATTTCATGAGTTTCTTGAGATATTTATTATAATATTTCATCATTGGATACATAATCATAAACAATCTCGATAAATGGTGAGGTTGTATCAGAAAACCCTTACCACTTTGGTAACATTGAATCATAAGCCCCATGAAAGAATAAAGTTAAATAAAAATTATAATATAATTAAAATAAATAAATAAATTATATTACATGTCAATGGATCTTTATTTACACCTTGTAAAATAATATAGGATCATAACATAACATATGTTTCAATGGAGGCAGATTGAGATAAAGATACCTTACCGCTTTGGTAAATTTTGAACCACAAACCCCATGAGAGAGATATAATAAAATGGATATTTAAATCCTAACCTTTTTTTATAATAATCATAAAATATATTCATAGGCATCATATACACCACATAAAAGAAATATGTGGTGAATATAGAAAGTGTCTCTCATAAGTAAAACGTGAGATAGAAATCCCTTACTATAAGTATCAAAATCCTTCATACTATTTTGAAACTCATGTATAATAAATATAAGTTTATTATTAATATATTATAGAACCATAAATATATATATCATAGCATATAATATTTACTCATTTCATTTTATTACCCTTTTATTAACAATTCCATGTTAGAGCCACGTTTTGGGTAATAAATGTTTTGTTTTTCGTAAATTTTTTGATTTGTTATTTTTAGCCCTATTAATTTGATAATGGTTATATAAAATAAATAATAATAATAATTAAATAATAATCATATTTATACAAAAAATTTAGTTTTAAAACCAATCATGAAATATGGTTATGAGAAATGATGTGCGTTACGATCATGGAGACGGTTGGTTGTATGTACGCGTGAGTAAAGTTTCATATTTTTAATGATTAATATATAAAAAATGTAATTAATATATTTTATTTATATAATTATAATAATATCTTAAATACCATATTATTTCTTTAAATATACTTAGATATATCATCTATGTGCTGTGGTGATGAAAAGAGAGTCATATCGCTTCGTGAAGGTGGTTGTCCACACTTACATGAATAACGTTATCATATTTCAGTGAGTGAAAAGTTAAGAAAGAGAAATATATATCATATTTTAAAATGAAAAATAATTCATGAATATAATTATTTCATGTATATCACATATATTTCTCCTTATTCTCTTTTATGTAAAATGAGTCACATTGCTTCGTGAGGCGGTAGTCCACCATACACACAAGTGATGTTATCGTATCCCATTTGGAATGGAAAGTAAAAAATTTATATATGTGATAGAATAAATATAGAGGTATAATTATGTTATAAATATAATATATATACTTTATATACATAATCAAAACCAATGATGAGAGTTGTTAATGGAAAAAAATGACATCGGTTAGCAAAGCGGTAGTCCGTTGTACACACAAATGAGGATTTTGTAACCCATTTGATGGAAGTGGAGATAGTTGTAGGTTATTAATTAAATAAAAAAATATCAGTATATAAAATATACTTAGGTTCTTATATCATCAAGGTTTAATAGTAATTTAAGTAGCGGAGGAATAAATAAAATAAAAACGCTCATTGAAGAACATTGCCTCTTCTTCGGGTAACCTCCTTAGGTTTACACCAAAATAATTACTAGGTCGGATTTATTCCAAAAAAAGTATTATATGATTATATAAGGAAATTTTGGAATTTATATTTCCATTTATTTTCAAAACCAAAAGGTTTTGAAGGTGTCAAGGTGGGATGATAGTGAGAGGCATTTTATAAGTGAGGTGAGTGGCACAATTGTAATATTTGAAACTAAAATGGTGTACCTATGTTTTTCACATGAAAAAAGGGTAAAAATGGAGTATTATTTATAATTAAATATTTTATAGTCTAAAAATATCAATCCAATCTATTTTATACAAGTTTTAAGTCATTTTAATCCTTATCTTTTTAGTTTAACCCCCGATAAAACCATTTTTAGATTATCTGTGATAATTAATTTATACTATTTTCACTATTAATTTTGGACAAAAACTAAGTAAAAATTATTTATAATATAGATTTTTTTTATAAATCCAATTCATAAAAGTGGGAAAATATAATTTAAAACTAATCTCATAGACGCGATGAGAAAGTGGGTATTTCAAAGAGAAAATGTTCCAATCTTATAAAGTTTTTATATCGAAATTTAAAATTTAAATGATTATAGTGACCTAAATTAGATTAATAGATATATTATTTAACTAATGATAATTTATTACCAATTTAAAATATTATTTATCTTTAAAAATGATTTAAATGAAAAGATAATTTCAATTAAAATTCAATATTTTTCACTATTAATAAAAAAATATTTCATTTCAAAAAATTCTCAAATATTCACTTCAAGATAAATTTGACACTATGATTTAAGAAATGAACATTATTTTTTAAAATTAATTTTCCAAAATTTTCAAAAAATAATTTTAAAATAAGTGCACAAAAGATGACAATTTTTTTTAGAAAATGATAATTTTAAGCATAAAACTGTTTTTATTCTTATTTCTTGTCTAGAAAACACATAAGATGTATTTTAAAAGTTTATTGAATATATAATAATTTTTTTAATTTAAATCATTCAAAAAAATTTATTTCATTAATTTATTGAAGTAAAACACATTTGTGTGTATAATATTTTTTTTTAGAAAAATATTTCCTTTTATTTTCAAATAATTTTTTTTAATTTTTTATTAGTTGGTCACAAAAATAAAATAATTTTATATACATATGTAAACCACATATTTTCATAATGAAGGTCATCCTATTCATATCCTACATTCCAATGGCTAGGAGTTAACTTTCGTAATAATATTTTAATAGTATGTTAGGTTTCGTTTAAACTCATTTTTTCTTGCAATGAAATATAAAATCGGTGTTTCATGTAATGAAAGATAAACTAATTGTTGTGTATAATTCAAGATAAAATCAGTGTTCCATATAATGGAAAATATCAAAAAGGTTAAATTAATTTTAAATAATAATATTTCAAAAAATCTTAAGGTTTTACAAACAAGGGGTGGAGAACCACAACAGAGGATGCAGACTTCCTAGATACTGATGAATTTGGGAAAGGGTCATAGATATTAGATTAGACGAGTTTATGCAGTGGACCAGGTTCTAGATGATTATGGAGAGGGTACATCTATTTTTCAAGGTATGGTGTTGATCACATCCTCCTTATTTACTACTATTTTCAATACTAGTTTTTCTTATTCCTTTATTTTTACACATGTACCTACTGGATTGTACCTACCAATAAAGTTATCATTTGAGTTATTCTATGATAATACACCATTGGGAATGAAACTACACAATCTCAAGAGATTCATAGACTTTCCTATTTTTATTTCTGGCTATGTACATCTATGGGAGTTCACGATTTAGGATATGATGACCTTCAATATGATTCTTGACATGGATTGGTTGACCAGCTTCCAAGGTCACATTGATTACTATCAGAGATGTCTGTTGTTCACTTAAGTTAAGAGAGATAATTTTGTGATAATTATAGTGGTATCTAGGAGAAAAAATATTTGGAATAGACTTGAGTTAGATCAGGATGATTAAAATATATATAGTGGGATTCGATCTCTTAATAGGATCTGTGATAGACCCATAAACCTTTCCTCTAGTTTTGGATCTTTATCATGATGAATTTCCTAATGTCTTCATAAGAATCACACTAATAGAGGAGTTTAATTTGATATTGAGATCATGGTGGGTGCACAACCCATTTCATAATCTCAATATCCTATGAATCCATCTAAATTAAAGGGCTCAAGGTGTAGCTTGAGGACTTAGATTAAAAGGGATTTATTAGGATGAGTACTTCACCATGGGATTCACTTGTGTTGTTATATAAGAAGGAATATGGTAGTTTTCAACTATGTATTGATTACCATAAGTTAAACCTAGTGATAGTGAAGAAATCATATCCCTTTCCTAGGATCAATGATATTTTCAATTAGTTATGGGATGACTTGTGATTATTTAAGATTGATATTCAATCAGTCTATCACAATTTTCAAGTAAGAGAGGTGAAGATTAAAAAAGATAGAATTTTAGATAAGTAATGGGTTATATGAGTACTTGTTGATATCTTTTAGGCTATAACACATCCTTATGGTGTTCATTTACCTCATGAACTAGATATTCTACCCATACATATACTCATTAATCATGGTGTTCATTGATGATATCCTTATTTACTCATAAAAAATAGAGCATCATGGAAGATAGGTTGAGATAGTATTGAGTATGAATTTAGTGCATCATCATTAGGCCAAGCTATTGAAGTTTGAATTTATGATTCATGAGGTGAAGTTCCTAGGACATGTGGTGTTTGAGATGTGTATATCCCTAAGACTAAAAAAAGTGTAGGAATTAATTTCTTGGATATATTCTCAGTTTTTTTGAGATCAGAAGATTTCTAGGTTTAGTTAGTTATTATTGATGTTTTATCCTGGTTTTCTTCTAACTATTAGTACCCATGATCACATTGATGAAGAAATAAGTAATGTTCTAGTGGATAACACCATGTGAATATGTCTTCCTTGAGTTGAAGATAAGATTTACTGCAACTCCAATATTGATAATTCCGGATCCTGATATTGGTTTTACAGTTTAATGTGTTGCATGAGGCATTGTTCTGAGAGTAGTATTGATACAAAGAGAGAAGGTAGTATCTTATTGGTTACATTAACTATAACCTCATGAGTATAGATACCCTAATAATTAACAAGAGATAACAACTGTGTACCACACTCTAAAGTGTTTCCAACACTAAATTTTTGGTGATATTTTTGATGTTTACACAGACCACAAGATCTTCACTATATCTTCACATAGTAGGACCTAAAAATGAGGTAGTGGTGTTGGGTGTATTATATTTAGATATTTTACTTTTATTTTATTAATTCACTTGGGAAGGGTAAAGTCTTCAGAGACTCTCTTATCCCTAAGATATAGGATTATCAGAATCTAGGTGAGTGACTTTCTGAGGAGTAGTGTTGCATAATGATATTTTTGGAATATTTGAGCACAGATTCTTATGATGATTAGGGATAAATTAATTTTGATATCTTATTAATCACATATTCTCTAGTAGACTAGGTATAGGGAGAATAAGAGTATAACCTGGAGTGTGTTGTGATGAGAGAATAGTTAGTTGGAGGCGATCTGAGACCTAGGTGATCATCATGTAAGGACGATGTGATCCTTATACATGGAAGGGTGGTAGTCCTTTCACCCATCAGAGAGGAGATGATGAGAGATTATTATTCCTCTATATGGTTAGTATATGTTGGTGTGGTGAAAATGTTCTATAAATTTAAGTGATAGTTCTAGTGTCCAGAGATAAAGAGGGATAATACTTGGCTCTTCTCTTCACACCTTTCCTATAATAG
Organism: Viscum album; assembly: GCA_963277665.1. Classification (NCBI taxonomy): domain Eukaryota; kingdom Viridiplantae; phylum Streptophyta; class Magnoliopsida; order Santalales; family Viscaceae; genus Viscum; species Viscum album. The sequence goes on from OY728152.1 coordinate 1,651,042,315, forward strand.
GTTGAAGGATAAGCATTCATGTCCTAGTGGTTTGATCCAGTCACTTCTAGTACCCCTGTGGAAGGGTGAGGATGTCATAATAGACTTAGTGACAGGGTTACCAAGGACCCCAGATAGTCTTGATGCCTTTTGGGTGATTGCTGATCAACTAAAGAAAGTTTCAAACTTTATACTATTTATAGAGACTCAATTAGTGTATGATCTAGAAAATATATACATCCATGAGATCTTATGATTACATGTAGTTACCTCAATTATTATTTTTAGATAAAGATGCATGTTTTATGAGATTATTTTGGAAAGGATTGTTTAAATCACTAGGTACTCAGCTAAGATTGAAGAATGAATACCACCCATATAAAAATGAATATTCTAAGTGAACTATATAAATATTGGAGGATATGATTTGATCTTGTATTATAGAATTTGGTGGAGCATGGGATGATCTTATTTACTTGATTGAGTTCACATACAAAAACATTTACCAGAATCCTATTTAGATGTAACCTTATGATGAACTATATGGGAGGCCATGTGGTTCACCACTTTGTTGGCATGCGGTGGGTCAAGAAATAGTTGTAGGGCCCATTTTGGTTTAATAGACCTACAATAGAGTGAAACTAATTGAAAATATGTTGATTACCACTCAAATTAAGTAGATATCATATGTCTACCATAGGGGGATACCTTTGGAGTTCACTATGATTGATTGAGTTTTCTTTAGAGTGACTCCTCATTTAGTTCACCAATATCTAAGGAAGAAATTATATCTATAAGTACATTTTATGGGACCCTTATAGATCACTAAATGGGATGGGAAAGTATAATTATATTTGTAACTTACTCCAAATTATTGAGACATGAATTATACATTTGACATTTCTCATATTTGTAGGAATATGCCCGATCCTACACATATTATAGACCACAAGGAATTTGAGATGGAACTAGATGCATATTATGAGGATCATGCATTAAGGATTATATAATTGAGTGAGAATGTCCTCTAAGGGAAGACAATACCAATTATACGGATTTGGTTGTAGCATGGGTTGATCCAGGAGGATACTTAGGAGTAGGAGGATGACATTCAAGCTCAGCGGCTCGAGATTTTTAAATAGAAACCCTAGTTACACTTCTCGAGGATGATAAGTCTTTAATAGGGAGAGAATTATAAAGCCCAAAAATATTTTTTCCTTAATTAAATACTTATTTATTTTCTTATTCTCAATTTTTTGAGTTAATCCTTGTTTGGGTAAAGGATTGTGGGATTAGAGAAGCTTTTGGAACCTTTTTTTCTTTGTGAAAATAGGTGGAAACACACCACTCTATATGTGGTTACACTATAGTGCCTGACTCCATGCTGCATAAGGAACGACTTCACTGTAGTGATGTTTATTAATGGAGGTTTTACCAAAACCATCTCTATGAAGGGTTGTTTGTGATGGATACACCTTGGAGGCTTAGACCATGCTATAGAGACTAACTCCATGCGAGTTTCATACATATGGTATAGTCTTATATCATTGTGAGTTAATAATATTAAAAGGATATTAAAAATTTTATTAGGTATTTGTTTAGGATTTGATTAGGGGCCTTCAATTTGGAATTTAAGAGTGAAATTCAACAGGTATTAGTGGGAATTTTACTTGAAAATCAAGACCCTAAAGATACTAATCCTTAATATTCAGTTGGAATTGTTCCATATACCTAAATAATAGATATATGACTCAATACCAAAGAAATTTGGATTTTAGAGTGGTTCTACATTGCAATGTTTCTCTTTGCGTCATGAGGGTTATTTTCCCGTACTTCCTACATTGTATTCATTCGACTCTGCACTATGGTAGTATATTACAATGCAACATAACATGGTGGCGATCTTATCTATTACATGGTGGTTAATTATGGTGCACCTCTAGGCCATAGTGGCCAAAATTTCATCTTGGTGTTTTATTTTAGTACACATCCATTCTATAGAGGTTTTATTACATCATGGATACTTCCAAATTTATAGAATACCTTCCAACAGAACTTGAAGTCTTCTAGTGATCAAAATTAAGTAATAATTGGTTATACCATTTTACTTATTTCTCTTTACCTTACTCTGTAACCTATTTCATGTTGGATACGAACCAGTTCTAGGAGTCCTTGGTGTTCGATCATTTTTTGGTTGGTGTGAAAATATGGATCGAGTGATGAAAACTTTGGAAAACCTTGACATTGATGTTGAAAACCATGAGGTAGAATTTTCCATACCATTTTGGGCCACGTATAGGATGTTGGAATGATATGTTGTTTATTATTAATTAACTCATTATTATTATATGTTTCATGTGGGTGTGTGAGTGGATATGAGACCTTCTTGATTATGACCATGTGATTAAGTATGGATCCTAACATATGATCTTAGTGTGCCATATTTTTCATTATTGTTCCTTGTTATAATATGTATTTCTTGTTTTATTTCATAAACTATGGAACTATGTTTTAGGTATCTATATGACCAGGTGGAGCCTTGAGGTTGGTGTGATATGGTCAAAAAAACCATAATGGTGGGCGTGGTGATACTTATAGAGGGATATCCATAAGTGGCTGGTTAACCAACCTTATGCAATCCAAACATACATAAAGGAAGGTGTGGTTATCATTATAGAGGGACTCTTATAAGTGGATGATTGTAAGATAACTGTTTGGGATTCCCATGAACATAGTCCATGGGTGTTAAAAGGATAGATTTCCAAGGATTGTTAAAGTAGAACATATAGTGTTTAGGATGAAAAGAAATGTCTGGGTGGGGAGAGCCATGTTACCTTAAAGGTGGCACTTTTATAACTTATCTAATGTCATTACTAACAATGACTGAAGGAGGTGGGTTCAGGGTTCATGGAGAATTATTCAACCCATGATGAATTGACACATGTATGATTGTATGTTGATTTTAGAAATGAATTATATCATGACATAAAATTTTATATATTATGTACAATTCTGTTAAGGATGAATTATTGGTATCTTAGTGGTTCTTGTATTCACATATTACTAAGTAATTTTAGTGTGATTGTAGATTTCATGTCTAGAGACCCAATGAAGGTAAAGGGCCCTATGGTGGAAGGTGGAGTAGAGGAGTAGAAAGATGGTAGTAGATCGAGATAGTGTCACAAACCAAACTGGGATGCCGTCTTACCAGATTTGAGGCAAGGTCTGAGAGGTATTACCAATCCTCTTGGGATGGAGACTAGTGAGGGAATCAAAGATATCCCCATTGGAATTATTTATACCAAGAAAATCTAAATCAATGAAAAAAAATCATGCAGAAAAAACTAATAATAACTGAACAATAATAATTACATAAAATAAATCCAGATAAAACTGCTAAAAAAATAAAAACTAAAACCAAAAATCAAAGAAAAACAGAATGATGCAATCTACACGCGACCTCATAGACACCACTATACAAAAAAACATCCCACTCCATAGGAAACATTAACATAACCTGAACCTGTAAAATAGATTTGGTTTGCCGACACCAGGTGAAATATCTAGGGTGTGAGCATAAACATATCAATAGGTAAACACCACATATTACATAAATTTATTTTACTAAAATAGTACATAAAAAATTATTTTAACATATAATTAGAATATTGTTTTTACTATTTCAAAAAAACCAAACACATCTTTCCTTTTTTTTTAAACAACACATGAACTTTTCTCTAAAAACAGTTTTACATTCAAAATTTGGTTTAAAAAACCAAAGCCCAAAAATGAGTTCATGCCAAGTGAAAAATATTCTATACTAAAAATTAACAAAAATAGTGCAAGAAGGTAGAAACTATCAAGCCATAAAAATAGTCACAGGAGAACAAAATAGAACATATAGATAATATTTATGGGAATTTCATAAATATCTATAGAAGAAATCCCTAGATATACTATATTTAGAATCACCTACCGACATATGGAATAGATCCATAGTCAATAACCAACCAGTCACTCTAAACTAGATGATCTAGTGGAACATCCCACCTGGCCTCTTAGCTAATCAAGGGGGTATGAACCCCTCTAATCAAGGTTGATAAGAAACTATCACTCGACCCTTTAGATGACACCCATGGATCCCCTGATCATAGAACAAGGTGAATGGGGAGATCCTCACACATGTGGATCAAACTGAAACCAAAAAGAATTGTGCTTTCCTAGAATAAACACTGATACCACCTATGCATTCACCCTCTCCTGTGAGGGTCAACCATAGAGGTTCCCATCTCACATCAATTAATTTATATATTTTCAACCAGGCCTTAAAATTATATGAGCTTTCAAAACATTTTCCAAAACATTATGAAACACCAACTGTTCCTACACATCATGCAACTTTGAAACCAACTTTCCCAAGACAACACAAAGTACCAACTATGACTTTAACATTTCAAATACAAGTCTATTTCCAAAACCATTTCCAAACCAAGGTGAGAACATAAAACAACCCAAAATGTGCCAAATAGGACTTTACACCATTTAGAAACCAAACGATATTATGAAGTACCATACATGATAATATTTAGAAACCATATTTAAAAACCACATTTGAAATAATTTGGGATCCAATGAACTTCTTAAGAAACATTTGGGTTTTTGAAGAACCATTTAAAAGGGATGAGTTTAAATAAGAGAAGGAGAAGAAAAAGGTCATTTTAAAATCTGAATTCAAGATGAAGATTCATCTCAAGGCCATTATCATTTATGTACCCATCTATATGTCCACTCTATGCACATATGGGTGTTCCCACATCCAATGGAATACTCATTGAAAAACAAGAGAGTACCTAATATCCATTATTAAAAATCACCATTTACACTACCACAGAACATGAAAATTTCACACAATAACTAATACACAATTATAAAATTACACTTACACCCAAGGCTTAATTTCACAGGGAAAACCAAAAAACATAAAATCTATAAAGTCTAAACATGACCCAGAAAACTAATTCCATATCTGAAGTCCAAAGGATATTTTATCACAAATTTCATGCATATACATATAGTAATAATTGTATAAATCGTTTGGAAACCCATTTTATTCAAATTAACATTATGAAAACACCATAATAAATTAAACTAAAACACTAGAATTATGATTAAATTATTTTTAGAAATAATCAAGGAAAGATCAACCAACAATAGCATGTTATAGAAAGGAAAATAATGGGAACATATGCCTCAATGACAAGCAGATTCAATGAAACTAGAAGATAAGGAATAAACAAGAACCATGGGAAAACTAGACACCCTAATATCAATGAAATATAATAACACATCATCCCTAACAATTAGGGTTCATACAAGAGAAAACTCATCAAATAAAAACAAAGGAACTAAGAGATAAGGAAGAGGAGAATAGGAAATCAACCAAAAATCCAAAGGAACTCACCTTATATTTGAAGAAGAATAACCAAAGAAGGAGGAGGAAGCAAGGGAAGGGGCTTTGAGAGCCCCTTTATGTGCCAAAAATGAGACAAGGAGGAGAAAATAATGAAAGGGGTTAAAACATAAGAGGGGTAAACTTAGAACTTCAGGTTTCTAATGACTTAAGAAATTCATACGGGTTGGCCGCATGGTTTGGAAAACCATGCACCAACCGTGTGAACCCTACTATAAAAGAGGGACACCCCACATAATTTAGGAAACCATGAGCTAACCATATGATCTGGTTCTGTCAAATTGCAGATCATTCCAGCACACTTTCTGTATGGTTTCTTCTAACCGTGTGGAAGTCATGCACCATGTTCCAAACAACAACGCCAAGTAGTATAATTTCTCCTAGGCCTCTAACGCTTTGTCCCAAACCATGCGAAAGATATTCAAGTCAAACTTTGAAAGGATAAATTAAACAAAAAACACCATCTTCCTTAATAGGATGCAAAATTTACCCTCAAATTATTCACATAAACCACACATTGGACAAAAACTCACCCATAAACTCCAAAACTCAAAACTTTTCACTGGGAACTCGACTCGAAATTCAACCAAAAATACAAAATCAATAAAAGAATGAAATAAAGGAAAATTCGAGGTCAGGGTGTTAAAATTATCCTCAATATAATTTTTTTGTCCCCATAAAGTCACCAAACCAAATGAGAACTGAAATTCAAACATGAAATGGAATGATACCAAAAAAAATTATGGACTTAAGGGTTATCTTTTAACTCAACCAGTCACACCTGAACTTCTCTAATGAATACCAAAATGAGTAAAACCACAAGGAAAAGGAAAGGGAGGGTTCTCCCCACCATAAGGATCTCACTAGAACCCACCAATACTAGGGCTGTGAACTCCCAAAAAAAACCAAGAACCCCAAGAATAATAGAAAACCCATAGAAGAAACACAAACAAAATAGTGAACCAAGAAACAATTCATTATTTCCTCAACCAAAAAAAACTCTAAACAAAAACAATGAAAAACTAAAATTGATTCATGAAAGCCTAAGAATCCAAAGGTCCATATCCATAAGTCACAACCACAATACTATAAGAAAATAGAATCACCAAGATTCTTTTACAATAGGGAGAAACTTACAATAGCCTAGAAAAAAAAATCTTCAACAGTTCCCACATCATGTTCCCCCCACACCCCCAGGGATTCCTGAATTAATGAAGAGATTCACTATGGGACCAATGGATGGAGCCCTGGGGTTTGAAGCGTCTACTGCCTTATAATTAGGGGTAAAATCCACCGATCTAAACTTCCTTTTCGGAAAAATATACTTATAAAACGTATCTAGGCGACCCATACAACCACATTAATGATTAACCCTTGGAGTATTACAGAAAGTTGTCTTTGAATGCTCAAATTGACCACAATAGAAGTATACAAGAGATTAGTATGAAGAACAGGAGGCTAGAACCAATGAAGAATATTTATTAGTAAAAAATTCTTCTGGGACATACCACTCCACATATGGGGAACCTTCATGTGAACTAAGTTAACCAGTTCATCAACCGTCACTGACTACACTCAAGGTTCCAACTCTTCTTGAAATTCCACTTTGACAACTTCTCAGACTAAAATTCACTGAAATAAAGTAATCATTCCATAATATATGGTAGAAGATCCCAAATCAAGAGATGAAACTTCAACTAATCCTATGATGCTACCTCCATAGAATAAGAAACCAACTCTTTAAACTGGTCAATGTAAGCCTTTACTATTTGCTGACCTTGTTGAACACCAAAAAACTCTTCAACATTCTTTGCCTTCACCTCATTAGGTCTAGACCATTAGACAAATGTGGTCTTAAAAACTTCCCACATCATCATATCCTATAATTTTTTTGAAATGATAACCTTCCACTACTCCAAACTCAAACCTTAAAAGGAACTAAGAACAACCTGCACCCTAAAAACATCATGAGTTTCCAACAACCTAAAGATGCCTTCAACTTTATCAAGACACTTCACTACCTCCAACAGACCATGATCACCATGAAATACTATCATCGACCGAGAGGAACCTAGCTCTACCACCACACTGGGAGTCTAGTCAGATCCAACAACTGGAAGGAACTCACTAGAAACTTTGGGGATCTTTCTAGGTGGAATACTTTGAACAATGTCAAAACACAAAAACAAAATAAACATCCAATAAAATATCATCCAAAAAAGAACACCCCAATCCAAAAAAACTGGATCATATGCCAAAAACATCAAATGATACTAAAATATCCTTTAGAAAACCAAAGTTTCATCCCAATTTCAAAACCACCACAAATTCAAAAGATGTTTTTAAAATACCCAAACTCACTTTTAAAATCCAATCAAATCACTAAATCCCACATTTAAAACAAAATCACACCTTGGAACTATATTTCTTTTTAATTTTTTTTCTTCTAAAAAACCATTTCCCTTTTTGAAAACATACTAACACCAATAAAAACAGAACCAAAGAACAACTCACACTAAACTCCTAGGATATGGAAATAATGGGAAAACATAACATGGAGACATGGTTAGTGGTCTATACCCTAATTAATCATCAACCACAAGGAGTCTTTAGAACCATGAACTAAGAATACACCTCGGTCACTACACTATGTGAGATTACGACACAACACCAACTCACGTCCATTATTATTAACCACCCACACAGACCAAATGAAAGACCCAAAACCAAAACTACCCCTAGAAATTTGAGTATTAGAACATGAAAGGGTTCATGATGTGCATCTTGTACCTACCTATCTAGTTTCAATAGTCCTAATCTAAAGTATACTTGACACCATAAATAAAAAATGGATTATCTGAAAACATTTTATCATGATCTAGTCCAGGCTATCATCCGACCCAGACATCCGACCCGATTTGATACAAGGTCTGAGTGGTGTTCCTGATCCTCCGGGGATGACGACTAGAACTGGGAATTAAAGATATAACTGTGGGAAAGATTTAGACTAATAAAACCCAAATAAATGACAAAATAGATCATTAAAAAACCAATAATAACTGAAAAATAAAAAATACATTAACAGGATTCAGATAAAAATGATGAATAAAAAAGATACTAAAACTAAAACTAAAATTAGAACAGAATGACACAATCTCCATGTGACCTTATAGTCACCACCATCCAAAAAACTAGCTTGCTCCGTAGGCAACATGAAAATCACCTGAATCTATAAAATAGCATGGGTCCACCGGTGCCAAATGGGATAAGTAGGGTGTGATAATAAATAGCTCAGTAGGTAAAAACTATATGTTCCATACATTTACTTTCTTAAAATAGTGCATAAAAACTGGTTTGAAATATACATAGAAAATAGGTTTTTATCATTTCAAAAGACTTAATGCAACTTTACCTTAAAAAACACATTCTTTTCTCTTAAAAACAATTTTCCATTTAAAATCTAGTTTTAAAAACCAATACCCAAACAAGAGTCTAAACCAAGTGATAAATATTCTATACTAAAAATAATGGAAATAGTGAAAGTAGATAGAAACTTGAAAGTAGGAAAAATAGGCACAATAGATAAAAACATAATATAAAAATATTATTCATGGTAATTTCCTAAACATCTCTAGAAGGAATCCCAAGACATACTAGGTTTGGAATCACCTTCTAGAATATGGTGCAACTCCATAGTCAATAACTAACCGGACACTCTAAAGTATCCAATCTAGTGGAACATCCCACATGGCCTCTCAACTATCCTAGGGGGTACCAACCCATCTAATTGGAGTCGATAAGAAACTATCACTCTACCCTCTAGACGACGCCTAAGAATCCTATGAATGTAATACATGGTGAATGGGGAGGTCCTCACATGTGTGGCTCAAACTAAAGCCCATAACCACTATTCTTTCTTAGTATAAACACCAACACCACATATGTGATGACCCTGTCCTTAGAGTATCCACTATATAGGTTCCCATATCACATAAATTCATTCATAAAGTTCAAAATAAACCTTAATGTTACATGATCTTTCAAACTATTTTCTAAACTATTATGAAATATTAATCGGGACTACACATCAAGCCACTTTAAAACCAAAATTCACAACAAAACATAAATTACCAACCAGGACTATAACATTTCAAATACAAATCCATTTACAAAACCATTTCTAAACCAAGGTGAAAATATACAACAACCAAAAAAGTGCCCAACAGGCCTTTACACCATTTAAAAACCAAACCATATTCTGAAGTACCAAATGCTAAATGCTTTAGAAACCATATTTAAAAAAACATTTGAAATCATTTTGGATTTATGGAACAACTTATGAAATAGTGGGGTTTTGTAAGAACCATTTGAAAGCAATTAAGGTAAATAAGAGAGGGATAAGAAAATGGCCATTTTAAAATTCGAATTCAAGATGAAAATTTCCCTCGATGCTATTATCTTTTGTGTGACCATCCATATGTGAAACCCATGCACATACTGATGTTCACACATCCAATAGCACACTCATTGAAAACCAAAAGAGTACCCAACAACCATTATTGAAAACAACCATTTACACTACCATTAAAAAAAATCATTACACAAAAGCACTAAAACAAAAATAAGAAATTACACTTAAACCAAAGGTTCAATTTCATAAGTAAAACCAAAGAAAAAAAGATCTAGAAAGGATAAGAAAATACAAACAACCAATTTCATCTATAAAGTCCAAATTGAATTTTATTAAACACTTTTCATGCATATATATAGGAATAACTGTAAGACCCCTTTGAAACCCCATTTTCTTAAAATTGATACTATGAAAACATCATAATAAATCAAAATAACACACAAAAAATATGATTAACACATTTTAGAAAAAATCAAGTAAAGATCAAGCATCAACAGAATGTTCCGAAAAGAAGAATAATTGAAAAACCTACCTCAATGAACTGCAGATGCAACAATACTCTAAGAGAAGGAAGAACCAAGCCCAACGAACAAACCACACACCATAACACCAAATAAATCAAACCACTCATAAACTATAACCCTTATGGTTCATTCAAGAGGCGAAAAATCAAAGAAAAACCAATTAAACAAGATATAAGAAAGAGGAGAAGAGGAAATCAACCAAAATTCCAAAGTAACTCACTTTATATCAGATGAAGGAGAACCAAGGAATGAGGACGAACCAAGGTAAGGGTCTTTTGGAGCCCATTTTTGTTCCAAAAATGATACAAGGGAGAGGAAATCCCAAAAGGGGTTAAAAAAATAAGAAGGGTAAACTTGGAATTTTAATTTTTTAATGACTTAGAAAAGTCACACAGTTTGGCCGCACTATTTAAAAAACAGTGCGCCAATAGTGTGTACCCAACTGGAAAAGAGGGACACCCCATGAAATTTGGTTTCATGTTTTGGGAAACCATTTTCCAACCACATGATTTGGATATGTAAAATTTTATAGCCTCCCTAAAGGCTTGTTGCAAAGTTTCTCCTAACTGTCCACAAACCGTGATTCTTGTCCCAAACACTAAATCCAAGCTACATAGTTCCTCCTAGGCCTCAGATGGTTTTTACCAAACCATGCACATTCCATGTAAGTCAAACCATTCAAGGATAAATTTAACATAAAAACCCTATACCTTAACAAGATTCATTTTTTAAACTTAAAATATGTACATAAACCATGCATAGAGCCAAAACTAATTTATAAACTCCAAAACTCAATAATTTTTATAGGGAAATTAACCCAAACATCAAATAAAAGTTCCACAATAAAGAAAAAAATAGAGAAACCCAAGGTCGGGGTTTTATAGATATGCTCTGAAGGACCCGTTATTTTTTTTATTTTTTTATATGTTGTCCTTTTATTTTGATTGTCTGACCACTTTGGGAGCCCATTATCTAATTTATGACTTGAATTCCATAATTTTTTTCTATATGATTACTCTAATTATTTATTATATTGTTTATTATTATAATTTTCTTAATCATCAAATAATGAGGGTATTATATCCTTACTAACGAATTTAGACCCTCACTACTAGTCAACAACCTATTACATACAGAGAGATGTTCATGAGGTCATGTGACTCTCTAGCTGAAACTCAGTGGTTTTGGTTGGGGTGTTACACCTATAATGGTTCTAAATGTGATATTTTTCTTTGATATACCATTTTTAATTAAATATATTCCTTACCTAATCTAATAACTGATTATAATTCTTTACAATTTATCAATAGTAGATTCATTAAAATCAAAATTTTCTAAATATGGTATCTTAGTATCAATATTATTTCGAGGAATTATAATTAATTTATTTAAAACATTTGAATCCTTATGTTTTTCTATATTTATATGTATTCTTCTAATGATCATATTTTACAAAGTAAAAAATATTTAAAAAATTCATCTTTAGTAATTTTAATATCATCAAAATGAGAAAAAAATTGAAAATAAGATTCATTTATATTTTTTTCACCTTTATAAATACCATAAATATTATCCAATATGGATTTATCAGTTTGGAACTAATGGAATTTTTCTGTTTCTTCCTAGATAGAGATAATAGTAATACATTTTACGATCTCCCGTTAGCTTCAATATTATTTATTTCAGTCATTGTATAAGTTTTACTTTCTTTAAGTGGAGTAAAAAATTCAATATTAATATCTAAAAAATCCAATCCTAGAAAAATAAAATAAATAATCATCGTATCCTTCACTAAATAAAATCCCATTCTATTGATCATCAAGGTCACTTTTTTTATTGACATATTTGATATACTTTTTTATAATTAATATTAATTGATTACATATAAAAGATAGTTTTTGAATCAATATCATTGAGAGTGCACCTTGTTTTTGATTAAAAATTACATGGATAGATAGAAATTAATTATCATGTAGGATGGGGGAATATATTCTTTAGAAACATTTAAATTATCTAAAACCAAGTTTCAATCGTTACTAGTTAGTGTGTAGGATCTTCTATCAACCTATTAAACCGATTTGATTGATAGATCAATAAACATAAGCACATGATCACCCTAATTTTTATGGGATTAACTAACTCATGTGAGTGGATGGTCCTAAATGATCAATAGGGGGAACCCATATTTCATATTCATTATATTTTTTTCAATAAAATAATTATAATGAAAAGGATAATATTTGATTCTTTACAATCAATGCCTTCTAAAAATGAACAAAATACTCTAACATTTTTATATAGTAATTTAAATGAATCATTAATAATATAAAAAATAAGTATATATCTCAAAATTAATGATCTATTTCCTTCAAAAAAATTTATTTAGATTCAATGACTATCATTAGGGAATTTTTCTTTGTGATTTGTGGGTGGTATCTCATATCTCAAAATATTTTTCATTTTATCATAAAAAAGAATGATATGAAATCATAATAGTCTTAGAACCTTTATGGGAAATTTCTATTAATAGCTAAAATATGCATCTCATGTATTTAAAAAATATGTTTATTATAATAGAACAAGATGTAGATTAAAAATAAACACATATTTCATAAAGAATAATATTTTTTTCCACAAGTTATTTGGAATCACCAGTGATCTGTGTAGTTATTTTCTCTAAATTTCAATCCTCAACACTCATCTCCCTAAAACATGTTACATAACATGGTGTCGTTACCTATTTAAAAAAATATCATCTTCACCACCCCAAAAACTTTTTACAAATTAATTTTCATATCCTCCATAACATGTTTTATATTTTCATGTCATATATTATGTTAGATGAGATAAATAATCTCTACTGTATAATGTTGATTAATTTAAAGGGAGATTTACTTATGAATCCTAGAATTTATAAAATGAAAATATCTTAACCATGTAATATTGAAATGAACCATGGTGTACTTTTTTCCTCTAGACTAGATATATTCAATCTTATCAATTCAAAAATTTCATCACTCAATCTCAAACAACTTCATAATCAAGTTAAAAAGTAATACAACATGAACAAGGATCATAACTTATTAATTTCACCTTAATAAACATGTCTGTGATATGATCTCAATATAATAAATTATAAATCCCACACTATAAGATAGAGATATACCGGTGAGAGAACACCATCTCTCTATATAAATAATAATAAAACCACTAGATATTTCCTATTAAATCATCTATAAGGTTTATTAAAACCCTAAAAATATATTTAACCTCTGTTAAAAAAATATTTAAACTCATCATTGAATTTATAAAAATATTTTATAAAAATACCTTACAATTTTTATATTCCAAAAAATTTAAATAAAAAATAAAAAACAAGTTATTCATGCATTATAAATACCACTCCTTCAAATTTTTAGATTTTAGGTTAATAAATTCTAAAACAATTTATAAAAAATGAGTGAATATGATAATCCATAATGCAGTTACACCGTAATCCCTTAACTTGGAAAAATTATTTAATGTCATGGTTATTATCTTTTACCTCAACCCGACTCATAATTACAAAACATTTTAAAGTTAAATATCTCTTTTTTACCCATTTTTCAAATAATGACCCATATCAAAACCAAATAAATGAAAATTTTATATTTTTGAGGCCCTTTAATTTTTAGGAAATACCTTATTTTTAATGATTCATATCCCATATTTATGTATAATATTAAAAAAGTGTTATCCAAATAAGAAAGTTACTTTTATAATGGAACCAATGGAAAATTATTATTTCTTAATCAAGCATGGGGACCTAGATTTCTATAATTATACCATGAATATTATAGAATAAAGGGTCTCATAAAATAATATGATTCTAATTATCATAAACTATTATAAACCCATTTATAGGTTTATATAGAATATAACTTATAATTGGAATAATATTATAGTTGAGGAGGGGCCCCAAATCACATAATCAATCACTCCATCAAAATCAAAGCAACGATTAAAATATATACTTTCAAATAAGTATTAAATTAAGATAATCCTAGACTATAAATGCATAATGTAAAATAAAATATCTTGATAATCCTTAAAGAATCTTAATACCATCCTCTATCTAACCATATTTTCTCTTTAAAAAAATTACCCATAATTCTTTCCATTTTACAATCAATTTGTAATAGATCTTGTTGAGTTCAATATTTTTTCAGGGTTAAAATTATTATTATAAATATTTAATTGATCTATGATGGTTATTATTTATTTATTGAAATTATTTTTTAAAATTTATGAAATTATGAAATTTTAGAAATTATAAATTTATACTGACTAGTGTAATATGAATCTAGTATACATTATTCTAATATTTATTTCTTCATTAAGAAGAAAATTATTTATACTATTTAAGATCTAGGTGAACCAAACTATGGTTCAATTGTATTTAAACAATTATGAGAGTTATAACATATGATATAAGTAATCATGATACATGACTAATGTGGATTTAGTTTTATAATTCATATTTTTTCATATCATATTACATGATTGATGAAAATTTTATTGTTTTTTATATTTTTAATAAGAAAAATTCAATTATTTTTGTTTTGGTTTTCATTATATTTCATGAATTTTGTATTATGTGATTCAAAATTATTGTGCATAATTGGGTGTCTTTTTCTACAATATTTATTGAATTAGTTGAAAAAAAATCTATTTGTTGGTTTGAATTATAATAATGATCTTTTCATGGCTTATGAATTTTAGTATTATTTTATAATTATTGCATTTACTTTGGATTAATTTAGGGGATCACTGAGAGGGGGAGGGGATGAATCGATGATCAATTTTTCTTTTATAAGAAAGTTTCTTAACTTCTTAAGGAAACTTTCATAACTTTCAAAATATTTTTAGAGTATGATACAATCAAATATAAATCTCAACCTCACATTTCATATGTAATAAATATAAATAGAGCGAATCATAAAATATTTACAAGGATTAGTTCAAAGACATAATTATTTATACGTTGGTTATTCCCCCCAAAATGGATTATTTTTCTAAATTATATTTGGAATAGAAAGGCATAATATAAAAAGGGTTATACAACCCAATATTCATCCTCCATCTAACCCCCAGTAATCATCTCTTCTTCCATAGTTGGTTATACCCCCCAACTATGAATTTTCATGTCCAATGAAGTTATAGATGGTTATACCCCTATCCAAAATCCTTTTTAACAACTGGTTTTACAACCCAACTACAAGCTATTTCATTACTATTTTATGATTAATTATAGAATGTTATTCACTTTCAATATAAAAAATATGAGTTACATTTACCTATATATAATAATTAAGCTCTTAAAAAACGTTATTAAGAGTCTATTATCCTTGAAACACACTTATGATCCATATTATATATAGATGTATTCAATATGAAATTTCCCAAAAAAAATTAGGAATTTTTTTAGAAAATGTTCCCCTATTTGGCCTCTATCTCGTAATCTCTATTGTATGGACTCCATATGATCGTCTCCATCTGATGCTCCTTACTATGCTTCTATCAAACCTTTTATATTCATAGTATCTATTTCCGATGACTTTCTATAATTTTCCTCTATCCCATGACTCCACCCATTAAGAATATATCTGATTCTCTTTTTTTTGATAAAGCAATTATGGCACGACACATTTATTTCTTTGGGTGAGTATAAATTAAATAAGACTCTAACTTTTATACTCCTCCACCTGATGGTTTCTTCTGATATCTCATCATCAGTATGATACAAAATCATTATATTTTCATCTTTTTTGTTTGTGAATAGTGTTAACTAAAATCATTCTTTCACCCCTTTATATAGGATCTCCCATAGTGGAAAATGTGGGAACTAAAAATCATTTCCCACTCATTTGAAACTCAAATTTTAGATATCCCACTCATTCTTAATTCGTTGGATACTTATAAACACTTAAATAAAATTCATGAATATTATTTTAATTCTCTATAATCTACAACCTTCTTTGAATTTTATTAAACTTGACATTTTGTACCTTTAGAAAACTTCCTTAACCTCAGCATGGTATCAACCTTTGAATGACCGGCTTTAGTATCGATATATTTAAGTACTTTACAAACTATTTTTAAATCTCATTAAAATTTCTCTATCTAGTGTATGTATTCCATTTTATCATAATTAGGAATTTTCTATCCATTGGTGCAGCTTTATCATTTATTTTTCTAATGGACTCATGAATATTCATCATTTGTAGCAATATCGTCAAGTTTCCCTTTATTAGGAAACTTATGTATGATTTTCTCAGTGATACTTATATCCAATGATATATCAAATATCCATCTAGTGGATCTTCATATTTTACTCTATTCAATGATACTTCATATAGATATCCATCCATTGAATGTACTCTATCATCTAAAACTTCACATGCTCTTTTATATTTGGATATATTTATCTATCTAGTGACATAAAAATCTATGTCCTTTGAATCATTCATGTGTCTGTCCAATGGGACCATTTCTGAAAGCATTGACATGTTAACTTTAGTCGGGTAGGATTTATACATATTCACTATTCATTACAACTTTATACACTACACTGGTTTCCTTTTTTAATAGCATTGAAAATATATCCTATTTTCTATGTACTCTCCCATTATCTGTCCTATTATTTTGCATTAGAAAATTTTAACTCAATCTTTGTAAGGGTTCAATAATATAAGTCAATATTTATAATGCCACTTCTTTAAACTTCATAACATGGATCACGTCATCTATATTTTCATAGTTATTAACATTGGATTCTTATTCCTTGAACTTTATCCTTTCATATTTATCATTCTATACTTTCATAGGATTATCTCCCTTGTTCTTTGTTTTGTACTTCAATTTCTTCCACATTATTCATAATCATATAAAATCAGGTTCTCCAAACCATCGTGATTTGATATTATGTGTTTATTAAATTCAATTACAATGTGAAACATTTATTCATTAACTATTTCAGGATATTCAATCCCTAATGTTTTGTCTAGTGACTTCACACAAACTTCCCTTTGTATAAACTTATAAACTTTCTTTTTAGGAAATTTTTGTCTAATTTATTGATTCATGTATTTAACAAATGTTCGATGGATTTTCATTACGAATATTTTTATAAAAATTATATTCAATTTTGAGTAGCACAAAAATTCTCATACTTGGTAAAAACTCATAAATGTTCATCTGGTTTCTTTAATCTTTGTATATCTGATAACTTGTGAAAAAATCTAACAAAAATTTCTATAAGGAAATTTCTTGTATATATCTTTGTGTGATTGGATTTACAAAAACTAAAATTCTTCTTTAGTACTCTAGCTTCTACATTTCTCACTTTTTATATATGTGTACAAACTTTTATTCTATCACGAATTCTACACTATGTTTAGATACATTAATGAATTGAATAGAATCAACTTATTTTTTTTATGTAAATTGATTATAAAATTTTATCTACAAAAACATATTTATATATAGAAAATAAATGAATCCACAAATAACTAGGTCATAAAAATATCCCCTTTATGTTTTTTTCAATACCCAAACAAAACAAAAACAATATTCATTATTAATATGTATATCAAATAATTTTTCTCTATCTAGTTTTTTCAATTTCTTTCTCCCTTTATTTCACTTCTCCCATTATTAAAAATAAAATTCAAGGGATAACAATTGGATCAACTCATATCATCTTACTTTATCTTAAAATATTCTTAAATTTATTTAATAGAAAAATAGAATCACATTAGCTTCTTAACAAATATCATTTAACAAAATAACTCTAAGTCTATATGGGTGAACCCAATATTGAAAATAAGAGTGAATAATAATGGTGTTCAATGTTTTCCATAACAAAACTTCTTTGTAGTACTTTCCTCAAGCTCATTTTAACATATTTATATCTGGGAAAATTTAAGAAACTTTGATAAAATAAATCCAACACCCATATCAAAAAATATATCAAAATAGATATAGTTTATAATTTTCTTTCCCAACATCTCAAATTTCTTATCATTATCACATCTTTTTGTGAAATATGTGACTATCATACCCCAAATTTTGATTCCCCCTCACTAAAAGGAATCACACCATTTGTTTCATGGTTAGAAATGTTTCATTGTGGAAAATTTTCCTTACTATAAAACATATACAATAATCACCCATCTTTCTATCTTCTCCATTAATTCCATGAAAGTTATTACAAATAAACAAGTACATTTAGAATAAGGAGGAACCTTAGTAGTTCTATAGAAGCAACGTTTGGACTGAGAATCTTCTCTCAGTCTCAAATTATTCATATTCTTATTAGATATTGTGTTGGATGTGTTTTATTACTATTGTTAAACCTTCTCAGATTTTGAAATATATTTCTTCTCATCTATATATACTTTAGATAAATCCTTCAACTTTTCTTCAACTCTAATTACATTTTTTTTACCATGAGTTTGTAACATCTTATTCATGATTTCCTCTTGGGATAGTAATATGGTCATGAAATATTTTGTAACATGCCCATATTGTTCAAATATCTTTTTATTTTTATAAATTTTAAACTTTGTATATATTGATAAATTTTTATCAACTTTGTTCTCATAATTAGAAGCTTCTTTCTTCCACTTTTCTTCAACTTACTTTTGTGCTTCCTCTAAATTTATATCCATGCACATTTGTTATAGATAAATAAATAAGAAATCTTTATTTCCTTTATCAAATTTTATAACCTACCAAAATTTCTTAAGCATCCTTTCTTGTTAAAATTTATTAAGATTTTGATTTTTCACTATTGAGGTCTTAGAATTTTATCTTTTTGAACATTATTTTCTTCCTCAACTTTCCTTTTTAGAAAGTTATTTATTTTTTACACACTATAGCTTCCAATTGATTCATACATATTTTCTACTATATTCAAATTATAAAAACATGAATAATTTATATGCATGAAAACTCCACAACAATAGAAGTGACCTTTGAATACTGATCTTTCAGACTAATAGTAAAACTAATACGATGTTTTTTATTGTTTTTTCTTCACAAACTGATGGAATCTTTATTAAGGGAAATAATTCCTTGAATAATTAAACCCTTTCATAGTGGAAGAATATTTCTAAAAAATCTTAGCTTTTTAACCTTTAGTTTTAGTAGAATAATATGTACATTATTGTTTTTTTAAAATATAAAAAACTTTTTTTTATAAACCTTTTCTTCATAATCTTGAGATGTTTGACCTTTAACATTAACTTATTTGGTAAAGTCTTCTATTACATTTCTTAACTAACATTGAATTATAAGAAATACTAATTTGTCTTCTAACAAATCTTATTTTTTTCATCCAAATTTTATATAGGAAAATTCATCACTTTTTCAAATTCAACTAAGTTCAACCTGTTCCTATTACTTTCTTTAACAAGTGTTGTTTCTACCATGTGGTGATTCTGATCACTAGATATTTTTTCTTATAATATTTAATATTCCTTTTTAGATCACCAACTTTTATTTTCTAATCTCTATTCACATTTATTTTTATCTAATCCTTTTTGATTTTATCAATATTCTCAAAATTTACTTTCTTAACTTATTTATTTCCTTCTTGAGTTGAGTATTTTCTTCAAGTGCTACTTCAAGAATTTATTTTATAATTAACCCAATTTATGTTATTTATTTAACATTATCATTACTTTCTAATGAAGCATTTTATTTTCTATCTTGATCAAAGAAGTTAACATGATGATCAGTTTCATCACTAGATGAAGTGTAATCATTATCTCTCCTTCTCATGAAAATTTTCTTTTTTTTACTATAGGGTATATTTTCCTTATATTTATTCCAATTTTCTCTGATAATTTTTTATCTTCTTCTTCTAACTCACAATCATCAAATTTCATCTTAGGAAAATATCCTACAAAATTTCATTTGTTATTATAATTAAAAAATTTAAGAGAGTGTTTACCTTTGCCTTTCTTATTTCACTATTTGTATATTTTTAAATTAAGAGAAATAATTATGTTAGAATATTATATTTCTTCCACTATATATAAATCACTTTATTCTTCTTTAGCTTCATTATCTCTAAGCTTTCCTTTTAAAAAACCATTAAAATCTATTTTATTCCCAATGTTTTTCTTAAAGATTGATTATTTCAACATTTTATATGCCAAAAAAATATTACGAAGTTCATGTTAGGATAAATAATATCAATATTCTAAATCTAATACTTTGTTATAAAATCTATCTTGATAGCTTCTCATCAATTTTATAATGATATTAGAATCTTCCAGCTTATCACCAAAACCTCTAATATTGCTGAAATTCTCATTAACTCTTCAAAAATAGTCATCGATACATTCATCATCATCCATCTTAATATCTTAAAAGTTTATCCAATAAATTTATAGATTATATTATTTAACATTATCATTTTCTTAATATATTATTCTCAATTTATCCTATATTTTATTAGCTGTTGGCAACCTAATAATCTATGTATAAACATTTTTTATGAGAGCCATCATCATTAAATTATAATATTTTCCATTAACTTCTAAATTTATCTTATCAAAAAATGTCATAGAAACATCATTAAGGAGAGGAAATAACATTATTAACCCATATATAACTTTAAGGATAGTAGATAAAAGACATGGTAATATCATGTTATTCCAACTGCGATAGTTTCCATCACTAAAAATCGGAACACACCTGTTTCTCACTAAGCCGAAATTCTCCATTATCAAGGTTGGATATTTCAGATAATAACTATAATATAATAACAATTTTAGTACCCTTAGATACATATATAAGATCACTGATAGGGGAAAAGGTGAATCATTTATCACTTTTCCTTTTATTTGAACGTTTCTCAACTTCTTAAGGGAACTTTTTTAACCTCTAATATTATTTTAATTTTACAATCCAATAAAATATAAATATCAGCCTCAATTTCTTATAAAACACATATAAAGATAGAGTATAACATGATATTTACATGGTTTGATACAAAGACCCAATCCTTATCATTTTTTATTCCTCTCAATATGAATTATTGTACTAACATCGTTTCAAAATAAAAAGTCACAAGAAGAAACTAGTTATATCCCCCAGTATTTATCTTACATCCAACCATAGTACAACCCCCAAAAAATCAACTATTTTTACACATATTATTATTCCCCCAACTATCATAAATTTTATCCACTGAATTCACAGTCTTTTATACACCATAGATAAAAAATTATATTTTAGCGATTGGTTATAACCCTCAGCTACAATCTATTTTCTTCTTCTTTTCTAATCCACTTTAGGAATTTCTTCACTTCCTCTAAAATAAATATGGATCAACTTGACCTGTATAAAATCATCAAGATCTTCAAAAATACTATTAAGAGTATGTTTTTCTTGAAACTTCATCCAGATCTTTGGTAGACATGGATTTAATCAATCTAAACATTCCCAAACTTTATTAGGAAAAAATTATTATAAAATGTTCATCTATTTAGCCTCCATCTGGAAACCTCTATAGGATGGTATCTATATGATAGTCTCCATCTGATACTCATTACCATGATTCATTCTACCCTACTATATTTAGGGTACCATCATCTGATGACTTTTTTTTTGTTTTCCTCTATTCGATAGCTCCATTTGTTAGGTATCCATTTGTTTTTCTCTATATAATAAAGTAATTATGGACCATAACATTTATTTCCTTGGATTAGTAGGAACTGAATCAATAACTCTCATTTTTATTCTTCTCCATCTAATGGGTTCATTCGATAGATCAAATTTAGTATGACAAAAAATATTCAGTACTTCATTTTTTTTAGTAATCAATATTATGTATAATCATAATTCCACCCATTTATATAGGTTCTCCCATAGTGGAAAATACAAGAGATCAAAATGAATTTCCCTCTTACATGAAAGTAAAATTTTAGATATCCCACTCATTTATAATTTAATGGATTCTTCTTTAAACCATCAAGAATATTTATGAAATTTCATGGAATTATTTTGAATCCATGAACTTATTTGAATTTACTTAAACTCAAGGTTAAGAAACACAAAAAAACTTCTTTAACCTTGGTATGACACCTAAATTTAAAATGAATAGCTTCATTATTGACATATTCAAGTACGTTACATAGTGTTTATAAATATCCTTATAATTTATATACCTTGTGTATGATTTTTAGTTTATATTTATTAGTAATTACTTATCCATTGGAACACATTTAACATTTGTTCATCCAATGAACTCCAGAAAAATCATCATCTGTTGTAATTTAATCCAGTTTCCCTTTATTAGGAAACTTCAATATGATGTTCTCAGTTATATATATTTCCAATTATATCAAATGTCTATATCTATTAAATCGTTATACTTATGTATAATGATACTTCGTATATATATTTGTTTGGTGAAACTCCTCTGTCATCTCAAACTTCTTACACCCTTTTTTTGGATATATTTCTCCATCCACTGACATAAAAAATATCTATCTATTGAATATTTCATGTGTTTTTATGATGGAAATTTTTCTAATAGAAGTGAAATGTTAACCTCAGTTTGGAAGAATTTATACAAATTCTCCATTCATTTGAAATTCATGCACTTCACAAGATTACACTATCTAATAGCTTTGAAAAGCTATCATATTCTTGATGTACTCTCACGTTTTATATTTTATTATTTTGTATCAGAACATTCTAACTCAATATTTCT
This sequence comes from Viscum album, assembly GCA_963277665.1. Lineage (NCBI taxonomy): Eukaryota > Viridiplantae > Streptophyta > Magnoliopsida > Santalales > Viscaceae > Viscum > Viscum album. Next base: position 1,651,065,468 of record OY728152.1, read on the forward strand.
ATGTATGAAACAACATTGGTCAATATTTATATATCCTCTTATTTAATCTTATAACTTGGATCTCATCATCTATATTTTCATTTTCATTAAGACTAACTTCTTATTCATTAAACTAATTTGCATTTAATATTTAGAAATCTACAATTAAATATAATTTTCTTCCTTTGTTATTATTTTTTTACTTAAAAATTTTCCTCATTTTTTTCAATAACATAAAATCAGTTTCTTTTGACAAGTATTGTTTGAATATTTTTGATTGGTATATCCAATTACATTTTGAAAAAACTCTCTAGAAACCCTTTAGAGAAATCAATTCTATGAAATTTCATCTATTGAATTCATGTAAAATTGTATTTATATAAACTTGGAAACTTTCTTGGTATGAAATATTTTTATGATTTATTCATCTTTGATTTTTCAAAAAATGTTAGACTAATTCACGTTTTTAAATTTTATGAAAACTATTTTCTCGATTTTCAGTATCTATACCTTTTTAATAATTTATACAAACTCATAAATGTTCATCTCATTTCTTAAGGTTTTTTATGTCGAATTAATTTACACAAATAATTTATAAAAATATCAATAAGGAAATGTCATCCAGATATCATTATCAATTTTTGTGTCTCTGGAAACTCAAATTATTTTTTAGTACTACATATTGGACATTTCTCACTTTGTACAAATGTGTAAAAAATTTTATTAGATCATGTGTTCTTTATAATTTTTATGAACTTTGATTAATGGAATAAATTAATTTGATTTTGTTAAGGAAAATTGTTATGGATCTTTTTCTACACACACATATTGATATATTGATAAAAAATAAAACCAATGATCACTTGGACCTAAAAATTATATAATTTAAGTTATATATCATGGTGAAATAGTTTTTTTATTGGATCTTGGTATATATTTATGTACAATCATATAATTAACATCTATGAAGGTTTTACAAGAGTTTTTTATTGAATATTTATTATATTCCTATAATATAACTTAAAATATTATATTACATTACTAAATAATTAGATTTTTGATTGTATTTTTTGGTATTTATGATCTACTTATTTATTTCAGTCATAAAACAAGATTGATAAAAATTTATTATATGAAGGGTTATTTTTCATCTGACAAAAGAGAGTGTATTAGAACATAATTTATAAAGAGGATAATGATTTTTTTAAAATTGATAATATATAAATCCATTAAATTTTAACTAAACAATTGGGTATGAGAGGGGCAGTTAAATCTTACTATATGTTGAGAATTTCATTATATTATTATTTTATTTATGGGACATAACATTTGATCAAGGAAAATAATATTTTTCCCACACATCATTATTTTTATGTTATATTTAATAATAAAATATATAAATTATTTTAAGGGGATTAAAATGTGTATAAGATCAATATATAAGAACATATATCCTACTTAAAGGTTAATCAACATGTGATAGAGTTTTCTAGGTATGTTTCATGACATGATGATACTAAAATCCAATAAATATAAATTATGAGTGTCTTTAATTTATTTAAATTCATTTCAATATCAATAAAATATTGATGATAACAATTTTATATAATAATTCCATAATTAAAGATAATTTTTTTATTTGATTTTAAACGAGTTTCATGGAGAATGGACCATGTTATAAAATAGGAATATCCATTTTTTATTTGATAACCAACTTTATGGTAATTTCTATCATTCACTTTTTATTTGATTTTTTTAATGTAATTTTTTTGATATTTTTCATATATAGGTTGTAGTCCTCATTTATTAACTTAGTATTGAATTTATAATGTTTATATTGAACCACTCTAATGTCTGTAATTAGTAATAATGAGTTTAATGTGATCTTTTTGTGTAGAAATGAGTCACAAAAAACTTATATTGAAATTATAATTGATAGAAAGATAAGTAAATTTGGTTTTATGTGTTTCAATTTTATATATTATTCATCCTTCCATGAAAGATGCATTTTAATACTTTTCTATTGAAATAAGAAAAAAAATATTTATAGGAAAACTTGATGTATTGTAAGTGTTTCTCTCCTGGTTCATGTTAGCTACATTCTCATCAATAAACATCTAGGTATTTATCATATTTGTTTTTAGGTTTTAGAACTGATGAGGTTGTTATTTTTATCCTATGTTTTTCAATTTCTCTCTTGTTTTTCAAAGTTGTTAGTGATTTAGATTTATCTCATTCATCTACTTCACTATTATAATTTCTTTCCCCTTTAGAACTGTGGAGTTAGTCATGATGACTAAAATTTATTCAAGATGTATGTCATTATTTTTGGATCTATGGTATTCAACATAAAATGATATAACATGTGGAAGATTTATATCCCATATTTCATCAATATATCTCAATTTGGGATCCTTCTTTATTTTTTATATATCATGTAAGATATTATATAATGTAGGATTTTTTGGGAGTCTTATTATTCATCTCTATTGGGAATCACCACTAGTTTTAATTATGTGGGATAATCTTGTTGTGGTAGAGTCAATACCGATCTCTTATTCACAATGGAAATGTTTAGTGTTTTAATATTTTTAAAGGGATATTTTTGTGGACTAATTTTATTGAATATGTAATTTTATTCTTTCATATGTTATGAAATATACTTTTCAATCATTTATTTCTTTTCTATTTATTAAAATTAAATTAACATGAATAAGTGAATCTTCAACTCTATTTCACTAGGGTTCTATGGGTGGAGAGAGACAATGATATTCATCAATATCTATTTTTATGGGTAATGATTCAGGGTTCTAAAAGTTTCAAAAGACGTTATTATATCCCTCATAATATCAATGAGATAGTTTACAATGATTATGCCATGGGATACAAATATTTGGGCAATGTATTACTCCTTAAGGGTTTTTTCTCACCTATTCTTCAACAACGTCAATTTTAATCCCACCCATACGACTGATCCATAATGTTAGATACCTTAAATATGACTCATTGAGTTCTAAATCCCATCAATTGGAAGAGAATTCTATGCATGTATCAGCGAGAAACTATACCCTCAGTATTATAACACAAAATACTAGATAAATAACATGGAAATCCATAAAATAAATATAATATTATATTGAAACATATGAAATTAAATTGTTAAGCTATAAATAATAGATAGAACAAACTATGATATAGAAAATTAACCCATATCATGAAAAAATAATTATACATCTGAATAGCATTGACTGATGGCCAGATCACACATAAATATAGTGAAAATATAGGAGGGGAAATACAATAAATAGAAAAGGAGACACCAATATAATTCCTTATCCCTGCCATAGAATTGTCACCACATCCTTAAAAAGTTAATTCAGTTAACTCATGCATGTTATGTCATTTTCCCTAAACTACATGTCAACAACAAGTCCATTAAGTAACACAAGTAAATATTCTTCCAAAATTCATACATTTTTAAAAGTAGATAGAGGCTTGGTTACCTTCGATGATAATGATAATGAAAAGAATGAGTAAATATTCTTCCAATTTCCATAGGTAAAAATTCAAGTATGGTATATGGATAATGGCTACTCAAGAAACATGAGAAAATATTCTTCCAATTTCTATACAATATCAAAAGTATATTGAGGCTTGGTTACCTTTGATGATAATGATAAAGGAAAAATAATTAGAGTTGGATTAGTTAGAGATTAAAATTCAATCTTGTTCAATAAAGTCTATATGTTCAATGGTTTAATAATATGATAAGTACTTCTCAACTCTATGATTATGGTTATTATTTTTATTTTTCTAATTTTTTTTAAATATATTTAAAGATAAATTTCTTATGTTTAAGGAAAATAGATCTAAATGTTCTTATACTTTGGATCTCAATTCCTTATGTAAATAGAATGTGAATTGTTTAACCGATGAAATAAATGAGTCATGGATTTGGAATAGGAGACTTGGACATTATAACATATTTTATCTATAATAATTATCTTAAAAATATTCAGTTTTTGATATTCCCAATCATAAATTTGATTAGAATAGACTTTTTGATTTGTGCCAAATAGAAAATTTATATAAGCTTTCTTTCTAAATATATTAACAAGGTTTATATATATAATCCTTTAGAACATATCCATATTATTTTTTTGGACCTTAAATAATAGAAAGTTTGGTTGAAAGATTCTATGTTTCAGTTTTAGTTGAAGATTTTTCAATATTTACCAAGGTTTATTTCATAAAACACAAAAAATGAATTTTTTGTATTTTTTAATTTTTTTGTAATGATGTTCAAAAAAATATATTTTAAGATAATTTAATTAAGAAATAATCAAGGGGGAGAGTATGTGAATCAGGAATTTAAATAATTTTTCTCAATCAGAGGTATTAAACAAACATTTTTACTTCTCCAAGAACACGTTAACAAAATGGAATTATAGAAAGAATAAATATGACGATTCAATAAATTAAAAGAACTATGTAAACTGAATATAGTCTTCCTACCTATTTTTGGGTTGAATTTGTTAGTATATATTTTATATCAGGAATAGATTTTTAAAAAGGCCTATTCTAAAAAATATACCCTATGAGTTATGGAATCACAGAAAATATTAATTTGGACACTTTAATGTTTTTTGGATGCAAGGTGTATTTATTGAATACTAAGTAAATCCTTGGAAAGTTTTATCAAAATTTTGATGAAGGAATATTTCTAACACATTCTTCTACTTATAAAAATTTTATAGTGTTTAATAAAAATTCAAGGATAGATAAATAATATGTTCTTATGATGTTTGATAAAAATGATCATTTTGATCACAAAAAAATTCAAATAAATGAAATTACCTATTATTTTAATAACTTTACACTTGAATCTCCTAAACATGTTTTTAAAAGAAAATTAAAATTTGTTGAGAATTGATCTTGTTTTAATGAACATGAAACTAGTGAACCTGAAAGTGTCATAACTAGAATACCTATAAACCTAAAATATGAACCTTTAGAGACTATTATAGGGATCCTAGATACATGTATTAGTACTATAAGGAATATAGGAAACCTAGTTTAGTTCTCTTTATTTCTATCACAATTTAAACCTAAATCTGCAAAGAAATCCTTAGTGAATGAGAGTTGGTTAATAGACAAGAAAGAAAAACTAAACCATTATTAAAGAAATAATGTTATAGAATTAGTTGATAGGCTCAAAAATAATATGATAATATGAACTAAATGGGTCTTTAAAAATAAATAATATATTAATGCATAATCACTGGGAATAGGTCTAGGCTAGTTTCTAAACAATACTACCATGATAAAGCAATATGTAATGAATAAAATTTTTACCTAGTTGGTAAATTATAATACATTAGGATATTTTTATCCTATTAATCTTTTAAGAATTTTAAATTATATCATATGGATGTAAAATAAACTTTTTTAATAGATTTTTTATTGGAGTAAATCTAGGATAAGAAACCTATTGTTTTTGAAAAAACTCAATGAAAAAATTATATTTTTAAACTTACTAAATATATTTATGGATTTAGATAAGTACCAAGGTATTGGTATCGAGAATTAATTTATTTTCTTTCAAAAAATGATTTTCAATGGGATTTTAATATCCTACCTTTTTTAACAAAAAATCTTGTTCATATATTTTATTAGTATAAATCTATGTATATAATGTTATTTTTTATTCAACTAAAAAAATTGAGATTGTTTCTCAAAAAAATTCTAAATGTGTATGATGGGAGAAATTAATTTCAATCTTGGTTTTAAAATTTATCAAAATAATTTTATATATTTTTTGAATAAAAGTAAATATATTGTTAATTTATAAAAAACTTGGACTTGAAAATAGTATGCCTTATGAAACACCCATGTGTACTAATATAAAAAAATTATTTTTTTGAATTTAGAAAAAGAGTTAACAACATGTTATATAGAGTTATTTTTTGTTGTTTTCTATATCTTACTGTTAATATGATAGATATTATGTTTTAAAATTGTCTTTTTGCAATATTTCAAACAAACCCAAAAGAATCCCATATTAATGATATTAAAAGATTTTTTTTGATAATTAAATGGATATATTTTTATATATCTAATATTTCTAAATAACTTGGATTTTAATTTAATTTCGTATTCAAATGATGATTTTGGAGGGTTTAAGTTAGATAGAAAAATCACATCAGGATGTTTTCACTTTTCAAGAAAGTATCTAGTTTTATAGTCTAGTATGAATAAAAATATACTTGCATTATCAACAGGTGATAAACAATATATATTTACTTGAACTTGTTATACATATGTGTTATGGAGAAAACACACTCATTTGTAGTTTTGACTAAATTTTAATCATATTCTTATTTTATGTGATAATACTAGTGCAATTAATTTTTCCAAAAATCATGTGAGTCACTCTGGGAATAAGTATATTGATATAAGATATTATTTTCTAAGAGAACATGTCATGAAAGGTGATGTAACTCTTGAATTTGTTTTTAATGAATATTAACTTTCATATATTTTTACCAAACTACTTACCACTACTAGTTTTTGATTTAATTAAGGGGGAGTTTTGTTTATTTAATTTATATTAATTGTTTTAATAATAGGTCACATTTTTTACATTAATTCAATTTGGATAATAATTTTTTCAATTTTTTTTATGTTTATTATTATCAATTATATAGTTTGAGATTTAAAATATTTATTTTGTATTTTGGTCTTTTCGAATTTGTTTTTTCAATTTTAAAAATATTGAATGATTACATAGAGTGTTTGGATTTAGAAACCAAAACAATGCTAAAAACCTGTTAGAGATAATCTCTCTCTATCACCTTTGATCTCATTCCCTTTCAACCTCCCGAGCTCCTGATCTCTCTTTAAACACTAATATCTAAACCTAAAACCTTATGAACCTTTGAAATGATAAATACCAAGAGAACTGATGAAGCTTGAATTAGAATATCAAAGCATCAATGGATATCAAGTTAAGATAGAAATGTTCCTCAAGATAAATTCATCCACTTGAAATGGGACTTATAGAAGAATCATTTAATAACGTGAGATTTAGGTATTCAATGTTTGGAGTTCATTTTGAATGGTTAAAATACTAAGTATATATTCGAGACCAATGTGAAGAAATTTTATTAAAATAATTTGTTTATTTTTGAAGATTCCAAGGATGTCATCTATTGAAAGGTAAACAATAATGAGATTTCAATTTTTATAGTGAAAATTACTAAGATTTATTTTTGTCCCCATGAAGGAGACTTTCACTTCAATATAATATCAATAGGATATGAATTTTATAATTATTAACATATAATTTCATTTTAGTTTGGAACTACCCAAGTTAGGAAGTTGATGGTGAAGGATCTTGAAGTTGACCTTAGGGTACTGGTATTGTTTATCTAGATAACTATAGTGCTAATTATTAATGATCTTGAAAATATTTACTTCCCTGATATGCACATCATGTTTTTGATGTTGAGTTAAATTAAGTTAAATTTTTGTAGATATATGCATCAATACATGCACCATTTCTATTTGAGGGTTTCTAGGATGTCTTTCTATTCATATTGATGGGGTTTTTTATCTATTTTTGTATAAAAAATATATGGCCAATGACATCTAAACTGGAATCAAATGTCATCTTAGATACATTATATCTGTGTAAATACTGAGGATGTTTTTTATGGATCTTAAAAAAGGGTATGCTAATGCCAATGGGTGATGAAGATAATGATTAATTTGGTGATCATTCTCAGGGGGATACCAAAATCCAAAATTTTTCTACTTTAGTAAGGTTTAATTTGAAATATATTGGAGAATCATGATAATAAAGAGAATTAGAAGTAGTTAGAGGTATATAAGTTTTTCCAACCAACATTTCAGTCAACACAGAGAGAGGATTAAGATTGGATGTGAGTAACCCAACAACTATTTTAGGGATTTCTAAAATTCCAAGATCTTTTGAAGAACCCTCTAGTGTGGGTAGCAGTACAACTCTTAATCCAAGATCAAGATAAAGATAATAGCCCATGTATCTAGTTGATACTACTAATGTTAGAGAGGTATACCAACCTATTTTTGAATAAAGAGTTAAGGAATATGTTGCGACTATTTTTGAATAAAGAAAAGAATAAACAGGTATTTAAGTTTCTTCATAAAGAATAGATGAAGTTCAAGAGGAGTTTTTGGATCATGAAAATGAGAAGGTGGATCATGTATAAAAGAATTTGGATCATTATGAGGAGTAGGAAAATAAGATAGATAATTATTATAGAATTTTTGACACCCCTTTAGATGAATCAACTGATCTGATTGGTAATCCAATTGTTTATTTTCTTAAGGATTCCTTGAAAAATCATATCAGTGAGGTTAATGACTAGACTAAAATCATTAAATATTTTAAATTTCTATCTCATGAAAGAATATAAGTACAATTCCTTCCCTTGTATAATGTAGGTTACCAATAAATAATAATATATAAGGAATCTTCTGATTATCTTGATACTCATCTTGAGTATAAAATTTCTAAATTCAATCAGATGAGGTATCTTAATAATCAATTACAAAGATAGTTGTAAACTTCTAGATATTATTTTAAAGATTTATAGAGTTAAAATGTTCCAAGAATAGAGTTAGAATAAATATACGATCAATTAGAAAATGTTAAATAAAAATAACTCTCAAAAAGAGATTTTGATTCTTTTAACAGGGAGATGGATGATCAGAATGGAAAATTTTTAGTTGAATCAGTTTCTAAGTTTTATTTTAGATATTTGAAGAATTATTTAACAAAACAGTCTGATTCTTTCAGAGAAAGTTCAATTCAAGTAAGGTCTTCTAATTTAATTCAAACAACATCTCTAGATATCCTAATGATATTTTAATATGTTATAGATATATTATTTTTCTTAAGTGATAATATTCCAAGCTTATAGTATGATATAAATCCACATCTCATTCATATTGAAAATCAGAACAAGCTCATCATAATGTTATCATCTGTAGAGTCTGGTGTAGGATTCTTAGTTAATTATATTATAATAATTATGTAAAAATGTCCAATAATTGGATTATATTCATAATTTTATGAAAGTAAACTTGATTTATGACTTGAAGATGATTCAGGATCTAAAGTTGTTAATGAAGAAGTGGTATGGGTCATTGAATCAAAATTTCGAGCTATTGATAGTAGATATAAAGGTTGATCACTAGAATATATGTGGTTCACTAATTTCAAAATGTTATTTAGATGATCTAGAACCTAACCCCCTTCCAATTATACCCCTTGGCATAACCATTTTTTTATTTAAAAACTCTTTGTAATCAAAGATACATAATACAAATAAAATATATTTTTTTTGATTTTTTGTTATCTATTTTTTAACTATTTTTTTTTTCTTTTTTACTATCATTTCATGTCTAAACCTAGTCACCATTCATAAAACTTTTATCTTTGGATCAATATAACATTCAATAACAGTTTTTTACAACATTAACTATGTTCTATTACATTATTATACCATTTTTAATCACAAAATGGGGAGGAAATTGAATAAACATAACATTTATATGTCTATGAAATTAAATAATATGATTTTTCAATATCCTTATATATTTAAAAATATTATAATTTAAGCGGATAAAGGATAAATTTTTATAACCAAGACTTTCTTTTTCAAATCCTTTCTATTTAATTATTTTATGATTTATATGAAAAATTTGGATAGATACAATCTCTTTTTTATTTATTATCATTTTATTTGATTAAAAATTAAAAGCTTTTTTGTGTCGACATTTATATATTTTCTTTGGTTTTTTTGATCATAAAAAACTTGGATATTGTTGGGAATATGTTTATCCAACAATTTTAGTAGTTTCTCATTAATTTTGATGCACACAAATGCCCACATTTGAGTTACTAATAAAATTTCCTTAATTGAATTTTGGAATAAAGTTACTTGGAATAATTATTTAACACTATAAGAAACTCATTTTTAAATTTGGATAGAGTTTATTTTTCATTATTATTCTTATTATTTTGAAGAATTCGAGAATCATTGTTCATAACCATACATTTGAAGTAAACATTAGGATTGAGAACCCTACTTTTGTAAGGAACACTTCTTTTATAACCATATGATTGGTCTGAAGATTGAGATTGGGAACCATAATTTTTTGTTAAATAATATGTTTGCATACATGATGTATGGTTCATCAAGCCAACATTCATAATCAATCTTATAATGTCAACCATACATTTTAATATTATCCCTACATAGTGAAACCCTACATTTGACTCAGCCGTATATGAGATTTAAATTATGGATTATTTTCCATGATCTCTATAATATTTTTAGTGTAAATATCTATTTAAATATTTTTAAAGAGCAATTAAAAGGCCTTTATTAAATTAATTAAATTGTTTCTATTTCTAAGGGAATTCATTATTTTCTCTAGGTGTTTAAATTGAAATTTCAAACATGATGTGTGTTTTTAATGATTATGTTATATTATGTGATATTTCTATATTTTTTTGACCTTAAGTAAATAAAGATTCATATAAAATAAAAATAATCACATATTATTAAAAGATTTATCTATTTATCTGATGTACTATAATTTAGAGACATATATGTTTTTATCTATTTTTGTTTGATCATCTTAATGTTGATGTATCTATTATCAATATTTTTATTATATTTCATCGAAGAAATTATCTTTGATAAACTTTAAAGGATTATATTTTTTGTTCTATTACCATTTGATCATATTAATAATACTATATCTTCTGTCATAATTATTTCAAGAGTTCATCAAAGTAATTATCAGAGCTATACGTTGGATACATATATGTTTTTCATCTATTGAGTGTTCTCTCCATTTCTCTTATAAGGTTGTTCTTCCTACTACAATGTGATTTCTAATTATTCTATCAACAAGAAATATCATAGAATCTTCTAAAGGAAATATCATTAAATGTATTATTTTTACTTCTAAAGAACTCTATGTTTGTTAGTTTATGTTGTAACTATGTTCCAAATCTATTTCAACAATTATCATCTTATCACATTTTCTGGAAGTATCAAATGCTTGAAATCAGTCCTGGTGGAATCATACTATGATTTTTTTTGATGTTCCCTATAAAAGAACCTAACTTTTTTATGGCATCTACTGCCAACACTTAGTTTTAGAGGTCTCGAGATAAGAGGAAATGTTTAGTGAAAACCATAAAGATCACTAAGAGACTATCAATGGAGTGGACTAGGGGAATATAATGCCTATAACCACTATAAAAATTTATAATTTATCTTCATTATCTTTATACTAAATAAACTATTTAAATTAAAGAACACAATAATATGTTAGAAATAAAAAATGGATTATGTTTGATTTTTAAAGATCTTAAAGAAGGATGCAATTCACCCCTATTATGTCTTCATATTATTTAAACATAACAATTTCACCATTAAAACTTCACAAACTTTTCTTACCTTATGATGTTAAAATATTTCTATAAATTCCTTTAGAAAACATTAAACATGTATCTTGTAGAATAGAATTCATAAAAATTGTTCACTCATGTTTAACCTATGTAATAAATAACTAACTCATAGTAAATTCCATAGGAGTAACTAAACCAATTATCTCCTTAATTTTCACGTTTAAATACTACATTATTACCAAATTCATTTGAGATCTATATCTGGATCACCGATTGTCATGATCTATATTAGGCTCTCCCATTATCATCTATAATTATCATGTACCATTTTATGAATAATTTTTTTAATCTTTCACATTATCATCATAAAAACCTTGTAAAACTATTTCTAAACTATTATAAAATTAATTTCCATTCTTGTATAATGACGATTAGAAATATAAATTTTCTTTAAAAAATATTTAAATTGAAAAAAATCCAAGAAGAGTGGGAATAAAATAATATTTGAAAAACCATATTAAATTATAGAGGAATATTTTTAATTACTAATAGCTATGATATATGGAAAATGTTGTCAAGATTCAGAAAATAAATGAAAATTTATTTTTTACTTTGGTAAAAAACCTCAAAATGTCCTTTATGGTAAATGTTTAAAATATTCATTTTTATACCTTTAAAAATAAAAAAAATAGTTGAAAATGGATTTTAAATATATTCTGAGAATAAATAAGAAATTTTTTGAAACTTTTGATGAGAATAGATATAAAGGATAAATAATTGAATGTAATACTTTAAAATAAGTTTTTAAAGAAAATTCCCTTACATTAAGTCCCATCTAGATTTGTATGTTCTCTAAATCTTGGATAATAAAATTATATTCATTTTATAATTTCTCAATAAACTTATTAATATTAATTTTACCATTATTATTCCATTTTTTTCATTTGTTGCCATTTTTTATTGAGTCGCTAAAATGGTTAAGTTCATGTAAGGAATTTTGGGGTATTTCGGTTTATAACCTCAAAACCTCATTAGTGTGTTGACTATGGTCAAAGAGTTTTTGGTTCCATTGTAATTGTAACACCCCAAGATTTTTTGAATTATTTTTTTTTCAGTTAAATATAAACATTTTTATATTTTACATTGCCTAAAAAGCTTATTTTATCTTTCATTTCTGGCAATAATGAGTAATATTTCACTATATAAAAAAAATCCCATTTTATCTTGTGTTATATGAAAAAATAATAACATGCCTGACATGTGAAACCAAGCTTCAGTCAGTGCTGTCTATCATCTGCATCTAACACAACATGGTGCTGGCATATCCCATGCAGGGGTGAGTATAACGACACTCAGTAGGGAACTTGAGACCCTCTAGGTCTCACAAAATCCATCAAGGATAAATCAAAAAGTATGAAATCAACAGATAACCTTACCAAGGTATATGCCCATACATATACCTAAGTTATCAAGTAATTGATCTCAATAATGAGGAAAACACAGAGGTACTGACTCATCTCACACCATGATTTATTCTAGGGGTAATATCAAGTAACATTGCCAGTCACAATGTCGAACACCTCGACTTCTGGAGAACTCCTCCTCTATTGAGTACAGTGGGCCAGCCGCGTCACACAGAGGCACATCCCACTAGCCTTGGACTGCTGAGGTACTCCTCCTGTCGAGTACCTTGAGTTTACCACGTCCCCAAGACACTCCCCACCGTGGGTCTGCCGCGTCACCAAGGCACTCCCCATCATGTCCTACTGAGGTATTCCTCCTGTAGAGTATCATGGGTCTGCCGTGTCACCAAGGAACTCCCAACCATGTGTCTGCCGCGTCACCAAGGCACTCCCCACTAGGCCTGTCAAGTCACTCCAAGTCGAAATGGTCAGCAGTCATCAAGTCTCAGCTAGCCACTGGGTTCCCGTAATATTCTCACTCGTCTCCGAGAGGATCTGCATCATAAGCTACTGGTTGATACTCCAACTACCACGAAGTCCCATGATGAAGTATCTCAAAGGTCTGCCACATCATAGGGGTGTCACCCAAAGAGATGGTGCATCAATTGGACGCCCAGTCTGTGAGTTATTATCCTTTTATTCCCAGGGGCTTGGTTGGATTCGTGCACGATCCAACCCAACTGTTCCCCATCTTAATCCAAACATAGTGGGGTATCACTCAAAGTTACCGACTCAATCCAAGGTTCCCAACGCCACTGACGGTTCATCTAAAGGATGTACGGTGCCAAAGCTATGGCCAAAAGAACGTAATTGGATCATAGTGGGCTTGGGTATGGTCTGACCTGGTCCAACCGACTCGGCTCGACCCGGCCTGGGATGACCCGGTTCGGGTCAACCGGGCCTAACCCACTTGGTACGGCCTGGCCCGGCAGGCCATGAGGGGTAGTAGAGGGCTGTGGGGGGCTATGAGGCCGCAGAGGGTGCTGCATGGGCGTAAGGCCACGGGGCGGCGGTCTAGCCGCGGGGGGGGGGGGGGGGGGGGGGGTTCCGGTCGCGGGGTGGAGTTTCGGACGCAGGGCGGTGCCTCAGTAGTATGACGGAGGTCCGGACACAGGGTGGTGGTCCGGTCATAGGGGGGGTCTGACCATTTGGTGGTCGTTCGACCGTGGGGTGGTGCGGAGCTGTGGATGGCTGTGGCGGCCGCCATCGACGCGGAGGCCACATGGTAGCGCTGAGGTCACAGGGCGGCGGTGATGGCTGGGGGGCGGTGCCATTGCGCCATCGCCTTCATCGCGGCCGGCGGTCATGTCGCCCGCTGTTCTCGTGCCCCAAACATGGATGGTTTCCGTCCTCCTCCATCGCGAAGAACACCACAAGATTTGAGGAAGGGTTGGGCCACGTTGGTTTGGCCCGTACCCTCCGCGTTAGGGTGGTAGCATATGGCTCATCAAGAACATGAGAATGAATGACAAATCCTATCATCCCATAATGATTGTTCCCAACCTGCAAAAAGGATAGAAGGGGTGTACATGGAAAGTGATAAACAAATAGAAATAAACCCCTACCTCATTTGCTTGATGACGTCGAAGAGGTCGCAAGGAAGAAGATAAATCGTTGGGAAAAGATAGACGTCAGTGTTGTCGGCATTTTCCTCGATTGTTGGTTCGTGTGTCATTGGAGATTCTTTGATGGAGTTTGGAGAAGAAAACATTGAAGGAGAGGCATTCTTCATTGGGGTTCTTCATTGGAGAGCTTTTCTCCCAAAGCTCCTCCTCTCCTAAATCCACCAAAATGAAATGGTATCCCCAAAATAATAGATTATGTGGTCTATTATGTTTGTTGGAATATAATTCAAATTGGGTTAATTAATCTCATAGGTTGGCACAATTAAAGTGGTGCATTGGCTTAATTACTGTGGAGGAGGGTTGGCACAATTAAAATTGGAGGATTTGAAGAGGCTCTACGATATTTAATGAGGGAGTTGAGAGGTTTAGGCCTCAAGTGGTCCCCACCACCATAACCTCTCATGATAGGTTAGGCTTGGGTGGTCCCCACCACCATAACCTCTCATGGGAGGTTAAGGTCTGGTGGTCCCCACTTCTCAACTTCCACATGGAGGTTTTAACAAATTAAATAAAAATAAAAGCAACACTAATTTATTTTTATTTTATTCATTCTCAAAAAACCCAAAAACTGACTTCCACCCTCGACCAACTGCCGTCGAGGTGAAAGCCTCTTTAAGCGAATACCAGTGCTGTGAGTTTAACGGTGCCCTCATATTTCAATTCTGAGCACCGGTTCAAAAGTTATAAAAACCTGCTCGCATGTTTACTGAACGTACCTGAACAAAAACTAAAAAATTCATTTTGGGAACTTCGGGCCTCAGAATCATGTGCCATCAATTTTTGTGGACTCATAAAATTCCCATTTATTTAAAAAAATTCATGGAAATTCTAGGTCTTTACATTCTCCCCACCTCAGGGATCTATGTCCCCATAAGCCATAACTCCAACTAGGTAAAAAAGTGGGGGTATTGAGCACGCATCTGAGTCTCCCACTCCCATGTGCTCTCCTAGAGGTTCTCGTGCTGCTAGCAAACGTGCACCAGAGGTATCGACTGTCTATGAAGTACCTGATCCTGTAAATCCTCAATCTCTACTAGAACCTCTGTAAAATTCGCCACATTGTCGACGTCCAACTCGCCAGGGTCGATGATGTGAGAAGGGTTGTGCACATATCTCCTCAACTGGGAAACGTGGAAGACGTCATGCACCTGGCGCAACTAAGGTGGAAGAGCTAATTGGTATGCCACCTCGCCAACTCTACTAAGGACCTAAAAAGGATCGATGAATCTAGGATATAACTTTCCACCATGGCCAAATCTCCGTAGAACTCATCATAATTAGACCCATAGAAAGACGTGGTCACCATCCTCAAACTCCAGAGGTCTCCATCTCCTATAGGCATATGACATATGCCTACTCTGTGCGGTCTTCATCCGCTCCTGGATGATCTGTACCTTCTCTATGGTAGCCCATACCATATCTGGTGCCACTAGTGCTGACTCCCCCAGGTCAATCCAGCACAAAGGTGATCTGCAAGGTCTCCTGTACAACACCTCAAAAGTGTCATCCCATTGGTGGAGTGATAACTGTTGTTGTATGAAAACTCCACCAAAGGTAAGTGAACCTCACAACTGCGACCAAGGTCGGGGACATAAGCACACATCATTTCCTCGAGGGTCTGAATGGTCTGCTCAGTCTAACCATCTGTCTGAGGATGGAAGGCAGTGCTCAAAGGAAGATGCATCCTGAAAGCCTCCTGAAACCCCTCCATAGCTGGTAAGTAAAACTTGCATTATGATTGGAGAAAATCGTTGAGGGTATTCCATGTAGCCGTGCAATATCTTGCACATAAAGGTGTCCCAAGCTCTTTACTCAACCATGCTCTCTAATCGGTAGAAAGTGGGCTAACTTGGTGAGTCGGTCGAAGATCACCCAAATTGAGTCATGAACTCTAGCTGTACGTGGAAGTCCTATCACGAAGTCCATGGATATCCCATCCCACTTCCACTTTGGGACTTCCAAAGGCTGAACCAAGCCTGCTGGTACCTGATGCTCCGCCTTCACTTGCTGAAAAGTGAGGCATCAAGAAACAAACTCTCCTACTGATTTCTTCATTCCCAACCACCAGTGCTATCATCGAAGATCCTGGTACATCTTCTCCACTCCTGGATGTACCACAAGAGGGGATGTGTGGAACTCCCTCAACACTTCCTACTGAAGTGACATTGTACCATGGTACGTCCTATGAAGAGGATGACATGCTCCCCACCTTTAGAAAATCCATCAGGTGCCGACCTTGTGGATATCTGAGAACGTCGAGCCTCGCAGTCAGTGTCCCCATGTTGCGCCTCCCTCACTCACTGAAGAAGTAGGGGAGTGACTTTAAGAGACTGAAGAAAATTTTCTTCATCTCTATCCACAAAGGATATCTGTAAAGCATCCAGATGCGTCGTCGCCTCACCTAGAAGCTATTTACCAGACCTCCTGCTGAGTGCATTTTCTACAATGGTCCCCTTCCCAGGAGTATGGACTATCTCGAAGTCATAGTCCTAGAGGAACTAAATCCAACATCCCAATCTCAGGTTCAGGTCCTTCTGAGAGAAGATATACCTAAGACTCTTGTGATCAGAGTACACTATAAAACACTCACCCATCAGATATTGTCGCCACATCTTCAAGGTGAAGACCATTGCTACTAACTCCAAGTCATGAGTAGCGTAGTTCTGCTCGTGCTATCTCAGTTTTTGAGAACCATATGCGATCAATCCTTGCTCCTGCATCAGAACACATCTGAGTCCGGTCCCTAATGCGTCGCAGCAGACTACGTACCCTACTCCCTCCTCCGGTAGCCTCAAGATGGGGGCACTAGTCAGCCTCTGCCTCAGCTCCTAAAAACTCTACTAGCATATCTCCGACCAAACAAAGGGTTTCCTCTTCTTCATCAAGGATGATAGTGGTGCTGTAATTCCAGAGAAATCTGGCACAAACCTCCAGTAAAATCCAGCCAAAACCAAGAAACTCCATACCTCCGTCACACTCCTGGGTGGCTCCCAAGCAAGTACCGCCTCAATATTCGCTGGATCTACTGCAACTCCAACCACTGATATGACATGTCCCAGAAATTGAACCTCTTGGATCCAGAAATGGAACTTCGAGAGCTTACTATAAAACTAGTTCTCTTGGAGTGTGTCCAGTACAACTGGAAAATGATAGGCATGCTCCTCCTTAGTAGTCGAATAGATCAAAATGTCGTTGATGAAGACCACTACAAAGCGATCAAGGTATGGCTGCAAGATCCTGTTCATGAGTCCCACAAACACTCCTGGAGCGTTGGTCATTCCGAATGGCATAACCAAGAACTAATAATGGCTGTACTAACACCTGAAGGACATCTTCTACACATCCTTGTCTCGTACTCTAAGATGGTGATAGCCTGACCTAAGTTCTATCTTCGAGAACCACAGTGCTCCCTTCAGCTGATCAAAGAGGTCGTCAATCCTCAGGAGTGGGTACTCGTTCTTCACGGTCACCTGGTTCAGGTGGTGATAGTCAACACAAAGCCTCAAGCTCCCATCCACCTTCTTGGTCAACATAATCTGGGCTTCCCAAGGAGAAACACTGGGCCAGATGAATCACTTCCCTTGTAAGTCCTCTAACTATACCCAAAACTCACAAATCTCCGTAGAAGCCATCCGATATGCCGGTGTAGATATCAATGCTTTCTTGGGGTATAATTCAATGTAAAATTCTACCTCTCCACGAAGAGGTAAACCCAGAACATCATCAGGGAAAACAACCGTGTACTAGTCCACCACTATTGGATAGCTCAGACTCTGCACATCAAAAACTCTGAGGGTAAGGCTAGCCAACTATTGAGTGATCGACTGCACTCTTCTCAGGGTAAGTCAATCCTATAGTGCAAAGGCTCCCTTCTTGCCGATGAAGGTAAACCTGGTCCCATCCATGTGGACAAACTACACCTTGAACCTAATATATTCAATATGAGCATGGACTGTAGATAACCTATCCATACCCAAGATGACGTTGTAAGGCCTCAACGCCGCTACTTGGAGATCCCAGCCGAAGGTAATGCCTCCTAGAGTAAGATCACACTACCATCACTAGTGAATAATCGTCGAATTCTCTCCAGTAAAAGTCTATAGTAGTAAGGATCGAGCCAACAGCTCCATAGAAATCTCTGAGCTCCAAACGAGGGAAGTGGCGATGATAAAATGACTGGAACCTGTGTCTGTAGGTACTGAAGCTACGGTGGAGTAGATACAGATCATACCTCATATCATTTCTGGAGCACCGTTATTGTAGGCCTCAACTACCCAGAGATGAGCTCTAACCTATCCACCTGCTCCGTATGCTCGGGGTGGACCTCTTGGTGGTGGTGGCGGTAACATCTCAAATCATCACCCACCACCAGCTGCACAGCCAGCTCCCCTGCCACATCCGCCTTCTCCCTGCGAACCTCCTCGCTCGAACCTCTATCTCTGCCTAGGAGGTCCTTTGACTATCTTCTAATCATCCGTATGACGGGTAGAACATTCACGAGCCATGTGACCCTGCCCACCACATGTGAAACACTGCCCGCTCCTGGTATAACTAGATCCACCTCGGGTGCCCCACACAACCGATCCCGAGTCATGCAATCGTCCTCATGTAGGTCTGGTCCTCTTGGACCTCTGTGACGTCTATCTACTACCAGCTGCAGAAGACTCTACTACGTGATGACTGGTAGTGGGTATCACTGCTGGTGACTGCTCAGCAAGGAAACTCTCCACCAAGAGGGCTCTCTCTAATACCCCCGCTAGCGTCGGGATACTGAGTGAGATCATCGAAGCCCTAATATATCGCCTAAGCCCCTAATCGAAGGTTCGGGACCTGAATAAAGGTTCTCACACCATATTTATAGAGTAGTGTGATAGTTCAGTGAACCTCGCTGAGTACTGAGCCACAATCATGATACCCTTCTGTAGATGAAGAATCTCCTGTATGTGCACTGTGTGAAGAGTCGCTGGGAAAAGCTCTGCCCGAAACTGGCTCTCAAAGTCTGCCCAAAGAAGCGTCACTTCATGGTGATCCTATAGAATCAAGCTCCACCATACGCCTACTACTTCCGGTAAAAGGCCGGGGGCAAGGATCACCATGAGATCAGCTGGTGTCCTTACGTGTCGGAAGACTCTCACCACAGCCTCCAGCCAATCCTCAGCCACCTGCGGGTCCGTCTCTCCCCTGAACCTGGGTGTCCTTTGGCATTGGAACTCATGCAATGCACTCTAGCGGCGTGCACTTTCTACAGCTGGGGTTGGTTGCATCAGTGGTCCAATAGGGAGTGGTACCACTGGTGCCTTAGCTGGTACCTCTATTGGAAAAGGGCCCTGCACTAAGGCCTCGTTGCTCAGTGGGCTATCAGTGCGTACTACTCTTGGAACCCTAGCCGACTGTCTACGTGGAGGCATTCTAAAAATAAAGAGGTGCGCCACGATTAATAAGTTATAACTGCTGAGTTGACTCAATAGATAATAAACAAAACTCTTGAAAACACATACACAATCAGTCTTTTCATGCATTGAGTCGGAAATCAGAAGTCATGGTCCTGGTGTATGGATACGTCGGCTGCCACACCGACACTGGTTTCCCTAAACTAATAACCACACTCACTACACTTAACACTATTGTAGTTAAAAAGAAATATCAGAGTCCTAAGTTCTATGGTAGAACTGACTCTTCTGATACCAATTTGTCACGACCCATCCCTCGGGGCCCGTGCCTTGACAACCCCAATCCCGCCTTCTATAGCCCAGGGGCTGGAGACTAGCACCGAAGGCGTATTCTCTAAAACTAGGAAGGCATTTCCTTTATAACCTGTAAGCACATGTAACCAAGCACACCAAAAGATAAGAACAAAAGTAAACTAAACTATATAAAGAGTGAGTGCATTAAGTAAAAGGGGCCAGAATACAAGCCCAAATAGAAAGTACAAGTACAACTGTGATTCAATACAACTGAAGAAAAGGGAAAGTCAGCTACTGGGCCGTCCTCTGAGGTTCCTACTTGAAGGGTAGGTATAGATCGCCTCCTCAGCACTCCACATCCAACCGTCTCCTCTGTGTACCGACATATTGTATGGTCCACCTACATGTACCAGCTAGTCCTGGTACTCTTAGCCTCAGTCAGCGCTGTCTGTCATCTGCATCCAACACAACAAGGTGTGGGCATAACTCATGCAGGGGTGAGTATAACAATACTCAGTAGGGACCCCGAGACCCTCTAGGTCTCAAAAAATCCACCAAGGATAAATCACAAAGTATGAAATCAATAGATAACCTTACCTAGGTATATGACTATACATATACCAAAGTTATCAAGTAATACATCTCAATCATGAGGAAAACACTGAGGTTCTGACTCAGCTCACACCAGGATTTATTTTTGGGGTAGTATCATGTAACATTCCCAGTAAAAACGTCAAACACCTCAGATACTGGAGAACTCCTCCTCTATCAAGTACAGTGGGCCTGTCGTGTCAAATAGAGGCGCTTCCCACTAACCTTGGATTGCTGAGGTACTCCTCCTATCGAGTACCGTGGGTCTACCACGTCACCAAGGTGCTCCCCACCGTGGGTCTGCCGCATCACCAAGGCGCTCCCCCTCGTGTCCTGCTGAGGTACTCCTCTTATCGAGTACCATGGGTCTACCGCATCACCATGGAATTGTAACACCCCAAGCTTTCATGGTATGTTTCCGTTTGAATAATGTAGCAGCTTGCATTGTACGGAACTTCAAGATTCTAACACACCGCGACCAATCAAAGTAGCTGTTATGAATATTAATACCCACTTTTTGAAATTTTATAAATTTTATCTTTCAAAATAGACTTTATTTTTGGATTCATAATATCTAAATTAGTTTAGGGTGAATTTTTGGTATTTTTCTGAAAACTTTAAATTTTTGGTTAATAGTGAAAAACACTAAGTTATAGTTTAAAACCGAATTTTTTTATTTAAATAATTTTTTATTTTATTTAAATTTATTTTAGGTAAAAATAGATACATAATACCTATATATTTTCAATGAAATTAAATGGAGTTAGTTTATAATAATTTTAGATATATAAAAAAATTTATTGAACTTTTCATCGTCTTTTACCCACCTCTTAGGAAAATTTGCAAATTTACATAAAACATAATTTTACGACTTCTATGAGTAAAATTTTAAAAATACGAGAGACACGGTTGATATCAGTAAGAAAAATGTCGTTCAATAATATGAAAATAATTTTTGGTGAATAATACCTTTTTACTTTTATTTACCACGGTTAAAAGTAAATAAGGTATTTAAGGGTAAAAATGATATTATTATTATCCTAACACATGCCCTAATTCTATTGGATAAGTATAATTCGACAAAAAACAACCTTAGGAATAAAATATGAACTTTTTTGGTCCTCTTGGATTATATTAGGACACTTATTATTATTTTATTTAAAGAAGAATTAAAAGAGTTAAAATCAAAATTTAATAACAAAAACATTTTTAATATAGGGTTATACATAAGATAAATTAGACTATAAATATTTATTATAAAGATAAAAATATTTAATACGTAATGGTATTTTATTTATATTTTTTATACATTAAATAATCTAATTTATTTATGACACAATGATGATGCAGTAATTACCTAATTAATGAAATATTGAAATAATTGATATTATAAATATCCAAATAAATGTAATTTGAGACTTTTTAGGAATTAAACTAATTTTCTAGGTCAATATAACATATTAGAGTTTGTTAGATAAATTTTTTTTGAAGTAATAATGCTGTTATGAATTTGGAAAAAACAAAATACCAAATAGTGTCAAAATTGACATAATAGAGTTTTTAAAACAAATATTATATTATTAATTGATATTCTATTCCTAAAAATATAAGGTTCATCCGAATGACTTATATGATGATATTTTTATCATTAATGAACCAGTTGGGTTCTCTTGGAAGTATATAGTATGTTTATTAACTATATAATATAAAAATACAAAGAGACATGGTAAATGTCAAACTATTTAACTAAGAGTTAAATCTAAAATATAACGATAATATAGTGACCCAAACCTATCTAAAACCTATTGGTTGAGTGATTTTAGACCCATCCTCACCTTATACTTTAAATAATCCATTTTTGAGCCATTAGAAACCGAAAATAAGTTTATTATAAAATAATATTTCAAGCTTTTCCTAAGGTTCCCCTCACCCCTCTTATAAAAGGGAACTCCCCCTTCTCTCTAATTCACACCTTCAAAGCCATTTGGATCATCCATCCTCTGAAAAAATACCCTCTCAAATATAATAACTTTATCCTAGAGGCCCTACATTAGTAAAAAAGACAACCTAAGTAGTAATTTTGATCAAATCAAAAGGAAGAACCCAAAGAAGAGGTAAATATTTCATCACCTATTTCAAAGTTCCTTTCTTCTTCCACTTCCTATTTCTTTGTTCTTTCCATTATAAAATAATAAATCCAGTATCTTATATATATTGTGATGTTATTATAAATATGGTACAACCATATTAATTATTCTATCCACCCTTTGAATGACATGTCACCATACGTGCATACGTACGGCTTACCGTCACCACGTCGTGGTGTAATTGTTATTCAAAACATTATTATTTGGATGGGTATAATAATGAAGTGTAATGGATGTAAATAATAAATATAAAAAGAAAATTATTCTTCATATATGATATACCATCCAATTATATATTATTTTAATATCAAAAGAATGATATTGTCGCTCGTGCGTACGTACGAATTACCGTATCCACGAATGCGATGAGATTCATTCCCCATCGTATCCATTCAAGAATAATTTTCATCTGATGATTAAAAATAATGTTTATATATTTGATATAATTCTGGATATGAATAAGATACATCGCATCTATAACAAATATGACTCTCATAACAAAAAATATAAAGGAAAACGAATCTGTTAACACCCGAAACGATGATAATACTAAGATATTATTAACAAAGCAATGTTAATAGATCATATATGACATCATATTAATGTATAATATTCTTGTATAATTTTATAACAAATATTTCACCATTATATAGGAGGTTAACCTACCCTCTACCAAGGAAGAAGTACAAAGTAAGGGGTTTCTTATCTCACTTTTAATTCTATGAGATTTCCATTGTTCACCACTTATTTATTGCATGTGGTGTGTGTACTACCCATGATTGTATTCATTGTGTAATATACTTTAATTTATGGATATTTAAATAATTATTTTATTATCCTTCTTTCATGGGTGTATGTTTCATATGTTACCAAATCGATAAGGGAATTTGAAATTTCAATTTCTACTCATTCGGCTTTACGCATATGTTGACGCTCCTTTTCGTCACATTGTCTAAAGGAATGGAAAGGAAAATGACTTAGGAAAAATTGATTCATCCTTTGAAGAAAACCTCAAAAATTGACAGAGGAATGAACAAGGCTTCAAATGCACATGCGCCGCACAAGCTCCCTTACTATCGCGCAAGTATACTTGCGCGCCTCCTAATGGTCGCGAAAGTGACTTGTGCACCCAAAGTGATAACCACCTGGGGTCTTCTCCAGCATATAAATAGACCATGTGGGGACCCCAATTTAAAAAAAAGAAAATTTTCCAAAATTCAGATATAGAGCTCTGAATTCCCAAGTCTCTTCTTCAGGTCTTACGAACACTTCTAAGGTAATTATTTACCTAGAATGGAAGGTCTAAACAAGAGCAGTAAGGTCTAAGTGTTATAATTCACTAACACTTGTGCGCCTAAGGTGTTTTACCCTTAAGGGAGATGAACATACTTCCGCACCGCCCTACTTCTTCACCAAAACTTTCATGCCTCTCTTCTGGAAGTACCTCAGGATAATTCTAAAGGGTTTGGTCAAGGATCACCCAAGTTTTACCCTACTGGTTAACAATCGTGCAAGTACCCATGTGTCGCGCAGGTATACCTGCGCGACCAGGACTTGCGCGCCTATGCAGTAACTGCGCGCCTTCCAGGACTTGCACGCCCCTACCTTTTTGGGTTCCCTTCTTGCCCATTTAACCCCTCTTATACCATTCCACCTCCCCTCATCAAGATTCAGTCTTCAAGACATTCTTCAAATCCATTTATGGCATGTTTTCTTGATTAAATTCATTATCTGAAAGGAATTCTATGGAATATCTCTCAAAACCTGGTGATTTACACATCTTTATGTCACTAAAGATTGAGATTTCATTCATTCAACCTCATCCCTTAAGATGAGAGAACCCCTCAAACCAGGCCTCCTTTTCAGTAAAAATCCCCAGTCATAATTCTCAAATTTGGGCATCCTCCTTAAGAGTAAGCCCCGAATCATCATTAACCTGGGCCTCCTTTTTAGGAATAAGCCCCATTCATAATTCTCAAATCTGGGCATCCTCCTTATGAGTAAGCCCCAAGTCCCCTAATCTGGGCATCCTTTTCAGGAGTAAGCCCCAACCATAATTATCTTAACCTAGGACTCCTTTTCAGGAATAATCCCCAGTCATAATTCTCAAATCTGGCCATCCTCTTTAGGAGTAAGCCCCAAGTCCCCTAATATTTTAAGTCCTTTAACCTGGGCCTTCTTCTTAGGAGTAAGCCCCAGCCTTAATCTCTCTTAACCAGTATTAATTTCTTTTTGATCTGGGTCTCCTTCTCAGGAATAAAACCTAATCATAAGTCCCCTCTTAATTTGGGCCTCCTTTTCAGGAGTAAGTCCCAAATTAGAGTATCCAAATCTCCATAAAGTACATATACCTTTATGGACCCTGTTCCAGGATTTCTTCCCTGAAGTAAATCCTAATTTTCATTTATTTGGACAGTCATACAAACATAATCCCCACATCATTTCTTATGATTGCATCTTTCATGGCACAACTGTCTGGTTTTACCAATACCTCTTGTTTCTCACACTGAGCATGACTCACGTGAGCTTAGATTGTAAAAGTAATTATGAAATATTTCTTTGAGCCATCAATCATAAACATCATCTTCCCTTACTCGAACTACATGGGTTCTGATTCCTTTTCCAAAATAATGGATACGTAGGTAGCCCATCTGCGGGTACGATCCCAACTCTGAAATAATCCATGTATTTCTGAATGACAATAAACATCAAGTGCCCCACTGAGTGGATTTAAAACTAGTATGGTCATTATAATGAACAAGAGAATTTTATGTATTAAAAGGATAACATTGACTAAGAATCTCTAAACAAATATAGATGATTCTTTATCGATGAAGAATCTCGAATACATATAAAATATTCTCTAAATTTCCTACATATCAATCATTGATTGTCAGATCTAAAGGAAAACTCCTTTTATACTTGGTAATGTAATAAGGATTCACGAACATAACTTAAATATATAAAGAGAGTCCCGAAGTATACAATAATTCCGCTCAAAAAGGTGTCATGAGTCCAACCTCCCATCCTCTCGACCAATGCAAATTCCTAAGCCCCATCAGTCCACAACTAATGAGCGCCTACCTTTGGAAAGTAGGTTTAAATGGATATGGAATCATTGGATGTTTCCGGTTCTATGAACAAACCCGTTAGAAACCACTTGGAATGTTTGAATCTTAAATGAATGAGATCATCCCCAATTACAGAGGGAAAACATGGTGAACCCGACGTGAATCCTTAACCAAGTTAAAATGATGTTTTTCTTATTTGTTAGGCCCCTATTTAAAACTCAATGAGAGGGCCAACAAAAAACAATCATTGACATATGTGCTCATCCAAACAATGTAGTGGATGAATTTATCTTGATTATGTCTATTATATAAAACATGCACTCTTTTCCAAGATCTTCTACATTTCCAGAATGACTTCTCTTAAGTTCACATCCGTGAATACGTCTGCTGTGAAAACTTCTGCTGCAAATGCCACTGCTGCTACTCCTGCTAGATCATCGTCCGCTCTGAGGATGATATCACCTACTCAGCGTCTTCAACATTGGGTATCAAATGCGCTGGTTAAGGAGTACGATCAAAACAGTACTATTCTAACTCTGGAGGCTTCCCGAAAAGCCCTCCAAGTGAACAACTCACACCGGTCGTCCGAACAACGACGACCAGTGATCAAGAAGCAGGCGGTGCTAACCACCGTCTCCAACTGTTTCGGGTCATTATCCCCGGAACGAAATTACCATTCTCTCCCTTATTATGGGGAGGTGAATGAGCATGTCCCTCAGGGCCTTAATTCAAGCAGACAAGAGTTCTTCCCAAGGGTTCCTATAAACAATCACCGCCAGACCCGTGCGGCAGTGCGACCTTAACATGATGAGGGTACCGACTCCAGGCGTTCGACTCAGGTTCCTCGAACCCGGGCAGGCAAGACAAATCACCAGAGGTGAAGTCTGGTTAACAGTGAGTAGGTTCTCATCTCTGCCATTTTCGGAGAAGTCCACCAACCTAACTTGGTGGCAAGCAACGAGCGGGAACACACACCTGCCTGTTTTAATTTCGCTGTCCAGTAGACTCTTCTGGAAGCATCACGCCAATCCTGCCAGGAAATTCTGACGGAGTATTATAGGCAGGAACATACACCTATTTATACATCATCAGCTAGTCTGCAGGCTCGTCTGACTACATATGATGGATCTCATCAACCATGTTCGGCGAAGTGCAATCAGCAGTCACATACACCAGCTAGTACTCATCATGCCTACCAACAGTCTCGCTTGGTAGCATTCAGAGAAGTCAGTCGGAAAGATCTGGCAACAAACAGGAGGCAGACTCAACTCTCTGCCCCTACACTTGAGTACTGTCAGGATTCACTGACAGGAAAAAGAGGACAGGAGAAGGCACATACACCTACTCCAAGCACGAAATGGACGTATATCCCCGTTCTGACAGCTGAAGTCACCAAGAACATTCTATCAGTGGTTAAAGAGCAGAAGAAAATCCCTATTCATATTTTGGATGCTTTCCAGGATATTATAACAGCTTTAGCAACATCTCAGGGAAATACACACAAATCTGTCCCTAAAAGTGGAGTGACACATCAACAGTTCACTCCGGAGTAGATACACACATCTGTTCCAGTCCAAAAGGGTTGTGGGGCATACTCCCCCATATCATACGGACAACCAAGTCAGGAACATACACCTGATTTGAGTAGAGATCGTCAGCCTAACCAGGCCATCTCTCCTGATCAGGAACATACACCTGCTCAGAGCAGCCACTTTCATCAACAAGTGGCTTCCAAGGCGAGTAAGAAGGCATCTAAGAAGAAGACCCACCCAACACAGTCAAGAGATCAATAGCCAATCTGTTACAAGGCCTTTCTCTATACTGGAGTTCTTGAATCCCTCAGACAGTTATCTGTTGGAATTCAAGATTATACTCCCTCATTTCCTAATAGTGGGAACATTAATTCCGAAGGTCTTCAACAGAAACTTCCTCATGAAGGCTTGCTTCATGACAATTCAGTCGATCTCGATGTTTCATCTTCAGATGAGAGCCACGAGAACCCTCTGTTTGGTCAGAAGACCAAGGAGCAAGAGATCTCATCTTTTGCTGTAACCCACCATGGTGGTCCTCCCCATGATGATGAATTTCGCTGCGAAAGTCCTCTCCACAGTAGTGATACACATTTCCCAAAAAAATGCTCCAGTGGAAAATGTAGTGCCGAGAAAGCCCTCTTATCTTGAGGAACTTGAAAATGAGAAACCAGTCATGTCTTATGCTTAATCTCTAGCAGGTGAAATACTTTCTCAATCGAAAGATAGCTCAGGATGTAGGTCATTCTCCGAACCACCCCTAAGTCATGCATCTTCTAGTTTGATCAGTGATTTATCTACCAATCTAGATGAATCTGATGAAGCAACAAAGAAGCACTAGCTTTGGTCAAATCATGTAGAATAATCTTCATTGAATGATAAAGAGGAAATACTAAACATGAGAAAACAACTGGAAAAAGGTGAAGTGCCAGTCATGTTTTGGCCTCTGGCTGACTCTCAGTATGACATTCCAGAGATGTTGATGGAAGATGGAATTCATGATATTCGTCTCAACATATGTAAAACTCATTGTCAGTTGAAAAAGAAAGTATTATCTTATGATGAATATGAAAATCATGTTAAGATAATAGAAGGGTTACAATGTCAAATTGACCTGGCATCTCTATCAGTCTCTCGATATCTGAAGGCTGAAAAGCAGCAGAGAGCCCTTCAGCGTTCAAGCCTTGGCGCACTAAGAAGATTTCGCCAGTTAATTGCCAATTCCCCATCTGGTATTCATGTTAGAGGATGGGGTGTTCATGGAGCACTACATTTCACTATGCTCTCCAGTCAACAAAGCCCGCTGAAAATGGACTCATGCAATGTTATTTCCCATGGTCAGCCACAAATACCTGGCTTTGTTTGTAATCAAAAGCTTGCCCAAGAACAGGCTTCAACTAGTTCCTATCAAAATCTCAAATATAGAGAACAAGTTGTTGAATTACTCCTGCATCAAGAAAACTAGAATATTGAACATGCCTCTCATTTGGAGAAAGCACATCACCAAGTGATAGAAGTGTAAGAAATAATCCAATGGTCTTTTGAACTGGGTGATAAAAGTGGATGCAGGTTGATGCATCCAGCTAATTTAAGGACTATGGTCCGAAAGACCAGGATAGATTTTAATAAAGTCTCAGACATAGCATGTCAAGAGCCACCCCAGCTTGCCAGACTAGAGACTCTTTTAAACCAACCCTAGAATCAACAAATAGGATTCGAGGAGTTGAGAAAAGGCAGCAGGAACAGCCCCAATCCACCGGACTGGGGACTTTTTCAAATCATCAACCCCCTCCTCAGAGAAAGTCGGTCTTTTCTCGATTGGGGAAGAAGCCACAAGAGGAATGAAGAGCAAAATTATCAGGATATTATCTCCAAATTACGGTTCGTCAAGAAGTTCTTGAGGGATCGAATCAACAAAAGGCAATGTCTCATCAAATACATGGAAGAAGACAATATCATAGAAATGATGATAGAAGGGATGCGATATGTGATGAATCAATCAATGTCATCAATGCCGTTGTAGCTGATCCACCAGATGAGGCTCACTCAAGGGATTCAGATGAAGAGGTTCCTGCTCAAGAAGATGTATGCACAGACACAAATGAAGAAGGTGTGCGTACACGAAATCAAAGGATTACTCATAACCTAGGCAATCCTTCAAGTAACCGACTTCCCCCTCTCCGAAAGGGATCAAACAAGGGTAAGGGAAAGAATTAGGTTACATATCCTTCCTCTGGAGAAGGCCAATTGCTCTCACTAGAGAAAAGGTTTGCATAATAGGAGGAAGAGATGAAGGAATTGAGGAGGTTGAATGCATAACTACTTCAGGGAAGTCTTCTTCCTAAGAATTCTAGAGTCAGTCAGCCAAGGGAATTTGTTGCAGCTACTGATATGGATCAAGAATATCCTCCTCCATCAGTACACCCTCACAGGTCTAATCCTATGGGTCAAGTGCAAAAATAGTTGGCAGTGCTGCCATCAGTTGCAGTACCAGCTGCCATACATGTTCAAACTCTAGTCATTGCACCTACCCAAGTCCAAGTTCAACCGGATGTTTCTCAAAAGTTAATAACCACCATTGAGTCATTAAAAGCTCAGTTAGGGACTATGGAAGGGAAGCGTGCACAGGTTCAACCAGAAAAGAAAGCTTACCCTGAATGGGTAGATTAAGTCTCTCCCCCATCAAGTTTTGGGAACCCTGTATTCCCTATTTTCAATGGATCAGGAGATCCTAAACATCATTTGACGCATTACGTGTCTTGTTAGGATCCTATGATGGGAACTCCAGAGCAGCAAGAAGCAGTGAAACTCAGATGCTTCGTGCGAACCTTGCAAGGACCAGCCTTTGTCTGGTACACAAGCTGGCAATCCTGGTCAATTACCAAATGGGAAGATCTCCGTCAATTATTTATTCTTCAATTCAGCTCAACTTTTCCAAAGACAATAGTTTTCGATCTTACAAACTATAAGCAAAGGGAGAATGAAAGGGTCTCTGATTTCATTTCTCACTGGAAGGGATTAACATATTCCCTGATCTTAGCAATCCCTCAAGAGGAATTGTTGCCAATCTATATGGCAAATCTGCATGACGAATTACGCACACAACTGATCCCTATGAAATACACAAGAGGGTTTCGAGACCTTACTACAATCGCTCAACAGATTGAAGATTCTCTTATACATACTAAGGCTAAATCTCGTGTAATTCCATTAGCTCCAGGAAAGAGAATGGGTAAAGAAAAGACTACTACAGTTATGCTTAAACAAGCACCTGTACCTGCTTCTACCTCAAAACCTTCATCTTCTCGAAGGGCTCCACCTCCTGAGTGCCAACAAAAAAGGCCGTTTCGTCAAGACAATCAAAGAGATCAAAGACGGAAACAATTTGATGAGTTTAAGAGTAAATTTTACTCTTTCTGAAATGAACAAGTTCCTGGC
This sequence comes from Viscum album, assembly GCA_963277665.1. Taxonomy (NCBI): domain Eukaryota; kingdom Viridiplantae; phylum Streptophyta; class Magnoliopsida; order Santalales; family Viscaceae; genus Viscum; species Viscum album. The sequence goes on from OY728152.1 coordinate 1,651,096,468, forward strand.
TACTTCATTTCAGCTCTGGAAAATAATCTGGTTCAATTGCCAAGGCCCAAGAGGCCAAACAAGGAAGGAGATGAAGACTGTCCCAATTATTTTTCCTTTCATCAAATTTTGGGGCATCTCATCCAGGAGTGTTTTGTCTTCAAAGACCTCATGCAAAAGATGGTTGACTTGGGACAAGTCAAACTGAAAGGTTCTTCATCTCATGTAGCATGTGTTACTGCTACAGTTCCAGAGGAAGAAGGAAAATGGCAATAAGTCAAAAGAAAAAAATGCACAGAAATATGTTGATTGGATGGTCAAAAAGATGATCAACCGAACTCATGCTATTTTGAGAACACAATTGAAGAAACCAATTGTGCCTTCTGCCATGAATGCTGCAACAAAATCCTCTTCAGAGGGAAAATCCTCAAAAGGGCGGCATAATTACAAGAAAGAGGAACAATCAGAAGAAGATAAGTATGTGTCAGAGCCTAAGCTGTATTTGACTCTGGCAGATTTCATGCCATCTACTTCGAAGCAACGGGTACCGCTCCACCAAACGGAACAACCTAAATAGGTTAATCAGGCAGAGTCTTCATCAGATGAAGAGTTGATCTTCAATTTTATTAATATGATTCAATTAACAGATCCATATGCCATTCTTAGTTTAGATTTTGATGAGCCTTAATTCCCTATATCAAACAGAGCAATCAGAGGAAGTTCCAGAGGCTCATGATACAGGGGAAGACCTGGATCTTTCAGAGGCCACTATTCCAATTCTACTCTTTCTAGAACTCTGTATGCGACAGAAAATCATGGTAGATCCCTTCAGCGAGCTCAACAAGAACAAGCAAGTTCTTCCACCAATAGCAAACTCAGTCCTAGCACAATTATTCTGGAAGATCGGTTGATGGTTCCACTTTCTTCTTCTCAGCAAGTAAATAGACCTAATCGGTCTAATCTTCCAAAAATAGGAATATTTCCAACTCCAATCCCGATACAAGATGCATCAACTTCTAAAGAATCAACTTCCAAGGTACCTGCTAAACCACATGTTCCTATTGGGAAACACAGACATTTGGATCAAAACTATGATGTATTGAAACACCTGGCCCAAGTACCGACCAAGTTATCAATTCTGGATGCTTTGAATCTATCAAAGGATCTTCGGGAGGCACTCATCGAGGCTTTGTCATGTCCTCGGGAGTTTGAAACTGAAATTGTTGCAGCTGAAGTCTACCATGTAGAGAATAATCCTGCAGAATGCCATGTAGTGATATCTTTCACAGATGAATATGAAGATGATGTCGTGCATGGACATATTAAACCTTTGTATTTATCAAGAAATGTCAATGGAATAGACGTCCGGAGATATTTCATTGATAATGGTTCAAGATTCAACCTCATGCCCATTCGTACACTTCGGTGATTGGGCCTCACAGAATCTGATTTATCTCCTTCTACCATGATCTTACAAGGATATGAAAAAAATGAACAATAACCACTGGGCGAAGTTACACTCAGAACTCAGTTGGGATATCTTATATCCAATTCAGATTTCATGGTTGTTGATCAAGACTCAGCCTTCAACATCTTGCTTGGAAGACCCAGGCTACATAAACATGTGGCTATCCCTTCATCATACCATCAATGTCTCAAGTATTGCTTCGATGGTCAAGTTGGGACATTGTATGGTGATAAGGCCCCATTCAAGACATGTGAGTCTCAATACATTGAGGCAGAATTCTATCACATGAAGGGAAAGGATAAATACACAACAAGGGAGCTTACCAAAGTTAATGCTCCATATGGTTTGGAAAAGATTACAGTAAATATATTTGCGCATGTGAGTACAGATTATGTGTTGCCTATCAGTCAAATTGACAGGATAGACCCAAATCAAAATACTCTTATGGAAAGATCCATAATGTCAATTACGACAATCGAGCCAAACAACATGGGAGAAATTGGTGATCCACCAAGCAGTGATGAAAGCCTAAATGGAGATGTCTTCATTTCATCCACTAAAATCCATCAAGTCTATACTTCACCAATCAGGCCAGAAGAAGTTATAACAACATCAGAGGTGAACAATGATGTCGATTCTCAATCCATCATCTCCGCTTTATTACCCAAGGAAGACCCTTCATCATCAATTGGGTCAGAAATGGAATCCTCTTCTTCAAGATGTTCAAATTTTAACATCTCTTCTATTCATGGAAATTCTGCTTTATCATCTACTATGCAAGTAGAAATGGAAGAAGTAACACATGTTGATGAAGAAGAGGAAGATCTCAGAGATGATCCTCTAGTATTTGAAGAGGGTATCTCTACCATTGTCGATGAACTCAGAGAAATAAATCTGGGTACAAAAGAAGATCCACACCCCACTTTAATTAGTGCGGCCATGACTCTTGAAGAGCAGGAGATGTATATTTCCTTTATAAAGAAAAATAGAGATATATTTTCTTGGAACTATACAGAAATTCCTAGGCTTGATCCTGATATTGTTACTCATCATTTGGGTTCACTAGAAGAACATCGAGGATTTAAGCAAGCCGCAAGAAGAACACACCCAACTTATGCTTCCAAAATTGAAGCTGAAGTGGATAGGCTTATCAATGATAACTTCATCAGAGAAGTTCAATATCCCATGTGGTTGGCTAATATTGTCCCTGTGAAGAAGAAGAATGGACAAATTAGAGTTTGCATTGATTTCATAGATCTTAATCGACATTGTCCTAAGGTTTATTTTCCAGTTCCAATTACAGAACTCTTGATTGATGCAACATCTGGCTATGAAGCACTTTCCTTCATAGATGGATATTCTGGATATAATCAAATCCGAATGGATCCAGAAGATGAGGACTCCATAGCCTTCAGAGCCCCTCAGGGTGTGTTTTTCTACAGGGCAATGCCCTTTTTCTTAAAGATTGCAGGCGCAACATATCAGCGTGACATGCATCGTATCTTCAAACCCTTTTTAGGGAAGTTTGTTGAATGTTATTTGGATGATTTGGTGGTTAAATCCAAACAACTTTCTAATCACTTGTCTGATTTAAAAGTCATATTCCGCAAACATAGGCAACATAATTTGAAGATAAACCCCTTAAAATGTGCTTTTGGGGTAACCTCAAGAAAATTTCTCGGCTTCATCATATGCCATCGTGGTATTGAAGTCGATCCTGAGAAGACCAAGTCAATCCTTGGTATGTCACCTCCTCGAAATTTGAAATAATTGAGAGGAATTCAAGGACACTTAGCCTATATTCAGCATTTTATCGCCAATTTGGCAGACAAAAGTTTACCCTTCACCAAATTGATGAAGAAGGGAGTCACTTACCAGTGGACTGAAGAATGTCAAGAAGCATTCGATATTCTCAAGATGTATCTCTTGAGTCCACTGGTACTCATGCCACCTGTTCAAGGAAGACCACATATCCTCTACATGACAGCTTTAGAGCGATCATTGGGTGCCTTTCTTGCTCAGAAGAATGATGCTGGGAATGAAAACAGTCTCTACTACCTCAGTCGGACTATGCTTGAAGCAGAAACCCGGTATTCAAGTATTGAGAAGTGCTACCTGGAATTAATCATTGCAGTTCAGAAGTTGAGACACTACCTGCAACATCACGAGGTCCAATTGGTATCTCGCAATAACCCGCTCAAATTCATCCTTAGTCGTCCAATTCTTACAGGACATCTAGAAAGGTAGGCAGTTATTTTGCAGCAATTCGACATTCAGTATGTGTCCCAAAAGGCAATAGAGGGCCAAACTCTGGCTGATTTCCTTTCTGAACATCCTTCAGTAGAAGATACATCTTCAGATATTGAACTCCCTGATGAGGAAGTCTTCTCTATTCAAGATAGTCCTCAGGCATGGGAAATGTATTTTGATTGTGCTTCTAGAAGTACAACAGGGGAGGAAAATGGAAAATCCTAAATTCAACAAAGTTGGCTTAGGAATTGTGCTCATTTCTCCAGAAAAGGCAGTGTTACCTTATTCCTTCTTATTATGGGAAGGTGGTACCAATAATGAAGCAGAATACCAAGCTATCATCGCAGGCTTGGAATTGGCGCTTCAAGCACAAGTGAATCACTTAAAGGTGAAAGGTGATTCAGACCTGGTAATCAAACAAGTCAATGGGGATTATGCCATCAAAAAAGAAGAACTAATCCCTTGGTATGATTATGTCAGAGAGTTAATGGTGGAATTCCCTTCGGAACTGACATTTTCTTATATACCACGATCACAAAATGCTCAAGCTGATGCACTGGATAATATAGTCACAACTCTGGCAGATCCAAATCGGGACGAGACAACCATCAGTATTGCCCACCATCGTGCAATTTCACCTTATGTTCGTACCAGAACAGAGGAGATTAATGAAATTAGTCCCATTCCTAAACCGTATGGTCATACTACAGGATGGATGTCACCTATCAGGGAATACCTTAAAAATGGAGCACTTCCACCTGATAGAGCTGAGAAAGAACAAATTCGGCGACATGTGGTCAATTTTACTCTTTATGATAGCCCAGATCACCTAGAGAAAATTCTCTACAAACGTGGTTTTGATGGAGTTCTCTTCAGATACATTGATGGTAAAGAGACAATGGCTGTCATAAAAGAGGTGCATACAGGAGTCTGTGGTGCCCACCAGTCTGGACATAGACTATCTGGTCAGATTCGAAGGCTTGGATAATTTTGGCCTTCAATGACACAAGATTGTGTTGATTTCACAAAGAAGTGCCATTCATGCCAAGTACATGCCAATTTCATTCACCAACCGCCAGAGTTGCTTCATACAGCTAAATACTCGTGGCCATTTTCCACATGGGGAATGGATGTGGTGGGACCTCACCCTTCATCTACGGCCAAGCAGTTTAAGTATATTCTTACTGCTACTAATTTCTTTTCCAAATGGATAGAGGAAATACCTCTTAAGGAAGTCAGTTCTAAATGCATTGCTAGCTTCATCAAGTCTAACATCATTACCAGATTTGGTGTCCCTCATACCATATTGACGGACAATGGCACCAACTTCTGTTCATCCGAGGTGAAGAAGTTGTACCAAGAATACAACATCAAATCCATTCATTCATCTCGGTATCATGGAGCGGCCAATGGCCAGATAGAATCCTTCAACAAGACTCTTTCAAATATACTGCTAAAGATGGTGGATAAAGATAATAAGTCTTGTCCTGATAAACTCTTTCATGCTTTATGGGCTTATCATACCACCACCCTCACTGCAACGTGGTCAACTCCATATTCACTTGTATATGGAATGGAAGTCGTCTTGCCAATTGAAGTTCAACTAACCTTGCTCAGAGTATCTATTTGTGATCAGTCATCTACATATGATAAATCTCAAAAGTGATTGAATGAATTGGAACAGGTAGACGAGAAAAGATTTTGCACACTACACCACTTGGAAGTCTATCAGAATCGAATAGCACGAGCTTTCAACAAAAAATTTCGTCTTCGTTCATTCGTTCAGGTGGAATTGGTATTAGTTCTCAGAACTCCAATGATACCAGGAAAAAAACCTCCCAAGATTGAGCCAAAATGGGAAGGACCTTACTCAATACATAAGGTCTACTCCAATGGAGATTATTCATTAATCTCGATGGATGTAGAACTCATCACTACTCCAACTAATTCCAGATTTATGAAGAAGTATTTTGTATAAACAAAAAATATATCATCATTGGTCCGGTATGACCTTAAACTGCACCACTATCCTGCATGACATTAGAACTGCTCATCACATCCAGCAAGACGTTAAACTGCATAACCAACGGTCCATGTATACGACCTTAAACTATTTTCACATCCCTTATGTCCAACATGACTTTAAACTACACCATCCACAGTCCATGCATATGACCTTAAACTATTCTCACTTTCGTCCAACATGATGTTAAACTGTGTCCCCCTTCATTGTCCTTGCTATATGACGTTAAACTATATGGAAGTCCCTTACGTCCAGTAAGACGTTAAACTTCATAACCAATGGTCCATGCATACGACCTTAAACTATTCTCACTTACGTCCAACATGACTCTAAACTGTATCGTCCCATTTTCGTCCAACATGACGTTAAACTATGAAAAATTCCCTAATACATCCAACATGACGTTAAATGGTGTACTCTTTTGTCCTTACTGCATGACATTAAACTGCACAGTTATTTTTTTTCCAGCATGACATTAAACTGTATTGTCCCCATCGTCCTAACTACATGACGCTAAACTGTACAGAAATCCCTTAATATGTCCTACATGACATTAAACTGTATTTTTTCCCTACTACATGACACTAAACTGTGCAACACCAATAGTCCTAACTGCAAGACTTTAAACTGCATAGTCCCTTCATATGTCCTACATGACATTAAGCTATGTATTGTTAGGGTTTTTTCTACCTCTTGTTTCTCACAATGAGTATGACTCATGTGAGATTAGAGAAAACATCAACCATAACACTCTCTCTGGGCTACTAACCATGTGTAAGTCCCAACACTATTTTCTAGGTCGTTTTCCCCAAGGTTCAAGCCCAAAACCAATCTCTTCACATCGGTTCACCTCCATCTCATATGATGTTGATTCGTGAAACCGCCCCCAAAATCAATATCTTTACATTGGTTCAATTTCGTCCTTGCTATACGACGTTAAACTGTACAATACTTCTGTCTTATACGACAATAAACTATAACATTCTTTGATACCCTCACCTAAGAGGGAATGATTATTTACATTGATTTTCAATAATGTTATATTCCAAAGACTATGTGCATACATAGAAACGCCCGAATCTTTTATCTTAGGTAAAACCATCATTGCACTAAGGTCCCCTTTCACCCTTCACATGTACGAACCAAATTTCTACAGAGGGTATTTCTAGAACTACATGGGCTTGATTCCCATCCTTATGTGATATGTATGAACATTCGAGTGTCCCTAGAATCCAGCCCCAAGTCTTTGGGCCTAACCCCAAATTCCACTTTCAGTCCCTTGGCTGAAAAGTCCCCATGAAAACACACACTGTGTATTTCTTATAATGGTCAAAGCTCTATGACCCTAAACTAAGATCTCCAATCCTTTTGTCCTGTACGGCGTTAAACTGTAGTTTAAGAACTACATATGGCTTGATTCCCATCCTTATGGGATACATAGTGAAGTCCAATATTTCAATTCAGGACCCAGCCATAACATGATTATGGTTAGCATTGATCCGTGTATCTTTGTATATATTGGACAATACCCATCTTTATGTTTCATAAACCTAACCTTAAATATTTTCAGATCTTTATAACCCTTTTCTTTACTTCTAGTCACAAAAATGTCAAACTTATGAGAGTTCTTTTGCCTGACTATGCAGTACGTGCCCTTAGGCGGCCTTGCATAAGTAGTCTCCATAACAGATTTGTCTACCAAAAGATACTATTATTTGACTATGCAGCCAATGCCCTTAGGTGGACCTGCATAATTCAACCCCCTAACAGTTTTTTTAAATAATGGTAACTTCATTCTTGGGAAGAAAGCCTCTTTTGTCCTTATTTGTCTTAATGACAATATGTAGGGATCCACGAAAATGGCCATCCTTAACATACTTGTCCCATATCATTTTTCATGATCTGAAAATATTCAAGTCTATGGTTTATATTTTCCTTCCCTATGTTTGGGTTAGACCTTAGTAGGAGTGATATCCATCCAGTTCTTCGATAATCTTGTTTGGAAATATCTTCTTTATATTCAAGTACCTGTTTCCATACAGAAAACTCTATACTTCGGAAAATTTGAATCCCCATAAACTTTCACTGGATTTTTAGCACTAGGAAAGTAAATTTCTGAGAGTTCTTTTTCCTGACTATGCAGCAAGTGCCCTTAGGTGGCCTAGCATAAGTAGTCTACATAATGGACCTGTCAGCCAAAAGATTCTATTTATTTGACTATGCAGCCAATGCCCTTAGGTGGCCCTCCATAATTCAACCCCCCTAACGGGTTGGTTAAATAATGGTAACTTCATTCTTGGGAACTACTTATTCTAATTCCTTTTAGATATTTTTCATATCATTCCTCATATTCAAATATTCTTAAGTCATAGTTTACATATTTTTCCTCATACTTGAGTATGGTAATATGTTTTTAGATAAATTGTCAAGGAATTGAGTCAATTTTAATCCATTTCGGTCAAAGCTATTTCGACCTTAAACATTAGCCTCTTTATGTCCGACATTAATAACTTTAAACTGCCCACAAAAGACAAAGGAACTCTGAATAAAAGTCAAGTTCCAGCTCACTAAACATACATTTTGTATGATTTAGGTAATATTGAGCAATTAAAAGATTCAAAGTTTGTAGGATTATTTATAATAATCCTAGTAAAAATCAAACTATGCTTACTAGGACCATTGGTTTTGGTAAAATTTAAAGTAGATAGAAAAAGAGAATGCAGGTACAAATGATTGAAGGTGAAAGTGTTTTTGATTGATGCACAAGAGTTAGAAGGACATCCACATACTGGAGTCTCTTCTCTTTTTCATTAATTATAAAATACTTTCAACATAACTCTTCATTTGATTTACGGTATCCCGAGCTTCATCAGCAGCCACCTGGAATTCATTCTTCCAACTGGATACCATAAGAGATGCAGTGATACCAGCTCTTCTTGGAACAGTTGTAAAAGAATGTTCTTGAGTGCAGTTTCAGAAAATTTTATGCTGATCAAACAGTGACTCTGTTTCTGTCCAAGAGACTTAGAAGATGGATAAATGTATTTGAGAATGAATAATTGGAAGTAAAGAGCCATTTGGAGAGAGTACTCTTTTCAGATATTATTCTAATACCACATTTGTCTTCTCTCCACCAACAGATAGTGGAAAACATTTCAGCCCATGGGTTTTCCATTTTCATATCTGCAAGGAAATGACATGCAGGAAAAATTTGAAAGTTCATGCCAATGTTGTTGCTCTTAATGCACAACATAACCGAAATAGAGGAGTAGCAGTGCAGCTGCATCTCAGGCATATATTTCTTTGCATCTGGAACATTGACTCCTTGCAGATGACCATGACCATACAGGGGCAGATAGATGCTCTGTGGGAAGTTAAGATGATATTTCTTCAAGTACTTAGCCAAATCTAGAAGAGTGCTATCACCGATATCATAGTAATCATGGACAATAATATTCATTATGTCATCTACCCACTTGCTATCCAATTCATCAACCATTCCAATTCTCTTCCATTGGATCTGCACAAAAGTTGAGTAATTAACTCTTAAATTAAGTTAATTTTTCATAAAATTTGTGAAGGAATTCAGAAAAAATGGAAAAGGCATTAAGGCGCGCAAGTATAGATGTGTCGCGCAAGTATGAATGTGCCGCGCAATTTTTTGGTGTGTAAGTATCACCACGCAAGTCCAAATACCTATACTGCAGCGCGATAGCAAAGAAACATCGAAAAACAGAGCAACTTACACGACAAAGGAAACTTGTGCAGCGAGAGCTCGAAAGTTTGAAATCTGGATGCTTTTTACGGAAATGGGGCCGCATATTTATTGGCCATACCATACCCTTGAGAGCCAATGCATGCACGCTCAACCCTTGCACGCCACCCTCTGTACCATCAACACTTGCGCACCACCTTTCCTTTGGTTTTCTTCTTTTCCTTAGAGTCACATCCTCATTTCTTTCAGATCCAACTCTGAGGGGGGAATTTTTTTGATGCTCCTTTTCATCACATTGTCTAAAGGAATGGAAAAGAAAATGACTTAGCACAAATTGATTCATCCTTTGAAGAAAACCTCAAAAATCGACAAAGGCATGAACAAGGCTTCAAATGCACATGTGTCGCGCAAGTTCCCTTACTATCGTGAAAGTATACTTTCACGCCGCCTAATGGTCACGCAAGTGACTTACGCGCCCTAAGTGGTAACCGCCCAGGGTCTTCTCCAGCCTATAAATAGACCCTGTGGGCCCCCCATTTAAAATAAGAAAATTTTCCAGAATTCAGATATAGAGCTCTGAACGCCCAAGTCTCTTCTTCAGGTCTTCCGAACACTTCTAAGGTAATTATTTACCTAGAATGGAAGGCCTAAACAAGAGGAGTAAGGTCTAAGTGTTAGAATTCACTAACATTTGCACGCCTACGGTGTTTTACCCTTAAGGGAAACGAACATACTTTCGCACCACCCTACTTATTCACCAAAACTTGCACGCCTCTCTTCTGGAAGTACCTCAGGATAATTCTAAAGGCTTTGGTCAAGGATCGCCCAAGTTTTACCCTACTGGTTAACAATCGCGCAAGTACCCATGTGTCGCGCAGGTATACCTGCGTGACCAGGACTTTCGCGCCTACGCAGTACCTGTGCGCCTACCAGGACTTGCACGCCCCTGCCTTTTTGGGTGCCCTTCTTGCCCATTTGACCCATCTTATACCATTTCACCTCCCTTATTCAAGATTCAGTCTTCAAGATATTTTTCAAAGCCATATATGGCATGTTTTCTTGATTAACTTCCTTATCTGAAAGGAATTCTGTGGAATATCTCTCAAAACCTAGTGATTTACACAACTTTATGTCACTAAAGATTGAGATTTCATTCATTCAACCTCATCCTTTAAGATGAGAGAACCCCTTAAACTGGGCCTCCTTTTCAGAAATAAGCCCCAGTCATAATTATCAAATCTGGGCATCCTCGTTAGGAGTAAGTGTCACGACCCGCCATCGGGGTCCGTGCCGTGACTACCCCAAGCCCGCCTTCCATAGGCCAGGGGCTGGCGACTAGCACCAAGGCGTAAATCCTGGTAAAAAGGGAAGGCATTGCCTTTGAAAAGTAAACACACACCCCAGAGTAAACAAGCGGAAAGTAAACACTAAACAAAAAGTAGAGTACTACTAAAAGTGCGGAAAGGTAAATGGGCCAGAATACAAACCCAAACTGAAAGTAAAGTACAACTCGAAAGGGAAAACAGCAACTGGAAAGTAAAAGCTGCTACACCGAGCTGTCCACTGGAAATCCCACCTGAAGGGTGGGTACAGATAGCTCCTCTGCTCCACGGGTCCCGCCGTCCGCTCCGTGCACGTCCCGCCCAGTGGTCCTCCTCCGGGTACCGTCCCGCTCTGTAGGCCTCAGCTAAGGTCAACGCTGTCCGTCGTCTGCAACCAACACAACGTAGTGCGGGCGAAGCCCGTGCAGGGGTGAGTATAAGCTACTCAGTAGGGACCCCGAGACCCCTGAAGGTCTCTCAAATCCACAAAAGATAAACCACGAAGAAAAAGTACAATCACGAAGTAACAACCGACACTGCTTAGGTATATGCCCATACATAAACCTAAGTCATCAATTAAAATACGCTCCAACCTCCGAGCCCAAGTAAAACTCAGTCCACGCAGGAAAGTATACGTATTCCACATAGGAAAGCAAAAAATAATCCACATAGGATTGCACAACACAATCCACACAGGAAAGCAACAGGATTCAGCTCACACAGGTATACTTCTTCAAGGACGATAAAGATGATCACTGATCCATCTAAGTCGTCGGACCCACGAAGGATCGATAGGTAACTAACCCCCGCAATGACCCACACAGGATCGGGCCCACACAGGACCTGTAGGCGCTGGCTCACACAGAACCGCTGAGCGCAAGGACCCACACAGGATCGGGCCCACACAGGACCTGTAGCACTGATCCATGTAGGATCGCTGAGTGCTGAAGTCGTCGTCGTCGAATCCACACAGGATCTCTGTACTGTCGTCGTCGCAGTCACAGTAGCAGTAGTAGTCGTAGCAGTCGCAGCCAGCATTAGGGTTCCCGCACATAGCAAGCTCGTTCGGAGGGTCCGCTCCACGAGCCGAGAGGCTGATACATCAACTATCACGAAGACCAGAGTTGATGTATCCAAAAGTTCCGTATCGTCAACAGGAACTCAACGCAACAGACGGCGCGTCGATCGGACGCCCGGTCTGAGAGTTATTGGCATTTTCGTCTCCGAGGCCCTGTTGGTTTTTAAGGCAAAACCAACCCGACCGTACTCCACCTGCATCCAAACCTCGGGCGGAGTATGCCAAAAGATCCGTCTCACTAAGAGGAACACAACGCGACTGACGGCGCGTCAATCGGACGTTCGTAGCTCAAGATATGAGCGTTTCCGCTCCTAAGGCCCGGTTGGTTTCGTGAACGTACCAACCCGGCCGAACTCAAAGTAATCCGAAACCTTGAGTGCGATATACCTAAACGACCGTCTCGATCCAAGGATCGCGTTGCCGCTGACGGTTCGTCGATCGGAGGTCCGAGGCTCAAGTTACGGGCCAAAAACCGAATCTGGTTCGAAACGGGGGGGTCCGGGTCCGGGCCGACCCGGCCCGACCCCCCCCCCCCCTGGGGCGGCGGCGCGGCGGCGCGGCGGCGCGGCGGCGCGGGGAGCCGCGGCGGCCTGGCGCCACGAGGAGGCTGCGCACGCGGGGGGCTAAGCCCCCGCTTTTCATCTGGCGGCGCGGCATAGCCGCGCCGTTTTTTAAAAAAAACGCCCCCCGCCACGTGGGGGGGTTTGCTGGAACAGAACCGGGGGGCCGGCTGCCCCCCCCCCCCCTCCTTCAAAAAAAAACCGCCCCCCTCTTAAAGAGGGGGGTTTTTATTAGGTGGCCGGGGGATTAATTTCCCCTGGTTTTAAAGCCTTCCGGCCGGCCAGCTGGCCGGCCGGTTTTCTCAAACGGGACCGGAAATTCCGGTCCCCCCTTCGGCTTCCGACGCCGGTGGCCCGGCCGCCGGTCTTCTCTTCCGCCGCGGCCCGGAACCGGCCGCGGTCTCCTCGTCCCGCCGCGGCCCGGAACCGGCCGCGGCGTTCGTCATCCGGCGCGGTGCGACGACACCGCGCCCCTTCGCCGTGCTTTGATTCTTTTCAACGCGGCACGACGGCGTCGCGTTCTTGAAGTTTCTACCCCGGCGTGGCGCGACGGCGCCACGTAAAAATAAACGTACGGTAATCCGAGTGGTGCGACGGCACCACGCCACTTTGCTTCCACCGCAAGAATTAAACAAGAAAGATGGAGGGGGGTTCGGCCGTGTTCGCGCGGTCCGGCCCCCCCCGCGTTAACTATAACACTTAAATAAAATATTTCAAAGCCTCACGTAGACATGCGATCCACGAGAAAGAAATGGAATAATTAAAGAATTAAACAACAACCCCTACCTTGATATAAGGTTCGAAGATTGAGAACGTTCCGCGGAAGACGACGTCGCGGAGGTCGGGCGTCGCGGTCGTCGTTCGTCAAATCCGTTGACGAAGAGTTATGCCCGAAGAGATACGTCGTTGGCGAATCTTTGTATGCCGACGAAGAAGCTCCGAGGAGGGTGCGGCATTCCCTCTTGTTGACACCGAGGACGAAGAAGAGAGGCGTCGTTCTTCGTCGGAGTTTGGGCGTTCTTCGTTCTTCGTCAGAGCTTGAAGATGAAGAAGAAGCTCTCCAAAAGCTCTCAAGGAGACAAACAAACAACCCATAATAAAATAAGATAACATCTTATTTTATTATTACAAAACACACAAGAATTTCAAAAGTTGAAATTCAAAAAGGCTTAACTCCCAAAATTAATTAAGTAACTTAAGTCAATTAATTAGGGGTTAAGTATGTTGAGAGAATTTGAAAAGATTAGGGGTTCGTGTGGGCCCCACCACACTTAATCCTCCCAAGGGAGGTTAAGTGGGTGTGGGTCCCACTTCCAACCTCCTTTGATAGGTTTTAACTAGTTATAATAAAATTGTTCTTCACAATTTTATTTAACTCAAACTAAAAAAAAACCCCAAAACTTAACATTCAACCCGCAACAAACGCAACTCCCGAAAAGGTCTCTTTAAGAGAATATCGGCGCTGCGAGTTCATCGGTGCCCTCGGATTTCAATTCCGAGCACCGGATCAAAAGTTAGGAATTTCCGCTCGTTCGTTCACTGAACGTACCCGAGCCAAACTTCGGAAAATAATTCCGGGCACTCCGGGCCTCGGAATCAGGTGCCGTCTGAAACCGCGCTCTTGTAAAATTCTAAAGAAAATTAAGAAAAAATTTCCCTTGAATTTTACGGGTCTTTACATTACTCCCACCTCAGGGCTTTACGTCCCCGTAAATATACATAAAAAAATAGGGAAACAAATGAGGGTATTGAGCACGCATCTGAGCCTCCCGCTCCCATGTGGTCTCCTGGAGATTCCCGTGCTGCCATCTGATGCGCACAAGAGGAATCGATCGCCCACGCAGGACCCGCTCCTGTCGATCCTCTATCTCCACTGGGACCTCCGTAAAGGTCGCCCCATCGTCAACGTCAAGCTCCCCATGATCAATGATGTGCGTCGGGTCGTGCACGTATCTCCTCAGCTGGGATACGTGGAAGACGTCGTGCACCCGGTGCAACTGAGGTGGTAGAGCCAGGCGATAAGCCACCTCGCCAATCCTGCTGAGAATCTGGAAAGGTCCGATGAAGCGCGGAGATAACTTGCCGCCTCGGCCAAATCTCCGAATACCACGTCGAGGTGAGACCCGCAAGAAGACGTGGTCGCCATCCTCGAACTCCAGTGGCCTCCGCCTCCTGTCAGCGTATGACTTCTGCCGGCTCTGAGCTGTCCTCATCCGCTCCTGGATGACCCGGACCTTCTCTGTCGTGGCCTGGACCATCTCCGGTCCCACCAGTGCTGACTCTCCGGGGTCTGTCCAGCACAAAGGAGATCTACAAGGTCGGCCATACAATGCCTCGTACGGTGCCATCCCGATGGTGGAGTGGTAGATGTTATTGTATGCGAACTCCACCAAGGGTAGGTGGTCCTCCCAGCTACGACCAAAGTCGAGGACACATGCGCGGAGCATGTCCTTGAGAGTCTGAATGGTCCTCTCCGTCTGACCATCCGTCTGAGGGTGAAAGGCTGTGCTAAGACGTAGCTGCGTCCCGAACGCCTCCTGTAACCCCTTCCAAAGCCGGGAAGTAAAGCGGGCATCTCGATCGGAAACGATAGATGATGGCACGCCGTGGAGCCGCACAATCTCCTGAACGTAGAGACGTCCCAAGCTCTCCACTGAGCCCTGCTCTCTGATGGGTAAGAAGTGTGCCGACTTGGTGAGTCGGTCAACAATCACCCAAATGGAGTCGTGACCTCTGGAAGTGCGTGGAAGTCCAGTCACAAAGTCCATAGATATGCCGTCCCACTTCCACTCCGGAACCTCCAAGGGCTGTACCAAGCCTGCTGGTACCTGATGCTCTGCCTTCACCTGCTGACAGGTGAGGCATCGAGAAACGAACTCTGCTACAACTTTCTTCATGCCCGGCCACCAGTGCTGTCGTCTGAGGTCCTGGTACATCTTCGCCACTCCAGGATGTACCTCCAAAGGAGAAGTGTGAAACTCTCTCAGCACTTCCTCTCGCAAATCTACTGGTACCATGGTACGTCCTCTGAAAAGGATGTCGTGCTCTGCTCTAAGGGAGAAATCATCAGGTGCCTGTCCCGAGGATATCTGTGCACGCCGTGTCTCATAGTCAGCATCCCCATGCTGTGCCTCCCTGACTCGCTGCAGTAGTGGAGGAGTGACTGTGAGAGACTGAAGAAAGGCTGCTCCATCTCTATCCACGAAGGATATCTGCAAAGAGGCTAGCTGCTCCGTCGCCTCCTCGAGTAGCTGAATGCCCATCCTCCTGCTGAGGGCATCGGCTACTACGTTCCCCTTCCCAGGAGTATAGACTATCTCAAAGTCATAGTCCTGGAGGAACTCGAGCCATCGCCGCTGTCTCAGGTTCAGGTCCTTCTGCGAGAAGATATACCTGAGACTCTGATGATCGGAAAAGACTGTAAAGCGCTCGCCCATCAGATAGAGTCGCCATGTCTTCAGAGCGAAGACCACTGCTGCTAACTCCAGGTCATGGGTAGCGTAGTTATGCTCATGCGGCCTCAACTGTCGTGATCCATAGGCGATCACTGCCCGCTCCTGCATCAGAACACATCCGAGTCCGGTCCCTGATGCATCGCAGTAGACTACGTACCCTACTCCCTCCTCAGGCAACCTCAAGATAGGTGCGCTAGTCAATCTCTGTCTCAGCTCCTGGAAGCTCTGCTGACATCTGTCTGACCACACGAAGGGTTTCCCCTTCTTCGTCAAAGCTGTGAGTGATGCCGCAACTCTGGAGAAGTTCGGCACAAATCTCCGATAGTATCCAGCTAGTCCCAAGAAACTCCGAACCTCAGTCACGCTCCTGGGTGGCTCCCATGCTAACACAGCCTCAATCTTCGCGGGATCTACTACAACTCCTGCCTCAGAGATAACGTGTCCCAAAAAGTGGACCTCACGTATCCAGAACTGACACTTCGAGAGCTTACCATAAAGCTGGTGCTCTCGGAGTGTGTCAAGAACAACTCGCAAGTGATAGGCGTGCTCCTCCTCTGTCGTAGAGTAAATCAGAATGTCGTCGATGAAGACCACGACAAACCGATCGAGGTATGGCTGAAAGATCCTGTTCATGAGAGCCATGAACACTGCTGGGGCATTGGTTACACCGAAAGGCATAACCAAGAACTCATAGTGGCCATACCGACATCTGAAGGCCGTCTTCTGTACATCCTCGTCCCTGACTCTGAGCTGATGATAGCCTGACCTGAGGTCTATCTTCGAGAACCACCGTGCTCCCTTGAGCTGATCAAAGAGGTCATCAATCCTCGGCAGCGGATACTTGTTCCTCACTGTCACCTGGTTCAGGCGACGATAGTCAACACAAAGTCGCAAGCTCCCGTCCGCCTTTTTGGCGAACAATATCGGGGATGCCCAGGGTGAAACACTGGGTCGGATGAACCCCTTGCCCTGCAAGTCCTCCAACTGTACCCGTAGCTCTCGAAGCTCGGCGGGGGCCATCCGATTTGCTGGAGTGGATATCGGGGCTGTCCCGGGGTACAAGTCAATATAAAAGTCTACCTCTCTACGAGGAGGTAGCCCTGGAACGTCGTCGGGAAAAACGTCCGCAAACTGATCCACCACTGCAGGAAAACCAGGACTCCGCACGTCAACTGCTCCAAGGATAAGGCTAGCCAATTGATGAGTGATGGGCTGTCCTCTCCTCCACGGAAGTCCATCATGTGCTGCTAAGGCTCCCTTCTCGCCGGTGAAGGTGAACCTGCTCCCGTCGGTGCGTACACATCGCACCTTGCGCCTAAAACATTCAATCTGTGCATGGACCGTAGATAGCCAATCCATGCCCAAGATGACGTCGTAAGGCCTCGACGCTGCTACAAGAAGATCCCAGCCGAAGCTCTCGCCTCCTAGAGTAAGCTCACACTGCCGGCACCAGTGCGTAATCGTCGAGTCTGCTCCCGTAGGAGTCTCTAGCCGTAAGGATCGAGCCAACGGCTCTGTCGGAATCTCCGAGCTCTGAACAAGGGCAGCGGCTATGAAAGAATGACTCGCTCCTGTGTCTATGAGAACTGCAGCAAGGGTGGAATAGACACAGATAGTACCTCGAATCATCTCGGGTGCGCCGTGGTCGTAGGCCTCTGCTACCTGGAGCTGTGCCTGTCGCTGCCCGCCAGCTCCCTGTGGTCGGGGTGGACCTCCTGGTGGGGGTGGTGGTAGAGCCTCAAAACGTCAGCCACCACCAGCTGCTCGTCCAGCTCCTCTGCCTCGTCCGCCTCCTCCCTGCGGACCGCCACGGTCGACCCTCTGCCTCTGCCTCGGTGGTCCCTCAACCGTCTGCTGCTCCTCGACACGGCGGGTCGGGCAGTCACGAGCCATGTGGCCCTGCCCGCCGCACGAGTAGCACTGTCTGCCTCTCGGAAGACTGGCTCCGCGCTGTGTGCCCTGCACTGCTGAGCTAGTGCCCTGAGGTCGTCTGCCCGAAGGTCTGGTCTGTCTAGACCCCTGAGTCATCCGTCGACTGCCTGCTGCGGATGACTCTGCCAGGTGCCGCCCTGCGGTGGGTCTCTGTGCTGGTGTAGACTCAGCAAGGAAGCTCTCGATCAGAAGGGCCCTCTCCAGTACTCCTATCTGAGTCGGTATGCTGAGGGAGATCAGCGATGCCCTGATCTAGTGTCTCAAACCCTGCTCGAAGGTCCGGGCCCGGAAGAATGGGTCCCATACCATGTCGGTCGAGTAGCGCGAGAGATCGGTAAATCTCGCCGAGTACTGAGCGACTGTCATGCTACCCTGCCGCGGCTGTAGAAGCTCCTGGATACGCACCGCACGAAGGGTGGCTGGGACGAACTCCGAGCGGAAGAGGCTCTCAAATTCCGTCCAAAGAAGAGATGCCTCATCGTGCACCTGGAGCATCAGGCTCCACCATCGTCCTGCTGCTGCGTGTAGTAGGCTCGCAGCGAGGATCACCATGAGGTCTGCTGGTGTCCTCACTAGCCTAAACACTCGAACCACTACCTCCAGCCAGTCCTCTGCTGCCTGGGGATCCGTCTCCCCGCGAAACCTGGGCGGTCGCTGGCGCTGAAACTCATGCAGTGCACTGAGGCGACGTGCATCGTCAGCGGCTGCTGCTGGAAGCATCGAGGGCTCGGCGGGTAAAGCTACCGCCGGTGCCACTACTGAAAAAGGGCCCTGCACCGAGGCCTCGTCGCTCGGTGGGCTGTCGTCTCGCTCGACTCTCGGAACCCTAGCTGGCTACCGTCGTGGGGCCATCCTGAAAAGGAAACAGGTGCGCCACGGTCAGAACAGTATACCTGGTGAGCTGATATAAGTAATCACAACGAAAACTTTGAAACACACACGCAATCAATGTTTTCGTGCATTAAGTCGGAAATCAGAAGTCAGGGTCCTGGTGTACGGATACGTCGGCCGCCACACCAACACTGGACTCCCTGGACTGATATCCACACTCAATACGCTAAACATTATTGCTTCACATAGAAAATATCAGAGTTCGCGGTAGAACCGAACTCCTCTGATACCAATTTGTCACGACCCGCCCTCGGGGTCCGTGCCGTGACTACCCCAAGCCCGCCTTCCATAGGCCAGGGGCTGGCGACTAGCACCAAGGCGTAAATCCCGGTAAAAAGGGAAGGTATTGCCTTTGAAAAGTAAACACACACCACAGAGTAAACAAGCGGAAAGTAAACACTATACAAAAAGTAGAGTACTACTAAAAGTGCGGAAAGGTAAATGGGCCAGAATACAAACCCAAACTGAAAGTAAAGTACAACTCGAAAGGGAAAACAGCAACTGGAAAGTAAAAGCCGCTACACCGAGCTGTCCACTGGAAATCCCACCTGAAGGGTGGGTACAGATAGCTCCTATGCTCCACGGGTCCCGCCGTCCGCTCCGTGCACGTCCCGCCCAGTGGTCCTCCTCCGGGTACCGTCCCGCTCTGTAGGCCTCAGCTAAGGTCAACGCTGTCCGTCGTCTGCAACCAACACAACGTAGTGCGGGCGAAGCCCGTGCAGGGGTGAGTATAAGCTACTCAGTAGGGACCCCGAGACCCCTGAAGGTCTCTCAAATCCAAAAAGGATAAACCACGAAGAAAAAGTACAATCACGAAGTAACAACCAAAACTGCTTAGGTATATGACCATACATAAACCTAAGTCATCAATTAAAATACGCTCCAACCTCCGAGCCCAAGTACAACTCAGTCCACGCAGGAAAGTATACGTATTCCACATAGGAAAGCAAAACATAATCCACACAGGATTGCACAACACAATCCACACAGGAAAGCAACAGGATTCAGCTCACACAGGTATACTTCTTCAAGGACGATAAAGATGATCACTGATCCATCTAAGTCGTCGGACCCACGAAGGATCGATAGGTAACTAACCCCCGCAATGACCCACACAGGATCGGGCCCACACAGGACCTGTAGGCGCTGGCTCACACAGAACCGCTGAGCGCAAGGACCCACACAGGATCGGGCCCACACAGGACCTGTAGCACTGATCCACGTAGGATCGCTGAGTGCTGAAGTCGTCGTCGTCGAATCCACACAGGATCTATGTACTGTCGTCGTCGCAGTCACAGTAGCAGTAGTAGTCGTAGCAGTCGCAGCCAGCATTAGGGTTCCCGCACATAGCAAGCTCGTTCGGAGGGTCCGCTCCACGAGCCGAGAGGCTGATACATCAACTGTCACGAAGACCAGAGTTGATGTATCCAAAAGTTCCGTATCGTCAACAGGAACTCAACGCAACAGACGGCGCGTCGATCGGACGCCCGGTCTGAGAGTTATTGGCATTTTCGTCTCTGGGGCCCGGTTGGTTTTTAAGGCAAAACCAACCCGACCGTACTCCACCTGCGTCCAAACCTTGGGCGGAGTATGCCAAAAGATCCGTCTCACTAAGAGGAACACAACGCGACTGACGGCGCGTCAATCGGACGTTCGTAGCTCAAGATATGAGCGTTTCCGCTCCTAAGGCCCGGTTGGTTTCGTGAACGAACCAACCCGGCCGAACTCAAAGTAATCCGAAACCTTGAGTGCGATATACCTAAACGACCGTCTCGATCCAAGGATCGTGTTGCCGCTAACGGTTCGTCGATCGGAGGTCCGAGGCTCAAGTTACGGGCCAAAAACCGAATCTGGTTCGAAACGGGGGGGTCCGGGTCCGGGCCGACCCGGCCCGACCCCCCCCCCCCCTGGGGCGGCGCGGCGGCGCGGGGAGCCGCGGCGGCCTGGCGCCGCGAGGAGGCTACGCACGCGGGGGGCTAAGCCCCCGCTTTTCATCTGGCGGCGCGGCATAGCCGCGCCGTTTTTTAAAAAAAACGCCCCCGCCACGTGGGGGGGTTTGCTGGAACGGAACCGGGGGGCCGGCTGCCCCCCCCCCCCCCCTCCTTCAAAAAAAACCGCCCCCCTCTTAAAGAGGGGGGTTTTTATTAGGTGGCCAGGGGATTAATTTTCCCTGGTTTTAAAGCCTTCCGGCCGGCCAGCTGGCCGGCCGGTTTTCTCAAACGGGACCGGAAATTCTGGTCCCCCCTTCGGCTTCCGACGCCGGCGGCCCGGCCGCCGGTCTTCTCTTCCGCCGCGGCCCGGAACCGGCCGCGGTCTCCTCGTCCCGCCGCGGCCCGGAACCGGCCGCGGTGTTCGTCATCCGGCGCGGTGCGACGGCACCGCGCCCCTTCGCCGTGCTTTGATTCTTTTCAATGCGGCACGACGGCGTCGCGTTCTTGAAGTTTCTACCCCGGCGTGGTGCGACGGCGCCGCGTAAAAATAAACGTACGGTAATTCGCGTGGTGCGACGGCACCACGCCACTTTGCTTCCACCGCAAGAATTAAACAAGAACGATGGAGGGGGGTTTGGCCGTGTTCGCGCGGTCCGCCCCCCCCCCCCCCCCGCGTTAACTATAACACTTAAATAAAATATTTCAAAGCCTCACGTAGACATGCGATCCACGAGCAAGAAATGGAATAATTAAAGAATTAAACAACAACCCCTACCTTGATATAAGGTTCGAAGATTGAGAACGTTCCGCGGAAGACGACGTCGCGGAGGTCGGGCGTCGCAGTCGTCGTTCGTCAAATCCGTTGACGAAGAGTTATGCCCGAAGAGATACGTCGTTGGCGAATCTTCGTATGCCGACGAAGAAGGTCCGAGGAGGGTGCGACGTTCCCTCTTGTTGACACCGAGGACGAAGAAGAGAGGCGTCGTTCTTCGTCGGAGTTTGGGCGTTCTTCGTTCTTCGTCAGAGCTTGAAGATGAAGAAGAAGCTCTCCAAAAGCTCTCAAGGAGACAAACAAACAACCCATAATAAAATAAGATAACATCTTATTTTATTATTACAAAACACACAAGAATTTCAAAAGTTGAAATTCAAAAAGGCTTAACTCCCAAAATTAATTAAGTAACTTAAGTCAATTAATTAGGGGTTAAGTATGTTGAGAGAATTTGAAAAGATTAGGGGTTCGTGTGGGCCCCACCACACTTAATCCTCCCAAGGGAGGTTAAGTGGGTGTGGGTCCCACTTCCAACCTCCTTTGATAGGTTTTAACTAGTTATAATAAAATTGTTCTTCACAATTTTATTTAACTCAAACTAAAAAAAACCCCCAAAACTTAACTTTCAACCCGCAACAAACGCAACTCCCGAAAAGGTCTCTTTAAGCGAATATCGGCGCTGCAAGTTCATCGGTGCCCTCAGATTTCAATTCTGAGCACCGGATCAAAAGTTAGGAATTTCCGCTCGTTCGTTCACTGAACGTACCCGAGCCAAACTTCGGAAAATAATTCCGGGCACTCCGGGCCTCGGAATCAGGTGCCGTCTGAAACCGCGCTCTTGTAAAATTCTAAAGAAAATTAAGAAAAAATTTCCCTTGAATTTTACGGGTCTTTACAGTAAGCCCCAAATCCTCATTAACCTGGGCCTCCTTTTCAGGAATAATCCCCAGTCATAATTCTCAAATCTGGGCATCCTTCTTAGGAGTAAGCCCCAAGTCCCCTAATCTAGGCATCCTTTTCAGGAGTAAGCCCCAACCATAATTCTCTTAACCTGGGCCTCCTTTTTAGGAATAATCCCCAGTCATAATTCTCAATTCTGGGCATCCTCCTTTAGAGTAAGCCCCAAGTCCCCTAATCTTTTAAGTCATTTAACCTGAGCCTTCTTCTCAGGAGTAATCCCCAGCCTTAATCTCTCTTAACCAGTCTTAATTTCCTTTTGATCCGGGTCTCCTTCTCAGAAATAAAACCCAATCATAAGTCCCCTCCTAATTTGGGCCTCCTTTTCAGAAGTAAGCCCCATATTAGAGTATCAAAATCTCCATAAAGTACATATACCTTTATGGACCCTATTCTTGGATTTCTTCTCTGAAGTAAATCCTAATATTCATCTATTTGGGTAGTCATACATATATAAGCCCCACATCATTTCTTATTATTGCATCTTTCATGGCACAACTGTCTGGTTTTACCAACACCTCTTGTTTCTCACACCGAGCATGACTCACTTGAGCTTAGAGTGTAAAAGTAATTGTGGCATCTTTATTTGAGCCATCAATAATAAACATTATATTCCCTTACTCGAACTACGTGGGTTCTGATTCCTTTTACAAAATAAAGGATACGTAGGTAGCCCATCTGCGGGTATGATCCCAACTCTGAAATAATCCATGTCTTTCTGAATGACAATAAACTTCAAGTGCCCCAATGAGTGGCTTTAAAACCAGTATGGTAATAATAATGACCAATAGAATTTTATGTATTAAAAGGATACCATTGACTAAGAATCTCTAAACAAATACAGATGATTCTCTATAGATTAAGAACCTCGAATACATATAAAAGATTCTCTAAATTTCCTACATATAAATCATTGATTGTCAGATCTAAAGGAAAACTCCTTTTAAACTTGGTAATGTAATAAGGATTCACAAACATAAATTAAATCTATAAAGTGAGTCCTGGAGTAGACAATAATTCCCCTCAAAATGGTGTGATGAGTTCGACCTCCCATCCTCTCGACCAATGAAAATTCCTAAGCCTCATCAGTGCACAACTAATGAGTGCCTACCTTTGGAAAGTTGGTAAAAATGGATATGGAATCATTGGATCTTTCCGGTTCTATGAACAAACCCGTTAGAAACCGCTTGGAATGTTTGAATCTTAAATCAATGAGATCATCCCCAATTCCAGAGGGAAACAACATACTGCATTGATTATTTTACTCCAAGATTATATGTTGAATCACTGTTAATTTTCTTATGTCATAATTTCCACTCCCCTCGCTGTGGATATACTTTTGATACACTTAATCACTCCATTGATAAATTCTCAAGTCATCGATATGAACTTGATATGAGTAATTTTAACTCAATCTCCATTTATTGAGTTAAACATTCAATTCATTGGTGTTGTTTTTACAAGAATATGTGTGAATGTCCTATGATTGATTTACACCGAATATCTAATCATATTGAGTGTATTTATATTTGTCCCACATAATTATGTTGTTTATTTATCCTTAACCTAAGGATACGTTCTTTATAAGAGATTTCATCTCAATTTACATTCCATTGAGAATTATTTGTTGTTATACACCAATTCACTTTTATATGGTGTTTATAATGTACTTTGACATAGTATATCATGAACCCATTTATTCTCATGATATTATATTGTTTTTATTACCTCAACTATTTGTATTCAAGTGTCTCTCTTTTGGTTAGTAACTCTAACTATAATATCATTTTAAATGTTTTAAAGATTTATTATTCTAAATCTTTCTCATTAATGTCCATGTTTTAAAAATGGTTTTAAGGATTTATTTATATAGACATTAAAGTTTTAAAATTAAAATTCCTTTTAAAAGTTTCAAAGTGGTATGGGACACTTTGATTCAAAAATCTATTTTTAAATGGATTCTTGACAAATACTGTGACTTTTAAATGTTTTCAAGAATAAGGGGAATATTGATCTCAAATAGTTTTGATGATTATTTTCATCTATGTCAATATCCTTCATTTTTATTGATTGAGGTTAACCTGTTATAATAAAATCTCCCATATTGTATTGAATGAGTTATGTTTGACTGTGGATGTGCTATTTTTATACCATTCATGGTTTTTGGATAAAGTATTAACATTTCAAATTCTAGTTTTAATACGAATGTTTATGTTATGTTTTAAATTTTTCATATGTGGAATAAATTGGACTTAGTAAGTGATGAGAGACGCCCTCTATAGCTCCTCGATGCATCGGTATGTCTCATGAGACATACTAGTGTCTTGGCACAAGGCCTTGACAAACTCTTATTTGTAGTCTTGGCACGAGGCCTTGACTATGTGGTTATGATGTCTCACATTATGAATTCTATCAATATGAGATTAGCAGTTGATATTTCATGTGGTTATTAGACTAGTAGAATACCCATGACTATGTTTTATTATGGAATTATTTACTAAGCTCATGTTCCTGCCATAATGTGTTCTTGTTTATTATTTGTAAAGGCATGTGTTTTCAATTATTCCCCATGCCTAATGTTTATGTTATCTTCTTCTGTATTGCTTACTCTTAATGATCATTTAAACTCACCCCTTTCTAATGTTTCATTTTCACCAGATATGAAGAAGTTATTTATGAGTGAATTGCAAGCATAATCTAGGAATCTTGGATGTTTCTAATGGAATTATTTAGTGTTGTTTTTCTTTTCAAGTTGTAATGTTGATCTTATGAATGTATCTAGTATTTCCAAGGATACTAAACTGATCGGTCTTTTGAGACAAGATTTCCTTGTATCATGGAAATGTTATGTAATAATTCACTGACTCTGGGTAACTGGGGTCGGGGCGTTACAGGTGGTATTAGAGGGTGTTTAGTACGAACCTTGGAAACTATATTTAGATAAACTTTGATTAGAGAACATAGCTCTAAGATAGACTTTGAGGATTAGTTTAGAATAACTTCATAAAATTTTGGTATTGTAGAGATTTTGTGATTTTTCCAAGAAATACATCCCTTTCTAGATACGAGTAGGTAGAGGTGGCTCTGGAACAGATGTACCTAGGGGTAAAACCCAAAAACACCGCTTTGAGCTAGACTCGAACAAGAACTAGTGCATGACAACGAGCCTTTATGCACTCTTGGTTACGACACTCTCGGGTGATATGCTTAGGATAATTTACATTTAGTTTACAAAACAATTTGAAGGATTTTAATATAAGATGAGAATAAATGACCTTGGTTAATCCTAAGGTGTTTCAAATTGAAAATATGGTGTCATGATATTTTCTAAATGATTTTATGACTACTATTACTGACACAATGTTTTTTGGTTTTAGTCAATGGATGGATTCCAAGGAAGTCATAGTAACATTGAGCATGATGTACAAGGTGGGAATAGTGGAGGAAATGAGCAACAAAATGGAATGTTGATAGGCGTAAAAGATATCGTGTTCATGCCGAATCAGTTTTCAAAAAATATGATCAACAACATATATATTAACCAACTTAAAGACCCAACAAGGAAGAGAAAAGTGGAGAATGATAAGAGCTACAACAGTGAAGACCATGGAGAAAAGAAAGATCACTTTCCATCATGAAGGAAATGTGGAAGAGACACCAAGGAAGGTGTCTTAATGAAGCAAAGAAATGATTTATGTGTGGGAAAGAAGGGAATAAAGTAAAGAATTACAGAGTAAAAATGAAGAGTACTATGGAAGAAAATAAAAATGATCCTAAGATTCCAATTATGGTCATTTTTCATAAATGAAAGGGACCTTGGCATCACCCAAGTCAATGCCCTATTCTATAGGATAACCTCTTGGTCAAGGAAGAACCTATGTGGAAATAAATGGATGGAAAAATGTTTAATGGTATTAGTGCTCTTTGTTGATGAGATTACTTTGGAAGACTTTTCTCTTGTATGTGTAACCATACAGTTTGTTATGTGAAAATTCTATTCAAGGAATAATTATCTCTTCTTTTGTGGATATAGTTATAAATAACCATTTGGGTTTATATGACTCTTGAATTTGAGGCAATTACAGGTTATTAATTTTTGGGATGCAAATGAGAGGTATGAGATAACATTGGTAGTAAAATTATGTTATGATTATTTTGAGGAATATATCTCATTTAGGGAATGTTATAAAATATAGTTTTTGAAAAAGGACAACACGCAGAGCGCTTGACAACCCATCGCATCAGACAAATCTGTGGGAATCAAACCCACAACCAGAGTGGGATTGGGATTTATCGCCTACCACTGGACTACGTGAAATCCCTGGTTAGCGTGACTAGTTATTTTTAGTTAAATGATTTAATTGATCAATAATAAGTTGATATGGGATCTTATGACTTATCAAATTAATAACCTTAGTATAGAAAAATGATTTGGTGATTAAGTGATAAATGTTATTTTGGAAGACGTTCGCTCTATTGGGAACACTATATGCCTAAGGAAAATAGAATACCACGAGATTTCATTTGAGGAGTAATGGTGGATTTGTATATATGTATTTATTGTGGATTTATAGTGATTTGGGTTATTTATGGAAATGATTAACCTATAATAGAGAATGTTTTATTAGGTTAATTAATTTTAAGTATGTGAATTTAAGAGTAGTCAATGCCATTTGGAGATACAATTTAATGTGGAAGACTACATAACTAAATTCTTCTATGTTTTGGGTTTCAATATTAGTTTAGATTATTTTGAAGGATTTTAAGGACAATTGTTTATTGAATTGTATTTATTTACCTTTTTGAAATTCTTGGTTTAATTTTAGAAATTAATATTAGTGTTTCTTTCTCTAAAGGAATATCCTTTTGGGGGAGCATATGATCTGGAACTAACTGTTTTGGTTTTTATTAATCTCTAAAGAAAAGGTAAATATATAGTTTATCCATTTTGGATCATGTGATTCTCTAGAAGTTGATTCTAGCTCTTCCGGTGTGACCAAGTCATCTTGAATACTCATCATTTAAAAATATAAGTTAGTGGTAGAAATTTATTAATGAATGAAAATATACATAAAAAGTAAGTATATCACTTTATGTTCTTAGTCAATCTCTTAAATAAATTCCTCATCTTTATGAAATGTAACTTAAAACAAAAAAAAAACATTGTCCGTTTTCTTTTCCTACTGGGAAACTAATGACCGTTTGTCCCATAACATGTTTGTGGTTTTCTTGTTGTTAACTTTATCCTGATCATGTTTTCTATCCCTCTCTATCATAACTTGACACTTTGTTTATCTTTCATATCCATGTTTTCCTACATGGAATCCTAGTATGGGTTATCTCGGGTGACCTTTATACTTCCCTTTCTTTATTTTAAAGTGATAGTTTTATTGACTCTATTTCTGATGTGGGAATTTCAATTATGTTCCCAAGACCAATTTTAAAAATTGTGAGTACACAATTTCCAAAAGGGGAGAAGAATGTAACACCCCAAGCCTCCACGACACGTTTACCTTTGAATAATGTAATAACTTGCATTGTACGTAATTTCGAGATTCTAACACACCGCGACCAATCAAACTAGCCGTCTTGAATATTAATACAAACTTTTTGAAATTTTTTATATTTTATCTTTCAAAATGGACTTCATTTTTGGTTTTCGAATATCGAAAATATCTTAGAGTGAATTTTTGGTATTTTTCTGAAAACTTTCAATTTTTGATGAATAATGAAAAAAAGAGTTACAGTTTAAAACCGAATTTTTTATTTAAAGAATTATTTATTTTATTTAAATTTATTTTAGGTAAAAATAGATATATAATACCTATATAAGTTCAATGAAATTCATTGGAGTCAGTTTATAATAATTTTAGATATATAAAAATTTTATTGAACTTTTCACCATCTTTTACCCACCTCCTAGGAGAATTTACAAATTTACATAAAACATAATTTTACCGCTTCTGTGAGTGGAATTTAAAAAGTCTGAGAGACACAGTTGATATCAGTAATAAAAATGTGGTTCAATAAGATGAAAATAATTTTTTGTGAATAACATTTTACTTTTATTTACCACGGTTAAAAGTAAATAAGGTATTTAAGGTTAAAAATGATACTATTATTACCCTAAAACATGTCATAATTCTATTGTATAAGTATCATTCCACCAAAAACAACTTTAGGATTAAAATATGAACCATTTTGGTCCACTTGGATTAGATTAGGACACTTATTATTATTTTATTTAATGAAGAGTTAAAAGGGTTAAAATCAAAGTTTAATAACTAAGACATTTTTAATATAGGGTTATACATAAGATAAATTCGACTATAAATATTAATTAGAAATTTAAAATGATTTCATATATAATTGTAGTTTAGTTATATTTTTTAGACATTAAATAATTTAATTTATTTATGACACAATAATGATGCAGTAATTACCTAATTAATGAAATATTAAAATAATTGATATTATAAATATCCAAATAAAAGTAATTTGAGTCTTTTTATGAATTCTTATAATTATATAGGTTAATATGACATATTAGGGTTTGTTATATTAATTTTTTTTGAAGTAATAATGCCGTCATGAATTTTGCAAAAACAAAATACCAAATAGTGTCAAAATTGACATAAAAGAGTTTTTAAAACAAATATTATATTATTAATTGATATTCTATTCATAAAAATATATGGTTAATCCAAAGGACTTATATAATGATATTTTTATCATTAATGAACCACTTGGGGTTCTCTTGTAAGTATATAGTATGTTTATTAACTATATAATATAAAAATACAAAGAGACATGGTAAATGTCAAACTACTTAACTAAGAGTTAAATATAAAATATAAAGTTAATATAGTTACCCAACCTATTTAAAAACTATTGTTTGAGTGGTTTTCAACCCATACCCACCTTAGACTTTAAATAATCCATTTTGGTGCCATTAGAAACCGAAAATGATTTTATTATAAAATAATATTTTTAGCTTTTCCTAAGATGCCCCTCACCCCTCTTATAAAAGGGCACTCCCCCTTCTCTCTAATTCACACCTTCAAAGACATTTGGCTCAGACAAAATCTTCCCAAATGCCCTATAAAATATCCTCCCTTCATCCTATAGGCCCTCCTTTATTCATAAAGACAACCTATGGAGCCCTTTTGATCAAATCAAAAGGAAGAACCCAAAGAAGAGGTAAATATTTCATCACCTCTTCCAAATTTCTTTTCTTCTTCAACTTCCACTTTCTTTGTTATTTCCATTATAAAATAATAACTCCAGTATATTCTATATATTTTTATGTTATTATAAATATGGTACAACCATATTAATTATTCTATCCATCCTTTGAATGACATGTCATCATACATGTGTATGTACGGCTTACTATCTCCACGCCGTGGTGTAACTGTTATTCAGTACATTATTATTTGGATGGGTATAATAATGATGTGTAATGGATGTAAATAATAAATATAACATGATAATGATTCTTCATATATGATATACCATCCAATTATATATTATTTTAATATCAAAAGAATGATATTGTCGCTCGTGCGTACGTACGGATTACCGTCTCCATGGACGTGATGAGATTCATTCCCCATCGTATCCATTCAAGAATAATTTTCATTTGGTGATTAAAAATCATGTTTATAGACTTGATATAATTATGGATATGAATCAGATACACCACATCCATAACAAATATGACTCACATAAAAAATAATATAAAGGAAAACGAATCCATTAACACCCAAAATGATGATAATACTAAGATATTAATAACAAAGAAATGTTAACAGATCATATATGATATCATATTAATGTATATGATTCTTTTATAATTTAATAAAAATTATTTCACCATTATACATGAGGTTAACCTACCCTCGACCAAGTAAAAAGTACAAATTAAGGGGTTTCTTATCTCACTTTTAATTCCATGAGATTTCCATTATTCACCACTTATTTATTGCATGTTGTGTGTGTACTACCCATGATTGTATTAATTGTGTAATATACTTTAATTTATGTATATTTAAATCATCATTGTATGATCCTTCTTTCATGTGTGTATGTTTTGTAAGTTACCAAATCGATAAGGGAATTTGAAATTTCAATTTCCACTAATTCGGCTTTACGCATACTTTATTGATTATTTTACTCCAAGATTATGTGTGGAATAACTATTTATTTTCTTATGTCATAATTTACACTCCCCTTTATGTGGATATAATTTTGATACACATAATAACTCCATTGATAAATTCTCAAGTCATCGATATGAACTTGATAAGAGTAATTGTAAATTAATGTTATTGAGTTAAACATCCAATTCATTGGTGTTGTTTTTACAAGAATATGTGTGAATGTCCTATGATTGATTTACACTGAATATCCAATCATATTGAGTGTATTTATATTTTTCAAACATAATTATGTCATTTATTTATCCTTAACATAAGGATACATTCTTTATAAGAGATTCAATCTCAATTTACATTCCATTGAGACTTTTTTTGTTGTTATACACCAATTAAATTTTATATGGTGTATATAATGTACTTTGACATTGTATATCATGAATCCATTTACTCTCATGATATTATAAAGTTTTTATTACCTCAATTATTTGTATTCAAGTGTCTCCCTTTTGGTTAGGAACTCTAACTAAAATATCATTTTAAATGTTTTAAATATTTATTATTCTAAATCTTTCTCATTAATGTCCATGTTTTAAAATGGTTTTAAGGGTTTATTTATATGGACATTAAAGTTTTAAAATTAAAATTCCTCTTAAAAGTTTCAAAGTGGTATGGGACAATTTGATTCAAAAATCTATTTTTAAACGGCTTCTTGAAAAATAGTGCGACTTTTAAATGTTTTCAAGAAAAAGGGGGATATTTCTCTCAAATAGTTTGGATCATTATTTTCATCTAAGTCAATATCCTTCATTATTATCGATTTAGGTTAATATGTTACAATACAATCTTCTATATTGTATTGAATGAGTTATGTTTGACTGTGGATGTGCTATTTTTATACCATTCATGGTTTGTGGATAAATTATTGACATTTCGTATTATAGTTTTAATTCGAATGTTTATTTTTTGTTTCAAACTTTTCATATGACGAATGCATTAGACTTAGTAAGTTACTGGTGGAGCCTGCTATAGCTCCTCAATCCATCAGTAGGTCTCATGAGGCAAACTAGTGTCTTGACACAAGGCCTTGGCAAAATCTTATTTGTAGTCTTGGAACGAGGCCTTGAATATGTGGTTATGATGTCTGGCATTATGAATTCTGTCATTATGAGATTAGATATTGATATTTCATGTGGTTATTCAACTAGTAAAATACCCATTACTATGTTTTTATGGCATTATTTACTAATCTCATGTTCCTGCCATAATGTGTTCATGTTTATTGTTTGTAAAGGCATGTTTTTACAATTATTCACAATGCCTAATGTTTATGTTATCTTTCGTTGTATTTCTTACTCTTACTGAGCATTTGAGCTCACCCCTTTCTTATGTTTCATTTTCCCAGGATATGAATAAGTTTGTTATGAGTGACTTGCTGGCATAATCTAGGAATCTTGGATGTTTCTAATGGAATAATTTAGTGTTGTTCTTCTTTTCAACTAGTAATGTTGACCATATGAATGTATCTAGTATTTCCAAGGCTACTAAACTAATCAGTGTTTTGGGTCTTAATTTCCTTATATCATGACGATGTTATGTAATAATACACCAAATCTGGGTAATTAGGGTCAGGGCATTACAAGCACTCCCCATAGTGGGTCTGCCACGTAACCAAGGCCCTCCCCACTGGGCCTATCAAGTCACTTCAAGTCGAAACGGTCAGCAATCGTCAAGTCTCATCCAACCACCGGGTCCCCACACTATGCTCACTCGTCTCCGGGAGAATCCTCTCCACAATCTACTGGTCGATACTCCAACTACCGCGAAGTCCCATGAAGAAGTATCTCAAAGGTCTGTCATGTCATAGGGGTGTCATCGTAAGAGATGGTGCGTCAATCGAATGCCCAGTCTATGAGTTATTAGCATTTTAGTCCCAGGGGCCTGGTTGGATTAGTGCTCGATCCAACCTGACCGTTCCCCATCTTAATCCAAAACATAGTGAGGTATCACTCAAAGGTACCGACTCACTCCAAGGTTCCCAATGCCGTTGACGGTTCATCTAACAGACATCTGGTGCCAAAGGTATGACCAAAATAATGTAATTGGGTCGTAGTGGGCCTGGGTCCGGTCCGACCTGGTCGAACTGACTCGGCTCGACCCGGCCTGACCTGCTGGGTCTGGCCCGGCCCGACAGGCCGCGAGGGGCCACAGAGGGCTGTGGGGGGGATATGAGGCTGTAGAGGGTTCTGCGTGGGTGCGAGGTAGCGGGGTAGGGGGGGTTCGGCCGTGAGGTGGCGGTCAGGCCGTAGGGCGGCAGTCCGGACGCGGGGCGTTGCCTCGGCCGCATGATGGATGTCCGAACGCAGGATGGTGGTTCGGCTGTGGGGGCGGTCCGACCGTGGGGTGGTGGTCCGACCACAGGGTGGTGAGGAGCCACGAACGACGGTGGTGGTTTTGGTCAGCATAGAGGCCACAGGGTGGCACTGAGGTCACGGGGTGGCGGTGATGGCCGCAGGGCAGCGCCGTTGCCTTCGTCGCGGTCGGCGGTGGTACCTGCCGCCATTCTCGTGCCCCAACCATGGATGGTTGCCATCCTCCTCCATTGCGAATAACACCACAAGATTTGCGAAAGGGTTAGGCCATGTTGGTTTGGCCCATACCCTCCGCATTAGGGTGGTAGCATATGGCTCATCAAGAACAGGAACATGAACGAAAAATCCTATCCTCCCTCAATGATTGTTCCCAAATCGCAAAAGAAATAGAAGGGTTGTACATGGGAAGTTATAAACAAATAGAAATTAAACCCCACCTCTTTCCCTTGATGTCGTCGACGAGGTTGCAAGGAAGAAGATAAATCGTTGGGAAAAGATAGACGTCAGTGTCATCGGTGTTTTCTTCGATTGTTGGTTCGTGCGTCATTGGAGATCCTTTGACGATGTTTGGAGAGGAAAACATCAAAGGGGAGGCATTTTTCGTTGGGGTTATTCATTGGAGAGATTTTCTCCCAAAGATCCTCCTTACCCAAATCCACCAAAATGAAATGGTATCCCCAAAATAATTGATTATGTGATCTATTATTTTTCTTGGAATATAATTCCAATTAGGTTAATTAATCTCATAGGTTGGCACAATTAAAGTGGTGTGTTGGATTAATTATTGTGGAGGAGGGTTGGCACAATTAATATTGGAGGAGTGGAAGAGGCTCTCCTACATTTAAGGAGGGATTTGAGAGGTTTAGGCCTCAAGTTATACCCACCACCATAACCTCTCATGGGAGGTTAGGCTCGGGTGGTCCCCAGCACCATAACATCTCATGGGAGGTTAAGGTCTGGTGGTCTCTAATTCTCAACTTCCACATGGAGGTTTTAACAAATTAAATAAAAATAAAAGGTACAAAAATTTATTTTTATTTTATTCATTCATGAAAAAACCCAAAAAATGACTTCCACCCTCGACCAAATGCCGTTGAGGTGAATGTCTCTTTAAGTGAATACCGACGTTGTGAGTTCAACGGTTCCATTAGATTTCAATTCTGATCACCAGTTCAAAAGTTAGAAAAACCTACTCGCACGTTTACTAAATGTACCTGAACAAAAGTTAAAAAATTCATTCTTGGCACTCCAGGCCTCAGAATCACGTGCCATCAATTATTTAGGACTCGTAAAATTTCTATTTATTTAAAAAAATTCATGGAAATTCTGGGTCTTTACATTCTCCCCACCTTAGGGCTCTACGTCCCCATAATCCATAACTCAAACTAGGTAAACAAGTGGGGGTACTGAGCATGCATCTGAGTCTCCCGCTCCCATGTGCTCTCCTGGAGGTTCCTGTACTGCCAGCGAATGCGCACCAGAGGTATCGACCATCCACGAAGGACCCACTCCTGTCAATCCCCAATCTCTACTAGAACCTACATAAAAGTCACCCCATATTTGACATATAGCTCACCATGGTCGATGATGTGAGAAGGTTCATGCACATATCTCCTCATCTGGGACACGTGGAAGACGTCATGCACCCGGTGCAACTGAGGTGGAAGAGATAAGTGGTATGCCACCTGACCAAGTCTGATGAGGACCTAAAAAGGATCAATGAATCTCAGATATAACTTTCCACCTTGGCCAAATATCCATAGAACTCATCGGAATGAGACCCATAGAAAGACGTGGTCTCCATCCTCAAACTCCATAGGTCTCCGTCTCCTGTCGACATATGACTTCTGCCTAATCTGTGTAGTCTCCATCCAATCCTGGATGATCTACACCTTCTCTGTGGTAGCCCATACCATCTCTGGTCCCACTAGTGCTGACTCCTCTAGGTCAGTCCAGCACAAAGGTGATATGCAAGTTCGCCCATACAATGCCTAGAAAGGTGTCAACCCATTGGTGGAGTGATATATGTTGTTGTATGCAAACTCCACCAAACGTAAGTGATCATACCAGCTACGACCGTATTTGAGGACATAAGAACGCAATAAGTCCTCGAGGGTCTGAAAGGTTTGCTCAGTCTGACCATCTGTCTGAGGATAGAAGGCAGTGACCAAAGGAAGCTGCGTCCCGAAAGCCTCATGCAACCCCTTCCATATCTGGGAAGTAAACCGTGCATCATGATCAGAGACAATAGTCGAGGGTAGTCAATGTAGCCGTACAATCTCTTACAAATATAGGCATCCTAAACTCTCTACTCAACCCTTCTCTCTAATCTGTAGGAAGTTGGCCAACTTGGTGAGTTAGTCGAAGATCACCCAAATATAGTCATGAACTCTGGATGTACGTGGAAGTCCTATCCTAAAATCTATGGATATCCCATCCCACTTCCACTTTGGTAACTCCAAAGGTTGAACCAATCCTGTTGGTATCTGATGCTCCGCCTTCACTTACTATCAAGTGAGGCATCGGGAAACCAATTTTGCTACTGATTTATTCATTCCCAGCCACCAGTTCTATCATCGGAGATTCTGGTACATCTTCACCACTCCTGGATGTACCGCTAGAGCGGATTTGTGGAACTCTCTCAACACTTCCTACTGAAGTGACACGGGTACCATGGTACGTCCTATGAAGAGGATAACATGCTCCCCACCTTTAGAAAATTCATCAGGTGCCTGCCTTGTGGATATATGAGCACGTCGAGTCTCGTAGTCAGGGTCCCCATGTTGTGCCTCCCTGACTCACTGAAGAAGTGGGGGAGTGACTATAAGATAATGAAGAAACTTTTCTCTATCTATATCCACAAAGTATATCTATAAACCAGCCAGATGCTCCGTCGCCTCACCTAGAAGTTGTATACCAGACCTCTTGTTGAGTACATCTACTACAACGGTCCCATTACCAGGAGTATAGACTATCTCAAAGTCATAGTCCTGGAGGAACTCAATCCAACATCGCTAACTCAGGTTCAAGTCCTTCTGAGAGAAGATATTCTTGAGACTCTTGTGATCAGAGTACACTATAAAACACTCCCCCATTAGATAGTGTCGCCACATATTCAATGTGAAGACCACTGCTGCTAAATCTAGGTCATGGGTAGCATAGTTCTGCTCATACTGTCTTAGTTGTCGAGAACCATATGCGATCACTACTCGCTCTTGCATCAGAACACATCCGAGTCCGATCCCTGATGCGTCGCAGTAGACTACGTACCCTACACCCTCCTCCGGTAGCCTCAAGATGGGGGCACTAGTCAGCCTCTACCTCAGCTCCTGAAAACTCTACTAGAATGTCTCCGACTAAACAAAGGTTTTCCTCTTCTTCATCAAGGATAATAGTGGTGCTGCAATTCTGGAGAAATATGGTACAAACCTCCAGTAATATCTATCCAAACCCAGGAAACTTCGTACCTCCATCACACTACTGGGTGGCTCCCAAGAAATAACCGCCTCAATCTTCACTAGATCTACTGCAACTCCAGCCTCCGATATGAAATGTCCCAGAAAGTGAACCTCTCGAATCCAAAACTGGAACTTTGAGAGCTTACCATAAATCTGGTGATCTCGTAGTGTGGCCAATACTACTTGCAAATGATAGGTATTCTTCTCATTAGTAGTCAAGTAGATCAGAATGTCGTCGATGAAGATAACTACAAAGAGATCAAGGTATGGCTGAAAGATCTTGTTCATGAGTCCCATGAACACTTCTGGAGTGTTGTTCACGCCGAATGGTATAACCATGAACTCGTAATGGTCATACTGACACCTGAAGGCCATCTTCTGCACATCCTCATATCGTACTCTGAGTTGGTGATAGCCTGATCTGAGGTCTATCTTAGAGAACCACAGTGCTCCCTTTAGCTGGTCAAAGAGGTTGTCAATCCTCAGGAGTGGGTACTTGTTCTTCACGGTCACCTGGTTCAGGTGCTGATAGTAAACAAAAATCCTCAAGCTCCCATCCACCTTCTTGGCGAATAGAATTGGGGCTTCTCAAGGAGAAACACCAGGTCAGATGAATCACTTCCCTTGAAAGTCCTCTAACTATACCCGCAACTCATGAAGCTCTGCAGGAG
Organism: Viscum album; assembly: GCA_963277665.1. Lineage (NCBI taxonomy): Eukaryota > Viridiplantae > Streptophyta > Magnoliopsida > Santalales > Viscaceae > Viscum > Viscum album. The sequence continues at coordinate 1,651,133,458 of OY728152.1, forward strand.
CCATCCGATATGCTGGTGTAGATATTGGTGCTGTCTTGGGGGATAAGTCAATGTAAAAGTCCACCTCTTTGTGAGGATATAGACGCGGAAAATCATCATGGAAAACATCCATATACTGGTCCACCACTACAGGATAGCTCAGACTCTCCACATCAACAGCTCCGAGGGTAAGTCTAGCCAACTGATGAGTGATTGGCTGCACTCTCCTCTAGGTAAGTCCATCCTGCGTTGCAAAGGCTCCCTTCTCGCCGGTGAAGGTAAACCTGGTCCCATCCATGCGGACACACCACACCTTGCATCAAATATAGTCAATATAATCATGGACTATAGATAACCGATCCATACCCAAGATGACGCCGTAAGGACTGAATGACGCTACCTGGAGATCCCAGCTGATGCTCAAGCCTCCTAGAGTAAGCTCACACTACCGACACCAATGAATAATCGTCGAATCCATTCCCGTAAAAGTATATAGCAGTAAGGATCAAGCAAACAGCTCCGTAGGAATCTCTTAGCTCCGAACGAGGGCAGTGTAAATGATAGAATGACTAGAACCTGTGTCTATAAGTACTACATCTATGGTGGAGTAGACACAGATCGTACCTCGTATCATCTCTGGAGCGTCGTGATCGTAGGCCTCAGCTGCCTGGAGCTGAGCTCTCCCCTACCCACCTGCTCCCTACGGTTGGGGTGGACCTCTTGGTGGTGGTGGAGGTAACATATCAAATCATCTCCCACCACCAGCTGCAAAGCCAGCTCCCCTGCCATGTCTGCCTGCTCCCTGCGGACCTCCTTGACCGAACCTATGTCTCTGCCTGGGTGGTCCTTTGATTATCTCCTCACCATCCATATGACGGGTCATACATTCACGAGCCATGTGAACCAACCCGCCCCATGGGAGACACTTCCCACTCCTGGTATAAATGGCTCCACCTCAGGTGCCCCGCACAACCAATCCGGAGTCATGCAGTCGTCCACATGTAGGTCTGGTCCTCTTGGACCTCTGTGACGTCTGTCTGCTGCCAACTGTAGAAGACTCCGCTACTTGATGACTGGTACTGGGTCTTGCTACTGGTGACTACTCAGCAAGGAAACTCTCCACCAAGAGGCCTCTCTCTAATACCCCCGCCAGCGTCGGGATGCTAAGTGAGATCATCGAAGCCCTGATCTATCGCCTAAGCCACTACTCGAAGGACCGGGCCCTGAATAAAGGGTCCCACACTATATCTATAGATTAGCGTGAGGGGTCAGTGAACCTCACTGAGTACTTATCCACAATCATGCTACCCTTCTACAGATGAAGATTCTCTTGTATGCGCACTATGCGAAGAGTCGCTAGAAAAAACTCTGCTCGAAACAGGCTCTCGAAGTCTGCATAGAGAAGCGTCACTTCGTGGGGATCCTAGAGAATCAAGCTCCACCATCTACCAGTTGCTACCTGTATAAGGATAGTGTAAAGGATCACCATGAGATCAGTTGGTGTCCCTACGAGTCGAAAGACTCTCACCATAGACTCTAGCCAATCGTCAGCCGCCTGCGGGTCCGTCTCTCCCCTGAAACTGGGTGGCATTTGGAGTTGAAACTCATGTAATGCACACAAGTGGCGTGAACTATCTACTGCTGGGGATGGTGGCATTAGTGGTCCAACGGGGAGTGGTAACACTAGTTCCTTTGCTGGTGCCTCTATTGGAAGAGGGCCCTGCACTGAGGCCTTGTCGCTCGGTGGGCTATCAGTGTATACTACCCTCGGAACCCTAGATGGCTGTCTGTGTGGAGGAATTCTAGAAAGAAACAGGTGCTCCATGGTTAATAAGTTATACTTGGTGATATGACTCAAAAGATAATAAAGAAAACTTTAGAAAACACATACGTAATAAGTGTTTTCATGCACTGAGTCGAAAATCAGAAGTTAGGGTCCTGGTGTTTGGATACCCCAGCTGCCGCACCAACACTAGTTTCCCTAAACTGATAACCACACTCACTACAATTAACACTATTGCAGTTAAAAAGAAAGATCAAATTCCTAAGTTCTACAGTATAACCGACTCTTCTGATACCAATTTTTCATGACCCATCCCTCAGGGCCCGTGCCTTGACTACCTCAAGCCCGTCTTCCATAGACCAGGGGCTGGTGACTAGCACCGAAGGAGTATTCCCTAAAACTAGGAAGGAATTTTCTTTATAACCTGTATGCACACATAACCATGCACACAACAAGATAATAACACAAGTAAAATGAACTATAAACAGAGTGAGTGTAGTAAGTAAAAGGGGCCAGAATACAATCCCAACTAGAAAGTACAAGTACAACTGTGATACAATACAACTGAAGAAAAGGGAAAGTCAGCCGTAGGGTCATCCTCTGAGGTTCCTACCTGAAGGGTAGGTATAGATCGCCTCCTATGCACTCCACATCCAACCGTCTCCTCTGTGTGCCAACACGCCATACGGTCCACCTCCAGGTACTATCCAGTCCTGGTACTCTCAGCCTCATTCAGCTCTGTCTGCCGTCTGCATCCAACATAACATGGTGTGGGCATTTCTCGTGCAGGGGTGAGTATAACGATACTTAGTAGGGACCCCGAGACCCTCTAGGTCTCAAAAACTCTCTCAAGTATAAATCACAATGTATTAAATAAATATATAAACTTACCTAGGTATATTCCCATACATATACCTAAGTTATCAAGTAATCCATCTCAATCATGAGGAAAACACAAAGGTATTGACTCAGCTCACACCAAGATTTATTCTAGGGGTAGAATCAAGAAACATTACCAGTCACAACGTCAAACACCTCAGATTCTGGAGAACACCTCCTCTATCAAGTACAATGGTCCTACCGTGTCACACAGAGGCGCTTCCCACTAACCTTGGACTGCTGAGTTACTCCTCCTGTCGAGTACCGTGGATCTACCGCGTCACCAAGGCGCTCCCCACTGTGGGTCTGCCACATCACCAAGGCTCTCCCCCTCAAGGCCTGCTGAGGTACTCCTCCAAAGGCGCTATAACACCCCAATATTCCATGGTACGTTTCCCTTTGAATAATGTAATAGCTTACATTGTACGCAACTTCGAGATTCTAACACACCGCGACTAATCAAACTAGCCGTTATGTATAGTAATACCCAATTTTTGAAATTTTATAAAGTTTAACATTCAAAATGGACTTTATTTTTGGATTTATAATATCGAAATTAGCTTAGGGTGATTTTTTTGTATTTTTTTAAAAACTTTCAATTTTTGATGAATAGCGAAAAACACTCAGTTATAGTTTAAAACCGAATTTTTTATTTAAATAATTATTTATATTATTTAAATTTATTTTAGGTAAAAATAGATACATAATACCTATATAAGTCAAATGGAATTCAATGGAGTTAGTTTATAATAATTTTAGATATATAAAAATTTATTGAACTTTTCACCGTCTTTTACCCACCTCCTAGGTGAATTTGCAAATTTAAATAAAACATAATTTTACCACTTCTGTGAGTGGAATTTCAATAATCCGAGAAACATGGTTGATATCAATATGAAAAATGTGGTTCAATAAGATGAAAATAATTTTTGGTGTATAGTAACTTTTTACTTTTATTTACCACGGTTAAAAGTAAATAAGGTATTTAAGGGTAAAAATGATATTATTATTATCCTAACACATGTCCTAATTCTATTGGATAAGTATAATTCAACAAAAAAAAACCTTAGGAATAATATATGATCCTTTTTGGTCCACATGGATTAGATTAGGACACTTATTATTATTTTATTTAAAGAAGAGTTAAAAGAGTTATAACCAAATTTATTAACTAAAAAAATTTTAATATAGGGTTATACATAAGATAAATTAAACTATAAATATTAATTAGAAAGATAAATATATTTCCTACATAATGGTATTTTATTTATATTTTTTAGACATCAAATAATTTAATTTATTTATGACACAATGATGATACAATAATTACCTAATTAATGAAATATTAAAATAATTGATATTATAAATATCCAAATAAATGTAATTTGATACTTTTTCTGAATTAAATATATTTTATAGGTTAATATTACACATTAGGTGTTGATCGATGTATTTTTTTTAATTAATAATTCTATTATAAATTTGGAAAAAACAAAATACCAAATAGTGTCAAATTTGACATAAAAGAGTTTTAAAAAAACATTTATGTTATTAATTGATATTATATTCCTAAAAATACAAGGTTTTTCCAAAGGACTTATATAATTATATTTTTATCATTAATGAACCACTTGGGGTTCACTTAGATGTATATAGTACGTTTATTAACTATATAATATAAAAATACAAAAAGACGTGGTTAATGTCAAACTATTTAACTAAGAGTTAAATCTAAAATATAAAGATAATATAGTGACCCAAACCTTTCTAAAACCTATTAGTTGAGTGGTTTTCGACCCATAATCACCTTAGACTTTAAATAATCCATTTTTGATCCATTATAAACCAAAAATGATTTTATTATAAAATAATATTTTCTAGCTTTTCCTAAGGTGCCCCTCACCCTCTTATAGATGGGCACTCTACCTTTGCTTTAATTCAGACCTTCAAAGCAATTTGGATCAGCCAAAATCTGCCCAAATACCCTATAAACAATCCTAACTTCATCCTAGAGGCCCTACTTTAGTCATAATAACAACCTAAGGAGACCTTTTGATCAAATAAAAATGAAGAACCTGAAGAAGAGGTAAATATTTCATCACCTCTTTCAAAGTTCCTTTCTTCTTCCACTTCATCTTTCTTTGTTATTTACATTATAAAATAATAACTCCAGTATATTCTATATAATTTTATTTTATTATAAATATGGTACAACCATATTAATTTTTCTATCCATCCTTTTAATGACATGTCACCATACGTGCGTACGAACAGCTTACCGTCTCCATGTCGTGGTGTAATTGTTTTTCAATACATTATTATTTAGATGAATATAATAATGATGTGTAATGGATGTAATTAATAAATATAACATTATAATTATTCTTCATATATTATATAACATGCAATTATATATTATTTTAATATCAAAATAATGATATTGTCAGTCGTGCATACGTACGGATTACCTTATCTACGAACACGATGAGATTCATTCCCCATCGTATCCATTCAAGAATAATTTTCATTTGATGATTAAAAATAATGTTTAGAGACTTCATATAATTCTTAATATGAATAAGATACATCCCATCCATAACAAATATGACTCACACAATAAATAATATAAAGGAAAACGAATCTGTTAACACCCGAATCGACGATAATACTAAGATATTATTAACAAAGAAATGTTAATAGATCATATATGATATCATATTGATGTATATTATTCTTTTATAATTTAATAACAATTATTTCACCATTATATAGTAGGTTAACCTACCGTCATCCAAGGAAAAAGTACAAAGTAAGGGGTTTCTTATCTCACTTTTAATTCCGTGATATTTCCATTGTTTACCACTTATTTATTGAATGTGGTGTGTGTATTGCCCATGATTGTATTGATTCTGTAATATAATTTAATTTATGTATATTTAAATCATCATTTTATGATCCTTCTTTCATGGGTGTATATTTTTTATGTTACCAAATCGATAAGGGAATTTGAAATTTCAATTTCCACTCATTCGGCTTTACGCATAATTCATTGATTATTTTACTCCAAGATTATGTGTGGAATCACTATTCATTTTATTATGTCATAATTTCCACTCCCCTATCAGTGGATATACTTTTGATACACATAATCACTCCATTTACAAATTCCCAAGTCATCGATATGAACTCGATATGAGTAATTTTAACGCAATCTTCATTTATTGAGTTAAACATCCAATTCATTGGGGTTGATTTTACAAGAATATGTGTGAATATCCTCTGATTGATTTACACTAAATATCCAATCATATTGAGTGTATTTATATTTGTCACACATAATTATGTCATTGATTTATCCTTATATTAAGGATACGTTCTTTATAAGATATTTCATCTCAATTTATATTCCATTGAGACTTCTTTGTGGTTATACACTAATTCACTTTTATATGGTGTTTATAATGTACATTGACATAGTATATCATGAATCCATTTATTCTCATGATATTATAAAGTTTTTATTACCTCAATTATTTGTATTCAAGTGTCTCACTTTTGGTTAGGAACTATAACTAAAATATCATTTTAAATGTTTTAAAGATTTATTCTTCTAAATCTTTCTCATTAATGTCCATGTTTTAAAAATGGTTTTAAGGATTTATTTATATTGAAATTAAAGTCATAAAATTAAAATTCCTTTTAAAAGTTTCAAATTGGTATGGGACACTTTTATTCAAAAATCTATTTTTAAAGGGATTCTTGACAAATAGTGTGACTTTTAAATGTTTTCAAGAAAAAGGGGGGTATTTCTCTCAAATAGTTTTGATGATTATTTTCATCTATGTCAATATACTTCATTATTCTTGATTAATGTTAAAGTTTTACAATACAATCTTCCATATTTTATTGAATGAGTTATGTTTGACAGTGGATGTGCTATTTTTATACCATTCATGGTTTGTGGATAATGTATTGACATTTTGTATGCTAATTTTAATACGAATGTTTATGTTGTGTTTTAAACTTTACATATGAGGAATGCATTGGACTTAGTAAGTGATAGGTGGAGCCCGCTATAGCTCCTCGATGCATCAGTAGGTCTCATGAGACAAACTAGTGTATTAGCACAAGGCCTTGACAAAATCTTATTTGTAGTCTTGGCACGAGGCATTGACTATGTGGTTATGATGTCTGAAATTTTGAATTCCATAATTATGAGATTAGCTATTGATATTTCATGTGTTTATTCGAATAGTAGAATACCCATGACTATGTTTTATTATTCCATTATTTACTAATCTCATGTTCCTGCCATAATGTGTCCATGTTTGTTGTTTGTAAAGGCATGTGTTTTAAATTATTCGCCATGCCTAATGTTTATGTTATCTTCTACTGTATTGATTACTCTTACTGAGCATTTAAGCTCACCCCTTTCTAATATTTCATTTTCCCAAGATATGATAAAGTTAGTTATGAGTGACTTGTAGGCATAATATAAGAATCATGGATGTTTATAATGGAATAATTTAGTGTTTTTTTTTCTTTTCAAGTTGTAATGTTGACCTTATGAATGTATCATGTATTTCCAAGGATACTAAACTGATCGGTCTTTCAGGACATGATTTACTTGTATCATTCCAATGTTATGTAATAATGATCCAACTCTAGGTAACTGGGGTCGGGGCGTTACAGTTGGTATCAGAAGACGTTTAGTACAAAACATGGAATCTAGATTTAGATAAACTCTGATTAGATCACATAGACCTAAGATAGACTTTGAAGATTAGTCTATAAGAACTTCCTAAAATTTTGGTATTTTAAAGATTTTGTGAGTTTCCAAGAAATACATCCCTTTCTGGATACGAGCAGGTAGAGGCGGTTCTGGAAAATATGTACCTAGGGGTAAAACCCAAAAACACCACTTTGAGCTAGACTCGAATGGGAACTGGTGCACGACAATGAGCCATGATGCACTCTTGGTTGCGACACTTTAGGGGGATATTCTTTGGATAATTTACATTTAGTTTACAAATCGATTTGTAGGATTTTAATATAAGATGAGAATAAATGACCTTGGTTAATCCTAAGGTCTTTAAAATTGAAAATATGGTGTCATGATATTCTCTAAATGATTTTATGACTACTATTACTCACACAATGCTTTCTAGTGTTAGTCAATGGCCAGATTCCAAGGAAGTTATAGTAATTTTGATCATGATGTACAAGGTGGGAACAGTGGTGGAAATGAGCAACAAAATGGAATGTTGATAGGCATAAAAGATATCGTGTTTATGCCGAATCAGTTTTCAAAAAATATGATCAACAACATATATATTAACCAACTCCCAGACTCAACATGGAAGAGAAAAGTGGTGAATGATAAGAGCTCCAGTAGTGAATACCAGTGAGAAAATAAATTTCATTTGACATCATGAAGGAAATGTGGAAGGAGACACCTAGGAAGGTGCCTTAATGGAGCAATGAAATTCTTTATGTGTGGGAAAGAAGGGCCTAAATTAAAGAATTGCAGAGAAAAAATGAAGAGTACTATGGAAGAAAATAAAAATGATCCTAAGAGTCCAATTATGGTCATTTTTCATAAATGAAAGGGACCCTGGCATCACCCAATTCAATGCCCTATTCTATAGGATAACCTCTTTGTCAAGGAAGAACCTATGTGGAAATAAATGAATGGAAAAATGTTTAAAGGTATTAGTGATCTTTGTTGATGAGATTACTTTGGAAGACTTTTCTCTTGTATGTGTAACCCTGCAGTTTGTTATATGAAAATTCTTTTTGAGGAATAATTATCTCTTCTTTTGTGGATATAGTTATAAATAACCATTTGGGTTTAAATGACTCTTGAATTTGAGGCAATTACCGGTTATTAATTTTTGTGATGAAAATGCGAGGTATGAGGTAACATTGGTGGTTAAATTATGTTATGATTATTTTGAGGAATATATCTCATTTAGGGAATGTTATAAATTATAGTTTTTGAAAAAGGACAACACGCAGACTACGTGACAACCCGTCGTGTCGGACAAAGATGTGGGAATCGAACCCACAACCAGAGTGCGACTGGGATTTATTGCCTACCACTGGACTACGTGAAGTCCCTGGTTAGCATGACAAATTATTTTTAGTTAAATTCTTTTATTTATCAATAATACGTTGAATTGTGATCTTATGTCTTATCAAATGAATACCCTTAGTATAGAAAAATTATTTTGCGATTAAGTGATAAATGTTATTTTGGAAGACATTTGCTCTGTTGGGAACACTATATGGATAAGGAAAATAGAATACTATGAGATTTAATTTGAGGAGTAATGGTGGATTTTTATCTATGTTTTTATTGTGGATTTATAGTGATTTGGGTTATTTATGGAAATGATTAACCTATAATAGATAATGTGTAATTAGGTTAATTACTTTTAAGTATGTGACTTTAAGAGTAGTCGATGTCATTTGGAGATACAATTTAATGTGGAAGAATACATAAATAAATTCTTGTATGTTTTGGGTTTCAATATTAGTTTGGATTATATTGAAGGATTTTATGGACAATTTTTTATTGAATGGTATTTAATTAATTTTGGGCTATTGTTGGTCTAATTTTACAAATTAAGATTAGGGTTTCTTTCTCTAAAAGAATATCCTTTTGGGGGATCATCTGATCTGGTACTAACCATTTTGGTTTTGACTAATCTCTAAAGACAAGGTAAATATATAGTTTATACTTTGTGGATCATGTGATTCTCTAGAAGTTGATTATATCTCTTCCAGTGTGACCAAGTCATCTTGAATACTCGTCGTTCAAAAAAAATGAGTTAGTGGTAGAAATTTATTAAAGAATGAAACCCTACTTAAAAATTAAGTATATCTCTTTACGTTCTTATTCAATCTCATAAATAAATTCCTCATCTTTATGAAATTTAAGTTAAAACAAAAAAAACATTGTCCGTTTACTTTTCCTACTGGGAAACTAATGACCATTTGTCCCATCACAAGTTTGTGGTTTTATTGATTTTAACATTCTCTTGATCATATTTTATATCCCTGTCCATCAGAACTTGACACCTAGTTTATCTTCCATATCCATGTTTTCCTACATGGAATCCTAGTATGGGCTTTGGCTTTCAGGAGGTCTATAGAGTGCTGGTGATGTATTTCATTTTTTGTTTCTGGATTTCGTATTTGGTTTTGGGTGTGGCTTGATTTGTGTGTCAGCTTTGATTCGTGTTCTGGTTGAGGTTTTTGTGCTAGTTGGATGTATGATCTTTAATATTTTCTTCCCTTCTGTTTCTGGTTGTTTTGGCTGCTGATTTGGATCGGCTAGTGGCTGATTGATGCTGGGTTTTGGTCTTTGTGCACTTTTGTTTATGTATTTCCTTCTTCTGGGTTGAGCTGCTAGTGTTCAAGTGATTGGATATACAGTTTGTGTTGATCTGTGAAGGTGGTGTTGTGTGTTGTTTGGATGAAGTATGCGAAGTGATGTTGTTTCCATGGATACGAGGTTCTAGTGCTATTTGCAGTGTGAGGGGATCTGAGCAATAAGTTTTTTTTTGAATTTTGGATGCTTCTCCCAGACTTTCTACTAGGATTTTCTCCAGAAGAGTATTAGAGCAGGTGCTTTCATCGTGTTGGACCATTCAGATTTGGTTGTTTGAGAGGGTATGGCTCTGCCATCGGTACCGAGCCCGTGCACCTCTACACGGGACAACTTGCTGAACTGTCACGCATTGGTGGAGGCTCTATACTGATGATGATGCTGGGGAGGGGTATTTTTTAGTAGCTTTGTTTCAGGCTATGACATTCATTTAATGTTTATGTTTGTATGTCCTTGAAGTCATGTAAGGTTTCCCCCTTTGTCCTTAAAAGGGGGCTTATCCAAAATTAATAAAAAATGAAGCCTTCAGGTGTTTCAGTCAGTCAAACTAGCTGTTATGAATAGTAATATATACTTTTTGAAATTTTATAAGTTTTATCTCTCAAAAGGACTTCATTTTTGGATTTTAAATATCGAAATTAGGTTATGGTGAATTTTTGGTATTTTTATGAAAACTTTCAATTTTTGATGAATAGTGAAAAACACTGATTTATTGTTTAAAACCGAATTTTTCATTTAAATAATTATTGATTTTATTTAAATTTATTTTAGGTCAAAATATATACATAATACCTATATAATTTCAATGAAATTCATTGGAGTCAGTTTATAATAATTTTTGATATATAAAAATTTATTGAACTTTTCATCGTCTTTTACCCACCTCCTAGGAGAATTTACAAATTTACATAAAACTTAATTTTAACGCTTATGTGAGTGGAATTTTAAAAATCTGAGAGAAATCGTTGGTACCAGTATGAAAATTGTGGTTCAATAAGATGAAAATAATTTTTGGTGAATAGTAACTTTTTTAATTTTATTTACCATAGTTAAAAGTAAATAAGGTATTTAAGTGTAAAAATGATATTATTATTACCCTAACACATGTCATAATTCTATTGGATAAGTAGAATTCAACCAAAAACAACCTTAGGAATAAAATATGAACCCTTTTGGTCCACTTGGATTAGATTAGGACACTTATTATTATTTTATTTAAAGAAGAGTTAAAAGAGTTAAAATCAAAGTTTAATAACAGATTTTTTTTAATAAAGGGTTATAAATAAGATAAATTCGACTATAAATATTCATTATAAAGATTTAAATATTTCATATATAATGGTAGTTTATTTATATTTTTAAGACATTAAATAATTTAATTTATTTAAGACACAATGATGATGCAGTAATTACCTAATTAATGAAATATTAAAATAATTGATATTATAAATATCCAAATAAATTTACTTTGTGACTTTTTATGAATTAAACTAATTTTATAGGTTAATATGAAATATTAGGATTTTTTAGATGAATTTTTTTCAAATTAATAATGCTTTTATGATTTTAGAAAATTCAAAATACGAAAAAGTGTCAAAATTGACATAAAAGAGTTTTTAAAAAATTATTATATTATTAATTGATATTCTATTCCTAAAAATATAAGGTTCATACAAAGGACTTATATAATGATATGTGTATCATTAATGAACCTATTTGGGTTCTTTTGGAATTATATAGTAAGTTTATTAACTTTATAATATAAAAATACAAAGAGACATGGTAAATGTCAAACTATTTAACTAAGAGTTAAATCTAAAATATAAAGTTAATATAGTGACCCAAACCTATTTAAAACCTATTGGTTGAGTGGTTCTCGACCCATACCCACCTTGTTATTTAAATAAACCATTTTGGATCCATTAGAAACCAAAAATTATTTTATTATAAAATAATATTTCTAGCTTTTCCTAAGGTGCCCCTCACCCCTCTTATAAAAGGGCACTCCCCCTTCTCTCTAATTCACACCTTCAAAGACATTTGGATCGGCCAACATCTACCCAAATACCCTATAAACTATCCTCTATTCATCCTAGAGGCCCTACTTTAGTCATAAAGACAACCTAAGGATCCCTTTTGATCAAATCAAAAGGAAGAACCCGAAGAAGAGGTAAATATTTCATCACCTCTTCCAAAGTTCCTTTCTTCTTACAATTCCTCTTTATTTATTCTTTATATTATAAAATAATAACTCCAGTATCTTCTATATAATTTGATGTTATTATAAATATGGTACACCAATATTAATTATTCTATCCATCCTTTGAATGACTTTTCACCATACGTGCATACATACGACTTACCGTCTCCACATCGTGGTGTAATTGTTACACAATACATTATTATTTGGATGGGTATAATAATGATGTGTAATGGATATAAATAATAAATATAACATGATAATTATTCTTGAATATATGATATACCATCCAATTTTATATTATTTTAAAATCAAAAGAATGACATTGTCACTCGTGCGTACGTACGGATTATCGTCTCCACGAACGCGATGAGATTAATATCCCATCATATACATTCATGAATAAGTTTAATTTAATGATTACAAATAATTTTCAGATACTTGATATCATTCTGGATATGAATATGATACATCCCATCAATAAAAAATATGACTCACATAACAAATAATATAATGGAAAACGAATCCGTTAACACCCGAATGATGATAATTCTAAGATATTATTAACAAAGAAATATTAAAAGATCATATATGATAACATATTAATGTATATGATTCTTTTATAATTTATTAATAATTATTTTACCATTATACAGGAGGTTAACCTACCCTGGACCAGGGAAAAAGTACAAAGTAAGAGGTTTCTTATATCACTTTTAATTCCGCGAGATTTCCATTGTTCACCACTTATTTATTGCATGTGGTGTGTGTACTGCCCATGATTGTATTAATTGTGTAATATAATTTAATTTATGGATATTTAAATTGTCATTGTATGATCTTTATTTTATGGGTGTATTTTTTTTTAAGTTACCAAATCAATAAGGGAATTTAAAATTTCAATTTCCACACATTCGACTTTACACATACTTCATTGATTATTTTACTCCATGATTATGTGTGGAATAAATATTCATTTTCTTATGTCATACTTTCCACTCCCCTATCTGTGGATATACTTTTTATACACATAATAAGTCCATTGATAAATTCTAAAGTCATCGATATGAACTTGATAAGAGTAATTTTAACTCAATCTCCATTTATTGAGTTAAACATCAAATTCATTGGTGTCATTTTTACAATAATATGTGTGAATGTCCTCTGATTGATTTACACTGAATATCCAATCATATTTAGTGTATTTATATTTTTCACACATAATTATGTCATTGATTTATCCTTAACCTACGGATACAGTGTTTATAATAGATTTCATCTCAATTTACATTCCATTGAGACTTCTTTGTTGTTATACACCAATTCAATTTTATATGGTGTATATAATATACTTTGACATAGTATATCATGAATTAATTTATTCTCATTATAGTATAAAGTTTTTATTACCTCAATTATTTGTATTCAAGTGTCTCTCTTTTGATTAGGAACTCTAACTAAAATATCATTTTAAATGTTTTACTCATTTATTATTCTAAATCTTTCTCATTAATGTCCATGTTTTAAAATGGTTTTAGAGATTTATTTATATAGAAACTATAGTTTTAAAAGTATAATTCCTTTTAAATGTTTCAAAGTGGTATGGGACACTTTGATTCAAAAATCTATTTTTAAATGGCTTCTTGACAAATAGTGTGACTTTAAAATGTTTTCAAGAAAAAGGGGGATATTTCTCTCAAATAGTTTTGATGATTATTTTCATCTATGTTAATATCCTTCATTATTCTCGATTGAGGTTAATCTATTACAGTACATTCTTCCAAATTGTATTTAATGAGTTGTGTTTGACTGTGGATGTGCTATTTTTATACCATTCATGGTTTGTGGATAAATTATTGACTTTTCCTATACTAGTTTTAATATGAATATTTATGTTATGTTTCAAAATTTTCATATGAGGAATTCATTAGAATTAGTAAGTGATGGGTGGAGCCCACCATATCTCCTCGATGCATCGGTAGGTCTCATGAGACAAACTAGTGTCTTATCACAAGGCCTTGACAAAATCTTATTTGTAGTCTGGGCACGAGGCCTTGACTATGTGGTTATGATGTATGGTATTATGCATTCCATAATTATGAGATTAGCTGTTGATATTTCATATGGTTATTCGAATAGTACAATACCCATGACTATGTTTTATTATGGCATTATTTACTAATCTAATGTTCCTGCCATAATGTGTTCATGTTTATTGTTTGTAAAGGCATGTGTTTTCAATTATTCACCATGCCTAATGTTTATGTTATCTTCTGCTGTATTGCTTACTCTTAATGAGAATTTGAGCTCACCCATTTCTTATGTTTCATTTTCACAAGATATGAAGAATTTAGTTATGAGTGACTTGCAGGCATAATCTAGGAAGATTGGATGTTTCTAATGGAATAATTTAGTGTTGTTTTTCTTTTCAAGTTGTAATGTTGACCATATGAATTTATCTAGTATTTCCAAGGATACTAAACTAATCAGTATTTTGGGACTTGATTTCCTTGTATCATGCTAATGTTATGTAATAATACACTGACTCTGGATAACTGGGGTCAGGGCATTACATGTGCTCCCCATCGTTGGTTGGCTACGTCACCAAGGCGCTCCCCACTGGGCCTATCAAGTCACTCCAAGTCAAAATGGTCAGCAGTCATCAAGTCTCAGCCAACCACTGAGTTCCCGCACTATGCTCACTCTTCTCTGGGAGGATCCTCTCCACAAGATACTAGTCGATACTACAACATCCACGAAGTCCCACGTAGAAGTATCTCAAAGTTCCTCCATGTCATACGGGTCTTAACGTAATAGAAGGCACATCAATCAGATGCCCCGTTTGTGAGTTATTAGCTTTTTAGTCCCAGGGGCTCGATTGGATTCGTGCTTGATCCAACATGACCGTTCCCCATCTTAATCCAAAACATAGTGGGGTACCACTCAAAGGGACCGAATCGCTCCAAGGTTCCCAACACTGCTGACGGTTCGTCTAACGAACATCCGATGCCAAAGTTATTTCCAAAAGAATGTAATTGGGTCGTAGTGGGCTCAGGTTTGGTCCGACCCGTTCGGACCGACTCGGCCCAACCCTGCCTGCACCGACCATGTTTGGGTTGACCTTTCCTGACTCACTGGGTCTAGGCCAGCCCACTGGGCGACCCGACCTGCTGGGTCCGGCCCGGGCGGCTGCGAGGGGCTGCAGAGGGCTGCGGGTGGCCGCGAGGCTGCATAGGGTGTCGTGAGGGCGCGAGGCCATAGGGTGGCTCAGTTGAATATGGAGGTTTGGCTATGGGGTGGTGGAGTGGCCGTGGGGCAGCGGTCTGACAGTGGGGTGGTGGTCTGGTCGTAGGGCAGCGCCTCGGCCATGGGGCGGAGGTCTGACCGCAAAGTGGTGCCTCGGCCGCGAGACGGTGGTCTGGCTGCAGGGTGGCCGTCCGGTCATAGGGTGGAGGTCTGGCTGCGGGGTGGTGGTCTTACCGCAGGGCAGTGAAGAGCCATGGAAGGTGGCAGTGGCCATGGTCGGTGTGGTGGCTGCAGGGCGGAGCGGAGGCCGCGAGGCGACGACGTTGGCTGTGGTGAGACATCGTTTCACCGTCGCCTTTGTCATGGCCGATGGTGGTGTCGGCCGCCATTCTTGTGCCCCAACCATGGATGGTTTCCATCCTCCTCTATCACGAAGAACACCATAAGATTTTCAGAAGGGTCGGGCCATGTTGGTTTGTCCCATACCCTCCATGTTAGGGTGGTAGCATATGGCTAATCAAGAACATGAAAATGAACAAAAAATCCCATCCTCCTGCAATGATTGTTCCCAACCCGAAAAAGGAATAGAAGGGGTGTACATGGGAAGTGATAAAAAAATAGAAATAAACCTTTAACATGTTCTCTTGATGACGTCGACGAGGTCGCAAGTAAGAAGACAAATCGTTGGGAAAAGATGGACGTCAGTGTCGTCGGTGTTTTCCTCCATTGTCGGTTCGTGCGTCGTTGGAGATCCTTTGACAAAGTTTGGAGAAGAAAACATCAAATGATAGGCGTTCTTCATTGGCATTATTCATTGGAGATATTTTCTCCAAATGCTCCTCCTCTCCCAAATACACCAAAATGAAATTGTAGTCCAAAAATAATAGATTATGTGATCTATTATGTTTGTTGGCGTATAATTCAAATTGGGTTAATTAATCTCATTGATGGCATAATTAAAGTGGTGAATTGGCTTAATTATTGTGGAGGAGGGTTGGAAAAATTAATATTGGAGGAGTTGAAGAGTCTCTCCCACATTTAATGTGGTAGTTGAGAGGTTTAGGCCTCGGGTGGTCCCCACGGCCATAACCTCTCATGGGAGGTTAGGCTTGGGTGGTCCCCACCACCATAACCTATTATGGTAGGTTAAGGTCTGGTGGTCCCCACTTTTCATCTTCCCCATGGAGGTTTTAACGGATTAAATAAAAATAGAAGCTAGACTACTTTATTTTTATTTTATTCATTCACGAAAAAGACAAAAACTAATTTTCACCCTTAACCAACTGTCGTCGAGGTAAAAGTCTCTTTAAGAGAATACCGACACTATGAGTTCAACCATGCTCTTAGATTTAAATTCCGAGCATCGGTTCAAACGTTAGAAAAACCCACTCGCACGTTTACTGAACGTACCTGAACAAAAGTTCAGAAATTCATTCCAGGAACTCCGGGCCTTGGAATAATGTGCCGTCAATTTTCATGAACTCATAAAATTACCATTTATTTAAAAAAAATAACATAGAAATTTCGGGTCATTACAAAAGTCATAAGAATAGGTGACCTGTGTGTCTATCACTCCATTAAAAGAAGAGGGTGAGTGGAAAGAAGTTCCAAACAAGCATGGATAGATGTTTTTCAAATGGATAACCCAAAATACAGTTGACTAATCTCATTATACATCGAAAGAACAACTTTTCAAACTAACAATGATCCTGAAACCTAGGGAGGTGACATTGAATACACATCCCTGGGGTATACATAATCATCAGTCATAAAAAAGACACAATTGGAGGATATATATATATATATATATATATATATATATATATAGCTCCCACACAACACTTGACTCCTGCAGATTTCTTTCCTTCATCATTGGAAGAATGGGAACCACCCCACCAAATGGAACCCTCATTGGATTAAGAGATCATTTTTGGCCCCATTAACGCAGTTAATTTAACATATACCTTCTCTTATTATGAATACTCCTCTGAGTATGAGTTTCTTATACCTAACCAGGGAAATAGAGGATCAGGATGTAGAATATAATGATATAGGGAATGACGTGGGTGTGGTCAAACCTAATATCTTGGTCACATCATCATGGAAGCCATATATGTAACTGTGACATGTGTTTAAGAACATTGGTGATCCCAACAGAAACATGGAGATTCTGAAAATCCTTCCTGTAGTCATTCAAGACTATTCATCCTACAAGACTGACTAGAGGGAGTGTGATTGTCTGATCATCCATGAAAAATGGGAATGTTGGTCTGACGTACACCACATGAAGAAAATGTTCTCTCAAACTCTACTCAAGAACCAAGATCATCCACCTCAAAAAATTCACCATATAAGACATAGAATAGTGACCATCCCTACTTTTGGAAGAACAAAACTCTAAAATAGAAGTATGACATTATGAAATAGTTAGCCATTATTCTATCCAAACTCTCAATCATTAATGCTATCCATATTTGAAAAATAACTAAGAGCGACACTCATCGAAGCCATATAATGTCTATAGGAGTTTGAGATAGAACATTTCACAACTGAAGTTTACTAATTGGAAACTATTCCATCATAAATTTATTTCATTATCTCATTCACAGAATAGGATTAGGAAGAAGTTATCTTGGGACATATCATACCCCTTTATGTTTTAGGAAAACTGAAAAATGTAAATATCCAAAGGTATTTGGTAGAAAATAGTTATGGGATCAACTTTATCCTAATTTGGAACCTCTGATGTTTGGGATATAAATAATGAGATTTATCTTTGAAAAATATAAAAATTCAAGGATATATTAAGAGCAACAAAAATCCTCTCAAGAAGATCGATTTCACAGCTTAAATTGGGGATCTTACATCAAATGATATGTTCATGGTTATCTAGAAAGACACAACATATACATTCCTACATTGAATACATAGGATTTATATCCATGTGGTGGTACCTTCAACATTCCATCAGTTCTTGAAATACCCCATCAATGGGATGGTGGACATATTACATGATTGTAGTTCCACCTTCAAGTCTTGCAAATCTATATATTAAGAGGTAGGTTTCTAAAAAAAGAATGAAAAAAACCCATTAGTGGATCATAATATGTAGGTTTTATCCCCAAATGGATTAGGTAATTCCAATGAAAATCCTTAGAGTATTCTCAACAATGATTATGTACTACCCATAAACCTGATTGAGGTAGCAGGATTAATCCAGTATATTCAGGCCCCTCCTACCCATGTGGTATCATAAAAGAAATAAATCATCTTTTAAATCTCTCTTCAATGACTCTAGATGTTTTGGACTGCAATATATCTCCAAAAATCCTCTCTTAGATACAAAATAATAGATATTCCTTTTAATTACTTACAATGTATAAATATACCTCAATTGAATCATAGATGGAAGAAGAAGAATATGAACTCTGAAATTCCCCTCTAGCATTTAAGGAAGGAATCTCCACCACCATCGTTGATATTATAAAGGTGAATTTGGGAATAAAATAAGACCCATGACCTACACTAATTATTACCTCCATACCTCTTGGGGAGTAGGAGATGTACATTTTATTTCTAAAGAAGTATTCAGACATGATCACTTGAAATTATGTAGAAATTCCAAGATAGAATTCCATTATGGTTATGCATCACCTAGGCCTACCTGATGAGCATCAATGTTTCAAGTAGGTGGCCAAGAGGATGAACCCCTCTTATGATAGTAATATAGAATAGGATGTTGACAAATTGACCAAAGACAATTTTTTTTTGAGAAGTATAATACACAAAATGGATTGAAAACATCATCCATTTCAATAAAAAATGGGTAGATAATGTTCTTCATCAATTTTCGGGACCTTAACAGTCACTTCCCAAAGAAAAAATTCCCATTACCAATAATTTTGTTTATCAATGTAGATGATATATTCCACACCCTTCCATTTTTGGATGGTTACTCAGGGTATAATTAGATAAATATGGACCATGAAGATGATAAATCCACCACCTTCAAAGCGGCTCTGGGGATATTTTTCTATTAGTTCATGCACATTGGATTAAATAAATATAGAAATTCTTTATAATGTTCCATGAATCAAATATTTAATAGCTTCTTCAGATTAATAAAAAAATATATTTCCATGACCTTGTAGTAAAATCTCGATAGTGATGTGATCACCTCATAAATCTTCAAGAAATATTCTGCAAGTTGTTGTAACACAGTTTCAAGATGAATCCACTGAAGTGTGATTTCAAGGTAAAAATAGGGACATTTATTTTCTTTATTGCACTCCACTATGGCATCAAGATCGACCTGCAAAAGACTTGCGAAATACTAGAAATTTAAACTTCATGGAATCTCAAATAACTAAGTGGTATCAAAGGTAAAATCACTTATATTCAACATTTCATAGCTAACTTGTCCTGAAAATATCATCCCTTAACCATGTTAATAAAGAAAGGAGTCACATAACATTTGGATGAGGACTGGAAAAAAGACTATGAGAATATCATGTAGTACTTCATGCACCCACTGGACTAGATGTTGTCTGTATAAGGAAATTCATTTATCTTATATGTGTCATCCATGGAATGATCTCCCAGTTCTCTACTCATATATAAATTTTTTGGGGGAATGAAAATAGTCTCTATTACTTATTTCCAATGATTATATATATGGATACCTAATAATATGTATCTATAAGAGCTTCCTCTCACACATATTTATAGTGAAAAAGCTGAGACATTACTTGCAGTATCATGAAGTCCACTTGGTATCTAATATTGAACCTCTCAAGTACATCTTTACCTTCCTTATATTTAGTAGATATTTGACATGATGAATGGTTATTGTGTAACAATATGACATCCATCTCATTTTATATAAGGTTCTTAAAGGGTATTCCCTAGATAATTTTCTTCCATAACATCCTTCCCCAAAAAGGACTCCATCAAACACTGAAATTATAGATGAAAAATTTTTCTATGCCCATGAAACTCCCAAAACATGGGAGATGTTTTTTTGAAGAAGCCTCCCAAATTCCTATTAGAAATATACTAGAAAAACTGAAGCACAATTGAGTGGGTCTAGGGATTTTATTTGTTTCCCTATACAAAGATAATTTTCATTACTCCTTCTCAATGTCTGAAGGATTCACTAATATTGAAGTAGAATAAAAATCCCTAATATCTTGGTTGGAACATGTCCTATGGCTGGAGATAGCCTACCATAACATAAAAGGGGATTCCGAGTTAGTGATCAAACAAATTAGTTGATATTATTCCATAAAGAAGGATGAATTGGCCCCACTCATCAGCATACTAGAGGAGTGATGGTAGAGTTCTCTTTTGAACCAACATTGCATCATGTATCTCAATCAGAAAATAATCATGTTGACACACTGAATAATGTATTAATAGTCTGGACTGACTATGATATGGATGAAGTGGTCATCCGTATCACACACCAAAGGATGGTATTGTCATTCACTATCTGTGACATTGGGAAAACCAATCAGGTCAAAACTTACCTAGAGAATGATGAACCATTATCCACCCTTAGATAGATGGATCCCATAATTTATTACCACTAAATGGTACCCTACCATTTGACTGAGAAAAAATGGAAGAAACATGACATCAAATAGTATAATTTACCCTTCAAGACAAGCCAAATGATAAAATATCCCTATACAAATGTGGATTTTAGGGAATCCTCCTTAGATTCATAGTAGAAAGATAGATTCCCATTGTCATGGTAGAATTCCATGTAGGATCTTGTGGTTTTCATTAATCCAGGACTAGACTCTCCCTTAAAATTTAGAGGATTGGTTACTATTGAAAAACAATGAAATATGAATTTTATTATTCACTAGGAAATTTCATGCATTCTAGATTCCTGAAAACTTCATCCATCAACCCCTTGAGTTACTACATATAGATAAATATTCATGGGCATTTTCTATATATGGAATGGATGTTATGGGGCCATATCCCCCAGCCACAACTAAGTAGTTTAAGATCATTCTTAATGATACAAATTCTTTTACAAATGGGATGTGGAAATACCCATCAAGGAATTTGGGATGAAGAGTATCATAAAATTTATAAATTTAATATCATCACTATATTCAGAGTCCCTCACATGATATTAACAGAAAATGAAACCAATTTATCTAATAAATAATTGAATAAATCAGACTAGTAGTACATAATTGACCCCAATAAATCATCTCGCTATCATGCAATAGATAATGGATAGATATAGGCCTTCAATAAGACTCTATTAAACATACACCAGAAAAAGTGGACAAGAAAAATAAGTCCTGGACTGAAAAGATCCTTCAAACTTTATGGTCAAACCATACCACCATACACATGACCACAAAAGTGACCCCGTATTCATTAGTGTATGGAACTGAGGCATTGTTTCCCACAGAATTCCAGTTTCCCTCTCTTTTTATCTCTATATATGGAAATCTCTTAGAAGATGTGCAATCAAAAAAGTGGTAGAATGAGTTGGAACAAGTTGATGGGAAAATGTTACATACACTACAGAACCTTGAAGTCCATGAGAATTGGTTTTCATGATACATAAATAAAAATGTTCACCTCATCTTATTCCTTCAACGAGAACTAGTATTCTATCTATTAACCCTAATCAACCTAGAAGGAAAACTCGAAAGTTGGAACCCAAAAGGTAAGGGACTTATTCCATCCATATGTTCTATTCTAATAGTGCATATTCATTAATCACCATAGACGGGGAACACATTACACTCCCACCAATGAATGTTTTCTCATGAAATACATTTCATAGTTACCATCAAGCATCTATGGTCCTAGTATTATGACATAAAACTATGAGACACCATTCATCCTTATCACACAATAATAAATTATAGAGAGAGATCATTTTTTAATGAACCTAAAATAAATGAACAATATATTCTTAGTAACAAGTCATTAAACATTATGAAAATTTCTTAAGCACATGAAGTTAAAATTCAGTCTTACTGTGTATACTAATCATATGATGCCTTTGGAAACTAGCTCAGGAAGCCTCATGTCAAAAACATGGGGTGGCTCTCATGAGATGATTTCTTGAATTCTTGGAAAATGTTTAAAGGACTTCATGCCTTCTTTTTCCCATCAGGTAACCTTCATTCTTATCGCATGACATTAAGTTTCATGGTTGAATTCCTTATCAATTGATGTTAAAATGATCCCAGAACTATGTATGGATTGATTCTCATTCCAATGAGATATGTAGAGACGCATAAATCCTATATCTTGGTCCAACTAGAAAATGATAAATATTCCCCTATCATTTCTTTTAATCACCCCTATGTTTTGAAATAAACCCTTTCCATTCCTTATTCCTCACTCCAAGAATATATCATGTGGGAATTAGAATTTTGGTAATGGATTCCATACAATATCATGAAATATCAGTTCATATCAGGGGTTGCATGGTCTTTAATGAAATACCTTGAAAGGAAGACTGAATGTCCTTACCATAATATGTTAAATTGTTTGGTTAAAATATATTTCATGACATAAATATATGCATTGATATGGACTTAATGTCATTGGACCACTGAACTTGGTGTTTATCTCCCACCACACCAACATCATAGGACTACATGTGGCATGATTCCTTCCATCGTAGCATATGTAGTGATGACTGAGTCTCCAATACTAGGTCTTAAGAAAACACCAATGGGAAAAATTACCCCTCTACACAATGGGGAATAC
The DNA here is from genome assembly GCA_963277665.1 of Viscum album. Taxonomy (NCBI): domain Eukaryota; kingdom Viridiplantae; phylum Streptophyta; class Magnoliopsida; order Santalales; family Viscaceae; genus Viscum; species Viscum album. The sequence goes on from OY728152.1 coordinate 1,651,156,693, forward strand.
CTATGTGAATAGTTTTCCATTAAATTAATATGTATGGATTGATTCCTACCATCACTAGATATTTAGTGACACACAGATCTCTAATATTGGGTCCATTAATAATAATCAATGAGAAAAATTCCCCCCTCTACGCATGGGCCAGAACTATGCAGATATTGTTCCAGTGAAGATCTATATATAGATTGATTCCTTTCATCACTTGATGTTTAGTGACACCTAAATCCCATAATCATAGGTCTAACCACAATAATCAATAGGAAATATTTCCACACTCTTCATATGGGTCTGACATGTATGGAGAGTATTCCATTCAAGAATTACATGTAGTTTAATTTTAGCCATCACATCATATATAGTGACACCATAATCTAAAATCTAGGGTCTATCAATAATAATAAATGGGAACCCCCCTCTACATATGGGTCAATCTTGTAGGGAGAGTATTCCATTTAATAAATATGTATGTCTTGATTCCTGCCATCATAGTATACGTAGTGACACCTAGGTCTCATAATCCTTGGTCCAACGATAACAATCAATGGAAAAATTCCCCCTTTTACGTATGGGTCAAATAAGTTTGGATATATTTACATTAAATAACTACATTTTTCTTAATAAATATTATTATAGGATACATTATGACTCTTAAACCTTCATTCTTAGGTCCAGCTGCAATATAAAAATGTTCCCCACCCTATGAACTTGTCAAAATTGTAGAGGGAACTTTCATACAAGAACTATGCGTAACTTGATTACTAGTACTTTAGGATATATAGTGAAACTTAGATATGAAATATGTGTTTTAACCACAACATATTGAATGATAAAAATACACCCAACTGCATATGAGCTAGACCAATGAATGGAATTATCTAACAACTATGTATGGCTTGATTACTTCCCTTACAATGTTCACATGGGAACCTAGGAAATTCCATCCAAAAATATATAATACAAATATATTTAAGGGGGTTTGGGTCATACAGAATCACTCTACCGATGCACGAGTCAAATCTATGTATGGATTGCTTGTGAATGAGATAAATTTATGTAATAAGGGCTCTAGTATACAACTACCCATCAATAATACTGTTCAGGGATAAAAGGAGATTCTTGTATCTAAATTACCCTAACTTGTATTAAATGTTCTTAACTATATCTTTCACAATTTCACATCAGTTCCTATATCCTTACCTCATGACATTAAACTGTAAAGAAAAAATCATTACTGCGTGATGTTAAACTATAAGGAAAACATCCTTGTCACTTGACATTAAACTGAATGGTATATATGTTTCCACTATATGATTTTAAAGTGTGTATAACATCATCCATAATCATTTTTTATCAAAGGGACACAACACCTTGAACCTAGTAAACCAGTATACAAGATTCTTCTATAATATTGTAAGCACAAAAATCCATAAATCAAACTTCATGTACTGAGTCCCTTAGATTGTCAAAAAGCATTCATAGACACTAGAAAGGAGAAAAATCTATATGTTTGACCATGATAGAGATGTATATACATAAGGGATTTAGTCCCACCAACTAGAGTCATGTAGGACCTATAGGAAGGGAATTGTGATCCTTGTGAGACCTGGCATAATTATAGTGGATATCTTCAACTTTGCGTAATTTATGATCATTTTCAGCATGATTGTCCCATATCATTACTCCTTACCTTAGAACCTTGATCCATGTTTAAAAAAATTCATCTCCGACTCAAAATAATGCGGGAGTACTCTTGAATTGGATATCATAATTTAGCTATTATTTATCATTCCCCTTATAGAAGGTCCACATGCCTCTTGACCTTCAACTTCATGCACTTTGGTCAAAGTTGTACAACCTTAATCTTTAGCCATTGATGGTCCAAATTTCAAGACACTAAACTTCTAGTGAAAGAGGCATAAAACTTTTCAAGATGAAAACCCAAAAAGGGAATCCATAAAAAATTCAAGTCTCCATCCGTTAAACTCTTCATATCAAGAGTTTATAAAAAAAGTAGTGTGTAATTAAAGAAAACCTAAATCTCATAGGGCACAATTCTAGGCCCTATTAAATTACAAAACGTGCTTGCTAGACCCCCTGGTATAGGAAAATAATAGAGTAATGGTCTATCACCTCTCCTCTTCATGATAATGTGTTCACTATACAACATCACAACTTTTAGGATTCTCAAACCCTTCTTGAATATTATGGTTTCCATAAACCAACTTAATATATTTGAAGTACAATCTAACACAACCCATTCCTCAAGTTGGTATACTTATCTTGGAACCCCATGGACCTCAAGATCTATTACTCATATTCCTTCCCTATAGAAAACTAATAACATAGAATAACTAAAAAAATAAGCCTACTAGTATTTTTTGGAGAATTATAACTTTCCAAAGAGCTTGTTTATAGAGGATTTAGTCCCAGAAATCCCCCCCATAAATCAAGGAGTCATTGACCTGACCATGTAGAGTTTGGGATTCTTTTATTAGCAATGGTTGACCACTACCCACTGGTTTCCACCTCTTGTTAACTCATATATTCTTGAATATGATTTACAATCCCCTTAACCAAAATATTCAGGAGGATTCTAAATCATTGACATTACATCATCATGTATTGTTCCCTTTATCAAAGAAGTAACATGATAATCCATTCCTAATCCTTTTGATGACCCATACAATGTGACTCATAACCACATGGATTAAGGGACACGCCTCTCAACAAAAGTTAAACTACCTTAGTGTTTGAAAACCCTTTTAGGGTATACATTTTATCCATACACCACTTTATCATCTTAACATTTGAGTATTAAAAAATATTACATGGCCCTTGGAAAAGAGTTGGAATCACCTCTTCTTAAACATGCATGTAAGACATATAAGATCATGTATAAGGGCCTCTGACCTACCAACTAAAGGCATATCCTCCTTACAAAAAAGGAACTCTAATCCTCATTAGACTCAAAAAAACTACAACATAACCTATCACATTATAGTTTTTTGGTTCATCCTTGACATATGTTCCCCATTCCATATTCATCGATTCAAGATTCTTGAAATGTGATGTACCCAACCCATATTCTATCTATCCCGACGGATTCATCTTCCCTGATATTTTACTATCCACAAATATCATATTCATAAAATCCCCCATAGCCTTTAAAAAAGGTGGAGATCCTATTTTATTAACCAGGAATATAATACATATGGATTCATGCATAAGGTCATTTTATATACCCACTTGATGAATCTACTCCATACAGGAAAAAACCTACCATCCTCATGATCCTCAGAAAAACCTTATCAGAACTCAGAACATTAGGGTGTTTTGGGTCATCATTAGCATGTACTCCCCATTCCAATCATGAGCCCTAGAAACCCTATGGAGGAAATCATTACCTTATGGTGTTTTGGGTCATCCTTGATAAGTCTACCCCATTCCATTCATGATATCTGAAAACATTTCAATTAAACTCATCACCTTAGGGTGCTTTGGGTAATCCAAAAAATGTCTTCCTCAATCTATATTCATTGATTAAAATAGTTGGACACATTATTTTCATAACCCCTATTCCAACTATAAAAATGGGATCAATATCCCTCTCATGATATCAATCCCTAGTAGTAAGAATTTAAACAACATGTCACCCTAAGTCATAACAAAGAACACTAAACTTCATAACACCTCATGTCTTGGAAACAATACTTTCAACTACATAGAATTTTAAACCCTTATTGTATAATGTTAAAATTCATGGAATACAACATTATCACTTGATGTTAAACTTCAGGTAGAATGTTACTTCATCAATGATATAATAACATCTATAGAGGGTCTAATATAGAATACCAGAAACTACAATAGAATATGGACTGAAATGGAAACCCCTAAATTACATCACAATAATAGTCTAATTTGAAAGACCTTAAGAAACCAACTGAAAGAGGCATAATTATCACAATGTTGAAAACATGAAAAGGGAAACCTTTAAATTTTTTTACTATTTTCTAAATGGAATTTCAGTTTATGTGTTCCAAGAAATATTTATCACCTATAAAATTAAATAGGAATAAAAAATCTCAGGTTGAAAACCTATAAAAGGGAGTCCTAAGAAAAAATCAAAGTCCACTCCTTCCAAGATTTACCCCATATGAAACTTATGAAAAAGTTACTTAAATTTTAAAAAATATATGAAAATATTATAGGGATCAATACTTATCCCTTGAAAAAATAAATCTATGAAAACTAAATCTACTAACTTTGGAAGAAATTAGAGCCTTCACTATTTGGTACATGTATTTCATCCAAATTATTTTTTTTAAACAAGGTGATCCTAGGAAAATTGGATTCGATACATCAATAAGGAATCTCATGTTTTTAGGCATTCAAGATAAATTCTCAAGATAAATCTGTTTTGATTTAAGGATTAAAATCTAGATGTTTGGGTTTATTGGGAATTATACAAAGGATATGTATCTTTGATGATCTATATGACATAATGTTAATGAAATTTCATGAAGATAATGAAATAAAGAAAGTTGGGTAATGACATGTAATGTTTAGAAGATGTATTCATTGATAATGTGTAAAGAGGGAGGAATATCCACATTCCAGAGTCTCAGAAATTCTCAAAAAAAGAGGAAATCCATTCATGTCTAGATCATGATAAAATCTGATCATCCATGCGTGCCATGTAAATCAGAGTCTGGTGAGAGGTTTCAATCGAGAGGTGAAGTGCTACATGCTTTGTTTATTTTGCTACTACTTGGGTATTAAGAGTATCAATTAAAGAGGATATATCTTCAGGACATTTTTAAGTTGTATATAATAAAGATGATTATTTCATAAGATGTGATCTCATTATAGCTATCTACCATTCGTATTTTTCTATTTATGTGTTCAAGACATCAATCTGAGCATATAGTTGAGTGAATTTTTGATGTCTCTACTCAAGATCCTATGAATCTCCCCTTATTGACTGGGTAAGAGATTTTTTTTCTTCATTAAAGCTATGATGGTCCTTCTCACCATTGGATAATTGATTTTGGGGTAGGAAAATCCACAGAATTATATCATATAATTTTTTATTGTCAAATACTTATACCCCCAAATAACTAAAGAAATGGAGAAGGCATTCATCTAGGACACAAAACTCTTACAAGGGAGTCTTGGTGATCATTTCATGGATCGGCTTACAAAATATTCTTCAAGGTACTTTTTTCTCTACAACCATTGGAGTGGGTACATCAAAAGGTCAAATGGTTGATGGAGGGGCTTCAAACAAAAAATCTATTGAAATAATAATCATATGAGCTAATAAATAAGCAATAGAATAAGTCTCGTGTATTATCCTTTAAATAAATGCATCTTATGTCATTGGAATATAAGGTTCAACCCCCTAAAAATACTCTGTACCACTAATGGGATGTTTTCCACCATGATGAGAGTACTTCCTTAGAGGCTACCCCAAATCCTAAATAAACTCCATTTCTATAAAAGATAATGGTTTAGGTGAAGCACATCACTTGTCACCATGATGGACTAATCAATTAAATACACAACTTGAGTAATATTACACCTAAACTGGGCATATTTATAAGATAGGAAGATAGGGGCATCAATATGTGGAATAATAATCTCAAGATTTTAATATTTGTTCACCAACATGATCTAAAATTGGTGAAGGATCTCGGGATATGATTCTATCCACACACCAGTAGAGAGAAGGATAAGCTATATAATTACAGTGAAACTAGAGAGAAAATAGGTGATGGATGTATGGATCAAAAATAAACATCTCATGCCCACTATCTTCAAGAACCCCACACTAAAGAGTGATTTTATATGACCTCTCATCAAGATAACCACTTCTGTTATCAATAAGTATCCTGATGGATGTAGGATAGGGAATGAAGCAAAAATGGTCATGAAAACTCAACATTTAAATCACCTTGTTGGGACAGAATGGAATTGCCCCATCCCGGAAAAAATTCAATAGCCTGGGATAGAATGAAGCATTGGGAATATTGGTAGAATTCTAATATTTTTAACACTGGAAAAATTATCTTCTGTATCCAAATATGAATTTTAAAGGGATTTCAATCTGATAAGGGATGTTGCCTTATTGGATATGACCAAATAGTTGATAAAGGAGATAAAGAGTTGACATGGATAGATTAAGAGGCCCCCCTCTTCCAATCGGCTTCCATCACCATGGTACTAATTCTAATGAACAATAGTGTTCCCCCATCTAGGAAAATCCATATATCAAAAAACATGGATAGAAACCCCACTAATTAAAGGATTGGAAATATATCTAGTATCACTTAGTATCCCCATGAGGCATAATATATGGCTTCATGAATGGACTAGTAAGATCCCATAATTTTTCAAGCTTTATGAGAAGGGCATTGATGAGGGAATATTGAGGTTGGTCGAGTCCTACCTTGGTAAAGGAAAATGTTAATCCAATCCTTAAAAGAAATGAGAGAGTGTAGGTTTAACTAGTTTTTTAACTTATCCTTCGAAATGGTGATCATGTCCATTTCTAATCTGGAGTTTATACAAGGTTATTACCAATGTCTATATTAGGGAGGAATTCATCAAAAATCTCCCCAAGAGGAGATATTTGTTCAAACTAGTAAATATACTAAAGGTTTCCCCCAAACATTCCATGAGATGAATGAAATGAATAAGTACTAGGAAACAAATGGATAATAAAATCTCTGAGGATTTATAATTTCAAGTATATTTCCAACTAAGAAGTCCATGCTGCCTCATAAAGATGAATAGTCTGTAACTAGTTGTACAATTCTGAGCAGCTTTTCCAAACCCAGAAAGGCAATGCCCATTCATTAGAGAAGTTACCACCAGGTCTAAAGTCCCATTTTGATCTCTAACCACTTATCGGATCATTAAAATAGGAGATGATTATTCTTTAATAACTCTAGGAAATTGGTTAATGGAAGGGATCATAACCACATAGACCATGAGGGGAGTAATATAGCATATTGGATAACCCATGGAGTGGTTCTATAACTAATTGACTATATTAATAAATTTTCATATGAATATAGTCGTGATAATATGAAATATTGTGAGAAGGAAGGTTCTAATCCAATGAATAAGTAGATTTATCATCCAAAATACGAAATCCATACAAAGTTAGTCAATGCGATAGTGGAGTGTTCTGAAGTTTATGTAGGAGAAGCTCCTTCAGAAATTCATTTTTAAAGAACACTTGATATCGAGGGTCAGCACAATGATTCCCAACAATTATAACTTCTGGATAGCTACATTATAATATTTATGCGAGATGGAGGCCATCTTTATAATATTACGAAGTAAACATGAGAAGGAGTTCCATCTTGAAAAGGGGGATCAATTAAAGGAAATGTGTAACATGCGTAGCATCATTCAAATTGAATGTCCCATATAAGGATTCATGATAATGTGACTCATTAATAGTCTCACAGATCAAGTGACTCATACAAGGGTTCATGATCACATGACCCATACCTAGTCTCATAGATCACATGACCCATACCTAGTCTCATAGATCACATGACCCATGTAACACCTAGCGATTGTGTAACCTTCTTTTGAGCCTCATGATCACATGACCATATAATGGTCATGTGAGTCAAACCATGATCATGTGATCATGAGACAAAGAATTATTGGACCATGGAAAGAACATGATATTACCCTACAATAAAATATGTGAAACCCATCCTGAGTAAATTATCATTGATTACTTCAAAGATCGATCAAGCAAGGAATTCACATGGAAAGATCACATGATAAAATCTCATTAAGAAGTCTTGCGAAGTGATTCTTATGAGGTTGTCTTGCAAAGTAGTCATGCAATAAATGAAATCATAGGATCCCTAAAGTCTAGGTCATAGGTGGAATGAGAAGATCCATCAGTTCCCTATATATAATATGACCAATGGAATACCAAAAGTCATGTAGAAGACAAAACACTACTTGAACTCTAATAACCGAAATCCCCCTAGACCTAGGAGGTAATTTACTCACCTTAGAACTACTTCCTTGTCAATAAAGACCTTTCCCTAAGTTAGATATTTTTTGAATCCCACAAATGTAGTGTCTATATTTTTAGGATCAAATAAATACCCGAAGAATATATATTATTCTCTCCAAAAAAGGAAGGAAGGAAGAGCATGACTACATGGAGACCCAGTGGATGGGTTACACGGATCATGTGGCCTCATAGAATAATTTCAATCACATGAACCATGGAAGGTCATGTGGAATAATCATGTGTATTTTGTGATGTATAAATGATTATATGAAGATACTCCAATAGTTCCCCATGATCATGTGAAGGCCATCAGACATGTCCATTAGATCATCCAATACCCATCCAGATCTATAGAATAGCGGAACGAATACCCATGAAAATGCTCACATGTCATCATGATATCCATTATGGATCATGAATTTAACCAAATACCGGTAGAGAAACTATACGTGAAAATGAATTATTTCCATAATGTGATCCATCATTGATCATGTGATGCACCATATATAAGTGGAGAGACTATCCCTGACAATGCGCGAATACCGCTATGAGATCTATTACTGATCATGTGACTCCCTAACATACAACCAATGGGAAAAATCTAGATGTATTATAAAATAAAGAATAAAATATGGAAAAGGAATATGCCTCATGTAAGGTAGAGTTAGTCTATTTTCGATAAGAGGGTGTTATTTTCCTAATGTGGTCAGCTCATTGATCACACAAAGTCCCTTTGAAATGTCAACCTAATCCCATGAAGGCCCTTTGAAAATCCAAATTGATATCATGAAGGGTTCCAGAATGGTTTCCTTGATCATGTGAAAGCCCCTTAGATAGGTTTACTATTCTCAATAAGACTCCCAAACAATCCAAACTAATCTTGTGAAGTCCCTTCGACATGACCACATGATATCACAAAGGGTTCTAGGAAAGTCTCTCTGATCATGGGAAAGCCTATTCGAAAAGAGTATTGGTCTTGTGAAGACTCCCCGACAAGCCAAAATAATCTTGCAAAGTATCTTTGACATGCCAACTTGATCTCATGTAGGGCCCCATACAAGTATCCCTTGATTATACGAACTTCTCTTCGTTAGGCATCCTTGTTTTACGAAGTCTCCTAAACATATCAACATAATCTTTCTAATAATATTTGAGATGTCCACATGATTTTGAAAAATCCCTTTTACAAATCTACGGGTCAAATAAATATTTTTATGATGGGGTGTTCTCGCTATCATTTTTTATCATACAACACAATAGATAACTTGTGGAATTTTTAAGCAAAGCTTGTGATGTGATCCCCCCTCCACCGACTTGAGCCCATATATACGATATACACACCATGGAAGAAAACATATAACTAGGGATTTGAGGCCTATAATTTCCTCAAATCAGTAAAAAAACACAAAGAGAGCACATGATTCATGCCCATGGGAGCATATAAGCAAGAGAGGACTTCTCAGAGAGAAAATCCATCCAATCACAATGGTCTTCCATTGGGTAAAACAATGGAATGAATTAAGGGATTAAACAACATGTATATGTACTTCTCTAGATCACTTTATTGATCATGTGAAGGAATTTTGGTGTGCCGACAATATTATACAAAGGGATTTATGTACGTTGACTCGGTCACGTGAAACCTAAACAAGCCAATTCTTGACAAACAATGAGACAAATATGAAACAAAGGTTGAAAAATATGTAATACTTATGTGAAGATGGATATGTTTATTTTCATGTCAAGGAATCATACACTTCATATGAATTATCCATATCATAAGACAATATCCAAACATGTCATCCAGATTACGTGACAATACACAAACATCTCAGCCAAATCATGAAAAAATAACCAAATATATAATATGACTCAAGAAAATTACTCTAGGCATGTAACACCCTGATATTTTTTTATTGTTTTTTAAATAATGCAATTATTTAATATATTTATAGCATATTACACCATGTTAATACTTGGCCACACATGAAACCAACTTAGCTTGCGTTACACACTACACTGAGTTTCTATGAAACAATATTTTATTATTGTAATTATTTAAATAAAAAAATTATAACCTTGAAATTATAATGGTAGGTATGAACATGATTAAATGAATTATGAAATTATGTTTTATACACATATATATAGCTCTTTTACCAGTTAATAAAAGAAAATGTTTTTATGGAAAACTATTTAAATGTGCACAATTGTTTTTTATACCAATAAATAAAAAAATAAATCTGGTTGTATTATAATATATATATATATAATATTAAATATAATTTTTAACATTAATATTATGTGTTTTCTAGACATGATATAAGATCAAAACCAATTTTATGCATAAAATAAGTATTTTTTTATAAAAATGTGGTTTTGCATCCTTCTAAGGACACACTTACTAAAAATATAGTTTTTGTCACTTATATAGATTATATTTGAAAACTATAAACTTCTTCTTTGGAAGTGGGATATCAAAATTTACTTTTGGGGAACTTTTTGGTATTTTTCTATGAAGTTTCATGTTTTTATGAATAGTGAAAATACTAATTTTTATTGAAACTGTATTTTCTTTAAAAGTACTTATCATATTACATTTTGGATTAGTTTTAAATTTTAATTAGTTAATTTTGATTTAAAATAATACAATTATAATTTTTTAAAAGGGTTTTATACAAATATTTATTATAAAATCATTTTATGTTTTAAAAGGACATTTTTTATGAAAAACTATTTTTCATGGAATTTTATCGGTTTTATATTAAATTAAATTATGAAATTTTTATTTTTTGAATTTTTATTAATGGATTAAAAATTTTGATTCATAATGTCCAAATATAGTAAATATACCCCTTTTATTTTTTGTCAATATGAATATTAACCTCGATAAATTTTGTTGCCACGTTAAAGGGTAAATTGAGTAATTTAGGTTAAAAATAAAATTATAAAGACTATAAAATGACTCTGACACAGGAAAAAATTTTATTGGATGAATATAATTCGACCCATAACACATAAGGACCGAAATTAAATTTTTTAATGGATTCTTGTTCATGAAAATGACTTAAATAATATTTAAATCAAGGAAAGACACAAAATGTCACTTTCTTTGTCTTAAATATCTCTTATGTGTCCACATAGGGGAAAAATTAGGTTATGAATGAATATAAAATATTATATTAACATTATTTTTTTTATGATAGTAATTTATTTTTAGTTTTTATATGTGAAATAATTTCCTTTAATGCTTATGAATCATTGATGAAGTGCTTGTGCAAGTAGATGAAAATCAATAAAATGATTTTAATTAAAATGAAAAAAAACATTAAAAATACCAAAACACATGTATAAATCATGTTGGATTAGTATATATCGACCATAAACATACAAGGGTCGAATTAATGATAATTTTGAGCCATATGGAAAGATTATTACATTTATAATATTTTATATAATGTAAAGTAAAAGGTGTCACCTTCATGTTTTTAATATCTATAACATTTTTAATATTGGGTTTTATAGAATCAATATTCGACTATAAATATTATTTTAAAAAATAAATGATTTATTGTCATCATATTAATTTATTTATAATTCTTAATGAATAAATAATTACCTTAAATAATTACACAATTATGATACAATAATTATTTAACTAATGGAAAAATAAAATAAATTATATTAAAAATACTAAAATAAATATAATTTGAATTAATTAATAAGATTACCAAATATTATATGTGAATATGACCTATTAAGGTTGTATTAAATATTTTTTTTCAAAGATAATATTTTGTTTAGATTTTCTTATTGTCAATATATTGAATAATGTAAAAATTGACAGTAATGATATTTTTTGAAAATAATATTTTATTAATTTTATTTAAAAATAATGAAAATATTTAAAAAATATAAAGTTATTATTATAATTTCTAAAACATCATAAATTTTATATTTATGGATAATTAACCCATATAACTAAAAATTAAAATGTATTAATATTAAATAGTTTGTTATTGTAGTTAAAAGTAAAATAGTTTAACTAAGGTTTAATCAAGATGAAAAGGTTTAAAATAATACCAAAAATTTTATAAAGTATATTGTTTGAAGATATTAAAATATTATATCAAATTATATTTGAATAAAATTCCTTTTTGAGGTATTTGGATTGATATTGAATTTATTTTAAATTAATATTTTTTAAAATTCCAAAATTGATCCTCACCACAATTATATATGGGAACCTCATCCCTCACTTATTCATATATATTTGATCCTTATATCTAAAAAAACTAAAAAATTATCCTCTATACTTGACTATCCGCATTTCAAATGTTCTAGGCTTCCCAAAAGACAAACTCTAGAGTCCTTTATAGAAGATCTAATGTAGCTGTTTCGAAAAAGATATAATCGCTCTAACTGACCACTCTCTTTTTCTCCTCTTCTATAACTCCTCTATACCTATGATATCTATATATCATAAAATAATAACATTATCATCCTCAATATGATTAAATGATATTATGATTACGAACACACTACTATACATCCCCTTTCTCATCGAACAAGAAATGAAAGTATCGATCGTACATACGTACAACTTACCATATCTACATAGCGATACAATTAATTTTCCATCATTATATTTTATGAGTGAGAATTATGATGGGTTTAATTTATATATATGATATATATGAAATAATTATACTTATTTAATGATAATATAATCTTTACCTTTTTACAACCTAATCTTTTAGGAGATGATAACATTGATCATGCGTACGTATGACTTACTATCTCCATGATGTAATGTGATTCGTTTATCATTTATATGGTAATAAGGATAAATTTCATGAATATATATGATATATATAACAGAAAAATGATTATTTAATGATAATATATCATAAAAATTTCTTTTTTTAATATGACAAGAAAATGGAAACAGTGTTCATGCGTACATACGACCTACCATCTCTTTGAACAATATATTTCATTTCTATCATTTATATATTTTTATAAATACTTATGTACTGAATATATATGATATTTAAATAATGTTTATAATTTTGGATATTATTAAATCATTATATATTTAAAAGTATAAAAAATATAACAAATCAAATCACATGCATGAAACAAAACCTTTATTACCCAAAACAGAACTTTAGCATTAAAATTGTTAATCAACGGGTAATAGGAGTAAATATGTAATGAATATATGCTATGATATAGTTTAATATAGTTATATAGTAGATTTATAATAAACTTATATTTATTATACATAAGTTTTTCATGATCACAATTAGTGCCGATACATAAGGTACGACATTAATGTCTCAATTTTTTTTGTGGGATGCATGTCTTATACACTACTTGTTTCTTCTACGTGATGTATATACTACTCATGAATATATTTTATGAGACTTATCCAGAATATTATGATATTTTTATATCCATATAACATTATTTATTTTATGTGGCATATGAATCTACTGATTATAAAGTGATGAGTTTTTTTTCATAATCTTATCAATATTTTGGATTATTTTGTTTTATGTCTCCATTGGGGAATATTTACCTTACAAATCCATTTTTATCTAAAAATGTTTTCAAAAATGTTTTTTAATATTCTATTAAATATTTTTAAAGTCATTTTTACACATTTTGTACTTTTTACTACACGACATCAAACATATCTTTTGTAATTTTCCAAATAAGGTACTTTGTGAATATTCCAACAAAAGTACAAAAGGATTTTTTTAAATTATATGACATGAATTTTTTTTACGCTTTAATGATGCATTAATTACATGAATATTCCCTTAAAATATTATAAGGTTATTTTGAAATAAAATGTTTTCTATTAAAATTGTGCGGCATTTTAAGAAAAGAAAACATTTTTAAATAAGAAAGGATATTTTCTTCAAGAAATATTTTCAAATGATCTTTCAAAATTATTTTCCATCTACGATAAAATCTTTTGTACTTATGTTTTAATGGGGATTTTTTTGAGGTAAAATCCCTACTATTCCTATTGTTAGTATATTTTTATGATGGAATGATATTTTTTAAACCCATTTCATTTCTATGGGTTATGTTATGATTTAATGATGTTTATTAAACCGATTTATTTTTATAGGTTCCGGTATGATGAATGATTTATGTTAATTTGGAACACATATGTATGGGTTTTCATTATGTGATAAGTAGGACCAATATCTATATATAATGAATTGGGTAAAAAATTTATATCTCATGATATATATGAGACTAAAATAGGAATTGAACTCATTTCAGTAATACCGAACTAGAATGAGAGTAATCTGGTTTAGTAATACAATACTTGAATTGGAGTAAACATAGTTCTATAAAATAGAGATGGAATGAGGAGTGAACTAGGTTTATTAAAGTACTTTTTCCACTATGATAGTATTGGGAATGAGCCTTGACTAATATGGAAATGATTTTCTATGCTTATGTGTATTCTACAATTTCATGTATTATATTATTATATGATGGAATATGTTCTTTGATTCTTTATTAAATTCTATGATTTATTCTATGACACGATATCGTGATATTTAATATATAATATATGATTTTTCAAATGTTATTTTATATACTAAAGATTTATGATTATGTTTTTATTGATATATCCTTTTTTTACTATTACTATGCATATGATCTCACCCTTTTCATATGTTTCTTTTCTCTAGGTTGTTATAAGGCCCCGACCTTAAACCTTACATAATATTGAATTAAATGAATAATTCACATTGAGGATCTTTTCAGGTTTAGATTTTTAGAGAATTAGGACATAACTATTACATCTCAAAATATTACAAAGTAGACACTTATAATAAGTTTCCATAGAATAAAAACTCTTAAAAAGAAACATGTCTAGTTCCATGTTTTATATAACATGAATTTCCCTTGATCCCATCCTTGACCCTATTCCACATTAAGTCCTGTGATAAACATTTCAAAAAAACTTGGGGTGAGCATAAAAAGCTTAGTAAGGGATACACAAAGAATGAAAACTGTTAGTTTATCAAAACAACAAGTAAACCATGTATACTTTAACAAAGTAATACTTTTCACCTTTATGAAGTAGTAAAAACTCTTCACTGAATAAAAGATCATTACTTACCCTTTTGTAACCAAAATATTACCATAAAACCCATATAAAAATCACATAACATATAAAGGTAACTTGGGACATAAACATACTTAAATGGAATAACCATACGGTCGACTTCCACACATATCACTTAATGGAATAGCCATACAGACGACTTCCATACCCAATGCATTGGAGGTTATAATGTAACCACCCGTCCTGGTATTCACGGCACCACCTGTCATATGGTTTATCATGTAACCACCCGTCAAATGTCCAAGTACCATTATAAGATCATAAGACATAAAACAAATATAATGGAAAGAAAACATTTCCACACTTTGATCACAATATATCACATAAATATATTAATATAACAAATCCATTATAAAAACCATTTTCAATACCATAATACATAAAAGAGTATATGGTATTTATTAAATTTTAAAAAACATTACGGCATGTTGAGGAAAGCCAAAGACCAAATAATACTCGCGGCGGCGGAAAAGGTCGTTGTCACCGCGTATGTTAAAAGAAACATTCCTTTTTGTCGTTTAGTAAAACGCTTCGTAGAAAAAGATTCCTTTTTGTATAAAAGTAAAATTCAAAGGGGTTTATACACCGTATAAAAGAAAGTTGTGTATAAAACGAAATATGCCTCAATGAAAGGAGATTGAGACGAGGTCCCTTACCTCGGGTCCGACTTGACTCGATCGTTCTTTAACATCCTGAATAATAAACTTCAGTTAATTTCTACATGCTTAAGAACCTTTTTCATGTAAATTATTACTTTTATATCACTTATTACCATGTTATAAACATTATTTAGTAATTTAAGTTAATAATGTTTGTGTTGTCGATACTTGGTTCTTAAGTCGAAAGTGGACTTCTTATAATTACATGTTGTTCGTGTGGTCAAAGGTTCATTATATACAGAATGATATTCATGATTTGGATATCAAATATATCATATATATCCAGCATATACATGTATTTATAATATTACATAATCATTTAGAGGTAAGAAATGTAATGCACCGTTCATGGAGACGGTAAGCCGTACATACGCATGAACACTACTTTTATTTCTATGTCATATTAATGGAATTAAAACCAAATGAGAGGTATGTATATTTTAATTCAAGAATTATATTAATAATTTAGATGTAACATACATCATATATAATAACTTTAAATCCATCCTTTATACGTCCCATATATGGCATTAACGAATCAAATCACTTTGAGGGGGCGGTTGTCTGCACTTCCTAAAATGAAGATATCGCGTATACCCATATTGGAATCCATAAAGGTATACCACAAATGAAAAAATACAAAAGCATAAGGAAAACATAAAAATAATATATATCATATATAAATAGAGTGACATCTTAATGGCCACCATTAAAGGTGTTAAAAGAATATTGAACAATCATCGTTTCATGAGGCAGAAACTCGCCAACCGTAGAAACAGTATGTTCTTTAACCATTAGATGTAGGTGTGTGTAAGTGTAGATCGAATTATTATTATAAAAACATCCTAGTATATTTAAGATACTGGAGTTGTTACAAAATAAATTAATAAAATAAGTTTAGGGGGTTTGAGAAGCAAAATAAAACAAAAGAACACAAGAGAAAACACTACATTTAAAACCGGTAACTCTTTTTTATTTGAGCTCAAAGGCTTCCTTGGAAAGACTTTTGATCAAAGTGAGGCTTCTAGGAGTAAGAGAGGGATGTGGAGAGACAAAATGGGCAGAGATTGGCCGAACCAAATGTTTTAGAGGTGTGGGTAAGGTGATAGTGGTGGGGGCCTTTTATAAGAGGAGAGGAGGGGCACTCTTGGAAAGTAAAGAAATGTTACATTATTTTAAAATGAGTTTCGGATTTAAAAGGTCAAAAATTGATATAATTCATGGATAAGGTGATAAAAGTTCGAAATCAACCCATACAATAGGTTTTTGACATGTGTAGGTCTTAGATTTTACATTATCTTTTCATTTTATTTAAATCGTTAAATAATGAGGTAACCGCTGCATCATCATGGTGTCATAACTAATTTAATTTATTTATTGTCTAAAAATTATAAAAAAAATACTATGATGTAGGAAATAGTTTTATATTTCCAATTAATATTTATAGTCAAAAATATGACTTGTATAACCCCATTTAAAAATTGTTTTAGTAAAACAACTCATGTTTGTGTCATTTTTACTTTTACATTAAATAAAATGATATTAATGTCATTTTCATTCCAAAGTGGCTCCATGGGGTCCCCAAGTTGACCCATGTATTTTCTTGGTAGGCCATGACACATAAAATAAGGGTAGGATATGTGTCAAGCTCATCTCATATTATTAAAACATTATTTTTACCTTAAACTACACTAATTACCTCTAATCGCGACTAAAAACTTAAAAGTTGCTATTCACCAAAAAATTATTTTAATCCCATTGAACCACATTTTACTTCTTAATGACAACCATGTATGTAGGATTTTTTAAATTCAAAACACAGAGGTGGTAAAATTTCATTTAAACAAAAAATCAGTTTTTTTAAGTACCACTTAGTGGTTTCACTATTCATCAAAAATTGATGTTTTTCAGAAAAATACCAAAACCTCACCCTAAGCTATATGTGATATTCCGAATTCAAAAATGAAGTCCATTTTACGAAATTCAAAACATATAAGTTGAATTAATTAATTTAATAATTAATTCCCGCTGTCAGAGAAAATAGCGTGTTTTTATGAAACAATAAGTATCAAAAGATTGACACTAGTTTAACTCTGATTTCAAAGTGAAATTAATTTCAATGACCACTATTGGATTTAATGGTAAAAATATATTCTAATTTCAATTTAAAATAAATTCAAAAGATAATCTAATCATATAAACAAATTATTTTAAAAATAGGTTTTGAATTAAAATACAACATTTTTTACTATTCATTAAAAAAATGAACTTTATCTGAAAAATACCAAAAATTTACACAAAGTAAATTTTGATGTCCCGATTCTAAAGAAGATTTTTATTTGGTCTAATAGAATATATAAGAGTGACCAAAACTATATTTAAAGAGGGTTCTCCATCAAAAGGCGATAGTTCGACCTTTTAGTGAATATTAGAGTATCTATGCCTAAAATTGAATTCTTTTCTTATTTTAAGCCTTTATCTTTTATTGGATACATGTAAAAACATTTAAAAAACATATATAATCATATTTTAGTTATTTTTATTCATTCCCACCAATATAATGGCTTCGTGTTAACTACCATTTAAAATAATATTATTTTATTACTAGTGTGCAACGTAAGATTTCAAAGAAACTCTTTGTTGCGTATCGGGTACGCTATTGAACACATAAACCCCTTTAAAGTAAAATTAATATTTAATTTTTAAATATTAATAAATATGAAAATGATTTATTCTTTATTTACCTGGGATGTTACATCCTTCCCCCCTTTTGGGAATTGCATCCTCGTAATTTTATTCACATATCAAAAATAAGTGGGGGTATTTATCCCTCATAGCATTTTCAGATTCCCACGTTGCCTCTTCAACCATATGGTTTTTCCACAAATCCTTTACCTGGTGAATTACCTTATTTCGCAACACTTTCTCTCTTCGGTCAAGAATCTGGACTGGTTGTTCTTCATAAGAGAGATTCTCTTCCAACTGAACAACCTCTGGGCTCAAAACATGAGATGAATCTGGAATATACTTTCTCAACATTAAAACATGAAAAAAATTGTGTACCTGAGATAAAATCGGAGGTAAAGCCACTCGGTAAGCAACTGATCCAACTTTCTCCAGAATTTCATATGGTCCAATGAACCTTGGACTCAGCTTTCCTTTCTTACCAAATCACATCGCACTTTTCCATGGAGAAACCTTGAGAAAAACATGATCACCTACCTCAAAAGATAGATCCTTCCTATGGTTATCTGCATAACTTTTCCGTCTACTCTGAGCTGTTCTCATGTGTTTCTGAATCAACTGAACTTTTTCTGCCATCTCTTCTGCCAATTTAGGTCCCATCAGCTTCCTTTCACCCACTTCATCCCAAAAAGATGGATTTCGACACCATTTACCATATAATGCCACAAATGGAGCCATCTGTATACTGGAATGAAAACTGTTATTATAAGAAAACTCAACAAAAGAAAGATGTTGGTCCCAACTTCCCTGATAATCCATAGAGTAAGATTGTAGCATATCTTCCAAGGTCTGAATTGTTCGTTCTGACTGCACATTTGATTGCAGAAGAAAAGCTGTACTAAAATTTAATTCTGCACCCAACGACTTCTGAAGGCCTTTCCAAAAGTTATAAGTAAACCTGAGATCACGATCAGATACAATGGAGAGGGGAACTCCATGCAACCTAACTATCTCTTTAAGATACAATCGAGAAAGTTGATCTAGAGAGAATGTATCTTGAATAGGAAGGAAGTGAGCATATTTAGTCAATCGATCAACAATAAACCAGATTGCATTATTACCTCGAGATGTCCTTGGTAATCCCACAACAAAGTCCATTGATATATTTTCCCATTTCCACTCTGGCACTAGTAATGGCTGAAGCATCCCTTTCGGTAACTGCCGCTCTGCTTTAACCTACTGACAAGTCAAACACTTCATAGTAAAATCAGAAATATCTTTTTTCATTCCATCCCACCAGTAATACTCATGTAGATCTCTATACATCTTAGTACTGCCAGGATGAACTGAAAACGGAGAACTATGAGCTTCACATAACAACTCTCTCTTCAACTGTGAATCAAAAGGCACACACAATCTCTTCCCAAATCTCAAAACACAATCATTATCAATGTTGAATTCAGGCAACTTACCCTTCTGAACCAGCTCTACCTTTTTCTACAACTCACTTTCTTGCTTCTGTGCTTGCTTAATTCTGTCTGATAGAGAAGATTTCACTGATACCTGAAACAAAACAGAAGGACTTACTACAAAAACAACTTCCATGCCAATGTTTATCAAATCAAAAAACAAAGGATCTCATTCCAAACGTAGCATGGTTAATTAAGCATTACTTTTTCGACTCAAAGCATCAACCACTTTATTTGATTTTCCCGGATGGTAATGAATTGTAAAATCATAATCCTTCAATAATTCCATCCATCTCCTCTGTCTCATGTTCAATTATTTCTGAGTGAATATATAATTTACACTTTTGTGATCAGTATATATTTCACACTTTACTCCATACAAATGTTGCCTCCAAATTTTTAGAGCAAAAACAACATCAGCTAATTCCAAATCATGTGTAGGGTAATTTACCTCATGAGTTTTCAACTGACGTGAAGCATATTCAATTACCTGATCATTCTACATAAGGACACAACCAAGTCCTTTCAATGAAGAATCACTGTAGATAACAAACTCACCATTCCTGGAAGGAAGTTCCAAAACTGGAGCATTCACCAATCTTATTTTCAGTTCCTAAAAACAATCATCACATTCATTTGTCCAGATAAACTTAACACCCTTCCGAGTTAGCTTAGTCATTGGACAAGATAACTGTGAAAAATTTCTAACAAACCTTCAGTAATAGCCTGCCAAAACAAGAAAACTATGGATCTCGGTTACATTTGTGGGTCTTGTCCATTCTTCAACAACCTTTGTTTTTGCAAGATCAACAGTTATCCTATCTTTACAAACAATATGTCCAAGGAAAGAAATTTTTTGCAACCAAAACTCACACTTTCTGAATTTCCCATACAATTTCTTTTCTTTTAAGGTTTTCAAAATAACCCTTAAATGACTTTCATGCTCCTCTTTACTTTTAGAAAACACCAAAATATCATCAATAAATACAACAAACATTTTTCACCTGAGTCAACTGAGCCATCACTGCAACAAACTATTTAGTTTTGATTCTGACCATCTCAGGGTACTGATTTGAAAGGTTATTTCCCTCTGTATGCCTTCCCAGAAAAGCTGTTATGTTTCCTCTACGAAAAACAATTCTTAACACAGAAATATATTAGGCAAAACAACATGGTAATATTTAAATGATATATCATTTAAATCATACCATAAATTAATTTATAATTTAACAATTTTCTAACTCCTAAAGTTGTCTAAACCGACCTATGATACCAACTATAAGGCCCCAGCATTAAACCTTACTTAATATTGAATTAAATGAACAATTCAAATTGGGGATCTTTTCAGGTTTAGAGTTTTAGAGAATTAGGACATAACTATTACATCTCAAAAGATTATAAAGTAGACACTTCTACTAAGTTTACATACAATAAAAACTCTTAAAAAGAAACATGTCTAGTTTCATGTTTTATATAACATGACTTTCCCTTTATCCCATCCTTGACCCTATTCCACATTAAGTGATGTGAAAAAAATTTCAAAAAAAACATGGGGTGAGCATAAAAAGCTCAGTAAGGGATACACAAAGAATGAAAACTGTTGGTTTATCAAAACAACAAGTAAACCATGTATACTTTTAAAAAGTAATACTTTTCACCTTTATGAAGTAGTAAAAACTCTTCATTGAATAAAAGATCATTACTTACGCTTTTGTAACCAAAATATTACCATAAAACCCATATAAAAATCACATAACATATAAAGGTAACGTGGGACATAAACATACTTAAATGGAATAACCGTACGGTCAACTTCCACACATATCACTTAATGGAATAGCCATACGACCGACTTACATACCCAATGCATTAAAGGTTATAATGTAACCACTCGCCCTGGTATTCACGACACCACCCGTTATATGGTTTATCACGTAACCACCCGTCAAATGTCCAAGTACCATTATAATATCATAAGACATAAAACAAATATAATGGAAAGAAAACATTTCCACACTTTGATCAAAATGTATCACATAAATATATTGACATAAAAAATCCATTATAAAAAACCATTTTCAGTACCAAAATACATAAAAGAGTATATGGTATTTATTTCATTTTAAAAAACATTACGACTTGTTGAGGAAGCCAAGGACCAAATAATACTCGCGGCCGCAGAAAAGGTCGTTGTCACCGCGTACGTCAAAAGAAACATTCCTTTTTGTCTTTTAGTAAAACGATTTGTAGAAAAATATTCCTTTTGCATAAAAGTAAAAGTCAAAGGATTTTATACACCGTACAAAAGAAAGTTGTGTATAAAACGAAATATGCCTCAATGAAAGGAGATTGAGACGAAGTCCCTTACCTCGGGTCCGACTTGACTCGATCGTTCTTTAATGTCCTGAATAATAAACTTGAGTAATTTATACTTGCTTAAGAACCTTTTTCCTATTCATTATTACTTTTATATCACTTATTACCATGTTATAAACATTATGTAATCATTTAAGTTAATAATGTTTGTTTTGTCGATACTTGGTTCTTAAGTCGAAAGTGGACTTCTTATAATTACATGTTGTTCGTGTGGTCAAAGGTTCATTATATACAGAATGATATTCATGATTTGGATATCAGATATATCATATATATCCAAAATATACATGTATTTATAATATTACATAATCATTTAGAGGTAAGAAATGAAATGCACCTTTCATGGAGACGGTAAGCCGTACGTACGCATGAACGCTACTTTTATTTCTATATCATATTAATGGAATTAAAACCAAATGAGAGGTATGTATATTTTAATTCCAGAATTATATTCATCATTTATATGTAATATACATCATATATAATAACATTAAATCCATCCTTTATATGTCCCACATATGGCATTAACGAATCAAATCACTTTTAGGGGGTGGTAGTCCGCACTTCCTAAAATGAAGATATCGCGTATACCCATAATGTAATCCATAAAGGTATACCACAAATGAAAAAAATACAGAAGAATAAGGAAAAAATAAACATAATATATATCATATATAAATATAGTGACATCTTAATGGCCACCATTAATGGTGTTAAAAGAAGATTGAACAATCATCATTTCGTGAGGCAGAAATTCGCCAACCACAGAAACAGTATGTTCTTTAACCATTAGATGTAGGTGTGTGTAAGTGTATCTCAAATTATTCTTATAAAAAAATCCTAGTATATTTAAGATACTAGAGGTGTTACAAAATAAATTAATAAAAAGAGTTTAGGGGGTTTGAGAAGCAAAATAAAACAAAAGAAAATAAGAGAAAACACTACCTTTAAAACGGGTAACTCTTTTTGATTTGAGCTCAAAGGATTCCTTGGGAAGACTTCTGCCCAAAGTGAGGCTTCTAGGAGTAATAGAGGGATGTGGAGAGACAAAATGAGCAGATATTGGCCGAACCAAAGGTTTGAGATGTGTGGGTAAGGTGATAGTGGTGGGGGCCTTTTATAAGAGGAGAGGAGGGGCACTCTTGGAAAGTAAAGAAATGTTACATTATTTTAAAATGAGTTTCGGATTTAAAAGGTCCCAAATTGATATAATTCGTGGATAAGGTGATAATAGTTCGAAATATACCCATCCAATAGGTTTTTGACATGTGTAGGTCTTAGATTTTAAATTATCTTTTCATTTTATTTAAATCGTTAAATAATGAGGTAATCACTGCATCATCATGGTGTCATAAATAATTTAATTTATTTATTGTCTAAAAATTATAAAAAAAAATACTATGATGTAGGAAATATTTTTAGATTTCTAGTGAATATTTATAGTCAAAAATATGACATTTATAACCCCATTTAGAAATTGTTTTAGTAAACAATCTCATGTTTGTGTCATTTTTACTTTTACATTAAATAAAAATATATTAATGTCATTTTCCTTCCAAAGTGGCTCCATGGGGTCCCCAAGTTGACCCATGGATTTTATTGGTCGGCCATGACACATAAAATAAGGGTAGGACTTGTTTCAAGCTCATCTCATATTATTAAAACATTATTTTTACCTTAAACTACACTAATTACCTCTAATCGCGATTAAAAACTTAAAAATTATTATTCACCAAAAAATTATTTTAATCCTATTGAACCAAATTTTACTTCTTAATTACAAAAATGTATGTCAGATTTTTGAAATTCAAAACACAGAGGTGGTAAAATTTCATTTAAATGAAAAATCAGTTTTTTAAGTACCACTTAGTGGTTTCACTATTCATCAAAAATTGAAGTTTTTCATAAAAATACCAAAACTTCACCCTAAGCTATATTTGATATTATGAATTCAAAAATGAAGTAAATTTTACAAAATTAAAAACATATAAGTTGCATTAATTAATTTAATAATTAATTCCCACTGTCAGAGCAAATAGCGTGTTTTTATGAAATAATAAGTATCAAAAGATTGACACTAGTTTAACTCTGATTTCAAAGTGAAATTAATTCCAACGACCCCTATTGGATTTAATGGTAAAAATATATTCTAATTTCACTTTAAAACCAATTCAAAAGGTAATCTAATCATATAAATACATTAGATTAAAAAGCGGTTTTGAATTAAAATACAACATTTTTCACTATTCATTAAAAAATGAACTTTATCTGAAAAATACAAAAAATTTACACAAAGTAAATTTTGATGTCCCGATTCTAAATAAGAGTTTTATTTGGTCCAATATAATGTATAAGAGTTACCAAAACTATATTTAAAGAGGGTTCTCCATCAAAAGGCGACAGTTCAACCTTTTAGTGAATATTAGAGTATCTATGCCTAAAATTGAATTCTTTTCTTATTTTAAGCCTTTATCTTTTATTGGATTAATGTAAAAACATTTAAAAAACATATATAATCATATTTTAGTTATTTATATTCATTCCCGCCAATATAATGGCTGCGTGTTAACTACCATTTAAAATAATTTTATTATATTACTAGTGTGCAATGTAAGATTTCAAAGAAACTCTTTGTTGCTTATCGGGTAAGCTATCGAACATAGAAACCCCTTTAAAGTAAAATTAATATTTAATTCGTAAATATTAATAAATATGAAAATGATTTATTCTTTATTTACCTAAGATGTTACAGTTATAAAGAAAGGTTTTATATGAGAATACTAAAGGGACAAATATTTGTGGGAGATAATGAATATCTTTCACTAGACTAGAAGTTTTTATTACATGTATCAAATTTCAATAAACTAATACGGTATTTGGGAATGTGATTGTGTAATGTATGAAATATTATAAAAAAATTATGCAATGTCTATGTACATTATGAATGGGTCATTATAGTTTGTATTAGGGAAAAATTTTAGTCATCCTTTGGAAACTAGGATGAGATAACATTAGTAATATCTCTAAGGATATGTCTAAGTGTAGGTTAAAATAATATAATTTTTCTAACAATAATAGATAATATAAGATTAAACATAGGATATTATATATTTAATTTACTTTCCCATGATGTGGTTTTACTTGTATGTTTTTTTTCTCACACTATACTTTTGGTTTTAGTAAATAGAGGCAACTAGAAGGAAATAGATTAACATTGAATGTGACAGAAAATTTACTAATGAGAAGTAAAATGGAATGATGATTGGAGTACAGGACATTATGACTATTACTAATAAGTAATCTTATAATATAATCAATAATATCAAGTTTTTTTGAGTTTCCTGACCCATATAATAAGATAAAGATGGAGTTTCATGTTGACTACAGAGAAATGAATGTATAATTTTACTCATGTAAATCATGTGGTTTGTGAAATAAAAGAGAATGTTTCAAAGGGTTTGCAAGATGATTTGGGTGTGGAAAATATGATAAAAAGAAAGAAATTGAAAATAAAAAGTGAAAGGATGAGAATGAAGGTGTACCAAATGCATCATCGATAGCTAAATGTTTTAAATTTGGAATGTATGGGCATTATGAAAATATATACCATAGGGGAAACCTCAGAAAGATAATTGGCATGGTTATATTGCTGATGATGAAGATAATATAAATGACATATGATATGAATGAATTATTATGTAACGAAATGATGAATCTTGTCTAATGGTTTAAGAAGGAAGTGAAATTGTTGACTGTTTATGCATTGCAATTCAAGAATAATTTTGTAGAAGTACTTTTATGGTATTAGGGAATAATGAAAAATCCAGGGATTGGTCCATTATAATTTTTTACCTAAGGATTTAAGAGAGTATCTTGAATGGTAATGGTAACCATGAAAAGTGACTGACATGGTAAGGTGATATTTTTGGGAAAACACATAATTAAGGGAAGGAAAAACCTTAACATGTGCATGATGTTGGAAAATAAAATAAAGATATGTTTGATTGTGGTAAAATAAATGGGATAGTATTGATGACCTTGGGTATGATAAGATAATAAGGTGGTTTATGATATCATGGATTTAGTTTTTGGATTTATGTTATGGGGAAAGAGTTAATTTTTGAAATCATACATTTTTTCACTAAGGTTTTATGGTAATTCATGTTATTACCATATTTCAAGAGAATACACGATAATAGTATTCACATGATTGGTGTGTGTGACAATTAAAGTTTATGTCAAGTTGTTTGGTGATAATGATAAATTAAGTGATATTACTTCAAAAGTTTTGAATTTTAATATTTTGGAATGATCATAAAGGCAACCATTTATGAAATTATTTATGTTGAAAACTAGATTAGGTTTTAGAGAATACATTATTATCTCTCCACATGAGTATTTATTCATATTGAATAACATGTGTTGATATTTTAAATAAAGATAGATGGAATGACCTATCATTCCATTTACGGATCTCAGGATCTCCTAAATGCTCCAGGTAAGACAAATTCACCTTTATTTATTATAATAAGTGATAAAGTGGAAATTGACCAAGGAATAATGAAAGAATGAGATTGTTCCCATGAAATGTAATGAAACCATGTAAGTGATTATTCTCATGAAAACTATTCACCTCTAGGTAAGGGATCCTGAAAAAATATATATCATAATACCTCAGTTTTGATGAATCAAATGATACTTTAAATCGTTATATATTTATATCTTTGTGATTGTTAACTTTCTTCTAACCATGTTATCTATCACTCTCCATCAGAATTTGATAGATATATTTCTCTTCTATGCCCATGTTTTCACTTTCCACCTATAATATCTTATTTGGAAAGCTAATTATTAGTTAATTTGGGTGAACTTTATGTTTCTAACATAACATTTCTAAAAGGACGTTTTAGTATTCATTTTTACGATATAGGTTTCTATTTAATAAACTTTCACGTATTAAACCATTGATAACCCAGAAAACTTTTTGGGGACAAATTAATTTTAAGGGGGTAGAATGTAACACATCAAGATTTTATTTTTATTTTTAAATTATTTGATTCTTTAATATCATGCATATCACGCTACACCATTTGAAGTCTGTGCTACAAGCAACACCGAATTAGATTGTGTTATAAGAAACGTTGAGTTTCTACGAAACATAATTTTATTATTGGAATTATTTAAACAAAAAAAATTATAACCTAGATGTTTCAATGGTAGGTATGAACATGATTTATTGAATTATGAAATTATGTTTTACACACACATATATAATTCTTGGACCAATTAGTAAAAAGAATTTTTTTTATAAAAATACTATTTAAATGTGCACAAATGCGATTTATACTAATAAATAAACAAATAATTAAAGTATGATTATATAAATAATATATATATATATATATATAATATTAAATCTAATTTTTTAAATTTATCTTATGTGTTTTCTTGATACGATATAAGAATAAATCCAATTTTAAGTATAAAAGAAGTATTTTTCTAAAAAGGCAGTTTGGTCACAGTTTGATGGTGAACTTGTTAAAAATATTGTTTTTCACACTTATATATATTATATTTGACAAAATAAAATTATTCTTTGGAATTAGGATATCAAAATTTACTTTTGGTGAACATTTTATTTTTTCTAAGAAGTTTAATGTTTTAATGAATAGTGAAAATACTAATTTTTATTGAAAAATAAATTTTTAAATCTTTACAAGGTCAAATTATGTTTTGGATTAATTTTAAAATTTAATTAATTCATTTATATTTAAATTAATCCCATTATGGTATTTTAACATGATTTTATACATAACTTTATGATAAAAACATTTTATATTTTAAAAAGTCATTTTTATGAAATGCTCTTTTTTATCGAATTTTACTGGTTTTATATTAAATTAATTTATGAAACTTATGTGTTTTATATTTTTATTAATGTTTTATAAATTTGGATTCACAAGTTCTGAATTTAGTAAATAGGTCACTTTTATTTTTGGTCAATATAAATAGTAACCTTGTTAATTTTGTTTACCACGGTAAAGGGTAAATTGAGTAATTTAGGTTGAAAATAAAATTATAAAGACTATAAAATAACTCTAACACATTAAAAAAAATTAATTGATGAAGATAAATATAATATTAACATATAAGAATAAAAATTATGTTTTTTAATGGACACTTATCCTTAAAAATGACTTAAATAATATTTATATCAAAGAAAGACACAAAATATCACTTTCTTTTTATTATAATCTCTTATGTGTCCATATTTGGAAAAAATAGGTTATGAATGAATATAAAGGATTAAAATAATATTAATTTATTTATTTTTGTGATATTAACTTATTTTTAATTTTTATATGTGAAATAATTACATTTAATGCTTATGTAACACTAATATAGTGCTCGTGGAAGTAGATGAATAATTAATAAAATGACTTTAATTAATATGATAAAAACATTTAAAATACCAAAAAAAATTGAATAAACCATTTTTTGAGTATATATATACCATAAAAATCCAATGGTTTGATTTATGACAATTTTTATCCACATAAAAATGACTATGACATTTATAATATTTTATTTAAAGTAAAGCCAAAGTTGTCACATTAATGTTTTTAATAACTATAACATTTTTAATATAGGTTTTTCTAGAATCCATATTAAACTAAGAATATTATTTTGAAAGATAAATAATTTATTTTAATCATAGTAATTTTTTTATAATTTTTATTGAAAAAATAATTTCTTTAAATAAGTACACAATTATTATACATTAATTATTCAAATAATGGAAAAATTAAATAATTGATATTAAAAAAATGAAAATAAATATAAATTTAATTAATAAATGAAAAAACATAATTTAATTTGTTACTATTACTTAATAGGGATTTATTAAGTAATTTTTTTCTAAGTATTTTTTATAATATTTTCTTAAGTTCAAAATAATGAATAGTTTCAAAATTGACACTAATGATATTTTATGAAAATA
Source organism: Viscum album (assembly GCA_963277665.1). Lineage (NCBI taxonomy): Eukaryota > Viridiplantae > Streptophyta > Magnoliopsida > Santalales > Viscaceae > Viscum > Viscum album. The sequence continues at coordinate 1,651,186,094 of OY728152.1, forward strand.
ATATTTTATTAAATTATTTAAACATAATAAAAATATTTTAAAAATATAAAGTTATTATTATAAGGTCTAAAATATTATAAATTTAATATTTAAAGACAATTAACATCATATAAGTAAAAATTAAATAGTTTTAGTACTATATAATTTGTTACCATAGATAAATTTAAAATTAGTTAGTGGATGTTTAATAAAAATGATAAGGTTTAAAATAATATGAAAACTTGTATAAAATATACTATTTGATGATATTAAAACCCTAAATACCATTATCTTCTAATAAATATCATTTTGAGGTATTCTTATTAAGATTGAATTTATTTTAAATTAATATTTTGTGAAATTCCAAAAGTGACCCTCACCTCAATTATAAAAGGGAACCTTTTCCATTATTAATTAATATCAATTTGATCCTTATATATCGACCAAAATATGAAAATTTACACTTCCCTAGCCACATTCTATATGATATAGTCTTCCTAAAAGACCAACTCTAGTGTCCTTTAAAGAAGATCTAATGTATCCATTTTGTAGAAGATGTAATCGCTCTGACTGACCAATCTCTTTTTCAAATCTTCTATACCTCCTCTAAATGTATGGTAGATTTATATCATAAAATAATAACTTCACAGTCCTCAATATTCTGAAAATTTATTATGATTATGAACAAAATATTATACAACCCCTTTCCCATTGAACAAGAAATGAAAGTATCGCTCGTGTGTATGTACGACATGTCGTCTCCACGTAGAAATACAAATAATTTTCCATCACCATATTTTATGAGTGATAATTATGATTGGTTTAATGTTTATATATTATATTTATAAAGTAATTATACTTATATAATGATAATATCATATTTACCTATTTACCACCTAATCTTTTTGGAAATGATAACGTCACCCATGAATATGTATGGATAACCATCTCCACAATGTGATGTGATACATTTTTCATTTAGATGGTAATACTGATGATATATTTAAGTGAAAAAAATATATAACAAATCAAAACACATGTGAGAAACAAAGTAGTTATTACCTTAAATGTAAATATAACATGATTTTTTTAATAAATGTGTAATAAAAGGCCATAAGTAAAGAATATATGGTTCAATATAGTTGAATAATATTCTTTAATATATTTATAAAAAACATATATTTATTATATAGGTGGTTTTCATGAGTATAGTGGGAGTCAAGACATAAGGTAAGGTATTTATGTCTCACTTTTATTTATGTAAAATGCATGTCTTATACACTACTTGTTTCTTCTACATATTGTATATAATTCACATGAATATATTTTATGAGTATTATATAGAATATTATGATATTTTCAAATCCATATAAATTTATTTATTTCTTGGGGCATACGAATCTACTGATTATAAAGTGAAGAAATTTTATTTCACAATCTCATCAATATTTGGGATTATTTGGTTTTAAATCTCCATTAAAGAATATTTATCATCGATGTAAATTTTTTCTAAAAAAGTTTTCAAAAATATTTGTTACTATTATCTTATGGATGTTTAGAGTCATTTTTATCAATTTTTTTTGATTTTTTACAACATGATTTGAAGGAAATATTTTGTCATTTTCCAAACTAGGTACTTGTGAATTTTCTAGTGAAAGTACAAAAGGAATGTTTTTTAACTTATGAGACATGAAAATATATTTACAGTTTCAGGACGACTTAATGTCTTGAAGATTCCCTTAAAATATTATAAGTTTATTTTCAAAGATAATTTTGTATTTTAAAATATCATGAAATTTGAAAAAATAAAATGTTTTCAAATACAAAATTATATTTTCCTCAAGAATTATTTTGAAATGATCTTTAAAATTTATTTTCCATCTACGATAAAATAATTTGATGTTACTTATGTTTTAATGGGGATATTTTTGAAAGGCGTTTATCATAATTATTCCCATGGTTAGTTTATGTTAAGAGTGGAATGATATTTATAAAACCCATTTCTTTTCCATGGGTTATGATATGGTTGAATAATGTTTATGGAGCCCATTTATTTTTATAGGTTCTAATATTATGAATGATTTATATTCTTAGGGAAGAAATATGTATTATTTTTAATTATATGAAAGGTGGGACCTATAACTCCCTTCAATGAATTAGGTAATTATTTAAATCTCATAATATAGATAGAACTGAAATGGGAGGCAAACTCGTTTTAGTAATACATGAATCAAACATGAGTAATATCAGTTTAGTAATATAGGATTGGAATATGAGTAAAGTTGATTCAGTAAAATAAAGATGGAACAAGGAGTGAAACCGGTTTAGTAATGGACTTTGTCTGTTATGATGGTCATGGATATGAGCCTTGAATAATATGAAATTATTTTCTATGCTTATCTTTATGCCACGATTTCATGTCTTATGTTATGATGTCATGTAATGTGTTATTTGATTCTTTATTAACTTCTATTATTTATTCCATGACACGATATCATGATATTTGATATAAATGATATGGTTTTCAAATTATTTGTTTATGTACTTATGATTTATGATTATATTATGATTTATATCTCTTTTTTTACCATTACATGGCATATGAGCTCAAGATTTTCATATATTTAATTTTACCAGGTGATAAAGATAGGTTTTAGGATGGAATAATAAGGGGAGGTTATTTATGGGAAACATTGAATATATTAGTTTCAAGTTTCCAAAGGCACTAAACTAATACAATCTTTAGATGTGTGTTCGTGTAATGTATGAAATATTAAAAAAAGGATGTAATTTCTATGTAAATTATTCATGGGTCATTATAAGGCTTGTCAACTGAGTCACACAAAGTCCTATGGAATGCTATCCAATTACAAAAAGGACCCCATACATATTGGCCAAGTCATGTGATGTTTTATAGACATGCCATCCAGATCATACTCCATCCTTCTAACATGTCATCCTTGATCATAAAATACCCTTGGAAATGTTTTTTTATCATGAGAAGACCGTGGTACATGTCATCCTCATCAGATAGACACTCAAAAAATGTCATATAGAAAATTAGGACATGTCTTCCAAACACTTAGGAGATGCTAGACAGACACCTAGGACATGTTAGATACACAATCAGGTTATGTTAGGTAGATAATAAGGACATGTTAGACATAAATTTAGGTAATGTTAGGCATAGAACCTCTAAAGTGTCAAAAATTTCATGAAGACACCTCATGACATGATAATATTCTCAATTATACATATTTGGACATACATGAACAAAACTATGATAACTTTAATTCCTATCCAAATAAGATACATAGGACACATTCTTACTGTCTAGGAACCAATTGGGAATCCATACTTTTGTAAATACCTCCATATTTTAGACACTCTAACATATATAACACAAACTATCATGTGTTTTTATCATTATTTATTATTCATTAGTAGATTGAGATTTTTTTTAACTATAAGGACTCAGATTCCTTCTATAATCAATACAAAAAAGAATCATTCCTAAGTCCAAAGATCCATATAAAATACACCTCCAGGTCTTCCCTAGTGCATAATTCTCAAATCCGTATGTGATGAATCTAATCACATCATATATCTTGTTTCTCACAAAAAACACAACTCACATGGGATTTGTATTTTCAACAGTCATATCAATCACCTCATAAATTCCCCCAACCCATGAAACCTCAGTGTGTAATACCCATTTAGTGATATGACCTGACTACCCCTTTACAAGGGAATACACCTCAGGGAAAGTCCCTTAGGCATTCCCATATTGGTAAACCATGGAGGAAATAACCCTCACGAGCATCAATCACATGTCACTACCCATCAGTGGGTTGATGGATGATCAAATTTCAATGAATCAGATTCCTACTATAAGTAGGATACATATGAAACATTCCTATGGAACGCCATCCATACCCAAAGCCTAAGTTCTCCTATATATGTCATTTCTATAAGACATTAAATTTCATAAATCATATTTAAAATAATTATATGGTTTTTGATTCATGCTACAAATTGGATTCGTTGGACACCTCATAAAGTTTCAATCCTATCCTCGAAACACAAATAGCCTCCCCAGATAAAAGTAAACTCTAGAGTGCATGGTCACACTATTTCAAAATATAAACAAATAACCATTGATAACAAATAATAGGGAATATATGAATAACCTCAGATACAAACATATGGTATCCTTAATTGAACCCCCTTTATAGATAGAAGGATTCAAAACCTAGTCATTTGGTTAGGGTAACCAGTCCCGTATCGAGATTTGAAAGTTATTCATGAACATAAATTAAATCTATAAGAGAGTCCCCAAATATTAAATAATTCCACCCAAAAGGGTTTGATGTTCCCAAACCCCCATCATCTTGACCAATGTGAGTTCCTAAGTGTTGATAGATCTAAATACCATAATGACTACCAACCTTTTGAATGTAGGTATGCATCTTGTTATGGATGTGGGAAACATTCAGAGTTTCTATGAAATATAAAAATGGTAAACCTGATGTGAATGATTTTGAAACCATACTTTAACCCCCACAATCAACCCTTAAACATGAAACAATAATGGATAACTCACAATGAAAACATGTAATTATAGAAGAACTGAATCATTATAGAGGTTGGGAATCCTTTCACCCAAAACTTAGGGATACATTACATCCATAAAATTTTGAAGGAAAAAATTTTGTTTAATCTTAATAATATTATGTTACTTTAAAAATAAATGAAAACATAATGGGACTTTTTAATTAACTTATTTAAAGGGAATAAATTAAAATTTTTCAAAAACTGATAATATTCATTAGTCACTCAAAAGGAAATTTTTTCTAAAGGATCCCAATATATCATTCTATACCTATTATGAAATTATAATTTAAAAAATTATTTACCATTTTTAAATTTTTATTATAAAAGTGATAGAAATTAATTATAATATCTGCACACAAAATGAAATAAAAACAATTATCAGAGAAAATGAATTTTTAAAGTATAAAATAACTCTTTTCTCATTATTCTAATAATAAAAATAATTTAAATGATATAAATTAATTAAATTTATTATATAATATAATTAGTTCATTTTAATCATTTGTAAAAAATTATTACTTTACTATATTAAAATAAAAATACATAGTATGAAAAAAATTAGTTTTATGAAAAATATCTCTTTTTTCCTTGAAAATATATTTTCTTCATTTGTGGAAAATTTACAATAAATGTAAGATTTATTATTAGTTTTATTAAGGAAATATTATATGTATATATATATATTTCATAATATTTTTATTCCTATTCACAACCTCAAAACCAAAAAATAGGTTATAATGTCCTTATTTAGATAATAATTTTGTTTGTTATATATTGTAGTTCATTTAAGATCATTATTACATGTACCATATGACATAAAATATATATTTTCAAGAAAATAAATTCTAAAATCATAGAGGTGTTACATTACACCCCTTAAGTAAATAATTTCCTCTAAATTTTATATAGTGCCCAATATAAAGGGTTCAAAACATTAAAAAAACAATTCCAAGCAGTGAAAGATGAAACATGTGATCATGAAAGGAAATCCATTTTTAATATTTAAAAATACCTTAGTTTAAAACCCACATAATTAAAAGGGATAATAAAACATAATTTTAGAAATATTATAATAGAAATATGATGGTAACATGGAATAACACATAATCATGTTCACATATAAGTTGAACATTGGTTGAATGTGAATATATGGACATGGAAGATAAATCACCACTAAATAAGATAAAAATTATTCTCCAAAGAATTATAATTTTTGGAAAATTAGTTCATAAATGAAAAGGATTTTAATTAAAATTTAATTTCCCAAAATGGATAAGATATCGTAAATTCACCAGAAATGAAGGTAAAAAAATAATATTTTTATTTCAAGATCCTTTTTCCTAATGTTGAGGTATTCAATTACAATAAAGATAGAGAACATGAGAAAGTATACTTTCTTGAATTCTTTCTATTTTAGAATAAAAACATTATCATTTGGTTTTTATTCGATCAATTTATACTTAAATATCATCCCTGACTCGAAGAAATGAATATATAAGATGGAATTTTCATGCCTGAAGCACTAAAATAAACTTCTAACAAATCACAAGATCTTCAAAAGGGTAACATGTTATTCCTCATTTCTTTGATATTAATGAAAACTAAAATTATTATCATAATTTAATACAATATATAATATGAATAAAATCCTAAATTAATATCCAAATCCTCATTAATAGCACCCAAAGTTAAACATAAATTATCTTATAAAATATTAACTTTTAAACCCTTCAAAATATTCCTGACCAATTTCAAAAACCCAAAAATCAGAAAGATTTGATCTGATATTATTCTCAGATAAATTTAACATTTATCTCAAAATAACATTAATCACTCATAAAGTCATATACCAACTATTTCATTATCCTAATATTATAATCACTAAAATATAATGATATATTCCATAAATATCCAAAATCACCATAATGTCCTAATAAAATCCTATATGTTTCCAAAATATAATTCACCCTTTATCCCTAATCATGCTCCCATATTTTCACAATGCAATATTTCTATTTACCTTAATAATATAATGTTCCCAATATAGAGAACTTATTAAAAAAATACGAATTACTTAGTTACCAAATAAAATTTCAATCCCATGGTTTCTTATATTATAAAACATATATTCAAAATATATAATAACCATTTATCCAAATTAAATATAATTACCTTAACATAGAATATCATGTTAACCATAATGTTTATCAATACATTTGAACTTATTTCCAAATATATAAAATAATTCTTCCTCAAATAAAATTTTCAATAAAATATAAGTTAATATTAAGGGTTAAATATACCTCAAACATCTATTAACACTCAATATATAACTCTAAGGCAATCCCATCATATAAAACCACAAAAGTATTAATTCCTTAAACATATGATCATACTTATAGAAAATACCACTATATCAAGAAAATCAAGGTCAATAACTAAATAAAATTTATTAATCTATCTTGTGAATTTATTACCCTAAGACTCCCTTTATTTATGTTCAGGATACATTTTATTCACTGTGGGTTCAACAGAGGTTATCTTAAGTTTAGTTCTCTTATAATTCAAACCCTATTATAAAAAATAACCAAAATTATGCATATCATATTGACCTATAAGGTTATAGATAATAACATTATACCGTCTAAAGTTATCTAAACCTTTCATATGATAACAACTATAACACCCTGAAAATTAAATAACATATAATTACATGATTTAAGAAAAAGGGTTTCACTTTACTAAATTCTTGGTTATTTTAAGTTTAATATATTTTAAAATTAGGATAAACATTACAATGTATAGGTAACACTTAAATATGGTGTCCATTGTTTTCCCAAAACGTTATTCATAAATTTAAACTCCAATTTTATTTGAAAAAAGTCTTCATATTTTAATAAGAGTCACCATAGAAGAATTATTTAACTTTATATAGTTATTATATATAATTTGATCCTATGAAAAAAATTTAAACCATGTTATTAGAAATAAATAAATCAATAAGTGATATAAAAATAATGGAATTCAATTAGTCCAATGAAAAACATAAAAACCCATTATAATGTTGACCTTTTCCCCAATAAAACATTGAGAACATAAATAAAACGTATACACATGATAAAATAAATCTTTTCTAAAATAAATGGTTTGAAACCCATTTTAAATAATATTAAAACCATTAATTTATCATTAAGACATTTTTAGGAAAGGAAAACCTTTCACCTTTAAGATTCACAAAACTTCTTTATCTTATAAAATAAAAAAACTTCATTGAAAAAATTTAGTAAGAATAAAATTATTATATTGTATAATTATATTCATAACCTATATTCACTCATGTTTAAAAAATTTTAGAAATAAATGATGATCAATTAATCTAATAAGGTTAACATACCTGGTTAACTCCCTAAGAGTTTTTCCATTGAAGACTAAATCCTTACCCAATGCACTGGAGAGCTATATCAGGATCACCCATCATCATGATGTATATAGGGACCATACATCATCATATATATTAATAATTTACCATATCATGAAGAAAGGTTTTGTAATTTTTTGTATTTTCATAATAAAATCTTTTTGAATCTCATTAGAACTAATTTGTGAAGACTTCCAATTTTTGAATAATCATAAGTAGGAATATCATTTTTATTTAAAAAATCTTAATGTTTAAAATACTAAAAGAGTGGAAATATGATATTATTTTTAATAATGTATATATGTATATGAATGTTGATAATGGAAAATATATATGGTATTAGGAAAATGTGGCCAATTATTATACATTAAAAGAAACACATTTTTCAATTTGGTAAAAAAACGTTAAAATGACCCATATGGAAAATGTTTAAAAGAATAATTTTTTTTTTCAAAAAATAAAAAAAAACGTAAAAATCAGTTGAAAATTAATTTTAAAAATATTTTTATATAAATTATAACATTGCTTAAACTGTTTATGAGAATTGATATAGAGGAGATACATTTAAAAGGAATTCTTAAAACATATTTTTAAAGAAAAATACCTTACCATTTGTCTCATCTAGCTTCCTATTTTCTATAACTATAGAATAATAAAACTAGATTAGTTTGATAATTTCTTAATAAAAATTCTCATTTTTATTTCATCATTTTTATTCCTTTTATTTCATTTATTTCTAGGTTTTATTTATACACTATAATGGATAATTTCATGTGGGACGTTTTGGGTTGTTCAATTTATAACATCAAAAACATATCTATGTGTTGAACATGGTCAAATGTTTTATGGTTAAATTAACTACATAATATTAAAAATATTATAATTATAATATTTATACGTAAAATTAAATTTTAAGACCAACAATTCAAGGTGGTTATGAAAAATTAATCACAACATTTCATAGAGATGATAGTCTGCACATACTCATTAATAAATTTTTTATTTTTATATTGAGTAGAAAAGAAATATATTTTAATATATTTTACTACTAAAAAATAACTTTTATTTATATAAATTTTATATTTATTCATTATTTACATCCTTATGACCCACTATGTGTGACAATAATGAAAAATAAATCACATCGCTTTATAGAGGTGGCATTCCACACATACTCACAAGGGACATTGTCAATATCCAACAGAGGGAAAATGTAAGAATATAAGTAATATATTATCTTTATAGATTCATAATAACTTCATAAAAATATAATTTATTCAATAATTCCATATTTAAAAGCATTAGTGTGAGGCGGTGATGAAAAACGAAACACATCGCTTTGTGGAGGTAGTAGTCCACACATACACACAATCAATATTTTTAATTTCCATAATATGGAAAATAAGATCAAGAATGGTTATAAAATTATCATAATTATTGTTAAATATATTTATGAAATATATTTTATTATTTTAAAATTTTTAATAATATTTTTATGAGATATAAGAAGAAATAAACTTGAAATAAGTCAGTTAGGACTTATACATTCTCCCCAGATATATTCCTTCAACTTACATATTAAGCCTTCTAGGATTGATATTTTGGGAAGAAAAATTACTCTTGTATATGAATATGGATGTTGGGGATATTTTTATGTATGTATTTGATGAAAAAGAGTGCTCAAAATGTGTGAGTAATAGAGGATATAAGGTCCCTTTTTATAAAAGAGGGGAGTTGTACAATTGTAATTTTTCTAAAGATTAAATATTATAAAGTCTTAATCATGGTAAATTAGCTCCAAAACTATCCAATTTTTAAGTTAATATGACAAGGATATAAATATAGTCACACTATAATAATTAATATAATTGTTTTTGGCCTTACCACATACCTTTTACCTTAAGTAACATGATTTACCATTTATCCTGGCAACACAATTTTAATAAGGATACTATTCATATTGACCAAAAAATGAAATATAAATAATTAATAAATTATAAATACGTGATTAAAAATATTTGATACATTTTTCAAGATCCAATTTGAATAATTTTCAAAAATTACTTTTAATATAAGTGTGTAAAATGCAATGAAAAATAGTTTTTAGAATATTGTGTTTTTAAGAAGAAAATGAACATACCCTAGTACCAAATAAAATTTTAATGAATATGGAATTATTCATATTATTTTTAATTGAATTAATATATTTTTACTTAAAAACCTAATAAATAACAAACTGGTTGTTTCTAATAAACTGATTTAATGAAACGAAATGAGAGTTTTGCAAAAAAAGAATATTTTCACCATTCACTCATAAATCAATGTTTTCAGAAAAATACAAAAAATTGATCCTAATAATATTATGTAATTATGATTTAAAATATTAATTCCATTTTTAATTTTTTTTAAATTGATAGAAATTAATTTTAATATCCATGTACAAAATTCAATAAAAACATTTTTTAATAAAATGTATTTTTAGAGCATAAAATAACATTATTCTCATCATTTTACTAATAACCATAATTAAATGAATTTTAATAAATTAGATTGAATATATAATATAATTATATCATAACAATAATTTATCAATAATTATTAATTTAGTATGTTAATATAAAAATATGATTCACAAAAAAAATAGATTTATAAAAAATGTCTCATTTACCTTTAAAATATTTTATATTTATTTCAAAAAATTAAAAATGTATATAAATTTTAGGGTTCATTTTTTTAATGAAAAAAATTATACATATATTTGATAATGTGGTTATTCCTATCAAAATCTCCAAACCAATGACCAAGTGATAATATTCATATTTAAATAATAATATTTTATGTATTTCATTGGGGTTCATTTAATCATAGTATTATGTATACGACATGATATCGAATATATATTATTTAATAAATATAAATTCTAAATTTTATAGTGTCACATGATTCCATAAAATTAATCATATTTCAAGTGAATGGTAAATAACAATTCTCTTACTACATTGTATTTAGAGTACGGTTGTGGTTTTACTTTGAATAATGAAGATGATACTCTTTAATTTGACGAGATTAATAAATATGTGAGTGTCATGGAGAAAATATAAAATAGGTGTAAGGAATACTATGATAAAAATATAGTAGATCTTGATAAGGATGAAAATTGAATTTATAAACTTACTTATGGTTTAGAGGTTAATTCAAATTCTACTTCAAAATGTAATGATAAAAACGATTTATAAAACTATAATATGATATTTGAAGTCGAGAGAATATTATTTCAAATTTTACATCTTATAGAGATAATTCTGATAAGATTATTATATGGTTTAAAACTTTTATAACATATTATAGAGTGATTTTTACTTCTATAATGTCACATTTTTGGTATAACTATTATATTTTAAAAGGTGCACCCTTTTGTACTAAATGTCAAAAGCACTATAACTGGAAGAACTAATATTCATTAAAAACTGTCTAATCATTCAAAAATTATAGGGATTATTTTTATAATTAATTAAAAGCTACCCAAAACTAAAGAGTTGTAAAAATGTGAGTTCCCAAAATTCTATTTAATAACAATACCATACCCAAGAATGTTTGGGAACTGGATTATTGACTTATATTCAAGAAGGGATATTAGTTATTGGAAATAAAATATCTTTGTATTGATTATTTTCTAGAAGTTATCTCTTAGAAAAAATTCTTTCAAATTTACATAAATTAATGACCATATCAAAATATACATGATTTACGAAACATTAGGATATTGGTGGACTTTTTCTTTTTATGTGTATAATCAAGAATAAATTACTCTACAGATGATGAATTTTCAATAATATCTTGATTTTTTTATCCTCTATAACCTTATAATTGGTGAATATTTATTTCAAAATTTGAGGAGATATTATTATTTATTTCATCAAAAATATTGATTGGATTTCACATATTTTTAATAACCATTAATATTTTGAAATATTCAAATATAATTAAGAGAAGATGGGTATGATCTATATTACGTTACCATCCTCAAATTCATGTTTTATTTTATCTTAAAATAGAAAATGTTCTCAATAAATATTAATAGAATTATTTATTTATATATAAATATACCAAATATTTATGAAAGTACATTGTATTTTCCCAAAATAGTTTTAATATTAATTATAAGATTTATCTTAAACATCTAATGGAAACATATCATGAAGAAGTTATTTTTATTGATTCTCTTATAAAAATTATCTTTTTAAATGTAACATATACTTCGTTAGTTTTAATTTTTCATAATATCCCATATCTATGTTTTAATTTTACTCTTGTGTGTGTTTTTTGATACTGTTACATATGGTTTTTGGTAATCTTACATAGGGTTTTTGTTATCCTTATATATGGATTAACAATTATATTATTTTTATTTTATATTTTTTACTCTAAATTTATTTTTTAAGATATAAAATGTGGAGAAAGATTTTTTGTTTCATTTAAATCATTTTTTGTGAGAATATTGGTAAATACTTCAGGGTAATGTTTTATGCTGGGGGGGAATACTAGGAAAAACGTAGAAGAATGTTCTTAGAGAATAAGTTAATAAGAAAGGTTTTCTCAAAATTTTGTTGCATATATAAAAGAGGAGTATGTTTTATGTAAGTTATATGGTGTTTTAATTTTTTTTCATTTCATTAGAATTTACAAGTTTTTATTTTTTATTTTCTTTTATCTTGTTTTTCTGTATTGTAGTTATCAAAAAGGGGGAGACTGCTTAGTCATTTTTCCTAAAATGAAAACATCGGTATCCATTATTTTGATGAAAAAAATAAAATCATTGTTTCACTTGCACCAATTTATGTCTTCTTATGTCTATTTTTTGAGGAAAAAACATTTGATTCATAGTTTTTTGAGATAAATTTGACTCATGTATTTTGTATAGAATCATGAAGTCAATATATTTATTTCAATGGATGTTAGAGTTTTATATTTCAATTTTTTAAATGTGGAAACTATACTTGATGAAAAAAATAATTTTGTTATGCTTATTCTATAAATTTTGACTGATATTTGAGGAATTAATGATATTTTAATTCCTTATATATCTATATATTAATTACCTTGTTGCTTGAGAGATTCCTATTGTATGATTTTGTTGGTCTATATTATGATCTTCCATGTGATATGTTATTGTTATAAAAGCTCTATGTTTTTCTATTTTAATCATTTACTTATGAACATTTTGGATTAAAAATATTATAGGGGTAATAATATGGGTGTTTCTAGACAAAGAGTTTGATGAATTTGGAAGAAGGAATATCCATCAATGAAGTTTAGTAAAGAGGAGCACATGGATAAAAATAATTTTGTCAATTCTTTTCAAATAATTTCCAATGTTTGGAAGTTATATTTTCTAATAATGAATATAAAGTTTTAGGGTTATAAAGATATATACATAAGATCTGGGTTCATATCTTTCTAACTATTTGGAGTAAAATTGAATATTTCATTCAAGTAGAACCAACTTATATCATTTATAATATTATTTAAGGATTTTTAGTATTTACAACCTAAACATTGTGTTTTTTTATTTAATAATAATATTATTTAGGATTGTATTATTTAAATTAGTTAAGTGTTAACTTCCGAGTGTTTTAATTTATATGAATATTTTTTTGTTATTTTACTCTAATATATTTAGAGTTTATAACATTCATAAAGATAAAATTATTGTGTGAAAAAATGTATGTTTTTTTGAACTTCATTTCACCCTTATTAACACTTCCATATCTGATACAACATTACCTTAAACATTGTTGGTCTAGTCCACTGATGTTTCAAATAGGATTTTTTTTGTAGATCACTATGGAGTAACTAAAGTGTTTCTACCTCCTAGTTTATCCATAAATCATGAAAGTATTTGGAATCACTAGAAACACATCCCACCATAGCATGATCTAAAAGAATATTTTCTTAAATTTAGGTGAAAATTGAGATTTTATGAGAACTACATCTGAGGAGTTATAACAAGTATTTAAACATAATGGAATTCCAAAATAATCAAAAACTAGGATCTCATTTATATATACATCTTAGGAGACCATTACGACTCCAAATGTTTTGGTTAATAAATGAAATATTCCACAAGTTAAAAATCATTATAACTTATAACTCGACATTAGGATTTATTTATATATAGAATTTTAAAAAAAAATTGCCATTTAAAATCCTCAAAGTTATAATCACAAAATAAAGAAATAAATAGTGATATATTGGTATATGATAAGGAATATTTGACACATGATATCACATATCACAAAGGTTTTCATACAAATAACTATGACATGGTGACACTCACCATGTAATGGGACATCCAAAGGCAGACCATAACATGGTCTAAACCACTATGTTTTGATGGTTCCTGTAGTTAAAAATTCAAAAAAGTCTCTCACTTGAAAAAAAGACACTTATACTTAGTGTTATTCATATTATATCCCATAATATATAATAAATAATGATACCATATCTAATATTTCTTTTAGATATCTTCCAAAAATCATTTTGGAAAAGTTTTCAAATATTTTCACCTTATACTACATCATATATAACAAATTGTAAAAATAAATCAAGAAATCCTTTAGGATATCCTCTAATTTTGTTTTTGTTTATATCAATATTTCATAAACTAATTTATCATTCACACATCCACAAATTTTGACCCCCCTTTCATTTATATCATTAAAAAAATTTAGTAATTCTTGAATCCTTAAATGAATGCAAAAACCAACCTATAGTAAAGAATCAATTATATTAAAGATACAAAGGGTTCATGCATAATTTATATCAAATAAATGTATATATATATATATGTTCACTAATTGTATCATATATATTTATGAATAATCATATAATCCGTTTTTTCAAAACATCGAGTGAAAATGGGATATAAAGTATGCCAATCCTATAAATCAAACTAATACATTTTTGATTCTCTAAGTAAAGAGAAAACACATAAAATGATTCATTTAATGTTTTTAATCAATAATAATGATCATTTTAAAACCCTCATATTGATTTATGTGAATTTTATTTCATGTTTTCATGTTTTAGGTTAGTCCTTTTTAGGTTCAGGTAGCATTGGAGGGATGGTGGGTTGAAGGATGTTGTGTTTGAGATTTATAAGATTCTCCACACCTTGGGACTAGTTGTGGTGATATATATCATCCTGGGAATTTTTGAACTCTACAAATGGTATTTATACAAGCATTAGGGATATCACCACAAGCTAGAACATTCTAATTTTTGGGTGTGGTGGCTTAGAAACTCTTTTGTGGGAAACATGTAAACCAAAATACCAAGTGGATGAAATGGTGATTTTGTGTAGTGTGTCTCACCTAGGTGACATTCAAAATAGATAAAGAAAATTCACCACTTTTTTGTACTGGTTTTGGGGCTATTTGAAGTCGTGTGTGTGAGAACCATAAGAAATGAATTGGGTGAACACACCACATCATGGTTTAGGATATGGTTTTAGTCATCACAGTATTTGAAATAGTAAATTTATCCACCGAACATTGTGGGGAAATGAAAATAAAGAAGGAAATTAGGGGTGATATTATTTGGAATACTAAATTTTATTTTAAACTTATTTCCCTTCTGAATAATAATAATTACCCATCTTCTCAATTTTTTTCTAAATCCAGATATTCTTTGAGAAATTTCCAAATGATATTTTTACTAAAAAATTCTTTCCTCTAGGTATATGTTCTGTGATTAGAATTTTGGTATCTGGATTCTCTATCACATTATTTTTAGATAGAAATAAAATTTTTTGGTTTTATAAAACTTATGCTAGTGATTTTTTATGAAATTGTTTAAATAAAAATTCTAAGAATTCATATAATTCACGCTATGCTGTTTAAGAACAAAAATGTTTTTTCTGAAAATTCATAGAGAATATAGGACACCAAAGTAAATGATTTTTTAAATGTGAATATATATATTATAATGGGGTGGTGTGAGTTCATTGTGGATATAAAAATGAACTAATCATGTTTGAATTGTCCACTAGTAAATTTTTGGCTCAAGGGATTTTACATCCAATCAATGGATTGGGTTATGTGGGATGAGTACCCCTCGCAATTATGGTATATTCAATGGGCTTACTTTTTTAGGACATGAATTGGGTATGCGAGTTATTGGGGTTTATATTAAAACATTTTATAACTTCACGGTTTGATTTATATTACACTACTAACATATATATACTTTCACTATCATTATTATCATATTATTATTTATATATATATATATATATATTATTTTTATGCGATGAGTTTTTCATATCCTAGTGGTGTGTGTGGGAATTCAATGGGATTTCCTACTAGGTTATATACTCACCCACCACATATGCACCTTAGAATAAATAAAAACACTATTTACCATGATACAAGTAAATGTGATATTTCATACTTCTCCAGGGTAATATCCTGATGTTGTAGTTATATATTTTATGATTTTGTGCATAGATATTTTATTTCTATAGAGTCATTGTAGTGTCACATTGGTGCACTAGATTATTTTATATACTAAGATTTTATGTAATTTATATTATTTATTCTCAGATGCCTCTCTGATTTTGGTCATATTATTTAATTGGCATTTTGGTTAGTTTTTATAACATGCATCATGTTTACTTTATACTTTCACAATTATCTATTGCATATTTTGTTATGTATGTAAGGTAAAATCATCCCCCAAGATTCAGTAATTCCCATGGAATTTATTTCCAACATTTAATATCTAGAATATTTCACCTAACATTAGTGGCATCTTGGTCCTACCCAAGCTAATGGGCATGGTTTGGGATATTATGAATTTTATCATTTTGGTATGGTTCATTAGTAGAGAATATTATTTGTAGAGATAATATGGGTAAGTAATTGAAATATATACATTAAAAGGCATAACTAACCCATTTGTAATAAATTAAAAGTTACCAGGGTATTATAGGTATAAAAAGTGTTATTAAATACTTCTTGGTGCATAATTATCTGATCATCCTGGGTTTAGCTATTGAGTGTTCACTCTCATGCATTAGAAAAAAGATTCCCTTCTAGTACAATATCATTCATATGATACCTTGTGAATTGGTATGTGAAAAAAGTTATATGTTATAAGTTTTAAGTTATCACCAAGTGATGAGTTTGTTATAGTTCCAAATGAACCAAAAATGAATCATAATCTAGTAAGATGTATTATGGAATCATTACATGCTATTGAAAAAGTAAATAAACCTAAGGAACCAAATCATTTGAATTGAACACTATAATTACAACTGAAGGACCCACTAATATTTCAGGGTGACTTGGGGCCCAATAAAGTGGAATCATGGATTGTTAGGATGAATAGAATATTTGATTTCATGGGAACACTAGAAAAAATCATACTATAACTTACTATGTATATTCTTACGGGTTTGGAATTATAATTTTGGGACCTAGGAATTAAATATAATTAAAAATAATCCCTCACTTGGATTTATTTTAGGAAATATTTATCAAACAATTCTACAAGATTTATTTTAGAGTATCACAAAAAACAATCTTATTGAAAATAAATTAGGGAAACATCATGGTTATAGAATATGAAGCTCAATTTACAAAAATTACTCATTTTTGACAAGAATTCGCAACAGGTGTCTCACTTAAAGAGTGGATGTTTGATGTGGTTTTATGATCAATCATTCATTCTTGAGTGTTTAAGTTCTATATTGAGAATTACATAGACATGGTAAAAAAAGTTATTGTGGTGGAGAAAGATATGATTGGGAAAATTAGTGGGGGGAACACATTTTATCCTCTATGAAACAGATGGGTAGTATGGTGCTGTAAATAAGTGATAAAGGTATTGTTTCTCATAGGGTATTAGATAATAATAAAATTAACCTGATGGATTAGTTCATTTTACACTATATTATAATAACTAACCTAGTTGTTTTAAATATTGTAAATTAGATCATATAAAGAGGTAATGAAATACACTACCTCAACACTGTCATAACTATGGCCAGAAAGGGAATCTCTAGAATAATTGAATAAATATATATAAGTAAACTAGTGGATATGGTTCTATTATATTTTAAGATTCTAATGTTCAACTAAAAATTTCTCATCATATTAGTTCTCACTAACATAATCAAGGTACAAATGATGACTCTCGAAGAAACTAAACTCTTTAACATGAACTATAACACCTTGAGATTTTGTAAAATATTTTTTAAATAAATTGAATCTTTTTATATTTTTTTACATTAAACACTAAGTTTATCTTTCATTACATAAAACACTGAGTGTATCTTAGGCAACAAACAACACCAAGCTTAAATGAAACATGACATACTATTGAAATATTATTATTTAATATGATCATTATCACCTAACTATTTGAATGGAAGGAATGGATATGATTGAGAAAATTATGAAAATAGATGGTTTAAAAAACATATATAATGAATTATTTGGAAAACAATTAATTAGAAATGTAAATAATAAAACCATTTGAAAACGAAGGAAAATATTTTCTGAAAAAATATTTTTATTCACAAAAACACGTTTTACCATAATAAATTAAAAAAATGAATTTCATTTAATTATTTTTATGAATTTTATATAATTTATATTTAATTAAAATGTTAACATTCATCTTATGTGTTTTCTTAATAATAAATAAAAATAAATCCAATTTAGTCTTAAAAATTATATTTTTCTAAAAAGAATTTCTTTCACCTTTTACGTATGCATTTTAATATTAATTTTTAAAAATTTGAAAAAATTATTTTTATATATTAAACTTCATTTTTTAAATCATAATTTTAGAATTATATTTGGGTGAATTTTTGGTATTTTTTTAAAAATATTAATTTGTCGAGGAATAGTGAAAAATACTATTTTTTATTGAAAACTACCTTTTAATTTAAAGAATTAAAAATTTTCTTTTTTTAAATGGGTTTAAAAGTATATATAGTTCAAAAATATATCTCTTAATCTAGTTCAGATCATTAGGATAATTTTCATATTGAATA
This sequence comes from Viscum album, assembly GCA_963277665.1. Taxonomy (NCBI): domain Eukaryota; kingdom Viridiplantae; phylum Streptophyta; class Magnoliopsida; order Santalales; family Viscaceae; genus Viscum; species Viscum album. The sequence goes on from OY728152.1 coordinate 1,651,205,167, forward strand.
TTGAATTAATTTGTTTTGAATATTTTGAACATTTTCTCTATGGAAAAAATGCTTTCTCATCATATTTGTAGGTTTAATTTTAAATTAAATTCTTCCACTTATGTGAGTTGAATTTATAAAAAAGGATTCTTTATTTTTCATAAGAATAATTTATATTATATGATAAGGTTACCATAATTTTTTATCATAATGAATAATAAAAATGGAAAAAATTATTTACCATTGTTAATGTGAAAATGGGTTTTTCCGGGGGTTAATCTAAAAATATAAGCGTTAAAAATGGTCCCAAACTTTTTTAAAACCCGTTGTATTTGTTGTAAAGTGGTTAGAACCACTAAACCATGGCCTAGAACACAATAACCATGGTAATAATAATAATAATAATAATAATAATAATAATAATAACAATTAGTATAATAATAATGATGATAATAATAATTAGGATGCTAATAATAATCATGATAATAATAATAATAATAATAATAATAATGATAATAATAATAATAATAATAATAATAATAATAATTATTATTATTATGATCATCATTATCATCATTATGTTGCCTAATCTGTGGTCGAGTGGTACTCAAAGTTAGCCTCCACATTCAAGAGATGAGGGTTGAAATCCTAGTAGATCTGTTGGGGGGATTTATGATGTAGGTGGTGACATAGGAAAGAAGTGACTTAGGAGTGATTTTTCTAGGGTTGAAATCACATGTAATGGAATTTGGGTCACTGGGTCTTTAGGAAAATCAAGTTGGTGATGTGGGGTGATGTAGACATGATAACAAATGTAGATAGATGCATGAAAGGGATGAAAAACCAGTTCCATGATGATGTAGAATTGGTCCTTAGGGACATCTAATGGCATTTCCCGCCCACTAGACCCTTAGGCCACGTTTAATAATTAAAATGGTCTAGTGGGTGCTTTATATTCCTTGTGGGGAGGGATAAGGCTTGATCCATTTGGGTTCCTGAGTGAGTGTGTTGTTTGGTTTCTTCTAATCCCTTATACTTATAATAAATTATAATCATGATAAAAATAATAATCATGCTAATAAAAAGAACAAAAAAACCAAAACAACAACATTAATAAGAAGAATAATATTAATAAGAATCATCATCCTCCTTATCATCAGAATAATAATAATAATAATAATAATAATAATATTCATAATCATAATAATCATAAACATAATAATAATAATAATAATAATAATAATCATAATAAAAGTAATAATAAAAATAATAATTATTAGAGTAATAATCCAAGATGATGTGAACCACAAGCCTAGTAAACCAAGAACATGGTCCCTAAAAATGTAATAAAATGAAAAAAATGTTCACCAAAGTACAATGGGTTGCAAAATCAGAACATATGGAACTAAAAATTCTACCAAGAAAGATCTGTACAAAACATCATTAAAACCACCCACCCATGAGATTCTAAATGTTTATCTTCTCTATTGTTGATCCCCTTCCTCGAGAACCACCTTGTATTATAGGATGATGACCTCTTCTCTGTCTAATAGGATATCCCAGGGTTTTTGGATTATGAATTGATTCCTCCTCATAACCTTGATCTAGTGTTGCATCCTCCTCTACAACAATTGGTATGTCCCTACACACATATCCTTCATCTAGTGAGTGGGGGTAAATATCTAAAACATATGAACCCATCATCAAGATATGAATTAGAATCCACATAGTGGTATGGAACTTGAAAATGGGTCATCCCCTTATATTATTTCATAAAGAGAATACTTAAATCTCACTCCATGGAGTGCAAAGATGACTATATGAGCTCTTAAACACTTTGGTAAGATCCTTTTATTCCATATAGTTCACAAAAATTATTAAATTATTTAGGCAGATTTTACCTATTTCAGGAAATAGATAATTTCGTAGCATCAATAATAGGAAATTTATGCTTTTAATTAGCTTAAAAATGGTCATCAAAATTATTTTCAGTAGAGAAATAAAATGTTGAATGACTCATTCATTAAAAGGGTAGGCCTATCTTAGATGCTAGTTTGCACTGGTGACTCACCAGATTTATGGGAAGAACCCAATGGATTCATTTGTACATCTTATGTGTCAATTCGTAGGTTATGGATATATGAATCAGTAGACATAGGTGATATGAGAGAACCAACATGTGATGCACTCAATCCATCTCCACCCCTTATTTAATCTAGAAATATTTAAAGTTATAGGACTTAATAGTGTCTCAGGAAGATGTTCCATGTATAGTCACATTTCCTGAAACATCACCTAAAGTAGAGAGAGCATTTTGGACAACAAGAGTACTATTAGCACCCAAAACCACCTTATTAAGTTCTTCATTCCCCTAGTAAGGGACAATAATAATAATAATAATAACAATAATAATAATAATCATTATCATTATCATTATAATAATCATAATCATAATCATAATCATAATCATAATCATAAACATAATCATAATCATAATCATAATCATAATCATAATCATAATCACAATCAAAATCAAAATCAAAATCATAATCATAATCATAATAATAATAATAATAATAATCATAATCCTAATCATAATCATAGTCATAGTCATAATCATAATCATAATCATAATCATAATCATAATCATAATCATAATCATAATCATAGTAATAATAATAATCATAGTCGTAATCATTATCATAATCATAATCTTAATCATAATCCTAATCATAATCATAATCATAATCATAATCATAATCATAATCATAATCATAATCATAATCATAATCATAATCATAATCATAATCATAATCATAATCATAATCATAATCATAATCATAATCATAATCCTAATCCTAATCATAATCATCATCATAATCATATTTATAATCATAATCACAATGGTAATCACTATCATAATATTAATTGTAGCAGTATTGATAATAATAATAACAATAATAACAACAACAACAATAACAACAACTATGTGGTTGTGTGGTATTTGGTCGCGACACTACCTGTGCATTGTTGGGGGATCAAATCTCAACCACAATGCTTCCCCCTATTTTGGGAGGTGATGGGATTTCATCCCCCGCACCCGCACAAGGGGGGGGGATAATTTCATCAGGGGTAGGGACCCCAATGGTGGTTATACATGCATCATACTGGGTGAATCACTGAATATGTGATATGGACACATGCGAGTGGGTTGGATGCAGGTGGATCGGGGCAGATACTGGTAGGCATGCCAGATAAAGGCGATATGTGCTTGACCTGGAAAGGCTAGTGGTAGGATAGTCGGGTTAAACGCATGGATGTTAGGACCAAGATCATTTGGTATACTTATAGGGCCTTTATGACTTTGGGATTTTGGGAATTTGGGCCATGGGAATTCTTCTATATATATGTTAGGCCTTTGGGAATAAGGGTCACTAATGAACACACTTGTACTGGATTTGGGCCACCACCTTGTATGGGCATGGGACACTATTCCATCAGGACATGTATTATAATAAAATTAGTCTAAGGGGTTCTTTCCCATACTAGTGGGGAGGTATGGGGCTTGACCCATATGGGTTTATGGGTTCATGTGTTATTTGGTTGCTTGTAATAAAAAATACCTATAATAATAATAATAATCATTACAGTCACTATAAAAATCAAAATAATAATAATAATAATCATCATCATCATTATCATCAACATCATAATCATAATCATAATAACAATCATAATCATTATCATTATCATAATAATAATAATAATAATAATAATAATCATAATCATAATTATAAACATAATCATAATCATAATCATAATCATAACCATAATCATAATCATAATCATAATCATAATCATAATCATAATCCTAATCTTAATCATAATCATAATCATAATCATAATCATAATCATAATCATAAATATGATGATGATAATAATAATAATAATAATAATAACAATAAATGATGGCTCAAACCATGTATTTGATAATCCAAACCCATTATATCAATAATTTATTAAAAATAAAAGTTGGACTCTCACACATGTTTACATGGATATGAAGGAACATGTAAAGTGGAACCAAAATTCCATATAAATGGAATTAATGAAAATAACACATTATCCCAACAATTCTAAGCATTATTAATCTTTTTTATTACAACCGGGCTTGATTAAAGATCCTCCTTAGTTAGATTGGTGTCTCCCTCTCCTCCGTTGGGAAATATATCACAAGATGATTTTTTCATCCCCTGATGTCTCCTACTCTACGCCTAGAGATGCTCTAGATTCCTCATATACAGACCACTCAATTGACAAGGTATACAATCAGTCTCATTTTGAATGATAGTACAACACTTTTTGTTTATACTCTTTATAAAGTGAATTTTCATCTTGATCATTTGGTCATTGTGTGCCATTTACATCTAGGGTATCCCATTTTTTGAATCATAAACTAGAGTTCCATTATCCATAATACTCACATCCTTGCTGCTAGAGACATCATCCATTTAATGCATGGATGTGGTCAACAAGTGAGTAAAGATCTTACTATTTTTCTATCCTTCTTTATCAATTCCATCATGGAATAAAAAATCAATTTCAGTGGTGTTAATGTATTATTACATAGAGAAGAATCTTGGTAATGGTTTGTGGAAAATCCTCAACACCATACCATTTCCAAATATTTATTTTTTGGAATTATCAGGGTTTGAACAATTGGGAGTTTGGGTATAGTTGATCTATAAATAAATAATTTTAGGTATACTATATTGAGCCCCATATTTTCTTAAAAAATTAGTTGAGTATTTCATTTTTATACCAATATGTCATGAAATAAATCCATTGTTAGATGCATTACAATGAAAATCAATCCTCTTATACAATTAATCTAGAACTTTCCACCAATTTTGTGAACACCTACTCAGTAATGACTACACGGATGAATGCAATACCCAGAGCATATACCTCCTCATTGGTGGTCTTATTGGACATGGTCACCCTTTTAATGTTATACACTAGAACATAAGGCACCATTCTAGAGTCCAATATAAGATGTATTTGTAAAGACCCAATATTGAAGCACATGTACATTACATTTATTTTTGAATAATACTTAATACATGACAAAAATTGATGCCTAAGACTGTATTAGTTTAGTTCCTTTGGAAACTTGAAACATAATTTATAACTTGGTTAAGGATTTTCAACATATTTATAGTGTCCCGAGCCTTTTACATAAAACATTTCATGATTTTAAGCATAATTAATCATCAGAGTAAAATCCAAGGATCCTTTAATCTAGTGTCTAGGAAGACTAGTTACATATAACATAAAATAAGGGGCTTGAGCTCTTAAATATGCATAGGGTACCCTAGGGAACACATGAACAAATGAATGATCTAAAAACCCCAGTAAGGGAATGAACATAAGGATACATCTCAAGCACATGAGTTAGGAGGAATGACATAATGATATCCAAAGAATGAAACTTATAAAATCATTTAATATATGCATGGGATAATATAAACATGGAATCATATAAATTTATCAGAATCATAAAACATTTCTTCAGTACGGGTCAAGGCTAACTACCAACCCTGTTTCCCATTTTAGTATGGGTCAAGGCTAACCACCAATCCCGTTTCACATCGCATATCATGAGACTTATCCTTACCTAATGCATTGGAGCACTATCTGGGTGCACCCATCTCAAAATTTTCATGAATATTCTTTCCACATAAATATTCTTACCACATATACAATCATACATAATCAACCATACATGAACATAAGGGTATCAATGGAAAAAATTGGGTACCACAATCATGACATAAATCATAACCAATGGGTGTATCATGAAAGTGTCCATGAAAGAAAAAGATTAGAACATATATGGACATTAATAAGGTATTATAGGCATATAACATGGTAGGTGGTGTCAAACATAAGTGACAACATATGATAAATGTATTTTAGAAATATTAGCATTAAATCATTTTTGTGTGGTTTTAAGGAAAATACTATAGAGCTTTTAAAATACTAAAGAAGACATTATTTTATATAAAAACAGAATTGAACCAAGAAGGTTTTCATAAAGAAAATACATAATTTACAAAGATAATGGTGTCTTAAAACAGAAGATAGAGTGCACTTGAAATTGGGTAAAAGTTCGGGAAGTTTCTTTAAAACGAGTGTGCTTATTGGGAAGTATTGAAGAGAGAATCACTTAAAAGATTGTATATCCACGAAAGAGAATGAGAGATGGATCCTCGAACATGATTTTGGATCATATAAACAGAATGTTGAAGTTATACATAAAAGAAAAGACAACAAAATTTTGGTAAAAAAAAGATAGAGCAACCCGAAGGAATAAAAGAAGGTTCGGGTAGAATCCATTATGGTTTATTGGCATGGTATCAGGTGTATCTAAGAGGGATTGATGAGAGAGATAATGGGTTTATCATCACTTGTAAAACATTAGGTCAGTATGGGGAAGGTGTATAAACATACCCCATCACTTGGTATTATACTAAAAGGCATATCATAGAGAAAAATCATGATTAAGAGTGAAAAGGGGAGGATCCCTTACCTTAAATTCGTTGGTGTTCTCCACTTGTTATTAAAGACCCGAATAAACAAATTAGGATTATTAATTAATAAGTCCAGAGAATCTTCTATATTCATTTTATTTATTATAACCATTTTTTGTTCATTCAAAGACTTTTTGATTAGTTACAAGTTTCAACTTATTTGATCGGGCTCGTTTGTTTACTTGGCTTTAGAAGATCGGTTCACTTATATTCAAGTTTGGATTATATGCAAGATGGAAGTGGTTTTCCAGAATTGAAGTTATATTATTTAGTTAATATCAAGGAGATTACATAGTTTTAAGTTTAATTAGGTTACTTAGAGTGAAGTCGAATAATTATATATATAACCATAGTGATAACCATTTTTGTTACAAAGAATGTGCTTTGCTTTATAACTTAATTCCATTTGTACCAAAGGATTACAAAACAAAAAATAGGATATGTTAAATATATAATAGTCTGGTTAAACCATAACAAAAATTGTTTCATGGCCATAATTAAAGATAAAAAAATTGAAATTGATAAACTGTTTTCATGGAATGTGCTAAATTAGTACATCTCAAATGGTGCTTTCACGTCCTTCAAATAAAAGGGTGGGGAAAGGAGAGAAGATAATGAAATATACCACTAGCATGAAGAAATTATTGTACATGTATGTTATTGGATTTATCATACTATTATGGTGGTGGGAGGAAAGGAAATAAATAAAAAAGAAAAGAACTTAAAAGAAAAGAATAAATTGGGAAGAGGAATTTACCTCTTGAGACTTCCTCCTTTGAGAACCTATTAAGGGGAGAGGTTTTGGAATTTTGAAGAGAATGAGAGATTTTAGACGTTGGGGAGGACCTTGGGGAGATATTTGGGTATAATAATGGCAAGGCACAAGGCTTGAGAGGAGTGGAGAGAAGAGGGAGTGAAGGGGGGTTTTTATAGTGGAGGAGAGGAGGGATTTCATAATATTATAATCATTAATTTATTATTTCTTCCCAAGACAAGGAATAATAAGTATTCCATGACCAATAATAGTAAAATGTTTCATGTGAATTCGAACCATGGGTGGTGACATCAGCCATGATTCTAGGAATAGTCTATTTAGCTTATAATGTATATATACGGTAAATTACCATATTTTACTATTAATCAAAATTTCAAGTATTTCAAAAAAATCCCAAAATTTCACCCTAACCATTTTTAGACATGTAGAATCCAAAAATGAAGTCCATTTTTCAAAAATAATTTTATAAATATGATTATTTTAATATTTAATTAAAATCATAATTTATTATTAAAAACCAGTTTTTAAACACTCATTAATTCATTCTAAAATATAGGTATATCGTACTTCCAACTTGAATATTATTTTTATACTATCATATATGAGTTTACTATTCATTAGGGTATATCACTATTCATAAGGTTATGTTACTATTCATTAGGGTAGGTTACTATTCACAAAAAAAATTTGTTTTCTTTATCGGACTCCAAATAACTTACTGATTACGACCATGTATACCAGATTTTTGAAATTCAAAACACAGAAGTGACAAAATTATGTTTAAAGGTCACCTATCACTTAATAGTTCATTATGTTGTGTTTTCATGTGATTTTCTGACATAATTATAAGAAGTTAATTTCCATTGAAAAACTTTGGGTCCTTACATTCTTCCCCCCCATAAAAAAATTTCGCCCCCGAAATTTCACTTTACAAAAACAGGTGAGGAAATTTCTCCTTCATTGCTTCTTCTAGTTCCCAAGTTGCTTCCTCAAACTTATGGTTCCTCCACAACACTTTGACATGATGGGTTGTCTTGTTTTGTAGAACCTTATCTCTCGGATCCATAATCTTTACTGGCTGCTCCTCATAGGATAGAACATCTTCCAACTGCACCACCTCTGAGTGTAGTAAATGTGAGGGATCAGGTATTTACTTCCTTAAGAGTGATACGTGGAAAACATCATGAACTCTATCCATATTCAGTGGAAGTGCAAGCTGATAGGCCACAACTCTTATATGGTCAAGGATCTCAAATGGGCCAATATACCTTGGGCTTAGCTTCCCTTTCTTCCCGAATCACATGACTCTCTTCAATGGAGATATTTGAAGGAAGACTTTATCTCCAACATCGAGCTCCAAGTCCCTTCGACGATTGTCAGCATAGCACTTTTGCCGAAATTGAGTAGATTTGATGTGTTTTTGGATGACTTGAACCTTCTATGTCATCTCTTGAACAAGATTGGGTCCAAGTAGTTTTCTTTCTCCAACTTCATCCCAACAGGTTGGAGTTCTATATTGTTTTCCATACAGAGCTTCATATGGAGCCATTTGAACACTCGAGTGGAAGATATTGTTGTATGAGAACACAACCAATGGGAGATGCTGATCCCAACCACCTTTGAATTCAAGAGAGTAAGCTCTTAGAATATCTTCAAGCATCTGAATAGTCCTTTCATATTGGCTATTAGTTTGGGGGTGATAGGTCGTGCTGAAATTTAATTCATTACTCAAATCATGTTGAAGAATCTTCTGAAATTTAGATGTGAACCTTGGATCACGGTCAGAGACAATTGAGAGTGGAACACCGTGAAGTCTCACCAATTTCTTCACATATATCTTTGTGAGTTGTTCAAGCAAGAGATCTTCCCAAATTACAAAGAAATGGGATGTCTTGGTGAGTCGGTCAACCACAACCCATATCACATTATTTCCCTTCAACGTCTTCGGGAGACCTGTGACAAAGTCCATAGTAACATTTTCCCATTTCCACATGGGTATAGGCAATGGATACATCATACATTTGGGGTTTTTTCACTCAGCTTTAACTTGCTGACATACCAAGCACCTTGATATATATTTCACAATCTTCTTCTTCGTGTTATCCCACTAGAAGTGTTCTCAGAGATCATGATACATTTTGGTACTCCCAGGATGGATAGAGAAGGTCGAGCTATGTGAATCATTCAATATCTCCTTCTTTATCTCTGGATCATATGGTACACATAATCATGTCCCAAATCTTACAACTCCTTACACATTAATTTTTAAATCGAAGGATTTCTCATTTTTTACAGCTTCCACCCTTTTCTGAATTCCCACATCATTTCTTTGAGCATCCTTTATTTTCTCCAAGAGGGATGGTTGAGAAATCATTTGAGAAAGGATTGATGATGTTCCTCCCTTAATGATTCCTATGTACATCCTTTGAAAATATAAGAAGATCGGATCCTTTTCAATTATCATCATTGATAAAGATGCATTATCCTTTCTACATAGAGCATCCGCCACCTTGTTTGCCTTACCGGGATGGTGGTGGATTGAGCAGTCATAATCCTTGATGAGATCTATCCATCTTCGCTGGTTCATATTAATCTCTTTATATGTGAATATATATTTGAGAGTCTTGTGGTCAGTATATATATCACATTTTCCTCATAGATATAATGCCACCAGATTTTCAATGCAAAGATCACAACCACCAACTCCAGATCATGCGTGGGATAGTTTTGCTCATGGATTTTCAGCCGCCTTGAGGCATAGGCTATCACTTTATCATTTTTCATTAGCACACAGCCTAAGAATTTCTTAGAAGCATCACCATAAACCATAAAGAGTTCTGAACTTGAAGGGAGTGTGAGTACCGGCGCAGTGATAAGCCTCTTTTTCAACTCCTTGAAACAGTCTTCACATTCCAGTGTCCAGACAAGCTTAACTCCCTTCTGTGTCAGCTTGGTCATTGGATTTGACAATCGTGAAAAGTTCTTCACAAATCGTCGATAATACCCAGCTAGACCCAAAAAGCTGTGGATCTCTGTTACAGAAGTTGGCCTCGGCCACTCTTCAATTTCCTTTATCTTGGAAGGGTCCACAAATATCCCTTTCATGGTGATAACATTCCCCAAGAATGATACTTCCTCCATCTAGAAATCACATTTACTATAATTTTCATACAACTTCTCCTTCAAAAAGTCTTTAACATAGTTTAAAAATGCTCCTCATGTTCCTCCTTGCTCTTGGAGTATATCATAATATCATTAATAAAGACCACCACAAATTTTTCAAGGTAATCTATAAAGACTCTATTCATTAAATCCATGATAATTGATGTAGAATTAGTGAGTCTGAAGGGCATCACAATGAACTCATAGTGTCCATACCTCATTTGAAAGGCTGTCTTGGGAATATCTTCCTTCCTCACCTTTAGTTGGTGATATCCTGACTGGAGGTCCACCTTAGAGAAATAACTGGCCCCATGAAGCTGATCGAACAAGTCATCTATCCGTGGAAGGGGATAATTGTTCTTTATAGTGATTTTATTGAGCTCTCGATAATCAATGTAGAGGCTCATTGATCAATCCTTCCTCTTGACGAAGAGGATTTGAGCACCCCACAGTGAAGCACTTAGGTATATAAAACCCTTCTCTATATTCTCCTATAACTGGTGCTTCAGCTCTTCTAGCTCTACGATGTCCATTCTGTAAGGTGCCTTTGAGATTGGCAGAGATCCAGGGATAAGTTCAATTGATAACTCAACCTCTTGGTAAGGAGTAAGGCTAGGAAACACTTCGAGGAATACATCAGTGTAATCCCTCATGATGGGCATGTCTTCAATAATGATTCTATCCTTTGTCCCAATCATTTGAGCTAGATATGATTTCTCACAAGGAAGCATTATCCAAACTTGAAACAAAGATTCTAAATGAGACTCATCTTCTTCCTTACATTTGTAAAGAATCAGAGGATGCTTTGGGATGTGAAAAGTGATCTCCCTTTCCCAAAAATTGATGTTGGCCTTGTACAAAGAAAGCATCAAACTCCACTAAAGGAAGTATAACAAGATTTGTTGGGTGGTTCAGTCCACAAACATTAACTGGGGAGGAGTTATAAACCATGGATTCAATAATTTCCCCATTCACTGTTCTCACAGATAACTTTTCCTCCAAATTTTGAGATGGTGTTTGAATAGTTCTACTAAACTTGCAAGATATGAAAGAATACGTAGATCTAGAATCAAATAGTACGTTCACTATTCTTGAATGAATAACAAGCATACTTTTCACCACATCATTTTCTGGCTCCACCTCAGTAGTAGTGATAGCATAAGCCCTTCCTTGTTGCCTTGGAGGTTGTTTTTGATTTCCTTCGACAACCCTCAGCTTAGGGAAATTGTTCACATAATGCCCAAGATCTTTACATTTACAACACTGCACTGCAGGCTGAGTGTTGATCTGAACCTTCCTTTATTCATCAACATTAGCAGGATCTTTCATATCCCTTAGGTAGTTCATGGCCAGATGACCAAACCTTCCTCATTTGAAATAATTCTTGGTTCCCTTGAGACATTCACCAAGATGCTTCTTCCCACAATTTTTGCAAAGGGGAAAGTGAGGCTTCTTTCCATCATGGGATTTTTTTGATGAACCACCCATGTTGTTCTCCATTTTCCGCTTCATTTCACTAGGCCCATGAGACCACTGAGAGTCTCCAATCACCATTTCAACCTTTAGGGAACAACAGAAAATCTCCTCAAAGTGTTGTTTTCGGGTTTTACCCCTAAATACATCTGTGCCAGAGCCGCCTCTACCCGCTCGTATCCGGACATAGATGTATTTTCTTGATAAACCACTTACTCTATACTCACCAAAATTTAGGACTGTTTTCTTATACTTAGTCTCATCCTTAAGGTTCACACTAAGGTGCTCTATTCCTAATCTCTAAAAATAACTATACCATCCTCTGATACCAACTATAGTGAGCTGAGCCTTTTACATGAAACATTTAATGATTTTAAGCATAATTAATCATCAGAGTACAAGCCAACGATCGTTAAGTCTAGTGTCATGGAAGACTAGGTACATATAACATAAAACAAGGGGCTAAAAAAACTTCTTTATTTAATCTCCATAAAGATCATATAACTTCTTTTGAGCTCTTACATATGCATAGGATACCCGGGGTAACACATGAACAATGGGATGAGCTAAAAATCCCAGTAAGGGAATGAACATAAGGATACATCTCAAGCACATGAGTTAGGAGGCATGACATAATGATATCCAAAGCATGAAACTTATAAAATCACTTAATATAAGCATGGGATCATATAAACATGGAATCATATAAATGTGGCAGAATCATAAAACATTTCTTTAGTACGGGTCAAGGCTAACTGCCAATCATGTTTCCCATTTTAGTACGGGTCAAGGCTAATCGCCAATCCTGTTTCACATCGCATCTCATGAGACTTATCCTTACCCAATGCATTGGAGCGCTATCTGGGAGCACCCATCTCAACATTTTCATGAATATTTATGGCACATAAATATTCATACCACATATATAATCATACATAATTAACCATACATAAAAATTAGGGTACCCATGGAAAGAATTGGGTACCAAAATCATTACATAAATCATAACCAATGGGCATATCATGAAAGTGTCCATGAAAGAAAAAGACTAGAACATAAATGGACATTAATAATCTATTATAGGAATATAACATGATAGGTGGTGTCAAACATAAGTGACAACATATGATAAATGTATTTTAGAAACATTAGCATTAAAACATTTTAGTGCGGTTTTAAGGAAAATAATATAGAGCTTTTAAAATAGTAAAGAAGACATTCATTTATATAAAACCATAATTGAACCAAGAAGGTTTTCATAATAAAAATACATAATTTAAAAAGAGAATGGTGTCTTAAAATTTAAGATTGAGTGCACTTGAAATTGGGTAAAAGTTTGGGAAGTTTCTTTAAAATGAGTGTGCTTATTGGGAAGTATCAAAGAGAGATTCACTTAAAAGAATGTATATCCTCGAATGGGAATGAGAGATAGATCTTGGAACATGATTTTGGAGCATATAAACAGAATTTTGTTTTTCTACATAAAATAAAAGACAACAACATTTTGGTAAAAAGAAATATAGAGCAACTCGAATGAATAAAGGAAGTTCAGGTACAATCCATTATCTTTTATTGGCATGGTATTGGGTGTAACTAAGAGGGGTTGATGAGAGAGATAAGGGGTTTCTCATCACTTTTAAAACTTTAGGTCAGTATGTGGAAGGTGTATAAGTATACCCCATTACTTGGTATTACACAAAAGTTATAGCATAGAGAACAATCTTGATTAAGAGTGAAAAGGGGAGGATCCCTTACATTAAATCTGTTGGTGTTATCCACTTGTTATTGAAGACCTGAATAAAAAAATTATGCTTATTAATTAATAAGTATAGAACCTATTCTATATTCAATTTATTTATTATAACCCTTTTTGTTCATTCAAATCCTTTTTGATTAGTTGGAAGGTTCAATTTAATTGTTCGAGCTCGTTTTTTTACTTGGCTTTAAAAGATCGGTTCACTTATATTCAAGTTTGGATTATATTCAAGATGGAAGTGGTTTTCCATAATTTAAGTTATATTCTTTAGTTCATATCTAGGAGATTACATGGTTTTAATTTTAATTAGGTTACTTAGATTGAAGTCTAATTATTATATATATAACCATAGTGATAACCATTTTTGTTACAAAGAATGTGTTTTGCTTTATAACTTAATTCCATTTGTACCAAAGGATTACAGAACCAAAAAAGGATATATTACATATATAATAATCTGGTTCGACCATAACACTAATGGTTTAATGACCATAATTAAGGATAAAAAAAATATAAATTGATAAACTGTTGTCCATGAATGTGCTAAATTAGCACATCTCAAATGGTGCTTTCATTTCATTCAAATAAAAGGGTGGGGAAAAGAGAGAAGATAATGAAATATACCACTAGCATGAAGAAATTCCAGCACATGTATGTTACTAGATTTATCATGCTATTATGGTGGAGGGAGGAAAGGAATGAAATAAACAAGAAAAGAACTTAAAAGAAAAGAAGAAATTGGGAAGAGGAATTTACCTCTTGAGACTTAATCCTTTGAGAACCTTTTAAGGGGAGACGTTTTGGTATTTTTAAGAGAATTAGAGATTTTCAACGTGGGGGAGAACTTGGGGAGATATTTGGGCATAATAATGGCAAGGCACAAGGCTTGATAGGAGTGGAGAGAAGAGGGAGTGAAGGGGGGTTTTTATAGTGGAGGACATGAGGGATTTCATAATATTATAATCATTAATGTATTATTTCTTCCCAAGACAAGAAATAGTAATTATTCTATGACCAAGAATAGTAAATGGATCATGTGAATTCAAACCATGGGTGGTGACATCATCCATGATGTTAGGAATAGTCTATTTAGCTTACAATGAAGGTATACGGTAAATTACTGTATTTTACTATCATGGATAATTCTAGATGGCTTGTTAGTAAAAATTCTTCTTTAAATTTCTAGTTTGATAACTGGACTGGCTACCCTCTCAATTCCGATATGCCTAATACTTTTTCCCCTAATACATTAAATTGCTCTATTAGGGAGATGATCAATTCCCCTGATTCTCAACTTCCGAATCATATCAAGGGGATTGTGGATAATTATTATTTCACCTCCAATGAGGATCTTCTTGTTTGGGAACCTGCTCATAATGGCCTATTAGACTCTAAAAAGTTCTATCGCCATCAATTCTCTAATGAGGATGAAAATTTTCATTGCCTTTATAACTTCAATAAATCATGGATTAAGCCTTCTCGACTAACTCTTATGTGGCGTATTACACACCAAAAAATTCCAACTGATGTTTTCCTACAATCCTACGGCTTTAATCTCTACTCTAAATGTAGATTATGCAACCAACATCTTGAGGACATTAATCATCTTTTTCTATCTTGTGATACTGCTATGGCCTTTTGGCATTACATTTTTGACCTTTTTGGATGCAGATGGATTTTAGATACTTTTATTCTCTCTCAAATGAAAAGAACGTTGGAATTCCCAAGATCTTCCCAAATCAAGAATCTCTTCCTTACGGTTGTTGCAGAGATTATGCATATTTTATGGTATGGTAGAAATGGTTCATTTTTCAACAATAATTCCTTTAATATTAATGCAGGAAAAATGAGGATTCTGCTGGCTATGAAGGAAGTGGTTATGATCCAAAAGGATTGTTGTGACAATTCTGTCATAGATTATGAAACCCTTCGCCGAATTGGCGTCAAAGGTATTTTCTCGAAACCTCGATACACTTTTGATGTTTTCTGGCAGGCACCTTCTCCTGGTTGGATTAAGGTAAATGTGGATGGAGCTTCAAAGGGCAATACTGGTCTTGCTGGATGCGAGGGTATTTTCAGAGACCATCAGGACCAGATCCTCGGATGTTTCTTTGGAAGCTGCGGAATTGCTTCTGCGCTGGAGGCCGAAATGCTTGCTACCATTCATGATGTCTCCTATACAAAGCTCTTCAACTGGAAGAATATCTGGATAGAGAGCGATTCCAATACCATTGTGCAAGCCATCTGGAAGGGTGACGTCCATCTGGCATGGCCTCTCACCCCCAGATGGATGGATTGCCTCGCTACTCTCAACGACCTCAACTTTATTGCCACACATAGCTATCGGGAGGCTAATATGATCGCGGATGGGCTTGGAAACAAGGGAGTCTCTCATGAGATCACTTGGATGAATGAACTCCCGCCAGAGTTAATCACTTCTTTTATTAAGGACTCTAGAAAATTTCCCTCTTTCCGTCTGTTGTAACTTGTTTGTGACTTTCTCTTTTTAAATAAAATTAAAAAAAAGTATTTTAGAAAAATCCCAAAATCTCACCCTGACCATTTTTCAACATATAGAATCCAAAAATGAAGTCCATTTTTCAAAAATAATTTTCTAAATATGATTATTTTAATATTTAATTAAAATCATAATTTATTATAAAAAACCAGTTTTAAAACACTGATTAACTCATTCTAAAATATAGGTATATCGCACTTCCAACTTGAATATTATTTTTATACTATCATAGGTGAGGTTACTATTCATTATGTTATATCACTATTCATAAGGGTATGTTACTATTCATAAGGGTAGGTTACTATTCACCAAAAAATTATGTTTCCTTTATCGGACTCCAAATAACATACTGATTACAACCATGTATGCCGGATTTTTGAAATTCCAAACACAAAAGTGACAAACTTATGTTTAAAGGTCACTTATCACTTAGTAGTTCATTATATTGTGTTTTCATGTGATTTTATGACATAATTATAAGAAGATAATTTCCATTGAAAAAACTTTGGGTTGTTACATTCTCCTATAAAGATCTTCCCCTTTTGTTTTCCTACCTAAAACCTTTATTTATATCATGGGGAAAAGATGACATGAAAAGGGTAAGATAAAATTCTCAGTAAGCGTAATCATGGAGAACATAAAACAAACCATAAAAATATGAATATAAAAACAAGAACATAAAGTTTAAATATCAAAATATTGAGTCATGAAATAAATCATGGTAGTACGTAAGGCATAGATCATAAAGGAACATTATCCATGATAAAATAACATTGTCATAAAACATGAAATTGTGGAAAATAAATAGTACCCAATTAATTGCTTCCAAGACCATCATAGTGGAAAAAGTCTATTACTAAACTAGGATTACTTATTGTTCTATCCATGTATTACTGAACCAGATTTACCATCCGTTCCAGCCCTATATTATTAAACCATATTTACTTATCATTCGAGTCAAGTATATCTCATGAGAAATAAATATTTACCCAATTCATTGGAGGGAGATATAGGTCCCACCTATCTCATAATGAAATAATTCTTACATGTGCCACAAAAACATAAATCATTCATCATGGCATAAGCCCTGAAATAAAATAGGTTTCTTAAACATCATTCCATTATAACATAATCCATAAAAGATAAATGGATTTCATTAAAATAATTTCATCATAATAAAAATAAAATAAAAGTATTAATAGGGATTTAAACATAACCCTATGTCATCTAAGATGGAAAATAATTTTGATGAAACACGTGAGATTAATTCTGTAGGAGATTATTCCTTTCTTCTTCAAAATCTTTTTCTTTTCTAAAAATATCATGAAAATTTAAAATAAAATAATCTAAGTGAAAATTAACTTTAAATATTATAAAGTAAGATTCATGGAAATAAGGAGTTATTAATATTTAAAAATTAGTTCTTTCCATATAATTTTAAAAAACATTCTTCTTGTACTCTTGCTCGAAAAGTCAAAAAGTACCTCATATGGAAAACAGAAGAATGATTTCTTCCAAATCATTTAATAAAAATTAACCAATGGGTAAAATTTACTTTAAAAAATAGTATAAGAATATAAATAATATTATATATTTAGAAAACATGGATTTGGATGATAAATAAAACCTAGTAAATACTTACGAATAAACAATGTTGGATAATAATGAGATTTCAAAATTATCTGTTACATTAGGTTTGATTTCTTCTGTATGTGTCCGAAAATCCTGTATAGTGTGTTTAAAAATTCTATTAATTTTTTACATAACAACAATAATATCTATTATATCATATATTATTCACTTATAAATTTATATTACCTGTTTATTTATCAATTCCATGTTAAAGAGAGGTTTTGGGTAATAATTGTTTTATTTATCGTACGTGTTTTGACTTGATATTCTTTATATTATTACTTAGATAGTGATTTAATTACTTAAATAATGTAAAACATGATTAATATATCATAAATATTAAGTATATTAATATATATAATAGATAGATAAATGAAATGGATCACATTGTTCATGGAGACGCTAGGTCGTACGTACGCATGAACGCTGTTTTTGTTTCCTTATTAAATTGAATGGAAGAAATTAAAGGATATATATATATATATAAATAAATATAGTAGAATTATTAGGTAATATATTTCATTATTATTTATTATATATACCTTATAATCATTCTTGAATGGTTAACGTGGAGAATGAATCTTATCGCATCGTGGAGACAGTAGACCGTATGTACGCACGAGTGACAACATCATTCACTTAATATTTAAATGGTATGAAATTGGATGGTATATTAATTATAAAGAATAATTATCATGTTATATATATTATTTAAATCCATTATACCCACCATTATACCAATTTAAATAATGTATTGTTGAATAATAGATTACACCACGACGTGGAGACATTAAGTCATACACACACATGCTTGGTGATATTGTCATTCATAGGATGAATAAAAGAAGGTATAAGGTTGTACCATAACTATAATAAAATATCAGAATGTATAATATACTATATTTATTACTTTAGTATGGAAACAACATTATAAGATGAAGTATAAGAAGAAAAGAATTTTGAAAGAGGTGTAAAACAATTACCTCTTTTTCGGGTATCTCTTTTTGGTATGCACAAAAGGACTCTTTAAGATGGATTTATTCCCAAAGGGTGTCCTCTAGGTTGATGTGAAGGACGCTTTGAGGATATTTAGGTGTGGTGTTTTCGAGAAAAAGGGATTTGGAGGTGTTTTTAAAAGTGAAGGAGAGGTTCCCTTTTATAAGAGAGGGGAGGGGCAACTCTGGAAAGTCTTAAAATATTAATTATAAATTTATTTTCGATTTAAAATGATCCCAAACACATTTATTGATAATATAAGATGAGTATGGGTAGAAATACTATCAACCAATAAAATTTATACATTTTTATTTTATTTTAATCCTTATCATTTTGATTTATCCTTATTTAATTTATTTAATTTTATTTGTGGTAATAATATTCTAAATATTAAATAGTTATAAATATTTAATTATGTGTTGTAAACTATCAATAATTTGATAATTTATGAAAATTTAGAACATATAATTTTCAATTTATATTTTTAAATATTTTTGTTATTTTTAAATAATTTAATAATATGTTATTTTTATAAAATATTAATAGTTTCAATTTTGACACTATTCATTTAGTTGACTTTAAATAAAATATACACAGAATAAAAATTTGAACCAAAATATTTAATACACTCATAAAATGTCATAGGAAATTAAAAAAAATGTAGAGAACATTAATTAGTTTATATGATATTAATTTTAATATTTTTAAAACCATTTATTTGATATATCTATTAATAAAATAAATTCTACATCACTATTGTGTCATCATTAATGGTAATTATCTAATCTCTAAAAATTATAAATAAATTCACATGATGTAGATAATTGCTTCATCTTTCTTTATAATATTTAGTTTCAATGTTTTATCATGTTTGTCACCATATTATGACTATTATACTTAAAATATATATGAGAGTGACATGTTGTCACCTCTTTTTTATTTAATTAGATTTACATCACTTTCATGGAAAAAAGTCAATTAAATGAATAAATTCTGAACCATAGGTGATATTGGTCAACTGTAATTTGTCCAATAGTATTTTTATAGGTGTTAGGATAATTTTATTATCTATATCATATTGTTAGTTACCCTAATTTAATTAATTTATGTTTAACTAGGGTAAATTAAAATTGTCGCAGTTACTATTCATAATATCCAAAAAAATAAAATTAACCTATTAACATAATTTAGAAACACTTATTAAAAATATGGAACCCAGTTTTCATAATAAAAAACACATAACTAGAAAAAATTAATTTTAAATTAATTTCTTTTGTCAAAAACCAAAAAATGGGTTTTTAAAAAGAAAAAACTTATCAAAATATTGTCACGTGTTTGTGCTCAATTTAAATGTGAAATTACTTACAATGAAAAAATTAGATTAAATTATAAAAATATAATACAATTACACTTAAAAAGTAATTAAAAAGATAATTTAACTATATAAATAAATTATACATAAGATAGTTTTGAATTAAAATGCAGTATTTTTCACTATTCTTTAAAATATTAATTTTATCAGAAAAATACCAAAAATTCAACAAATGTAAATTTTTATGTCCTACATAAAAAGAAGAAGTTTATTTTTGTCAAATATAATATATATAACTGTTAAAAACTACATTTAAAATGGGATGTTCCATCAAAAGACCGTAAAATTGTAATTTTCTAAAAATATTTCTTTTATTTGAAAAATTAAATTTTTTATTAAATTAATTTCAATAAAATACATAAGATTAATTTTAATGTTACATAAAATTAAAAATGAGCTTAATACTATTCATAAATTATTGTTTATTTAATATTTTAATAATATATTGTTGTTTATTGAAATTCTGTATTGCGTACAACGTAAGCTATCCAGAAATGTCGCTCTTGTGTATAATTCAAGCCAAGTTAGTGTTGCATTTAGTGAAATATTCATTTGGTTTTGTGTATAACATAATAAAAATATAGTAATTTTATACATTAAAAAAATCTATACTTAGTGTTGTTTGAAATGAATTCTATCAAAAGAACATGAAATTGTGTGTAACATAAGCCAAGTATAGTATTGCATATACTAAAAGCTAATACGGTGTGACGTATAGAAAAAGATAATCTTGGTTTATCCTACAAAACAATACGTGAAATAAATTAATAAGAATCTATCTTATAAAATCTCAGGGGGTTATATTATACCCCTCTTAAAATAAATTTCACCCTCAAAATTCATTATGATTATAAAAGGTTTACTACTTGGAAGTTTCTTTCATAGAAACCCACATCATAAAAAGGAATAATAAAACATCATTTTAAAAAGTAAAGTTAGAAACATAATGGTTACCCATAGTAACTCATCCCTGGGTTTACACATATGTGAACATAGATGGTAATTGAAAACATGGATATGAAAGAAAAATATAACCATAAATTTCTAATGGATAGTGATAGAGAATAAGGTTAAGATTAAGTTATCTACTTGAAACCAATAAACCCATTGTAATTTAAGGGACCATCTGATTCATCGGATAATAAGATACTAGGAAAACATTTTTGGGTTTCATGATCCTTTTCCAAAAGTTAATAAATTTTGCATGAGAAGAAATATTTACTGGAATTCAGTACAATCTCTCTGTTGGATGTTCCCTAAATAATTTTCAAATCATATCTTATTTAATGAAATGATGTTGAATTTGTCATTTTTTAAGTGTTAGAATATTTTGCGATAGAATGATAGATCACTCCATCTATCTTAAAAAAATGTTAGAATAAGTTATAGAATATGAATAAGTCTACCTATAGTGAGATAATCCATTAATCTAACGATATTTAATGAGAATATAACTTATAGTATCCATAAATGGATAACATTAAAATCCTTCCAAAATTGAAAATATAAAACTTTAGAAAGATGATAACTAAATTGAATTAACATTAATCTCCCATATCTCATAAGGTAGTTCTTGGTTGTCACATTCCAAACATGTGAATAAATTAATCATGTATTCACTTGTTGAAAACATGCATTCTATTAACTCTTTCCACACACCAAAAATACCAAAAATATGTATACTCAAACCATGATATGACTTTGTCCTTATATCAATCATTAATTCATTAATAATATCAAACATCTCATATCTCCTTATCTTTTCATTATGTACATATCATGTACATTCCAAAAAATATTTTAATCACATTTCATGGTTACCAGTACCATATACTTATAGAAAAGTAAAATGGACCAATACATAGATATTCCAATATTCTATAACACCATAAAATATATTCTAAAACTCAAATTTGGAATACCATTGCATAAACACTTAATTATTCCACCACTTCATTGTCATACTCGACATTGCTAATAGTGATCAAATGTGATTTGCTTTTGACTTTGTATTTAAGAAGTTTTTGACATCAATTATCATCATTAACCCTAGGATTTGGGCATTTGTTATCATAATTACCCATTTACTTGTAATTATAGCATTGATGCATGGGTGGTGCATTCTATGTAGTCTTTTCTCTATTCACAACATTAGAAACCTTTTACCCATTACTTAGGCACTCAACTACTTGATGACCTTCTTTTCCACACTTAACACATTTTCTAGTCTCTTTAATACAATATCCACTATAATTATTTCCACAATTTGAAAATAAAAAAACATTCATCTTCTTTCACCATTATTTTGAGATTTTCCTTTGAAATCCATCTTTAATTTCTTGTCAAAACCATGAGATTGATATGTAACACCATATTCCATTTATATCTTGATAGCACAACACACAATCTCTTCACAACTACTAAAGTCTCTTATATCTAATGCTCTTTGAAGACATGGTTTTAATCTATTGTAGAATCGATCAGCTTTACTTTCATGTTGGATGATAAAACTAGAATAATACCTTTCAAGTCTTGTAAAATTTTTCTTGTATGTACCAACTGATTAATCATCATTTTTCTTAAGATCAAAGAACTCCTTTTCCTTATTTTTTCCAATAATACAAGGGGATTACTTATTGAAAAATAATTTCTTGAACTCGTCCCATTCCATGGATTCAATTTCATCTTTCTTCCTTGTATTCTTGATTAGAGTCCACCATTGGTCTGTTTCACCATCTAAACATTAAATAAACAAAATAAAATTTCCATGTACTGAACAACGAAGGGTGGAAAATATATTTTCAATGGTATTGATCCATTGTTCAGTAACAAGTGGATCATAATACCCATAGAAATAAGGTGGATATTTCCTCGTGAAAGAATCAACATAATATAGTTCCCTTATCTACTCATTTAGATGTCTAAAATTATTCATATCTTGTGTAAGTATAGAAATAATATTTTTAATTCCATCTCCCACAAAATTTTGTTTCTTAGGGGGACAATAACTTCATTTCCTAGTTCATTGATCATTGACACAGTTTCTTCAGGTTCTAGCCTTTGTATAAAACCCAAAAATAATAGTGTGAGAGGAAAAAACCATACTAGGAAAACAATATAATCAAAGGGAAGTAATTTTAATCTCTAACATATTAGGTTTAATCCTAGGTTATTCTGGATATTTTCCATTATTCTAGGACTGTAACCTATAGTTATACTTACCCTTAGGTACATCCCTAGACATACCTTATAAATATCTTTAGTGATCTCTCTGAAGTTTTTGTATCCTAGTTTCCATAGGTTAAATAAACCTTTACTCTAATACCAACTATAAAGACCATGATTGACGCACATGGAAATTAAATTTCTTTTTTAAGAATACTTAATACATGAAAAAATAGATTCCCAAAACCTTATTAGGTTATTTCCTTTGCAAACATATAATATAATCATCTAACTTGGTGAAAGATCTTCAAAATATCCAATAAATATTTTCCCCTTTGGTTTTCCTACCTAAAACCATTATTTATATCCTGGGGAAAAGAAAACATAAAAGGGTGAGGTTAAATGATCAGTAAGTGTAAACATGGATAATGTAAAACAAACCATAGAAATAAGAATATAAAAACATGAATATAAAGATTAAATATCAAAATCTTGATTCATGAAATAAATCTTGGTAGCATGTAAGGCATAGATCATAAAGGTTAATTAACCATGATAAAATAGAATTGGCCTAAAACATGGAATTGTGGTAAAAAAATAATCACATAATATGATTTCCATAGAATCCAAGGAATTTCTACCAATACCATCATAGTGGAAAAAGTCCATTATGAAACGAGTTTACCTGCTATTCTAGACATTTATTACTGAACCAGATGTACTAGTCGTTCCAGCCCTATATTACTAAATGAGATTTACTTTCTATTACAATCATGTCTATCTCATGAGATATAAATCTTTACCCAATGCATTGTATGGAGATATAGGTCCCACCCATCTCATAATGAAATCATTCTTACATGTTCCAAAAAACATAAATCATTCATCATGTCATAACCCATGAAATAAAATGGGTTTCTTAAACATATTTCCACCATAACATAATCCATACAAGATAAATGGATTTAATAAAAATAATTCCATCAGAAAAAATCAAATCAAAGTAATAATAGGGATAGAAACAAAACCCTATATCATCATAGATGGGAAATAATTCTGATAAAACACCTGAGATTAATTCTTAAGGAAAATATACTTTCTTCTTCAAAATGGTTTTCTTTTCTAAAAATACCATGAAATTTTAAAATAAAATAATTTAAGTGAAAATAAACATGAAATATTGTACAGGAAGCTTCATCTAAATAAGGAATTATGAATATGTAAAAATATGTTCTTGCTGTATAAGATAAAAATATTCTTCTCATACTCTTGCCGGAAAAGTCAAAAAGTACCTCGAATGGAAAATGAAACAAAGATTCCTTCCATACCGTTTAATTGAAACTCACCAATGGGTAAAATTTACCTTAAAAAATAGTTTAAGAATATAAATAATATTACATATTTAGAAAACATGGATGTGGATGATAAATATACCCCAGTAAATACTTATGAATAAATAATCTCTTATAATAATGAGATTGAAAAATTATCCCTTACCTAAGGTATGGTTTCTTCTATATGTGTCTGAAACTCTAGTATAGTGGGTTTAAAAAAATTATTAACTTGTATCAGAACCAAAATAATATCTATGATATCATATATGATTCAATTATGACTTTATATTACCCGTTTATTTATCAATTCCATGATAAATCAACATTTTGGGTAATAATCATTTTATTTATCATATGTGATTTGAATTGATATTCTTGATCTTATTACATAGATCATAATTTACTTACTTACAAAATTTAAAAAACGGTTTATATATTATAAATATTCAGTATATAAATATATATAATAGATAGATAAATGAAATGGAACACACCATTCATGGAGACGGTAGGCCGTATGTACGCATGAATGTGGTTTCCATTTCCATATTGAACTGAATAAAAGAAAGAAAATGACATATATATATATATACATAAATCTAGTTGAATTATTAGGTCATATATTTCATTTTTATTTAATATATTTACTTTATAAACATTCATGAATGGTTAACGTAGATAATGAATTTAATCGGGTCGTGGAGACGATAAGTTGTACGTATGGACGAGCGACGACATCATTCACTTAATGGTTAAATGGTGTGGAATTCGATGCTATATTAATTATAAAGAATAATTATCATTTCATTTTCATTATTTAAATCCATTATACCCATCATTATACCCATTAAAATAAAGTATTTTTGAATAAAAGATTACACCACAACGCGGAGACGATAATCTGTATATACGCACACATGGTGATATTGTTATTCATATAATGGATAAAAGGAGGTATAAGGTTGTAACATAACTATATTAACATATCAGTATGTATAATATACTGGATTTTTACTTTATTTTGTAAACAACATAAGAAGTGGAAGTTGAAGATTTAAAGAATTTTGAAAGAAGTGATAAAATAATTACCTCTTTTTTGGGTATCTCCTTTTGGTATGAACAGAAGGACTCCTTAATAATTATTTATGATCAAAGGGAATCCTCTAGAATGAAGTGAAGGAATTTGGGAGGATATTTTGTTACAGGTTCTCTGAGACAAAGGGCTTTGGAGGTGTCATTAAAAGAGAAGGAGATGTGACCTTTTATAAGAGAGGGGAGTGGCACCTTTGGAAAGTATTCAAATATTAATTATAAATTCATTTTCAATTTATAGTCCTCCCAAACTCATTTATTTCGAATTTAAGATGAGTATGGTTCAAAATCCTCTCAGCCAATAAAATTTAAACCTATTTTGATTTTATTTTAAACCTTATCATTTTGATTTATCCTTTATTTAATTTTATTTGTGGTAATAATATTCTAAATATTAAATGGTTATAAATATTTACTTATGTGTTGCCAATTGTCTATATTGGGATACTTTAGGAAATTTTAGACCATATAATTTTCACTTTGTAATTTTTAAATATTTTTTGTGATTTTTAAATAATTTAATAATATGCTACTTTTATAAAATATCAATAGTGTCAATTTTCCCCCTATCCATTTATTTGACATTAAATAAAATCCACCTAGAAGAAAAAATCAAAAAAAAAAGATTTAATACACTCCTAACATGTCATAGTAAATTAATTTTTTTATAACATTAATTAGTTCATATGATATTTATTTTAATATTTTTAAAAATATTTATTTGATATTTCTATTAATAAAATAAATTCTACATCACTATTGTATCATCACAAATGGTAATTATTTAATTTCTGAAAATTATAAATAAATTCACATGATATAGATAATTACATTATCCTTCTAGATACTATTTATGTTCGAAGTTTAATCATGTTTATCACTATATTAAAATTATTATACTTATAAGATATATGAGAGTGACATGTTGTCACCTTATTTTGTTTTAATTAGAATTATATCAGTTTCTTGGAAAAATTTCAATTAAATGAATCAATTCTGTCACGAACCATCCCGGTTCAACCCTGAACTGGACACCCAAGCTGATCCGTGGAAAACCCCAAGAGGCGTTCCTGATCCTCCCGGGCTGGCGACAAGCGCTGGGGCATCAATAGAGAGCAGATGGGAACGATTTCACCCAATGAAATTAAATAAAGCAGCAGAAATAAAATAGAACTACACCAAGATAGATAAACGACGGGAAAAGAAAAGCATTTCCAACAAAATCACACTAACCTGACCACGACCAAAACTCCTCGTGACTCTGAGAGTCGCTCGCCAATCCAACAACAAATCTTGCCCACGATGAGCAAACACAAGTCAAACTTGAAACAGAAACTAAAAACATGAAAACACTATAGGCGTGAGCATTAAAACTCAATAGGCGTGCCCAAAAAACTATCCCCAAAGCACTACCTTTAAATAAAGAGTTTATTTATTTAAAGTTTGAACTACATTGTATAAAATATGGGTTTTTACACACACTTTCATTTTCTTAAAGAAAGTAACAATCTATTTCCCTTTTTAATTAAAAAAAGTTTAATGTTTGAAAGGAATAGGTTCATTTCATTTTAAAACATTTTGTAGAACAATTTAGAAATCAAAATTTTAGCTGTTAGTCAAAAGGAAAACCACACACAACACACAACACACACTAACGGCAATGGAAAAAGTGGTTCATAGGGGACAAAAACCAAACTAGACCTCTCAATCGTCTGCGACATATAAATAAACAGTAAAGAAAACATGGGTCTAACCTAGGAGCTCATGAAAAATCTAGAATATACTATACATGTGACTCATCCTGAAGTCATGCCTACTCTCAATGACATCATAAAGCCCTAACGCCCGGTGTGGCCCTATATGGCCTAACCGGGGGCCTAATCCCCTAGTAGAGTGTCATCCATACTAAGGGACACTAGCCAGTGCATAATTTAAACTAGTGCAACAATCGTTCTCAGAAGATTCACTTACTATGACATGTTCACATGTCAACACCTGTAATAAAAAGGAAAGGGGTGAGTCAACAGAGTAAATCATGCAACATAAACATCACACACAAATCATGCAGTCAACATACATCAAAGATCACCCCTGAGTCACCACAAAGAGAGTTTGCCAAAATAATTTATTTTTTTTAAATTGCCAAAAGGGCCTTCACCAATTTTAAAGAAAAACCTCATTTATCAAGAAAACCCAAAACACTCGTTCACGCTTCAGAATAAATAATTTATCATTTAAACCAAAACTACATTTAATATTCCGTGAATTATGTTTAAAGTCCAAATATGCATTCTTTCAATATTGATTGTCCGCTCATAAAAAAATATTTCAAGTTTCGTGTATAAATTAAACGGCTCCTTTTACACCAAATAATCATTTTAAAATTAATTATCTCGTACTATTTCACGTTTATTAAAATTAATAAAATATCAAGCAATTAATAAATTCTGAATTTAAAGGCTAGTGTAGTGGGGGACCTACCTCGACTCGCAGCTCGAACAAGGCGATGTGACATGCCTCGCATAGACGTACAAGCATGCACAAGCCAATAACCGTGGTGTCACAGAGTCAGCTCGCCAATAGGCTGTAAGAAATGCACAACAACTAAAAAAACATAACCACTGATTTAAAACAATTAAAATGGAAAACTAGTGAAAAAGAACCACCTCAGAATGCTTTCAAAAAACTAATCACACCATCAATACTATTTATTAAACCCCTTTAAAATCCATAAAGTGTTTACAAAAACCACACAATGCCAAAATAACTCATTGATTCTTTTAAAGAGCCAGTGAGCCATTTCACGAAAACACTAGAGTGCAAAACCAGACAAAAGCGCATGACATGATGAAATTAACATTGAAAAGCACAAGAGCCTAACCAAGTTCTCAAAAACAAATTCGCATTATCCATGTTATTTAATAAATCATTTAAAATTTTATAAAACAATTACATGAAATACCACAAGGTGTTATACCAAAACACTCAAATCATCTTTTAAAAACAACCGTACATAAACACCATATTAAAACATGATTCCAAACCTCTATATAATTTAATAAACCAACTGCACAACTTAAAAAATAATCTTAAGTGGCACAATAAGAGTTTACATATGAAACACATCCAAAAACACAAAATTCACCCTTTTCACATTCTAACGACCAATCTTCACAGTTTACAAAACACTAATAAAAATATCAACAAGGGTTTTCATAGGAAATTGCATGCATAACACATAAACAGGATACTAACAAATCAAATGTATATTAAATATAAAAAAAACCAGATTAACAGTAGGAAAACTAATAAATAAACATGCTAAAATAATTAAACTCACAAATTAATTCATCAAAAAAACGTTATACGCGGAAACAACCACCTCGGACATTGACAGACCACTTGAAAAAGGTGCAAAACCTCGTTCTCACCGCAACCGTACCTGCTTGAAGCCAAAACCACCATACGGAAATAAAATCGAACAGACTAAAACAAGATTAACCCCTAAATAATAAACCCTAATGATATTTAACAACAAAAGTAATGAAATACTACCAAGGGGGGTTGCGGATTGGCTGTCCAGGAGTTTGGGAAAAGGGGCGACGCGTGAAAGAGGCGAGCGGGTCTACTCGGGTGTGCGGCGATGACTAGAAAGGCAGGAGGAGGGAATGCGGAGGTGGGACGAAGCTGGTGAGGGGCCTGGACAATAGGGAGGTCATGCGACGGGATTAGGCGGGAGCACCCGACATGGTGCATTAAATGTTTAAATCACAGAATAAATTACTAGGTTTACCCATTTTAAAATTCCGAAGGCAGGTGGATTGTGTCGTTGCCTCGATGAAGTCGTACGACATTTCCAAGACGCACTCCACTCGCGCGCCCAATGACATCTGCTGAAAAACATGCACTTTTTAACATAACTCAAAAGTTTTTCGTCCAATAACTCAACCCGAACTCCAAAAAAATTTAAAATCGAACAAAAATAATAAAATAAAATAATAGGTAGGTCAGGGTGTGACAATTCTCCCCACCATAACACTTTCTGCCCTCAGGAAGACACAACAAGATCTCGACCCAAATATAAAACTTATCAAGCGTCACCCACCCCAAAAGTTTAAGCACCTCCAGTTGATCGATCCAAACAGACACTAAAAACCCATGACACACAACTCATCCTTAAAACACAAACACCTTAATCGTCACCAAGAAGAACTCAAAAAATCCATTTAAACCAAGGTATGAATGAACTTAAATCACCTCTGAGAATTATTCCTATAATATTAGTCCAACAGAATTGTTGGGTGTACTCCAATACCGACGTTTACCTAAGAGGAAGAACTAAAAATTAAGTGGTTCCACACAAGACCACTTTCCACCAAATGTTACATGAAAAGAAACTCTGAGACTGACACGAGGAGGCCTGAATGAACTCCCAACCATAAGTATTGGTCAAACTCTAAATTATTTCATGTGTAACTTTGCAAAACCTGCTGTGGGTATCCGCACCATAATAACTGACGAGATTTACCGAACATGAAAACTTGCTGCACGGACCAAAAACCCCACCAAAAGGGTAGGGGAGGGAAAGGACCCAACCAATCGAACTTTAAAACTACCTTCACTACTACCTCAATGATGTCACACCCTCATAAGGACACAAACCATGTCACACCAAAGACCAGGATTAAACCAAGACCCTTCTTCACCGCTGGGGTTCTCCTGACTACGCACCAGCTTCACTCCAGGGCCTATGGCTGGAGCATTGATGATTGAAGCATCTACTACCTCATAGCAAGGATTCAGAAATTCCCAAACATAACACACAACCAAGAATTTCACCAAACACACATCCAATAAAATCAAAAGTTTCAAAGAGTTTCAACCACAACAATTCTAACAACTGAAAGAAAATAAGAACTGAAAAACACTACAGGAGATGATTACTACACCCAAGAAACACTAAAAAGAGAAAAAACCTCAATCTGATCCCCAAACATCGCCCTACTCCTGCTGACAGGCCGATGTGACCTTAGACGAGCCAGGTCTAGCTTCAGCGTGCTTCTTGGAAACACCATAGAAGAAACACTGCAAGTGACCCCAACATCCACAGTTGTGGTAGGGTCTCAGAGCACTCGGACACGTCGGCCTCTTGTGACCTTGCCTACCACACTGGTGATAGATCACAACATTGCGCTATGGAGAAGAAGACTAAAGGTCTGAAGGACTCTTGATTCCTCTACCAGCACCACCAGCATCAGGTCACTTCTCATTCTTCTTATCACCATCCTCTGCACTGATTCCCAAAGTTGGAGGTTTTCCACCTCAACTCCTCTTGATAACCCAGCTTCAGCAAAAAAGTCTTTCCCCACAACATCCGAGAAGGTGGTTAGGTTGAGCTCTTCCACTTTAGATCGCAGCTCAGGTCAGATTCTAGAATGAAATTATCAAGCACTACCGGGATCTTTCACAACAAACCAATGATCATACAAAACTAGGTCTATGAAATGTTGATATAATTACAGTACTGATTCAATGCCCTGCTAAAGACAACACAACTCCATCCTCTTCCTCAGCTTCGTCAACTCAGAGAAGTGTTTTTGGATGAATGATGACTTGAAAAACTCCCATTTTAGATCTTCACGAGGCTTGTTCTAATACACGTACTTCCACCATTTACAGGTTGGGCCTTCAAGCATGAAGGTAACCCACTTCACCTTTAATGACTCAAGTAGCCCAATGAAACTGAAATTCCTCTCGATCTTCAGCAACCACTCATCTGCCTCCAGAGTCTCTGCTTGTCCATAAAAGAGAGAAGGGTTCAACTTCTGGAACTCCATAACATAGTCTATGGGATGATCAAATAGAGGATTCTCTAGGGGCGCACCACTCGAAGCATCACCTTGGGTATCCATCAAACCGTCATGGGGGTGAACACTAAGTAACATGGAAGCAAAGACCATAATCAAAACATGGACATTTCCATTTCAATTTCAACTTTTCAGAATTTCCAAAATAAAACTTTACAAAACCATTTTCAGAATGAAGGCAAACTCAAACGATTCACTAGGGGGAAAACTAGTGATGATGGGTGACTTAGAAATATGGTTGGCAGCCATACTCCAATGAAGCCACCGTCACAAGGAGCACTCTAGGGTAATGTATCTGGCTCCACATGGCTTGCCAGACCATGCGACCTCACTAAGGTCACTTTCCTGGCTGCCATTTCATTTTCCAACATAAAACAATTCAAAAGAAACAAAAGACACCAACTACCCGAACATCCCATGGTATCCTGAGGTTCAAAACGAGCAAGGGTTCATGACGTCCTTCTCATCCGTATGCCTTGAGTCCCGACAATTTTACTCCTTCTACTATGACAACCCCAAATAACGATGGGAACCATGAAAAACAAGGTCCTCTCAAGAGCCGACCTCCTATAATATCATTTTGTCACGAACCAACCTGGGTCAACCCTAAACCGGTAACCCGAGCCGATCCATAGTAAAGCCCGAGAGGCATTCCCGATCCTCCTGGGCGGGCGACAAGCGATGAGGCATCAATAGAGAGAATCTGGGAATGATTTTTCCCAATTAAATTAAATAAAGCAGGAGAAATAAAATAGAACTGCAAATGATAGATAAACGACAGGAAAAGAAAAGCACTGCCAACAAAATCACACTAACCTGACCACAACCAAAACTCCTCACGACTCCGAGAGTCAATCGCCAATCCAACAACAAATCTCACCCTTGGAGAGAAAACTCAAGTCAAACCTGCAACCGAAACTAAAAAGAGAAAAACACTATAGGCATGAGCATTAAAACTCAGTAGGCGTGCCCAACAAAATATACCCAAAGCAGTACCTTTAAATAATGAGTTTATTAATTTCAAGTTTGAACTACATTGTATAAAATATGGGGTTTTACACACACTTTCATTTTATTTAAGCAAGTAACATTCCATTTCCCCTTTTAATTTAAAAAAAGTTTAATGTTTGAAAGGAACAGGTGCATTGTATTTTAAAACTTTTTTTCAAACAATTTAGAAATCCAAATTTTAGTTGTTAGTCTGAAGGAAAACCACACACAACACACAACACACACTAAGGGAAACAGAAAAAGTGGCGTACATGGGCCAACAACCGAAATAGACCTCTCAATCGTCCGCCACATACAAAAAAACACTAAATAAAACATAGTTCAAACCTAGGACCTCATGAACAATCCAGAATGTACAATACATGTGACTCATTCTAAAGGCATGCATACTCTCGATGATGTCATAACGCCCTTACGCCCGGTGGTTCCCTATATGGCCTAACAGAGGGGCCCAATCCCCTAGCAGAGTGCCATCCGTACTAAGGGCCACTATCCAGTGCGTAATCTAAACTTCTGCAGAAATAATTCTCAGATGATTCACTTACTATGCCAGGTTCCCATGTCAACATGTGTAATAAACAGAAAAGGGGTGAGTCAACAAAGTCAATCAAGCAGCACAAACATCACACACAAATCATGCAGTCAACATACACCAAAGATCACCCCTAAGTCACCCCAAATAGAGTTTTCCAAAATAATATATTTTTATTAAAGTGCCAAACGGGCCTTCACCAATTTTAAAGAAAAACCTCATTTCTCAAGAAAACCCAAAACACTCGTTCACACTTTAGAAGAAATCATTTATCATTTAAACCAAAACTACATTTGAAATTATGTGAATTATGTTTAAAGGACAAATGACCATTATTTCATGACTGAGTGTCCGCTCATAAAAAAACATTTCAAGTGCCTTGAATAAATTAAACGGCTCCTTTTCCACAAAATAATCATTTTAAAATTAATTATCTAATACTATTTCAAGTTTATTAAAATTAATAAAATACCAAGAAATTAATAAATTCTGAATTTAAAGGCGAGTGCAGTGGGGGACCTACCTCGACTCACAGCTCATACATGGCGACGTGACATGCCTCACACAGACGTACAAGCACACACAAGTCGATGAATGGGGTGTTTCAGACTCACCTCGCCAACACACCGCAAGAAATGCACAACAAATAAAACACATAAACATTGACTTAATACAATTCTAATGGAGAACCAACATAAAAGAACCACCTTGGTATGTTTTTAAAACACTACTCACACCATAAATACTATTTATTAATCCGCTTTAAAATCTGTAAAGTTTTTACAAAAACCACACAATTCCAAAATAACACACTTATTATTTTAATGAGCCCCCATGCCATTTCAAGAAAACAGTAGAGTGAAAAACCAGACAAAAGCGCATGACATGAAGAAATTAACATTTAAAAGCACGTGTTCCTAAACACGTTTTCAAAACCAAATTCGTAGTATACATGTTATTTAATAAATCATTTAAAATTTTATAAACCAATTCCATGAAATACAACAAGGTGTTATACCAAAACACTCAAATCATCTTTTAAAACCAACCATACACAAACACCATATTAAAACATGATTCAAAACCTCTATATAATTTAATAAACCAACTGCAAAACTTATAAAATAATCTTAAGTGGAACAACAAGAGTTTACATACGAAACACATCCAAAAACACAAAATGCACCCATTGCACGTTCTAACGAACTGTCTGCACGGTTTATAAAACACTAATAAAAATCTCAATAAGGGTTTTCAAAGGAAATTGTATGCATAACGCACAAACATGCTACTAAAAAATCAAATGTATATTAAATATCAAACAAAACCATATTCGCAGCACACAAAATAATAAATAAACATGCTTAAATAATTAAACTCACAAATTAATTTGTCAAATAAAAGTTATACGTGGAAACACCCACCTCAGACGTTGACGGACCACCCGAAAAAGGTGTGAAACCTCGTTCGCACTGCAACCGCACTTGTGGGAAGCCAAAACCACCATACGCAATTAAAATAGAACACACTAAAATAATATTAACCCCTAAAGAATAAACCCTAATGATATTTAACCCCAAAAATAACGAAATACTACCAAGGGGGGTGCGGGTTGGCTGTCCAGTGGTTTGGGAAATGGGGCGACGCATGCAAGAGGTGAGCGGGTCTGGTCGGGTGTGTGAAGACAGCTGGGCAGGCAGGAGGAGGGCGTGCGGCGGCAGGATGAAGCTTGTGAGGGGCCTGGCCAGTAGGGAGGGCACACGATAGAGTGCAGGGTAGGACGAGGGGTGCAGATGAGCCAGATGGAGGTCAGGGCGCTATGCAGGGCACTACAGGAGGGGTGTTGGACCGACTGGGAGTGCGCAGGAGGTGCAGACAGAGGGGGCACTGCAAGGAGGAGGG
The DNA here is from genome assembly GCA_963277665.1 of Viscum album. Classification (NCBI taxonomy): domain Eukaryota; kingdom Viridiplantae; phylum Streptophyta; class Magnoliopsida; order Santalales; family Viscaceae; genus Viscum; species Viscum album. The sequence continues at coordinate 1,651,240,326 of OY728152.1, forward strand.
AGAATGGCTGCGGGAGAAGGTGGAAGGAGAGGGAGCTGCCCAATCGGGAAATGTCGTGCAACAAGGAGGTTGCGCCGGGGGAAGACGAGGCTGGTGGGGCACACAGACAGCCGGTGTAGGTGTTTCATGAGGAAGAAGGGTATAATGGGGGGTGACTTGCTTGTGGAGTGCTGTGGGGAAATGGAAATAGGGGGGGGGGCAGGGCTACGGGAGAAAATAATAATGTTAGGGTTAGGGGAGAAAGAAAGAAGAATAAAGAAAATAAAAGAAATAAAAATAAACAAATAAATGAAAAAAATAATGATAATAAGAAAATAATAATAATAATAATAATAATAATAATAATAAATTTAATCCATAAAAAAATTATTAATATTAACCTAAATAAAAATAAGAATTATAATGCACATAATAATAATTAAAACCACTTTAACAATAATATAGAAATGATAAAAATAATAATTGTAATAATAAACATTCTTTAATAATAATATAATATCACTATGCCTGAAAAATTAATACTAAAATCAATAAGATAAGTTATTTCTTCTAAATTTTAATTTACATTTTAATTTTCCAATTTAGACACCGTAATTGCGCGGTACTCGGGCTGACCACCCAGCTTCCGCTAGTCGTAAGGTGCCCACACACTGGCCTAAATTAATAATAATAATAATAATAATAATAATAAGAAATATTATGAACCATTAAATGTTAAAATCACATAATAAATTACAAAGTTTACCCATTTTAAAATTCCGAAGGCAGATGGATTATGTCGTTGCCTCGGCGAAGCCGTGTGGCATTTCCAAGATGCACTCTGCCCATGCGCCCAATGACGTCTACTGAAAAACACACACTTTTTAACATAACTCAAAAGTTTTTCTTCCAAGAACTCAACCCGAACCCCAAAAAAAATTTAAAATCCAAAGAAAGTAATAAAATACAATAATAGGTAGCTCTGGTTGTGAAAAATTCCGACCCATAGGTGATATTGGTTGACTTTAATTCAACCTATTTTATTTTTTAGGTGTTAGGGTAATTTTATTATCTATATTTTATTGTTAGTTACCCTAATTTACCCGATTCACCTTTAACTATGGTAAATAAAAATTATCATAGTAACTATTCATAATATCCAAAAAAATAAAAGTAACCTTCTAACATATTTTGGACCCACATATTCCAAATATGGAATCTATTTTTCATAATTTGAAACACATAAATGGCAGAAATTAATTTAAAATTCATTTCCTTTTTCAAAAACCCAAAATCGGGGTTTTAAGAAGTAAAAACTTTTCAAAATATTTTCATGTGTTTATGTCCAATTTAAATGTAAAATTAATTTCAATGAAAAACATTGGATTAAGTGATAAAAACATAATCCAATTACACTTTAAAACCAAATAAAAAGATAACAAAACTATATAAATAAATTAAATGAAAATACAGTTTTGAATTAAAATGCATTATTTTTCATAATTCATTAAAATTTGAATTTTATCATAAAAATAAGAAAAATTCAAAAAAATTAAATTTCGATGTCATGTTTCCAAATAAGAAGTTTTTTTGTTAAATAAAATATATTAAAGTGTTAAAAACAAGATTTAAAATAGGTGTTCTATCAAAAGGTGGTAAAACTGCATTTTTTGAAAAATACTTCGTTAATTCAAAAAATTGAATTGATATTTATATCATGTTATATAAAATACATAATATGAATCTTAACGTTTTATAAAATTAAAAATTTTGTTAATTATATTCATAATTACAAGTTTATATAATATTTTATTAATATATTGTTGTTTAGCGAAACTCAATATTGCGTAAAACTGAAGCTATAGAGGAAGGTCACTCTGGCATATAATGCGAGCCAAGTAAGTGTTTAATTTAGTACAATATTCCGTTGGTATTGTGTATAACATAATCCAAATATAGTTCTTTTCATACATTTAAAATAATCTATACTCAGTGTTTTGTGAAATGAATTCTATCAAAATAACATTAAATTGTGTGTAACACATGATAAGTATAGTGTTGAGAATACTGCAAGATAATACAGTGTTTCATATAGCGCAATCTAATATTGGTGTCGCATACAACATAAGACATCATATAAATTAATAAGAATCAATCTCATAAAATCTCTATGTGTTACAATATTATGGGAGTGACCCTGTCAACACCCTTCAAAGTTCTAAAAGATATCAGATTATGCACATCGACATACCGACCTAGTATAGAGAAGGAATATTTAGTGTCATCCAACCAAGGTGATATAAAAAAAATATTTTTTTATAGCCTCACAATACATGGTATAAATATTAATCATCCTATAATTCTACCTGGAATCATTTTTATGGTCAATTCTCTAGCTAGATTTGTTAACATCATCTAACTTGAAGAGAAAGTGCTTTGTCCCAGAGCCACAAAATTTTTTGAAGGATTCTCACTAGGGGTTTTAAGAATTTACTTATAATAAGGCACACCCTTGTACATGGGATGATCCTTCCTTCCCTATAGTATCATATATCCTAAAAATCAATATGGTTTTTATTTTTGAGAAAATTTAATGACATACATTTTTCTTCTTATATGTCTTCCTGATCAGCTTCAAACTCACTATTAGAAAACTCCAAATTACCATTCCCATCAGTCATACCATATTTTTCTTGTATGGTATAGGTATCTTCATTTTTTTCCCAAGTATACTTTAAAGTATTATTCTAATAAAAACATTTATTTTCTTCATGAAAATTCCTAGGACAAGACACAATAGGTTACCCCTCACCGCAACCCATTGGTGACATATTATTCCACAATTTAGATTTTAATTCCATAAAATTTTATGAATTATCAAGGTCAATTTTACCATTCTTCCACATATTATCACCATAAGATTGAGGTTTCAATGAATATTTAACATGATGATCCTACATGTAGATCTTAACAGAAACACCAACACCCTATATCTTTTAAACACCTTCAACCAGGATCGTGAAATTATAAGACTCAATTGATTATCAAGGGTTTTTCAATTTTAAAAGAGAATCCAATTATGAAATTAAATATAAGAGTTCCTAAATTTATATATCTAGATAAAAAAATTAGGCAAATATTCATAATCATTGTGGAATTCAAATATATGCTCAACATCATCCAAAATCATTGTATCAATGATAATATTACATAAAAAATATAAATATAGACAGTATAAATTTTCCAAAAACTAGATCATTTAGTCTTATTATAAAATTAGATTGGTATTCAAATAGAAGAAGAAATATCCATGAGTATTTTATTGTTCTAAAAGGACCAATGAAGATCATGAATAAAAATCCATACTAGGGTGACTGAGTTCCAAACTGTCGTTGGATTAATAGTTGAATATCTGTCTTAGATTATAAGAAGTCTAGACATGAGATAGAAAAAATACTATGCACCATAATTTTACCTTTATGTCATTCAATATAAATTCAATATGGAATAATCCATCATCAAGAAATGTGATTCTACTACTATCAAATCCCCATAACTAGAGAAGTCGACTCCTAAAAGTATCAATTCTCAAGGGATTAGATTTCTTATAGGGAACTATACAAATGAAAATAGAGTTCCTACAATATGAAATTTAAAGCCCAAAAATCTAGTAGTAATATTTGATAAATGCCAGTGATCCATTCTTTATAACTGACCAAGAAAAAATGTGTATTATTTTAGAATTATTGAAGAACATCCTACAATAGAATCTGTGTATTTTTTGAGATATCGGTTTTCTAGCTGCCATGAGATGATGATTTATAAAATTAGCCTTGAGATCCCCATAAATATTCATATCCTAAAAAATCATAGGTGATGGAAATTTATTCAAGAAATGCAATTCCTTCAAGACATCAACAATCTTCAATCTTGGATCTGTAGACATGCTAGAAAAAGAAATCCCCTCGAAAGGCTTCAAGTGAGAAATAAAAAATAGTCATGATCTTGCTAAATGACATCAAAACCCAAAAATATGTCACATATAATAATAATAATAATATGTAGGTTAATATGGGTACAATAAAAAGAACCACACCCCCACAGGCTAGAAGGATAGGACGAACCCCTAGGGGATATCCCATCCAACAATCCATTTTATTATAAAGAGTGGCCCAAAGTCCTAGTGGGATTAAAAGATTATTTCCCAAAGGAATTACAGTACATAAAAATTATACTAGTTTGGCCCCATGCATGTATTGTCCTAACTTCATCAGCATGCCTATGTCATCCTGCATCATCATTATCCTCTATCACCATCTGCCTGTGTCATCGCCCATGAATCCACCAAAGCGGTTTCTTGGAATCGAAATTTGGTTTCTTCAATGTGGAGGCTAGTAGTGAGTGAAACTCAATCATGGATCAGTCCAAATCATACTAATGATTATGATCTACTATGTCTAAAGGCCTTTATTTCTTATTATTATTTTGGATAATACTGATTTTTATAGTTTAGTGGGAACCCTTTACATGACCCTTATTCCCAGAGGCATAAGGCTTAGTAAATGAATCAAGTCCTAAGGGCCATGCCTATATAAAAAACCCTACCCAACTCATAATTACATTTTCCCTAAATTCTCACTACATAGAGCTGAATGAAAAGCATTTCCCCATGCATAATTGCATACTACCTGGTCCTAATGGTGATATCTATACGCTCTCATAATGAAAATAATGATGGCAATAATATTTTTGCCTTTAGGAAATATAAGTGGATTAATGTCACCAAGACTTTGATCCATTAAATTATAAGTGTTTTCTTAGATATGGAACTATCCTTGAGTGGGGGGGGGGGAGTGGGGATGAAAATTTCTAATCCATGTTATCCAAATAGATGAGTGTATGTTTCTATTTCCATTGAAACCCCACTAACTACTAGTAATGATAATGATGATGACAATGATGATTATTATAATATATACTATTTATTAGTGATACAATACAACCAAAACACACACACACAAACACAACCCCAAATCCTTAATTAGATTAACCCAGTTTCCCCCTCCATGGTATGGGTTTTTTATGATCATCTCTTATTTATTAAAATTTTATTTGATTCTTTGGAGGACCATGGTTAAGGTTAGATCGTGAATTTCGATGCATTAATGTTCCATGAGTATGCCCTTAAATATTGAAGCCCTGGAAACCTATGTGTATAGGGAAAAACCTTGTGTGCACTACCTACATTGGTCCATGAAATTCTATAATATGACCATTTAAAGCTATAATATAAGGGCCCAAATTCCATGGTTTTTAATTCCATAAAGACCCTAGTCTTTATACCCAAATCCATCCCATGTATCTTCATTCATCTTGTTCTTGATTATAATTACCAAAAAGTGTTCACTTGACATCAACAACTAATCAATGGACCAATTTCTCCTATCATCCATCAGTGCATAATTTAATATGACAACCCACATGCTGTTAGAGTACCCCCATGAAGGATAATCCCATGTAAAATACTACTCATCCCTATTTCCCCCATGGTGTTTATGACAACACTACTCTTTATTACACACTAAATCATGATTTATTACATATAAATATATTGATACAACATATAATATCAAGAGGTATAGTGTATTTGGGGCTTATAATCATTACATAACAACTTAAAAAATGAAATAAAACATCTTTATTTCAAACTTCTTTTACATGACCACTACATTCTCTTGTACTTAGCATTCCATGGGATAACCTAAGGACATGAATAAGAAAAGGGTGAGCTATAAAGACCAGTAAGGGAGTAAACAAGTAATAACAAGAATATTACAATAAATTTTAGGCATAGGCATATCAATGGAGCACAAGAGAAACATGAACATAAAGGCCTGATAAAGCCTGATAATCATAACATGGAAATGTGGAAACAACACCTAACATGCAATCGGCATGATCCAAGGATCATTGAACATGGATCATGAGTAAAACCTCAGTTTATATGAATTATAATGAGTTAACACCCATTTCACATGATTTCACATGATACTATACTTTATCCAATGCGTTGGATCGCTATCAGGGCACACCCTTCTTAAACATTTCATTTCATGCATAAGTGTGCCACATGGATCATATAACATGGAATCAATCAACATCATAAGTTATTACATGATTAAGTAATGTGGAATAAATACATGAAAGTACCATTCAATATGTATATGTGCATAAAGGTGAATAACCTTGATAGAGACATGGGTATGGTATTCACTACACAATGATCTTGGCATGGAAAAAACGCGGTGCAATTTCGGCAGCAAAACGATGTGACATATGGATTCATGAAAATGGTTGATGATATAGAAATGGGTGTCTAATAATATTTACATGAAATGGACAGTAATGGGTTTATATAAAAATATGTCCCAACATAATTAAAGGAATTTAGATTCATAATACAAAGGAATTTCTTAAATGTAAATGAGGAGAGAGAAGTTCCTTACGGAATTTCGGCATGGTAATGGGTTTGCAGGGGAGAAATTAAATGATAGTGAAAGGGGTATAGTATAATTCAAACATAAAGAGGGAAGTATGGGGGAGCTGAAAAATCATACCCCAACATTTTTAATTGAAATTAAAAGGGTATAACAACATAATGAAATTGAGACAAAAATGAGAAAAGAGGAAATCCCTTACTTGGAAGTGTGATCCCAAAGACTTGGGAGAGGCTTGAGAATGGATTCTTGGGAGCATGGGGTGACTTAGGAGGATTCTAGAGAGAGGATGGAAGATTTAGGATGAAATCAAAAGGCTTTGAGTGAAGATTAAGTGGGAGCTTGGGTGTGTATATGTAGGAAAGAAGAGGGAATTCTTTATTATTTTGGTTTGGGTCCCCACACATTAAACTAATAAATACCAAAAACTAGCCCATGGTTTTTGCCCATGGTTTTTGAAAAAGTGGATTGGGGAAGAACATTTATATGTACAACGGTCAAAATTCATAAAATAATAGGGTTTCTTATGTGGAGGTGAGTCACACTCTCAAGGAAATTCATTTAAAAAGTGAAAATGTATTATTACTCTTAGAGGGTCCACTAAAGTTTTGTAAAATAAATCAAGACAACCTAAAATAACATTATTTTAAGGGTAGAACATATATCGTCCTAACATATCATTTACAGTGTTTTATTACATCACTATTGAGTCATTATGATGTCATAAAACACATTATATATTTAAACGATATTTAATTTTTACCCAAAAATTCGATTGTCTCAGAAAATAATGAATAATTCGCCATTTGATAATTTCAACGTCCTAATTCCAAAATAATATCCATTTTATCTATATAATTTTCTAAATATGTGAATTTTTAATTTTAAAATAAAAACCGACATTTATCGAAAATTCATGGGTTTTGACAAAAATGACATTCAAACCATAATAAAAATTACAATTGCATTCATAAAATTATACGATCATTTATATTTAATAAATTTTAATTTAATAATAATAATATTTTATTATAATATTATATAATTCAAAATTTTTTTAATTCATCAAAATAGATTTCTTAGTTGAATATTAACTAAAAATACTATTTGTACTTTATAAAGTATTTAAAAAGTAACAATAATAAAATGAATGTATATTAATTTATATACAAAAATAATGCACATAATAATAGTGCTAAGTTATTGATATAGAACCCCTTATAACACCCTCATAAGACCGAAGGGTAAGGTGTGCGATTTTGACATATTCTGGGGGTGACTCGGTTAACATTTCTTGGGTGGTAATCTCTATCAACTTCCACTTATCTCGTAGGTGGTTTTATTCAAGATTAACATGTTTAAGCCCATCTTGAGATTGGTAAAGAGAAAAGACCAATGACACCACCTCCTTTCCGAGCTCTAACAAATGGGCTTCATACAGGGCAGGTCTCCTGGATGAGGCCATCACTTCCTTTGTCTGAGTAAATTAAATTTGTTAAAGCCCTATATTTATACTAATCATGTGATCACTGTTCAACAACTATATTAGCAACGATCACAATTCATAATAGTATTTTTAAATCTAGAAACCTAAAACAAAATAAGTGCATATATTATATAACCATTTTATATAATAAGACATTTAATTATATCAATATGAATTTTTATTAATGAAATTTTGGGTCGTTACAATCTTCCCCCCCCTTAAGAAATTTCACCCTAAAATTTTCATTTTCCCACACTATAAAAGATGAGGGTAACTCTACTTCATCACTTCCTCTAATTCCCACGTCTCTTCTACAAACTTTTGGTTTTGCCATAACACCTTCACGAGGGGAATTGTATTATTTTTTCATACTTTTTCCCTACGATCTAAGATCTTCACTGGTTACTCCTCTTAAGAAAGATCATACTATAACTGTACTACCTCTGATGAGAGTACATGTGGAGGTTCTGGTTTGTACTTTCTTAAGAGGGATACCTGAAAGAAATCATGTACTTTGGCCAGGGTAGGTGGAAGTTCTAGTCGATAGTCCACAGCCCCAACACGATCAAGAATAACGAAGGGGATGATGTACCTAGGACTTAACTTCCATTTCTTTCCAATCCTCATGACCTTCTTCCATGGAGATATGCATAGGAATACCATGTCTCCAACTTTGAACTCAAGGTCTCATCAATGGTTATCAGCATAACTCTTCTGTCGACTCTGGGGTTCCTTGATTTGCTGTTGAATGGTTTTCACCTTCTCCACCATTTCTTCCACCATTTCTGGTCCTAACAGCTTACGCTCAACAACTTCATCCCAACATGCCAGTGTTCTGCACCTCTTCCCATATAGGGGTTCATAAGGTTCCATTCAGATACTCAAGTGGAAACCGTTATTATAGGAGAATTCAACAAGAGGTAGATGTTGATCCCATCCTATTTTAAAATCCATTGAACATGATCTTAACATATCTTCCAGTGTCTGAAGAGTCATCTTAGATTGGACATCAGTTTGAGGATGATAGCTCATACAAATGTTCAGTTCAATATCCAAAGCATGTTGAAGACTCTTCCAAAACATAGAGGTGAATCTTGGATCTCGAACAGATACAATAGATAGTAGTACCCCATGAAGCCTTACCACTTCCCTTATAAATATATGTGCTAGTTGATCCAATGAGAAGTCCTCCCGAATTACAATGAAGTGTGCAGACTTTGTAAAACGATCCACAATAACCCAGATTGCATTGTTTCATTTGGATATATTCGGACATCCAGTGACAACGTCCATGGTGATGTTATCCCATTTCCATACTGGTATGGGCAATGGTTTCATCATCCCCTTATATTTATGCCTCTCTGACTTCACATTCTGACACACCAAGCACTTTGATGTATACTCAACAATCCCCTTCTTCATATTATCCCACCAATTATGCTCTTGGAGATCTCGATACATATTTTTGCTTCCTAAGTGAATAAAAAAATTTGAACTATGTGCATCATCCAAAAGTTCCTTCTTCAGCTCCGGACTTGATGGAACACATAGTCTTTTCCAAAATCCTACAATTTCATATTCATTAACATTGAACTCCATGGATTTCACTTTTTTGATAGATTCCACTTTCTTCTGAATTCTCACATCAACCTTTTGATAATCCTTTAACATTTCCAAAATAGAAGGTTGAGAAATCATTCGTGAAAGGATTGATCATGTTCTCTTATTTATGATTACCATTTCCATCTTCATCAAATCTAAGATGATTGGATCCTTCTCAATTCTCATCAATGATAGAATTACTAGGTCCTTTCTACTTATAGCATTGTCCACCTTGTTCACTTTCCCAGGGTGGTAATGGATTGAACAATCATAGTTTTTGATTAGCTCTAACCATCTTCATTGGCGTATGTTCAACTCTTTCTGTGTGAATATATACTTGAGGCTTTTTTGGTCTGTATATATTTCACACTTCTCCCCAAAGAGATAATGCCGCCAAATTTTTAAAGTGAAGATCACCACGACCAACTCTAGATCTTGTGTTGGATAATTCTGATCATGAAATTTAAATTGCTTTGAAGTATAGGAAATGACTTTGTCATTTTACATCAACACACAACCCAATCCCTTCTTTGAAGCATCACTGAATACTGCAAAAAGTTCTCCACTTGTGATTAAAGTGAGAATAGGCGCAGTGATAAGCCTCCTTTTCAACTTTTTGAAGCTTTCTTTGCATTCATCACTCAAAGACAACTTTAATTCCTTCTAAGTTAGCTTGGTAATATGGTTGGAGAATCGTGAGAAATTTCTCACAAATCATTGATAATACCCAGCTAACTCTAAGAAGCTACGGATATCCATTACCGATGTTTGCCTTGACCATCCCTCAATTGCAGCTGTCTTGGATGGATCCATAGATTTCCCATTTCTTGTGTTGATATGGCCCAATAATGAGACCTCATTCAACAAGAACTCACATTTTCTATACTTTTCATAGAGATTATCCTTCCGCAAGGTCTCTAGTACAGTTCCTAGATGCTCCTTATAATCCTCCTTGGTTTTGGAGTATATTAGAATATCATCTACAAAGACTACCAAAAACTTTTCAAGGTAATTTCTAAAGACCCTATTCATCAAGCCCATGAATATTTCTAGAGAATTATTGACTCCTAAAGGAATTACTATGAATTCATAGTGCCCATATCTTTTACGAAAAGTAGTTTTCAAGGATTTTCTTCCTTCTTCACCCTTACTTGATAATATCCCAACCAAAAATCCACATTGGAGAAGTATTGTTTCCCCACACAGCTGATTGAAAAAGTCATCAATTCGTGGGAGAGAATACTTGTTCTTTATCGTGTTTTTTTAATGTCACAATAATCGATGAAAAGGCGTATTGAACCATACTTCTTCCTGACGAAGAGGACCAGTGCACCCCATAGTGAAGCACTTGGGTGTATAAATCCTTTATCCAGAATCTCCTATATCTTTTTCTTCAACTCCTCAAGCTCTACAACAACCATTCTATATGGAGTCTTGGATATTTGCAATGCCCTAGGTATAAGGTCAATTGAGAATTCAACTTCTCTTGTAGGAGGAAGGCCGTGCAATTCACCGAGAAACACTTCAGCAGATTCTCTCACAATATGCATGTCTTCAAGGATGGTTGATTCCTTGGAATCAATCATCTGAGCCAGATACACATGCTCATAGGTCAATAATATCCATGCTTGAGATGATGGAGCTAAATATGATTCATCTTTCTCCTTGCACTTGTATAGAATCGGGGTTAGATTTTCAATATGTAGAGTTATTTACCTCTCATTGAATTTTATGTTGGGTCTATATAAGGAAAACAAATCCATGATGATAATTGCATCAAATTCCACTAGAGGGAGTATTAAGAGGTTTTCCAGGAAGTTCACTCCAAAAACTATGATAGGGGAGGAGTTATATTAATGGGATGCAATGATTTCCCCATTTGTTGTACTCATCAACATATTTAATTCCATGATTTGTGGTGGTGTTGAGATTATTCAAATAATCTTTTGCGATATGAAAGAATGCACCGAACTAGAATCAAAAAGTAAGTTCTCTATTCTTGAATGAATAATTAGCGTACCTGTCCCCACTTCATTGTTGGGGTTCACTTCGGTGGTAGTGATGGAAAAAGCTCACCCTTGCTGCCTTGGAGGTTATTGGTTGCCTCAAAAAACCCTTATATTAGGGAACTGATTTGCAAGGTTCCCTAGTTCTTTGCAATTGAATCAATGAACACTGTGTTGAGAGTCGAATAGAGCGTTCCTCTCCTCTGTCGCAGCCGTGGGTTTTTCTAGCAGACATTTAATATCCAGGTGCCCTTCTCTTCCACTCCTAAAGAATTTCCTCACCCCCTTTAGGAAATTTCCAAGGTGCTTATTTCCACACCTTTGAAATGTGGGGTGCTGTATTTTCTTAGCACCGTTGGATTTATCCATCGGACCACTATAATTGAAGTCCACCTTAAGCTTTTTATCCCCATGATACCCCTAAGATTCTCCAATCTCCACTTCGACCTTGAGGGCACATCAGACAATTTCCTCATAGCTGTCGAAGTCACAGATCACGAGTGATTTCTGTAGTCTAGGTTTCAGCCCACCAAAGAAGCGATCAACCTTGAATTCAGGGGTAACCACAAACCGGGAGGCATATTGTACAAGCCTTGGGAAGTTTTCCTCATATGTTGCGATATATTTGTCATCTTTTTTCTTAAGCACAAGGAAGTCCCTTTCCATATTAAGTTGGATGGTGTGTGGACAATATTTATCGAAAAACATATTTCAGAAATCCTTCCATTCTAATGCCTTGATCTCCTTCTCAGGATTTGTATTTTTGATCAATGTCCACTATTGGTTAGCTTCACCCTCCATACGATAAGCAGCCAGGAGAAACTTCTATTTTTCAGAACATTGAAGTATGGAGAAGATATTTTCAATTGAGTTGAACCATTGTTTGGTGATTGAGGGATACGATGGTCCATTAAAAGTAGGAGGACCTTGTCTCATAAAGATTTCGATAGTGACTTGTTCTTTATTAGGTTGGGTTGGACGTTCTTCTTGACCCATGTTTCAATTCAAATCTTGAGTTAACTGAGAGAGTATCATGACAATGTTTGTGATTCCTACTCCCATCGAATTGGGCAACTCATTAGCACAATCATCACATTGATCTTCACATCGGTTGTTAGCCCGATTCCTCCTATTACTGGTCATTGGCCAGAATAAAAGGAAAGTTAGGGGTAACACATAAAGGGTAATCCAAGGACAAAATAGATGACTTATAAATATCTTTTATTTCCTTAACTTATGAATCTATAGGCTTTAATCTATGTTATACAACATATATTCTTAGGGGATTTTTTTAATTCACTTAATAATGGTTGATACTAAGCATGTGAATTTACCATTTCATATCCCCCTGGAGTGTTGAAACCAGGAGTGCATCAAGGATAATTTTCGTGTACTAGGATACCCTAGGTCATGCCTGAAACTCTTTTTTGGGGTTTTCACCCCTAGGTACATCTGCTCCAGGGCCGCCTCTACCTGCTCGTATCCAGACATTGATGAATTTTCTTGATAAACCACTTACTCAATACCTACCAAAACATAGGTATTTTTTATCATACTTAGTCTTGTCTCTAAGGCTTCACTAGGATTTTCTAATCCTAATCAAAAACATAACTAAACCTATCCTCTGATACCAACTATGATAACCCTGCTCTTTATTACAGACTAAAACATGATTTATTACATTAACATCCCTTGATAAATTATAGAAGATTGATAGTTCTAGTGTATTTGGGGCTTAGGATCATTACATAACAACTTAAAACATGAAATAAAACATCTTTATTTATAACTTCTTGTACATGACCACTACATTCTCTTGTACTTAGAATTGCATGGGATAACTTGAGGACATGCATAAGAAAGGGTTAACTATAAAGCCTAGTAAGGGAGTAAACAAGGAATAACATTAAGATTACAATAAATTTTAGGAAATATGGATATCAATGTAGCACAAGAGAAACATGAACATAATGTCATGATAAATCATGATAATCATAACATGGAAATGTGATAACAAAACCTAACATGAAATTAGCATGATCCAAGGCTCATTTCACATGGATAAATGGTAAACCCTCATTTAAAATGAATTAGAATGATTCAACTACCATTTCACATGATGTCTCATGATACTATACTTTACCCAATGCGTTGGAGCGCTATCAGGGCTCACCTTTCTTAAACATTTCATTTCATGCATAAGTGTGCCCCATGGATCATATAACATAGAATCAATCAACATCATAAGTTATTCCACCAATAAGTAATGTGGAATAAATGCATGAAATTACCATTCAATATTAATATGTTCATAAAGGTGAATACCCCTGAAAGAGACATGGGTATGATATTCACTACACAATGATCTTGGCTTGGAAAAACACAGTGCAATTTCGGCAGCATAACGGTGTGACATAAGGATTAATGAAAATATTTTATGAGAGATAAATGTGTTTCTCATAATATTTACATGAAATGGATATTAATGGGTTCATATAGAAACATTTACCAACATTATTAAAGGAATTTAGATTCATAATTCAAAGGAATTGCTTGAATGTAAATGAGGAGAGAGAAATTCCGTATAGAATTTCGGCATGGTAACAGGTGTGCATGGGAGGCATTAAATGAGATTGAAAGGGGTATCTCATAATTCAAACACAAATAGGGAAGTATTATGGAGGTTTAAAATCATACCCCAACATTTTTAATTGAAATTAAAAGGGTATAACAACAAAATGAAATTGAGACAAAACTAAGAAAAGTGGAAATCCCTTACTTGGAAGTGTGATCCCAAAGGCTTGGGAGAGGCTTGAGAGAGGATTTTTGGTATATTGGGGCACCTTTGTAGGATTATAGAGAGAGGAGGGAAAAGTTTGGATGAAAGTAAAATGCTTTTAGTGAAGACTAAGTTGGATCTTGGGTGGGATTATATAGGAAATTAGAGAGAATTCTTTATTATTTATGTTTGGGTCACCACACAATAAACTAATCCATATCACAAACCAGACCATGGTTTTTGCCCATGGTTTTTGAAAAAGGGGAGTGGAAAAAAATATTTTATAATGAAAATGACCATATGTCTTAAAATAATATTGTTGCTTATGTGGAGGTGAGTCACACTCTCAAAGAAATTCATTTAAAAAGTGAAAATGTTTAATAAATCTTGGAGGGTCGACTAATGTTTTGTAAAATAAATAAAACAAACCTAAAATCAAATTATTTTGAGGTTAAAACATATATTATCCGAAAATGTCATTTATAGTATTTTATTACATCACTATTGGGTCATTATGATGTGATAAAACACATTATATATTTAAACGGTATTTAATTTTTACCCAAAAATTCTACTGTCTCAGAAAATTATGAAAAATTCACCATTGGATATTTTTGACATCCTGATTCCGAAAATAATATTCACTTTATCTATATAATTTTCTAAATATGTTAATTTTTACTTTTAAAATAAAACTGACATTTATAAATAATTCAAGGGTTTTGAAAAAAAAAACGAATTTCAAACCTTAATAAATATTACAAATGTATTTATAAAAATTACACGATCATTTATAATTAATAAAATGTAATTTAATAATATTTTATTAATATATTATATAATTAAAAAATCCATTAATTCATTAAAATATATTTCTTAGTTGAAAATTAACTAAAAATACTATTTTCTATTTATAAACTATTTACAAAGTAACAATAATAAAATGAATGTATATTCATTTATATACAAAAATAATGCACATAATCATAGTGATAAGGTCTTGTTACATAACACCTTATAACACCCATAGAAGACTGAAGGGTATGATTTGTGATGGTGATAGACTCTTGGGGTGGCTCAGATAACATTTCTCAGGTGGTAATCTCTATCAACTTCCACTTCTCTCATAGGCGGTTCCGTTTGAGCTTAACATGTTGAAGATCGACTTGGGCTTGGTCAAAAGTGAAGCCTAATGACACCAACTCCTTTCAGAGCTCTGAAAAATGGGCTTAATATGGGTAAAGTCTATTGTATGAGGACATCACTTCCTTTTTCTGAGTAAATTGTATTTTTTAAGCCCTATATTTATACTAATCATGTGATCACTGTTCAACGACTATATTAGCAACAATCACAATTATTAATGGTATTTTGAAATATAGAAACATAAAACAAAATAATTTAATATGTTATATAACCATTTTACATAATAAGACATTTAATTAGATCAAGAGGAATTTTCATTTATGAAATTTTGAGTCGTTACAATGTTAGTACGATCACCGTATGAAATCCCATTCAACTGCCATCAAAGGAACCTCGTATGAATCCTTCATTATAAAAATTGTTTTTGAACTATAATCAATGCCATCACTACAAAACCTATAGAAATATACACTTGAAAATGATATAAACCATCATATTATTTCTAACACAGTACATGATAACCCACCTTTGTTGACTACCTGACCTAAACACTCTTTTAATGTCAAACAACCATCAATCCATCCACCTCAAAATTGAAATTCCCATATTAAATTTTCCTAAAATGGATAACACGATTCCTCCCATATATCACCTAAATCATGAGGCCACAACCTACCCTTAATAGTAGGCCATTTGTTGACCTATGATGTGACCAAAGTAATTTCTTCTAGAAGTACCCTCTATTGTGATTTTTCTCCACCCCCAAATTCCTCATTGCACCCGAAGAAAGCCAACATATCTCATGGATAGCCAAAAATTGAGGTTTATCCATTTTATTTATGGAATGTATTTTCACTTTCCAAAGTCCCACGTAACCACCATTGAAGGTGTCCAATTCGAATCCTTCTATCCATTCACAATTCATGGACTATTTTCAATGTCATCACTACCAACACCACCACAATCTCCACCTACCAGTGACCGATACCCACATAAAATTTCTATCACAATACATGATCCCCCATGAAAATATTGACCACCTAACATCATCCCTCTATCTATGTCTGACATACGCCTCCCCGATTCGTGTTCTCATCTTCATATTCACCTCCCATGACCAACATAACGCCAACCCTATACTACCTGAACCATGAGGCCACAACCTCCCTTTTAATTTTTTTGATATGATGATCACCAAGAGAGATTAATGGAGGTAAAAATACCTTATTTCACTAAGAACAAATGTTTACATGAGATCAAACCCACACCTCCTTTATTTCTCACACATGGAATTCTCAAGGTTCTCTCCCAATAACAAGAGTTATCCAAGATCCGAACCAATGATCATGGAAGGATTCATAGGACCTACTTTTATTACCAATTTTGGAGGAGTCCATATTTGACAAAACTCCCACCTATCCTACACACACCCACAAAACTATCAGACTCCACCCATCGAAGCCTACATATTCAAAATTTTTAGTAGCCTATATTGAAGAATCCAAGGGTCGAGTGGGGTTGGTGCACTAGACCGAAACCAAATTAGTTGGATAGAAAAGACTCTATTAATTCTATACATCTAGTTGAAATGATCTGAGTCATCTATAAATTTCTATATTCTCCTAAGAAACCACATTTTTCGAAATATCTGTGAGGTTCTCCTACAAAAGGATCTTCAAAATTTTCAACAATTTTGATTCTATAAAATTTCATATTCAATGATAGATAATGTTTATATTATTCTTGATATCCTACTAGTTCCAAATAATCAGTTAGAAACATGTACTATGAATCTCAATATTTTATTTATGGAATCATTACTTGTGAAGATCTTTGAACATGTGAAATTTTATTTTTGGGAGGCACAACATCACCTAACTCCCATGATGGTTCTACAACTCCTTATAGAGTGTATTGAGTCTCCCCTACTCAATATCTTCCTCCACTTCCTCCTGGTATGCTACTGAAGAGTCTTATTTAACCTCCTCATCTTCTATGATAGATTGTGTAGGTGTAGGTTTTGGACCAGGAATTGATTCCTCAATACTTTCCCTTTGAGAAATTATGGGCCTTTGAATGTCCCTGATCATCGGGTTCTCATGAAATAGTAAATCTCTCGTTCTAATCACCTTCTTATCCACTGGTTATCTGAACCCCTAATCTCCATTTTCATTGAATATTCATAGATTAAATCTCTCATATAGATTCTTCTTGACCTCTTGGGATACATGTGAAAATTCCAATCATCCTAAGACACATAAATGAGATAAAGAGGTATTTTTACCATACTATATCATCTATGGAATCTCAAAATTCATTGGGAACGATGAATATTTTTTGATGAGGTATCATGAAACCTGAAAAACTTCTTCGTAAAATGGATTAATCAACTTAGACAAACTCATCATTATTATGACCATCTCCATGATGGTTATGTTCATCCTTTCCACAACTCTGTTGGATTATGGGGTGTGTGGGACCATCCTCTCATGTATTATTCCCTAACTCCCACAATAGGCATCAAATTCTCTTGATGCGTACACTCAAATTTTATCCGAATGAAGACACTTTAACTTACTTCCAAATTTAAAATCCACCATTGAGTGTAACATCTTGAGATTTTTTAGTACTTGGTCATTCATTTTCAAGAAAAACACCTATAACTTTCAAGATGAATAATTAATAAGGATAAGAAATATTAGTTACCTCTTAGTGAATCCACATCCATGGGACCACATATATTAGAGTTCATTAGATCTAGAAACCTTGATCTCCTTTATGAAGCTATATTAAATGAGACTATATGTTGTTTCCCATACAAGTTGTATTTTCATGTATCAAGTGATAAATACTAGTCAACACTGATGTACTTATTCTTTTTTAGGGAAGATAACCCACATCCAATAATGTGTCTGAGTCTCCTTTTCCATAGATTTGATGATGTCTCTCCTTCTACTGTTTTTAGGATATTATCATATTTCTTCACATGAGTTTTGAATAATTTACAAAATATGTACCCTCAAGAAATGGAGATTTATTATTTCATCATCTTCCATGTTTTATTAATGAATATGTTTTCATATCCCTGTTCATAAAATGTTATTTAAAAAAATGACTTGATGACTTGGAACATATCAAAGACTATTTAGGGTGATTTTGTATCTAATGTTATTATTAACTTTGACATGATACATACCTAAAATATCTACCAAACTGGTATTACCCATATTAATTGCATCAAAATCACTAGATTGATATGTTAAGAAATACACATGATGTAGAGTTACATGGTATGATGTTGTAGTATCAACCAACCATTCCATATCATATCATGATGTATAAAAGCATGTTTTTCTTCATATTTTGATCAAAGCACAACTTCTTTGGCGACATTCACATATGAATATTCATTTCTTATTTGTTGGTTGATACTTTGGTCATTTTCTTATAAAAACATTTGGTATTTATTCTTCATGTGTCCCCCTATATCAAATTGGTAGAATTTTTTTATGTTGAATTATTTCCATCTATGGACCTTCCTATGATCTTCGTCGAACTCTAATTCCTACCCATTGACCACCTCCTTATTCTCTCCCTCACTTCTACAAGATGAAGTAATGTGTTTAGTTATTATAAAAACAAAATATTACCATACATGGGTGTTAAAACTTTTTAGATGAATATTAATTATAATACACAAACACACACATGAGGAGAATAATAGTTTATTGCCTTTGAAAACTTGGAACAAAATATTTTTAATTCAAAAAATATCTTCAAAGTATCCCATAAAGATCTTACCCTTTAGTAATATTCACAAACACACCTCGCATAACACCTTTATTCATAACCTAGGGAAAGAAAATATAATAAAGGGTGCTATCAAATGCTCAGTAATTGTAAACAAGGAAGATATGTTAGGAAAAAACGTTCATAAGGGTACGAGAGCATAAGGGTAACATATGAAAACCATAACTTACATATCAAAGAATAGAATATTTTGTCATGGAATAAATATTGTCATTTCATAAGACATGAATCATAAGGGAAAAAAACATTAACCATGATAAAATAACATTGGAATAAGACATGGAATTGTGGCATACACATAAGCATCGAAAATATTATCTCAAGGATACCCACCAAGAATACATAATATTTTAGGCTTGGGATAACGACCCTTGTATCCTATTTTTTTGGGATTTGGATAATTATGCATATACCCCCCCCCCTTTTGGGAATGATGTAACCAGCTATATAGCCTTTGAGACCATAAATCATTTACCATTACCCAATTCATTAGAGGGAGATACATGTCCCACACATCACATAATAAAAATCATACATATGTGTTCCCAAGATCACAAACTCTCCATCTTATCATAACCCATGAAATGAAATGAGATTAATTAACATTTCTTCATATAATAACCTGTGGAAATGAGACAAGTTTCATAATCATTTCTTTATTTCATCATAGCATAAGTTTTGGAAAAAGAAATATGTTTCATAAAAATTTTATCATCATATAACCCATGGAATAGAAATGGGTTTCAGAAACATATTTTCATCCTAAAATAAACCATTCCTAGAGAGAATAAGAATGGTATACCTAAATCATGTCCCCATTAAAGAATACATAACATCAACTTATGTCATCTTAGATAGAAAAATTACTTTAATTGATAATTTAAGACACTTCTTGAGGAAAATATTATTTCTACATTTAGAAACACTTTTTAAAACATAATTTTTTCTAAAATTATTTTTCTATGAAAATAACCTTTAATGTTTATAAAGGAATGTTTGAAATCATTTAAAACATTTTTTAAGGAAAATATTATTTATACTTGAAAAAAATTGTTTAAACAAAAAAACATTTTGAAAATAATTTTATTTGAAAATAAATTTTAAAATTTATAAAGGAATCTTCAAATAAAATAATTTTCATCATGATTGAAAGTTTCATTCATGACGTACAAGTTAAAACTAATATTCCTTTCACATTTATGGTAAAATATACATGGGAATTATTTGGAAAAAATCAAGAAGACTCCTTTAAAAACAATTTTTTAAAAAGTAAATCATGGGTAAAATGACTTTTAAAAATATTTCATTGGATAATAATAAAATATTTTTTGAAACATTTTCAGAAAACATGGTTTTGGAAGAAAATGGATTTTTGAGAGAAGAGAGAAATAAAGTTAGATTTTATTAAAAACATTTAATAAATTATTTTATGTACCAAAGAGAGTTAAAAAGTTACTATTAAAGGAAAATATCATGAATAAATAGAATATATTAAAATTCACGAGTTGATTTTGAGATGGATCATACAATTTTATCTTCTAAAACATAATAAAAAATAATCATGATAAATGATGAGATTGTAACATGAACTCTTTACCACTTTGGTAACCTTGAAGCATAATCCCCATTAAGGAATATCATTAAATGAAACTTAAAATATCCGAAGGGTAAATATATTAATTATATTACATGTAAAAGGTGATTAATATACTCCTCGTATAATAATATAGGTGCATAACATAACATACGTCTCAAAGAAGGCAAATTGAGATAAAAATATCTTACCACTTTTTTAATCTTTTGAATCATAAACCCCAATAAAGAATAAAATAAAATGAAAATTTAAATATCATGAATATAATGGGATTCATGATATAAAATCTCAATGTCTAAATATATACTCTAAGAAAATTAATTAGTGGTGAATTTACATATGTATCCTAGAAATAAAATAGGGACTAG
Organism: Viscum album; assembly: GCA_963277665.1. NCBI lineage: Eukaryota > Viridiplantae > Streptophyta > Magnoliopsida > Santalales > Viscaceae > Viscum > Viscum album. The sequence goes on from OY728152.1 coordinate 1,651,261,593, forward strand.
AAATCTCTTACTTTAAGTATTGAATTTTTTCATACACATTCAAAAATAAACTATAATAAATATAAGTTTTTAAATATATTATAGAACCATAAATATATATCATACCATTTATGATTTACTTAAGTCCTTTAATTACATATTTATTAACAATTCCATGTTAAAGTCACATTTCAGGTAATAACTACTTTGCTTTTCATATATGTTTTGATTTGTTATTTTCAATCCTATTACTTTTATAATGGTTGAATAATATATAGAATAATAATCATGAAATAATTTTCATACTTATACATCAATTATACTTTTAATACCAATCATGAAATATGGTTTTGAGAAATAAAGTATGTTATGATTATGGAGATGGTAGGCCATACATATGAATGAGTAGCATTTCTAATCATCAATGATAATTATTAAAAGGAGTTAATTAATATATTATCATTACATAATTGTTATAATATAATAAAAACCTTATTATTTATTTAAATATACTTATACATATCATCCATGTGGTGTGATGATGAAAAGAGAGTCACATCACTTCAGGAAGGTGGTAGTCCACACGTACACGAAGGACATTATCATCTTTCTGTGAGTGAAAAGGGAAGAAATAAAAATGATATATTATCATTTCATAATGATAAATATGTAATTAATATCATATTTATTTCAGTTATATCACATATATGTATCTTTATTATCTTCAATGTAAATCATTAGTGAAAATGAATCACATAGCTTTGCAGGTGGTAGTCCGCCATACACACGAGTGACGTTATCATATCCCATATGGAATGGAAATGAAAAACATATATATTATATAATTAATCTATAGGTATAATTATGTTATAAATATCATATATATAAATTATATCAATCATCATACTCAACATTGAGAGGTGGAAATGGAAAACACCAATGAGTCGGGTTCGAGATGCGATAGTCCGCCGCACACACGAATGATGATTTCATAACCCATTTTATGTATGTGGGGATGGGTTTAGGCCATTAAATTAACATAAAAACATATCATTTTATGGAATATATGAATTTTATTAAATCATCATGGTATAATAATTTATGGAGGTGGAGGAAGAAATAAAATAATTTTTTTTGATGAGTAACGTTGCATTTTCCTAAGGTAACCTATATAGGTTTTCACCAAAATCCATCCAAGGATGAATTTATTCCCAAATAAAGACTATATGATGATATAAGGAATGTTTTTATGTGATTTTACTGGTTTCTTTCAGAAAAAATGGCCAGATATGTGTGAATTAGTGAAGGGAGTGAGTGTGCTTTTATAATTGAGGAGTGTCATTTTTGTAAATACAAAAAAAGTATTCAATAATGAGAGGTCACTCTCACCTCATGTGGATCTAAAATTGTTATATAATTTATTTTAGTGAGGATAATACTAATAAACACCTACAATAAAAAAAACATATGTTTTAAAATTTAATTCCTTAGCCATTAAGTTTTACACACTTTTACCATTTTAATTTTCATCATAGTAAATCATATTTTTTTTAACATAGGTAATTTATCATTTATTCCTAAAATAAAATGAGTATTATTCGATAATTAAGACATAATGATTATAAATATTAATTCCAATTTATCAAATAAAAATCTTATGTGTTTAAAATTAAAATTAACACAAGTGTATGTAATGTGCAAAAACATTATTTTTAACCTTAATTACGGTAATTAATTTTTATTATCTATACTAATTTTTATGAACAAAAATTAAGTTTACCTTATTAAAAAGAATTAATTATTATTATTAAAAATATTTAATCTATTTTATCAAATTAATTTTATAGAATTAGCATAATTTAATTTAAAATTTGTGCTGTAGATGCGATGGGAAAGTGGCGTTTCAAAGAGAAAATGATAAAATGTTTATAAAGTTTCGATATAAAAATTAAATATGAAAATTATTACGATGGTATAAATTGTATTAAAAATTATATAATTTATCAAATATTAATTTAAAAAAAAATTAAAATATAATTTATCTTTATAAATAATTTAAACGAAAATTAGGTTTTCACGTAAAATTTAATAATTTTCACTATTCATCAAAAAAATATTATTTTCATAAAATTCTCAGAAATTAAACCTAAGATAATTTTGAAATAAATATTTCAAAAATTAAAATTATTTTTTAAAATGAATTTTATAAAATTTTCACAAATTAATTTTAAAATAAGTAAGAAAAAGGCAATAAAAATACAATTTAGAATAATATAGTTCTTAAGTATAAAATTGGATTTATTCGTATATCTTTTCTAGAAAACATAGAAGTTGAATTTTAATTTTTTTATTGAATATATAATATATAAATTTATTTAAAATAATTCACTAAAATTGGTTTCTTTAATTTCTTAAGGTAAAATATGTTTGTGCACATAAAAATTGTTTTTTAGAATTGGATTTTCTTTATTTTCAAATGGTTTTTACTTTTTTTTATAATTAATTGGATGAAAAATAATTAATTTTATATACATGTTTAATGAATTTATTTTCATAATTTTGTTAATCAAATTCATACCCACCATTCCAACAGCTAGGTGATAGCTATCATTTTTAAAAATAACATTTTAACGGTATGTCACGTTTTGTTTTGGATCAGTGTTGCATGTAACATAAGATAACTTAGTGTTTTATGTAAAATTATCCAAAATTAGTGTTTTGTGTAAAACAAGATAAAAATAATGTTTCATTTAATTCAAAATATCAAAATGAAAAAAATAATTTTTAAAAAATATTTCATAAAATCTCAGGGTGTTACATTCTACCGCCTTAAAATGAATTTCTCCCTTAAAATTCAGATCTGTAATTGAAGGTTTAACATATGAAAATTACTTCATTGAACCCACTCCATATAAACGAATAATAAAACATCCCTTAAAATGGAATTTTGGAAACATAATGGTTACCTAAAGTAACTCGTAATTAGGATTCTACATAAAATAACATAGGTGGAGAGTAGAGATTTAAACATGAAAGAAAATTCTAAATAATTATATCAATTGATAGAGATCATTGATCATAAGAACGTGAATCATAAATGTAATGTTAGTTTCTTAAAAACCATAAATATAAGATGATTTAAAATATAATTGGTTAAAAAAATGATGGTATTAAGAAGAAATTTTGTTCAAATATTCCATTTGTAGAGTTGAGGAAATATTTTACCGTCCTAAAATACAAGGAATCATGATTACATGATATATTTATCTTTCATAAGAATAATTTCATCATGTTATTAAATCAATTTACAATTCCTTTATTACCATAAGAAATGAGTATTCAAAAAAGGTTTTTTATTCTAGGATCAATATAATTAACTTTTAGATGATCATAAGATGCATAATAGAATGATAAGTCATTCCATCGATATCATGTTATTGTAAAAAAAATGGTAAACACATGTTATGAATGAATATTCACCTTTTTTGAAATTATACATTGATCTCTAAAACTTGATCCAAAATTAATCATAAACCATTCCATAAATTTTTACCCTTATAACACATTCAAAATTTAAAGTTGATAAAAAATGTAGCTAAATTTCTCAAAATTAACTTAACATTAATCCCCCAAATATCATAAAGTATTTTTTGATTGTCCTATAAAAAATATTTTAATACCTTAGACATAAATTCTCATGGAACATAATATTTACCTTAAATACCATAAATCCATATTTAAAATACACATGCTTCTTCATTCCTCACATAAAACACAGTTTATTGGATATATTCCTTAAATAAAAAATTAATGTTAACTCCATCAATGATAGCATAAACCACTTTGTTAACAAAAAATTAATCAGTTACATGGTAATTATTACTATCCAATTTACTTCTCAATCATATATTTATCCTAATATCATTATGTAAACTTTAGGAACATATTATGGGCTATCTTTCCCTTAATCAAGTTGTTTCCATAAAATATAACCTTTCAATTAAATCAATTTTCTAAGTCATCAACATCATTTAACATATTCTTTAAAAATTTTAACAAGAAACTTATACAAAAAAACTTTATATATTTCATAATTCTTGATTTATAATACATAAATACTTCAATCACCCCACTCCATTCTCAAACCATTAACAAAGCTTCATCATCTTATTATTTAATAGCTAACTCCTTTCATATGTCATTCATAGTCTCTTCTTCATTGACAGAAAAACCATTACATGTATATACTTTATGGTTCTCTTAATGATATTTCACCTAAGGATAGAAATTTTCATATTTCCTATACTTTACACATTTAAAACATTTAACAGTTAATCATACCTTAGGGAGACCATTATGCTTATACATTGTGTTAAACAAACATCATATTTTTCCTTTGAAGTTAAACATTTTTCCTTATTTTACACGTTAAAAACATATTCTCTTACACTCAAGATATTCTTATAGGTTTCTCTTCCCACCTTGTTGACTTGTTGGAAGATGAATATTCATTATTCTATGTTCATTACCAGACAAACATTCATAAAATTTCAACTTCAGCTTATTTTGATCATTAGGAATATCGTTTATGTTTGTGTTGTTATTCATATATTGTGATAATTGATTAGGAATAATCACAATATATATCTCTCTCCATTAATCATACAATTTTGTTTCTCATAGTCACTGATTTTTTCATCAAATTTTTTTAACATGATTTTTATTGTTCCATCCATTGACTAAAACCAAAAAACATAATCTGGGTAAAACCAACCATAATAGGGAATGAAATGATCAAGAAAATAACTTATAAGATTTCTAAATCTTTACACCTTTAGTTTTAATCTATGCGACTTTAGTTTTATCCCATGTCATTCATAGTGATTATCTATTTAAATTCTTCATGATGGATCATAGATATTTTATTAATTTAGGAATAAAATCCACTAAAAGTATCAAACCAAGTGTGAGAATGGACTATTTTCACATAACAAGTGATGAACAAATCCATATCAATGTGATATTTTTAGTGTTATTAACCATACATGCTTCTATTCTATAGCCACATAAACTTTTAGTATCTAAACAAGGATTTAATTTCTTCAAAACCACTTTCTATACTCTTTACCAAAATCCCGGGATATTTTCCTAAACCTTAACACATCCTTAGACTTATCCTTAGAGAAACCCCTAGAAATATCCTAATAAATATACCTAGGTATCTCACTAAATTTTCCTCATCTTAGTTTCTAAAGGTTAAATAAAGATATTCTCTAATACCAACAATAGAAACTTGGTATTCTCATACAAGGATATTAAATATTTTTAGGGTAATATTCATTACATTACAAAAAAAACTATAGGATCATAATAGTTTAGTTACATTGGAAACTTGGAACAAAATATTCTTAATTAATGAATGATATTTAGTGTCTCCTACAAATATCGTCCCCTTTACTACTCTTCATAAACATACTTTACTTAAAAACATTAATTATAACCTAGGGAAAGGAAACATAAGAAAGGGTGAGTTGAAATTATCAATAATGGTAAAAAGGGTATATATGAAATAATAACATAAACATAAGGGTATGAGAATATGAGGGTAGCATATGAAAACAATACCATACATATAAATGATCATAATATTTAGTCATGGAATAAAGATTGGAAGATCATATGACATGAATGATAAGTAAATCAAACAACATGATCCATGATAGCATAACATTGGAATAAGACATAGAATTGTGAAATACACATAAGCATAGAAATTCTTATATAAAGGCTACCCAACAAAGAATTCATAACATGTTTGTCTTTAGCAAACTACCCATGTACCTATATCATGATTGGGATAACCACCCATGTACCCTATTCTTAGGCTTAGGATAACTACCCGTGTACCCACTATTTCAGGCATAGGATAACCACCCATGTACCCTTTGAGAACATAAAACACTTATCATTACCTAATTCACTAGAGGGAGATTTTGGTCCCACCCATCATGTCATGAACCAATTCGGGATTCCATCCAACCCAACATCCGACCTGGCTTGCGACAAAGGACAAAGGGTGTTCCTGATACCTACAAACTGGAAAATTGGGTTGGGCATCAATGCAATTACAAAGGGAAATATTTTTTCCCAATAAACCTGGATCAAATATACCAAAATTGATCATGAAACAATAATCCAAAAACTGATCATAAATAAATATACAAAATGATCTAGGTACAAAATACAACTGAACAAAACAAAAACTAAAATAAATGAAGGATACAATACAAAAACTAAACTAAACTGAGGGAAACTGAATATCCACATGACCTCATAGTCACCACCATCCACAAACAAACCTGTTACAAGGCATGGATGAACTAGAAACCAACACCTACAAAAACAACTTAGGTCTACTGAAATCAAATGGAACAAGTAAGGGGTGACCTTCACAGCTCAGTAGGTAATCACAATAGGATCTATATATTTTATTTTTTGAAAATATTCCATTAAAGATAGTTTAAAATAAACATATAAAAATAGGTTTTTTCCAATTTAATAAATAAACATGATTTTACATTTTTCAAAACAATACACACTATATCCCCATTTTCAAAATGGATTGCCATTTTAAAAATAAATCTCAAATAAAAATCTAAACAAAACAATAACAAGCTATACTGAAAATGAACAATAGACATAAACTATAAACCAAGTGAAATATAATATAAACAAGAACATAAAGATAAGAACCATGTGAATTTTTTAAATGTCCCTAGAGAGATCCTGGATGTTCTCAGTCTGGACTCACCTACACACATATGGTGCAACTCCATAGTCAATAATCAATTGTCCATTTTAACTACCAATCCAGTGGGATGTACCACCAAGCCCTATAAAGTCAAGGTGGGCACCAACCCATAAAATCAAGTTTGACAAGAAACCATCTCTTGATCCTCTAAAATACACATAGGAACCCCATGATAATAGCATATAGTGAAAGGAGTAGGACCTCACATGCATGACTCACCTTTCATGCTGCCACCACACATTCCTACCCCAAAAATCGACACCAAACATATGATAAATCACATCATGAAATCCTCCTTAGGGTTTCCCATCTTGAAACAATACTTTCACAAGTTCCCATCACATCACATGATCTTTTAAATCATTTATCAAAACATACTAAGATTCATACTGAGCATTTGTTTTTCCAAAACCACAATTCACTTCAAAAACATTATAATGTACCAACCAATCCTTTAACACTATCAATACCAAAATATTAATAAAATTTTCCAAACCATTTAAAAAACAGGAATAAACACCACTTTTATGTGAAAAATTTCAAAAAATACTTTATGTTCTAAATCCAATTAAAATTCACACACCATTTCAAAACTAGGATGAAAACATAAAATACATAAATTTGCCAGATGATATTTCATACCATTTAGGATACAATGATCGTTCAAAGTACCAAATGAAACATAACATAAAATATAATTTGAAACAACTTCAATTTCATTTAGGAAACAAGGGACCATAAGTAAAGCATCAAAATTTTGAAGAAGGAAATAAGTAGGAGGGATAAATATTTTGAAATTCAGTTTTTTGAGTTGAGAAATTTCATTAAAACCATTATCATTTGTGTGCCTATCTATTTGTTTACCTCGATAACACTTGGATGTGAGAACATCCACTATAACACCACAAGTATTTGTGAATTTACCCAAATATATTTTTAAGTTAATGACACATGTTCTACCATCAACATAACTATCCACACATAAGTTCCTAACCATAAAAATCACCAAACCACGCACATAATGTCAAATTAAAGATCAATAATTGATATGATAATATAACCAATGTTAAACACTAATAAAAACACAATATTTAATTTTAAAGGAATAATTTACAATTTAAATAATACCTTGTACGTATAACTATATAACATGTTTGTTGAAACCTCTTTTAAACCACTTCCAATAATTGTTTCCCACAGAAAATACTATACTAAGCCAAAAAATAATACCTTAAACATGAGAAACACATTTATATATTATTTAAAAACATTGAAGAATCAAATGTATTTCATCAGGAAGGAAACAAATAGTAACACCTACCTCAATAGACTGTAGATTTGTTAAAACTTCAAGGGAATAGAGAACTAATCCCCACAAATGAACTTCCCACCCTAAAATTGAGAAATCAACTAAATCATCCAAAATCAACCCTTGGTTTTGGTCATGTGAGAAACCCACCAAGAAAAGACCAAGAACCAAGAGATAAGGGATATTTTAAGAGGAATAAAACCTAATACTCAAAAAATATTTCCTTATAGTCTGGGAAGAGCATCAATGGAGGGAAAATAACCAAAAGGAGAGGGGTTTTGGGACCCCTTCATGTAACAAAAATGAACAAGGATGAAGGGGGATTGATTTGGGGTAAAAAAAGAGTGGTATAATTAGAATTTCAAATTTTTAAGAATTTGGGATGATCACATGCTTTGGCCGCATTGTTTGAAAAATTGTGCACCGATCGTTTTCCCTCTACAGGAGAAGAGAGGAACCTCGTATGTTTTGGACACATGATTTCCCAAAATGTTAACCACTCGTGCTAAATGAAATTTCCAAGTTATATAACAAAACTATACTCTTGTCGCATGGTTTTCCAAAGCACAATCAATCCATATTTCATGCTCCAGGTCCCAAACCTCACCTGCATAGTTATATGGGTGAATCCACACTTTTTTTCGTAATAGTGTGCTACCTGTGCACCCCTTTCTACCAAGCCCCAAACTCCCATTATTCAATACAAACACCAAAATTCAAACCAGGACTCAACCCAAACCTTAACAAAAGGATAAAATATCCCAAAATGAATAAAATAAAAGGATTTACATGGTCTAGGTATGGAAATTCTACCAACCAAAGAAAATTCCCCCCCCAGAAAGTCACCCAACCTAAAGATGAACAAAACTTGGTCCCAAATCAAAAATAAAGTGAACGAAACAATAATCCTCGGGGTGACATTTTAATCCAAAATTTACACCCAACCATCTATATAGGAAACCAAAACATGATGAATAATGGAAGAACATGAGAGGGTTCTCCCCACCCCAGTAACTCACCTAAAACCACCAATATTAAAACACTAAACACGACGACATCAAAACAGAAACTCCAACCACTCTACTCTGGGTCTTCTAATGTGGGAACTCCCAAAAATGAAGTTATATAATATCTATAAACAATCCAAACAAAATTTCAACATTAACTAGAAAATTCCCACACAAAAAATTCCCCAAAACTAGGGGAAACCCACAAAAGGAAATCATACCCAACAATGAACCTGATCACAATCCAAAAAAATAAATTTTCATAAGAAATAGAATCTCCAAACAGATACAACTAGAAAGAAGAAAGTAATTCACAAAAGTATAACCATTTAAAGATTCACATTACGACATAGAAAACCACTTAGACTATGATGGATCAAGTTCATCACACGTTTACATAAGAAATATGAACTTACAAAATCAGTAAAAACTACAACAATGAACCTTCAAACTCCCCCCAATCCAAAATTGGAGACACATACTGGGAAAAGTTTCCCCACACCCACATCAATTCCCTAACTGTGTAGGAGATTCACTATAGGGCCTATGGAAGGATCCCTAATAGCTTAAGCATCTATTTTGTCACAGTCAAGAGTTGACATCCTCCAATCAAAGATTCTTCTGTAGCAAACACCTCCTGCAAAACTTATCCAGGTGACCCAACATCCACAATGATGGAAAGTATTTGAAGGATTGTCACAAGATGGGTATGAATGCCCAAACAAGCCACACTAGTGTAACACAAGTGAGCAGTCTGACAATCTGGGAGCTAGAACCAAAGAAAGATGTTTTTGATAAATTGGCTCCTCTGGAAGACACCTCTAACCAGATGGGGAAACTTCATGATTAGAAATAGATATTGTATTACCAACTTCTCGAGATCCAAAAAAAAACTCAACTAAGAAGTCTTTATCCACTAGCTTCTTGAAACAAAGATCCATGGAGGAGAGGGATCACTACTTGATCTCTAAATGAAGACCTAAAATTTTAAAAGAATCTTTCCTTAGATTATGCAATGCTATCTTATAATAGAAAGAAACCAGCTCTTAGAAATGTTTAACATAAGACTTCATTGTCTACTAAACTTGTTGAACACTCATTATCTCTTCCACTTTCTTCTTCTTCACTTCCTCAAGTAAAATCATCAAACAAAAAACAGACTTGAACACTTCCCATGTCATCCTGACTTTCATTGATGATGGAGTAATCAACTTCAACTGGTCCAAAGTTATACCCGAAAACAAACATAGAATAGTACAGAATCTAACATCTTTGGGAGTTCCAAATGATCTGAAGGTGCACTCAACTTCCTCAATCCATTACACTACCTCTAATATACCTTGATCAAAAAAATATGGGCAATATACAAGAAGAACTAAAAATTGGGCAAGACTCACAATAAATTTTGGGGAACTTTATAGGTAGCATATTATGAATAACATAAAGAGAACAAAACCAAAACAAATATCAAATGAATGAAATATTAAAAAAACACCCCAAGACAAAACAACAGATTCACGAGACAAAATAATACAAGAAAAATCTAAAATTATCTTTTAAAAACCAGATTTTTTATTTAAATTTTAAAATCACATTCATTCAAGGCCACTTACCAACTATCAAACCCCATTTTTCAAATCCAATTCATACATAAAATTATTATCCTAAAATAATTCTCATGCTCTAAAGTTATTTTACATTTGAAAACCCTTTTTTTTAAAATCATTTTCCACTTCAAAACCAACCCACAATGACCAAAATCAAACCAAATCACAACTCACACAAAACTAACCGGATAATGAAATAGTGTACTTTCATAACTTAGTGACATGTTTATTGGGCCATGACCCAAGTAATTATAAAATAATAAGAGGAACTTGAACCCTACACTCAAACTCGCGATGGGTAACTACTCCATGTGAGATCACAACATGAAACTGGACCACCTACATTGTTATTCCTCAATACAAAACAAAGACAAAAGACCCGACTACCCCTAGAAACTCGAGGATTAGAATGCGCAAGGGTTCATGATGTTGTTCTGGCACCTACCTATCATGTCATCATAGTCCTAGACTTCAATGTACCTAACACCCCTAATAGAACAAGGGCCTCCTCTGATACCATTTTTTCATGAACCATGTTAGGATACCATCAAACCTAACTTCCAAAACAATTCGAGACAAATCTCTAAGGGAGTTCCAGATCCCCCAAGGCTGGAAAAATTTTCAGGCAATAAATATACTACAAAGGGAATGATTTTTTCCAATAAAAACATATCAAATAAACTAAACCTAAACACGTAGAAATAAACAAATAACTAATCATAAATAAATATACAAACTGATCCAGGTAAAAAAATACAAATGAACAAACCAAAAACATAATGAAATGAAGGATAAAAAAACTAAACCAAACTATGGAAAATACAATCTCCACATGACCTCATGGTCACCACCATCCACAATCTAACATGATACAATGTATGACCAAACTAGAAACCTTCACCTGCAAAATAACTCAGGTCAACTAACACCGAATGACACATGTAGGGTGTGGGCATCACAACTCAGTAGGAAATCACCAAAGAATCCATATATTTCCTTTCCTAAAAATATTCCACTAACACTAGTTTGAAATAAATATTTAAAAATATGTTTTTCTCATTTTAATACACAAACTCAATTTTACCTTTTTCAAAAAAATACACACCATATCCCCATTTTCAAAACAGATGACCATTTTAAAAATAAATCTCAAATAAAAAACTAAACAAAAAAATACCATGATATACAAAAAATGGAGAACCAACTTAAAAATTAAACAAATTGTGACAGAATATAAACAAGTACATATAGATAACAACCATGGGAATTTCCTAAACATACCTAGAGTGATCCTTGTATGTACTCGGTCTAGACTCACCATCCAAAATATAGTGCAACTCCATTGGAAATAACAAACATTATATTATAACTACTAGTCTAGTGGAACATCCCATCAAGCCCTATAAAGTCAATAGGGGTACCAACCCATCTAATCAGGGTAAAAAAGAAACAATCACTCGACCCTCTAAAAGGATCCTAGGAAACCCATGGTAATAATATATGGTCAAAGGAGGAGGCCCTCGCATGTGTGACTCACCTTACCTACCACCACTGTACCTGCTTACCCCAAACACCAAAACCTCTCATACAATAACCCACATCAAGAGATCCTCCAGAGGGGTTCCCATTTTGTAATAATCCTTTCACAAGTTCCAACAAGTTCATCACATCACTTGATCTTTCCAACCATTTCTTAAAACCTATTATGATTCCGACCAGTCATTTGTACTTCCAAAACCATGATTCATTTCCAAAACATTATAAAGTGTCTATTGGTCCATTGATACCATCAAATACAATATATTGAAAAAATGATCCAAACCATTTTCAGAACAACATTAAACAATACTTTCATGTGCATGATTCCAACAAGGACTTTACATTCCAGATCCAATTTCGCTTCTAACACCATTTCAAATCTAGGGTGAATACACTCAAATACAAAAAGATAAAAAATTGTCTTTTATACAATTTAGGATCCAATACTCTTTCAATGTACCAAATGGTCTATAATTTCAAATATATTTTGAAACAACTTTAATGTCATTATAAAACCAATGGATCATTAATAAAGCATTAAAATTTTGAATAAAGAATGAAGGAGGAAGGATAAGTGTTTTAAAATCATGTTTTATGAGTTGAACAAGTTCATCCAACACCATTATCATTTGTGACCCATCGATGTGTACACCCCAAACACACATGGATGTTCCCACATATAATGTAATGTCACATGTATCAATGAAATTACCCAATTTTTTTTAATGTAACGAAACATGTTCTAACACCAACAAAACAAGCCATACATAAGCTCAAAACCATAGAAATCATCAAACCACACACATAATGTCAAATTCATGATAAAAAATGATATCATGTCAGAAAAAAAGTTAAACACTACCCAAAACACACAATTTCTTTTTAAAAGAACAATTGAAAATTTAACAAATACCTTATGTGCATAATTATATATATTGTTTAAATATACCTATTTAAAACAAGTTATACTTAAGTTTTAAAAAAATTCCAAACTAAGACAAAAAATCATTCCAAATCAGGAAAAACACATTTATATATAATTTAAAAATACCAAATAAAAAAATGGATTGCATCGTAAAGGAAATGGACGGAAGCACATAACTTAATAGAGTGTGGATGCGATGAAACTTTAAGGGAAGGTAGAACTAATACCCATAGATGAACATCAGACCCTAAAACAAAATAAATAGACTAAAATCAGTAAACCCTAACCCTATGGGTTTTCCTAGAGAGAATCCCACAATTAAAGGACCAAGAACCAAGGGATAAGGGAGAGGAGAATAGGGAAATACTAAAAAATCAAATAATCTTGGCTTAGAATCTTGGAGGATCATCATAGAAAAGAGGAGAACTGAAGGGAGAAGGTGTTTGGGACCCCTTTGGGCACCAAAAATGACTAAGGTGGCAGGGTTATCGATTTTGGGTTAAAAATAGTAGGTGTATAATTGTAATTTCATCCATCCAATGTTGATATTTTATTATATTAAAGGAAAAATGAGGGTCGTGGCTCGAAACAGATCAGGTAGGTCTGAAATAATGCAAGCCTAAGGAATCCTCGCGACCAAGCTAACACATTCAGGGGGAAGGGATCCAATACAACTAAAAACAATGTGAAGGTTGGCCGGGGATGCCCAGGATGCCAGGAAGTCTACGACATTGTTACCTTCTCTCCACGAGTGATTAAGACAAGTGTCACCTTGTAGAAAGATTTTGCAGTTGCGAATTAAATAGGAGGCAGTCCATGGGATGATAGAGGTACCTTGAATTGAGCGAATAAGAGTCATTGATTTAGTTTCCACTTGACAGATAGGGAACCCATGGGCGTGACACAAATCCAACCCTATGAGCAGAGAGCTAGCCTCATCCCTGAGGGAATCACCCAGACCATATGACAACCCTTCTTTTATTACAAACTTAAACATGATTAATTACATAAACTATTCAGTTGATACAACATGGATGATCGAGAGGTCAAATGTCTTTGGGGATTAGGATCATTGCATAACAACTTAAAACATTAAATAAAACATATTTATTGAATACTTCCTTTACATGACCACTACATTCCCTCATACTTAGCATTGCATGGGATAACCTGAGGACATGCATAAGAAAGGGGTGAGATATAAATCCCAGTAAGGGAATAAACATGGAATACATGAGGAGTAAAATACATGTTAGAAAATAGGCATATCAATATATCACAAGAGAAACATGAACATAAAGGCATGATAAAGCATTGTAATCATAACATGGAAATGTGTCAACAACACTTAACATGGAATTAGAATGAGCCAAGGCTCATTGCACATAGAGAATGAGTAAATCCTTATTACACATGAAGCACGAGTAAACTATCATTTAACATGAATTAGAATGAGTCAATACTCATTGCACATGACGTATCATGATACTATACTTTACCCAATGCATTTGAGCGCTATAAGGGCACACCCTTCTTAAAAATTTCATTTCATGCATAAATGTGCCACATGGATCATAAAACATGGATTCGTAAAAAATAATCATTTATTCCACGATAAAGGAATGCAGAATTCATAATGAAACTTTATAATCAATAAGTAAATATGAATAAAGGTGAATACCCTTGATAGAGAAATGGGTATGGTATTCACTACAAAATAGCATTGTCTTAGAAAATCGGTGTGATTTCGACAGCATAACGGCGTGACAAAAGAATTCATAAAAATGGTTGATTAGAGAAAAAGGGGTTCCTCATCATATTTAAATGTAATGGAAAGTAAGGAGGTCATATATATACATATACCAACAATTTTAATGGAATTTAGATTGATGATACAAAAGTATTTCTTGAATGTAAATGAGGAGAGAGAAGTTCCTTTCGGAATTTCAGCATAGTAATGGGTGTACATGGGAGGCATTTAATGAGAGAGAAAGGGGCATCCCATAATTAAAACATAAATAGGGCAGTATGAGGAAGGTGAAAAACCATACCCCAACATTCATGATTGAAATTAAATGGGAAAAACAACTTAAAGAAAATTGGACAAAAATGAGAAATGTGAAAAAAACCCTTACTTGGAAGTGTGCTTCCAAAGGCTTGAGAGAGGCTTGAGAGAGGCTTCTTGGGAGCTTGGGGCACCTTTTGAGGATTCTAGAGAGAGTCGGGCCGAGGTTGGATGAACTCCAAAGGATTTGAGTGAGGAGGAAGTGGGAGGTTGGGTGGGTTTATATAGGAAAGGTGAGTGAATTCTTTATTATTTAGGTTTGGGACACCTTACATTAAACTAATCCAAACCACAAACAAGATCATGATTTTTCCCATGATTTTTGGAAATGGGAAGACGAAAACAATATTTTATATGGAAAAAGTCCTAACTTCTTAAAATAATTTGGTTTCGTATGTGAAGGTGAGTCACACTCCCATGGAAAATAATTAAAAAATACAAGATGTTTAATAAGTCTTCAGGGGTCCATTAATGCTTTGAAAAGTAAGTCAAACATACCCAAAATCACATTATTTTAATTTTAAAACATATATTGGCCGAAAATAAATCTTATAGTATTTTATTAAATCACTATTTAGTCATTATGATGTCATAAAACACATTATATATTTAAACGGTATTTAATTTTTACCCAAAAATTTGACTGTCTTAGAAAATTATGAAAAATTCACCATTGGATAATTTCAATATCCTAATTCCAGAAATATCATTTATTTTATCTAAATAATTTTCTAAATATGTTAATTTTCACTTTTAAAATAAAAACCGACATTTATCGAAAATTCACGAGTTTTGACAGAAATGGATTTCAAACCTTAATAAAAATTATAATTGCATTCATAAAATTATATGATCATTTATATATAATAAAATTAATTTAATAATAATGATAATAATATTTTATTAAAATATTATTTAATTCAAAAATCCCTTAATTTAACAAAAAATATTTCTTAATTAAATAATAACTAAAAACATTATTTGTACATTAAAAACTATTTACAATGTATCAATAATGACAAGAAGGTATATTCATTATTATATAAAAAAATAATATACATGAACATATTACTAGCGATTTGTTACATAACCCCTTAATACAGCCACATATGACCTAAGGGTAAGGTGTGCGATGGTGACAAACTCTTGGGGTGGCTCAAATAACATCGCTCACGTGGTAATCTCTATCAACTTCCACTTTTCCTGTAGACGGTCCCTTTCGAGCTTGACATGATGAAGCTCAGCTTGGGATTGGTCAAGGGTGAATCCCAAGGATGCCACCTCTTTTCCGAGCCCTGAAAAATGAGATTCCTAAGGAGAACTTTTACTGGATGAGGTTGTCGCTTCTTTTGTCTGAGTAAATTGGATTTGTTAAAGCCCTATATTTATACTAATCATGTGATCACTGTTCAACGACTATAAAAGTAACGGTCACAATTCTTAACATAAAACCAAAGAAGTTGACATTTTATATAAACGTTTTACATAAGGAGACATTTAACTAGATCAAGAGGGATTTTCATTAATGAAACTTTGGGTCGTTACAATATCCCCCCCTTATGAAATTTCACCCTCAAAATTTCCTTTTTCCCACACTAAAACAGATGTGGGTAACTCAGCTTCATCATTTCCTCCGATTCCCAAGTCACTTCTTCAAACATGTGGTTTTTCCACAACACCTTGATAAAGGGAATTGTCTTATTTCGTAGAACTTTTTCTCTAAAATCTAATATCTTCACCGGTTTCTCCTCATAAGAAAGATCATCATCTAACTATACCACCTCAGAAGAGAGTACATGTGAAGGGTTCAGTATGTACTTCCTTATGAGGGATACATGAAAGACATCATGTACTTTAGCCAAGGTAGGTGGAAGTGCTAGTCGATAGGCCACAGCCCCGACACGAACTAGAATCTCGAAGGGGATGATGTACCTTGGACTTAATTTCCATTTCTTTACAAACCTCATGACCTTCTTCCACGAAGATATGAGAAGAAAAATCATGTCTCCAACTTTAAACTCAGGGTATCATCGACGATTATCTGCATAACTATTTAGTCGACTTTGGGCTACCTAGATATGCTGCTGACTGGTTTTCACCTTCTCCACCATTTCCTTGACCATTTCTGATCCAAGAAGCTTACGTTTACCGACCTCATCCCAACACGCCGGTGTTTTTCACCTTTTCCCATAATGGGCTTCATATGGTGCCATTTGGATGCTCGAGTGAAAACTGTTATTATAAGAGAACTCAACCAGAGGAAGATGTTGATCCCATCCTTCTTTAAAGTCCATTGAGCATGCTCTCAACATGTCCTCAAGTTTTTGGATAGTCCGCTCGGATTGGCCATCAGTTTGAGGACGATAGGTCGTACTGAAGTTCTGTTCAGTATTCAGAGCATGTTGAAGACTCTTCCAAAACTTAGAGGTGAATCTTGGATCTCGGTCAGACACAATAGATAGTGGCACTCCATGAAGCCTTACCACTTCCCTGATATATATCTGTGCCAGTTGATCCAATGAGAAATCCTCCCGAATAACAATGAAGTGTGCAGCCTTTGTAAGACAATCCACAACAACCCAGATTTCATTTTTTCCTTTGGATGTACTTGGAAGTCCGGTGACAAAGTCCATGATGATGTTCTCCCATTTCCATTCTAGTATGGGAAATGGCTGTATCATCCCCTTACACTTCTTCCTCTCTACCTTCACTTGCTGGCACACCAAGCAATTTGATGTATATTCCGCGATCTCCTTTTTCATATTATCCCACCAAAATTTTTCTAGGAGATCTCGATACATCTTTGTGCTCCATGGGTGAATAGAGAATTTTTAACTATGTGCATCATCCAAAAGTTCCTTCTTCAGTTCCTGAATTGATGGAACACATAGTCTTTTCCCAAATCACACAATTCATTCTTCATTAACATTAAACTCCAAGGATTTACTCTTTTTGATAGCTTCCACTTTTTCCTAAATTCCTACATCATCATTTTGAGCATCCTTTAACCATTCCAAAAGATACAATTGAGCAATAATTTGTGAAAGGATTGATGATTTTCCCTTCTTTATGATTCCCATTTCCATCTTCATCATGTCTAATAAGATTGGATCCCTCTCAATTCTCATCATTGATAGAATCATTGGGTCCTTTCTACTTAGGGAATCTTCCACCTTGTTCGCTTTCCCAGGGTGGTAATGTATTGAATAGTCATAATCCTTGATGATCTATATCCATCTTCTTTGGCGCATATTAAGATCTTTCTATGTGAATATATATTTAAGACTCTTGTGGTCAGTATATATCTCACATTTCTCCCCATAGAGATAATGCAACCATATTTTCAAGGCAAAGACCACCGCCCCCAACTCCAGATCATGCGTTGGATAGTTTTTCTCATGTATTTTCAACTGCCTTGAGGAATAGGATATCACTTTATCATTCTGAATTAGCCCACAACCTAAGCACTTCTTCAAAGCATCACTGAATACCACAAAAAGTTCCCCATTTCTGGGTAAAGTGAGCATGGGTGCAGTGATAAGCCTCTTTACCAACTCCTTGAAGCTTTCATCACATTCATCACTCCAAGAAAACTTTAATCCCTTTCGAGTTATCTTGGTAAGAGGGTTAGACAATCTTGAGAAATTTATCACAAATCGTCGAAAATATCCAGCTAACCCCAAGAAGCTACGGATATCCGTTACCGATGTTGGCCATGACCATCCCTCAATTGCATCTCTTTTGGAGGGATCCACAAATATCCCATTGCTTGTGATGATATGGCCCAAGAATGAGACATCCTTCAACCAGAACTCACACTTGCTGTACTTTTAATAGAGCTTATCCTTGCGAAAAGTCTCTAGTACAGTTCTTAAACGCTCCTCATGATCCTCCATGGTTTTGGAGTATATTAGAATATCATCTATAAAGACTACCAAAAACATTTCAAGGTAATATCTAAAGACTCTATTCATCAAGTCCATAAATATTGCTGGATTATTAGTGAGTCCGAAAAGCATTACTATGAATTCATAGTGCCTGTATCTTGTATGAAAAGAAGTCTTGGGGACATCTTCCTTCTTCACCCTTAATTGATAATATCCCGACTGCAAATCTACCTTGGAGAAGTATTGTGCTCCACGCAGCTGATCAAATAGTCATCGATCCATGGAATAGGATACTTCTTCTTTATCATGATTTTGTTAAGTTCACGATAATTGATGCAAAACCGCATTGACCCATCCTTCTTCTTGACGAAGAGGACTGGTGCACCCCATAGTGAAGCACTTGGGCGTATAAACCCTTTACCCAGATTCTCCTATGGCTGTTTCTTCATATCTTCAAGCTCCATGACAACCATTATATATGGAGTCTTGTATATTGGTAGCACCCCTAGTATATGTTCAATTGATAATTCAACATCTCTTCTAGTAGGAAGACCAGGCAGTTCCTCGGGAAACACTTTAGAGAATTCCCTCACAAAAGGCATTTCTTCAAAGATGGTTTCTTACTTCGACTCAATCATATGATCCGGATATGCGTGCTCATAGGGCAGTAATATCCATACTTGAGATGATGGAGCTAAATGAGATTCATCTTCCTTCTTACACTTGTAAAGAATCTGGGGTCAATTCTCTATAAAGAGTGTGATTTCTCTCTCCCAAAAATTTATGTTAGCTCTATATAAGGAAAGCCAATCCATGCCAAGAATTGCATCAAATTCCACCAAAGGGAGTATGAAGATGTTCTACGGGAAATTCAATGCACAGATTATAACAGGGGAGGACTTATATTCATGGGATGTAATGATTTCCCCATTTTCTGTACTCACTGACATCTTCACTTCCATGATTTGTGGTGGTACTGGGATTGTTCTACTAAACTTTTGAGATATAAAAGAATTCATAGAACCTAAATCAAAAAGTACGTTCACTATTCGTGAATGAATAACTAGCGTACTTGTCACCAATGCGTTTTCGGGGTTTGCTTCGGCAGAAGTGATGGAAAAAGCTGTTCCTTGCTGCCTTGGAGGTTGTTGGTTGCCTCCGAAAACCCTTGGTTTAGGGAACTGATTTGAAAAATTCCCCAGTTCTTTGTAGTTGTAGCAATGAACAACGTGTTGAGGTTCGAACGAAGCATTCCTCTCCTCTGTCACAGCCATGGGTCTTTCATGCCGACAGTTAACAGCTAGGTACTGTTCTCTTCCACACCTAAAGCATTTCCTCATCCCCTTAAGGTAATTTCCAGGGTGCTTCTTTACCCACTTTTGGCAAGTGGGGTGCTAGATCATCTTAGCACCGTTGGATTTCTCCATCGAACTGCCAGCATTGATGCCCACCTTACACTTCTTGTCCCCATGATACCCCTGTGATTCCTTGATCTCCATTTCGACCTTGAGGGAACATCAGACAATTTCCTCATAGCTTTCAAAGTCATGGATCACTAATTCTTTCTGTAGGCTAGGCTTCATCCCACCAAAGAAGCAGTCAACCTTGCATTCGGGGGTAACAACAAAGATAGAATCATATCGTGCACGCCTTTTAAAGTTTTCCTCATACTCTCCAACAGATTCTTCATCTTTTTTCTTGAGGGAAAGGTAGTCCCTTTCCATCTTAAGCCGGAGGGTACACAGAAAATATTTATCGAAAAACATCTTCCGTAAATCCTTCCATTCCAACGCCTCAATATCCTCCTCAGGCTTCATGTTTTTGATCAACGTCCACCATTGATCATCTTCACCCTCCATATGATAATCCTCCAGGAGAACCGTCTCTTGTTCAGAACATTGAAGGATAGAGAAGATCTTTTCAATGGAGTTGATCCATTGTTCAGAGATCGTGGGATCGAATGATCCACTAAAAGTAGGATGCCTTTCTCTCATTAATCTCTCGATAGAGACTTGTTCCTTCTTAGGAGGGGTTGAACGTTCCTCTTGACCTGTGTTTCTATTGAAATCTTGAGTTAGCTGAGAGATAAGCATGACAAAGTTCGTGATTCCCGCTCCCATTGGATTGGGCATCTCATTAGTACAATCATCACACCGATCTTTACATCGGTTGTTAGCCCGAGTCCTCCTATTACCAGCCATTGGCTGGAATAAAAGGAAAGTTATGGGGTAACATATAAAGGGTAATCCAAAGAAAAAAGTTTATGACTTCTAAATAAACTTTTATTTCCTTAACTCATGAGTCGATAGGCTTTAATCTAGGATTTTCATGATCTAACTTCTAACATATATTCTTAGGGGATTTTTTTAATTCCCTTAATAAGGGATCATAATAAGCTTGTGAATTTATCAAAACATATCCCCCGGGAATGTCGTAACCAAGAGTGCAGCAAGGCCCATTGTCGTGCACCAGTTCCCGTTCGAGTCTAGCTCAAAGCGGTTTTTTCGGGTTTTACCCCTAGGATACATCTGTGCCAGAGCCGCCTCTACCTGCTCGTATCTAGACAAGGATTTATTTTCTTGATAAACCACTTACTCAATACTTACCAAAACTTAGGGATGTTTTTATTATACAGAGTCTTGTCTCTAAGGCTTTACTATGGTTTTCTAATACTAATCCCAAAAATAACTAAACCTCTCTCTGATACCAACTATGAAAACCCTGCTTTTATTACAAACTTAAACATGATTTATTAAATAAACTATTCACTTGATAGAACATGGATGATTGAGAGGTATAGTGTCTTTGGGTCTTATGATCATTACATAACAACTTAAAACATGAAATACAACATCTTTATTGAAAACTTTCTTTACATGACCACTACATTCCCACATACTTAGCATTGCATGGGATAACCTGAGGACATGCATAAGAAAAGGGGTGAGCTATAAAGCTCAGTAAGGGAATAAACATGGAATAAATGAGGAGTAAAATACATGTTAGACAATAGGAATATCAATATATCACAATAGAAACATGAACATAAAGGCATGATAAAGCATGATAATCATAACATGGAAATGTGGCAACAACACTTAACATGGAATTAACATGAGCCAAAGATCATTGCACATAGAGCATGAGTAAATATTCATTGCACATGAAGCATTAGTAAAACCTCATTGAACTTGAATTAGCATGAGTCAATACTCATTGCACATGACGTATCATGATACTATACTTTACCCAATGCATTGGAGCGCTATAAGGGCGCACCCTTCTTAAGCATTTCATTTCATGCATAAGTGTGCCACATGGATCATAAAACATTTATTCAAAAAACATAATAATTTATTCCACAATAAAGAAATTTGGAATTCATACATGAAACTTTATAATAAATAAGTAAATGTGCATAAATGTGAATACCCATGATGGAGAAATGGTCATGGTATTCACTACAAAATAAAATTAGCTTAGAAAATCGATGCGATTTCGGCAGCGTAACGATGTGACATAAGAATTCATAACAGTGGTTGATGAGAGAGAAAGGGGTTCCTCATCATATTTACATGTAATGGAAATTAAGGAGGTCATATAGATACAAGTCCCAGCAATTGTAATGGAATTTAGATTCATGATACAAAAGTATTGTTTGAATGTAAATGAGAAGAGAGAAGTTCCTTTTAGAATTTCGGCATAGTAACAGGTGTACATGGGAGGCATTTAAGGAGAGAGAAAGGGGTATTCCATCATTAAAACATAAATAGGGAAGTATGAAGGAGGTAAAAAACCATACCCCAACATTCATGATTGAAATTAAATGGGAAAAACAACTTAAAGAAAATTGGAAAAAAATGAGGAAGGAAGAAAAAACCCTTACTTGGAAGTGTGCTTCCAGAGGCTTGAGAGAGGCTTGAGAGTGGCTTCTTGGGAGCTTGGGGCACCTTGGTAGGATTCTAGAGAGAGTATGGAAGAGGTTGGAAGAACTCCAAAGGATTTGAGTGAGGAGGAAGTGGGATCTTGGGTGGGTTTATATAGGAAAGGTGAGTGAATTCCTTATTATTTAGGTTTGGGACCCCTTACATTAAACTAATCCAAACCACAAATCAGCTCATGGTTGTTGCCCATGGTTTTTGGAAAAGGGAAGAGAAAAACAATATTTTATAAGGACAAAGTCCAAACTTCCTAAAATAATGGGGTTGCTTATGTGGAGGTGAGTCACACTCCCATGGAAAATAATTTAAAAAGACAAGATGTTTAATAAGTCTTGAGGGGTCCATTAATGCTTTGAAAAGTAAGTCCAAAAAACCCAAAATCACATTATTTTAATGGTAAAAGATATATTGTTCGAACATAAAGCTTATAGTATTTTATTACATCACTATTGGGTCATTATGATATCGTAAAACACATTATATATTTAAACGGTATTTAATTTTTACCCAAAAATTTATTGTCTTAGAAAATTATGAAAAAATCACCATTGGATAATTTTGACATCCTGATTCCAGAAATATCATTTATTTTATCTAAATAATTTTCTAAATATGTTAATTTTAACTTTTAAAATAAAAACTGACATTTATAAAAAATTCACGGGTTTTGACAGAAATGGCTTTCAAACATTAATAAAAATTATAATTGCATTCATAAAATTATATGATAATTTATATATAATAAAATTAATTTAATAATAATAATAATATTTTATTAAAATATTATTTAATTCAAAAATCCCTTAATTTAATAAAATATATTTCTTAATTAAATAATAACTAAAAACACTATTTGTACTTTAAAAACTATTTATAATGTATCAATAATGACAAGAAGGTATATTCATTATTATATACAAAAAAAATAATATACATGAACATATTACTAGTGATTAGTTACATAACCCATTAAAATAGCCGCATACGATCTATGGGTAAGGTGTGCGATGGTGACAGACTCTTGGGGTGGCTCAGATAACATCGCTCGAGTGGTAATCTCTATCAACTTCCACTTTTCCCGTAGACGGTCTCGTTTGAGCTTGACATGATGAAGCTTAGCATGGTCTTGGTCAAGAGTAAAGCCCAAGGACACCACCTCTTTTCCAAGCTCTGACAAACGGGCTTCGTATGGAGAAATTCTACTGGATGATGCCATCGATTATTTTGTCTGCGTAAATTGGATTTGTTAAAGCCCTATATTTATACTAATCATGTGATCACTGTTCAATGGCTATAAAAGTAACGGTCACAATTCATAACATAAAACCAAAGAAGTTGACATTTTATATAAACGTTTTACATAAAGAGACATTTAACTAGATCAAGAGGGATTTAAATTAATGAAACTTTGGGTCGTTACAGACCAAACCACCAACTGAAGGCCAAGACCACCGAGCCATGCGAATTATGAACAACGACCCCACACCTCATGAAACCGTTAATTTAGAAGCCATCAACATTCATCTTGAAGCCTAAATCAGGAAGATTCCAATGCCCCAATGAACTTGAGGATACACCCTTGAAGCAATAGAAATCCAGCTACTCGCCATGAAACACCGAAAGGAAGGAGCTCGTTCACCATGTTTAAGAAGCAACAACAAGTCAAGTGCTAGAGACCTCGCCCTAGATCGCAAGGCCAAATAGGAACTGACATATAATTGGAATTTCAAATTTTAAGAATCTAGGGAGCTATATTACTTTGGATGCAAAAGTTTTCAAACCGTACACCCTCTACTTGATAAGTGAGTCACCTCTCAAGGTTTGACCACATTATTTCCTATACCATGTTCCAATTGTACTAAATGTTTTTTTTCGATTCCATAACTGAACTAAATTATTACTGCATGGTTGGTCAAACTATGTGCAAACCGTGATCCATGCCCCAGGTCCCAATCCTCAATCACATGGTTACCTGGGAAAACCTTCATGATTTCCCTTAACCATGCACTACCTGTATTCCCCTTTCTAGCAATCCAAAAACTCACATTTTCAACAAAAAATCAAAAATTAAAACTGTCACTCAATCCAAACCTTATCTAAGGGATCTAAAATCAAGAAATGAATAAAATAAAAGGATTTACAAGGTTGGGTTGTAATAAACCACATAATGAAAATCATATATATGTGTTCCCCAAGATCATAAAACATTCATCTTATTATAACCCATGAAATGAAATGGTTTTCATAAAAAAAGCATATCATAACCTATGGAAAAGAGACAGGTTTCATAATAATTTTATTACCTCATCATAGCATAACCCGTGAAAAGAGAAGTGGGTTTCATATGATTCTTATCATGGTATAACCCTTATAAGAGAAAATGGTTTCATAAAAATATTTTCATCATAAACATAAACCAATAAAGGAATAATAAGAATGGTATCCTTTGATCAAGTCCTCAGTAAGGCATAAGTTACATCAATAGATGAAAACATAGATGGAGAAATTATTTTGATCAATCATGGATGAAATTCCTTGAGGAAAATATCTTTTCCACTTTAAAAAGTACTTTTTAAAACATAAATAATTTTGAATACCCTTTTTCATTATAAATAACCTTGAAAAATTATAAAGGAAGATTTAAAAATCATTTGAAACATTTTGTGATAAAAATATCCTTTCTTTTTTGGAAAACACTTTTTAAACCATAATAAATTTTGAAATTCATTTTATTTGAAAATAAAATTGATACATTATAATATAATATTCAAATAAAACAATGGTAATTATTATGGGAAGTTTCATTCATGTTGTACAAATTAAAAAAACATTCCTTTAACATTTTTGGTAAAACCCTAATGGGAATTATTTGGAAAATGACATGAATATTCATTTTCAATCATTTTTTTTAAAATTTATACATGGGTAAAAATGAATTTTATAAAAAAATAATGTGAGAATAATAAAATACATTTGAAAATATTTTTAGAAACCATGGTTTTGGAAGAAAAAATATTTCCGACTGAAAAGAGAAATAAAGCCATATTTTTTCTAAAAAATTACAATTATTTAAAGTACTAATGGGTGAAAATTTGATATGATTACTTGAAAAATGATGAATAAAAATAGGGGAAAATGTTCATGAGTTTAATTATAGATATATCATAATATTTTATCATTTGAAACATAATCATAAACAATCCTAATAAATAATGAGATTATAACATAAAATATTAACTACTTTGGTAACATTGAAATATAATCCCTATGAAATAATACCATTAAATTAAAAAATATCAATATTATAAATAAAATCATAAAATTTAATTTCAAATGGGATGTATATATTCCTCATAAAATAATATAGGTGCATAATAAAATGTATGTCTAAAAGAAGAAAAATTGAGACAAAAACCCTTACCTCTTTAGTAATATTTTCAATCATAATACACAATAAATGAGTGGTAAATTTTTATATGTCTCCCAGTAAAAATGAGAGACTAGAAATACCTTTAAGTCTCAAGTTACTTTATATATGTTAAAAACACATGTATAATAAATATAAATTTGTTATTAATATATTAAATAACCTTACACACACACACATAAAAACACACACACACACACACATATATATATATATCATACCATATATGATTTACTTATGTCCTTTTATTGCACATTTCTTTACAAATCCATGTTAAATTCACCTTACTATGATTTTTTATATCATCATGGTATAATAATAATTTAAGGAGGTGGATAAATAAGAAAATAAAAATTCTTAATAAATAATGTTACCTCTTCCTCTAGTAACCTCCTTATGTTTACACCAAAATCCTTCAAAGGTTGGATTTATTTGCAAAAAGTATTTTATTATGAGATTAGGGAATTTATGGAAGTTATTTTTTTTAGGTTTTTTATTATTTAAATGTAATTAGATTTGTGAATAAGTGATGGGAGTGAGTTCCCTCTTGTAATTGAGGAGGAGTGGCATTTTTGTAAATACACAAAAGTATTCCATAATGAGAGGTCACTCGCACCTCATGTAGATAAAAAATTTATAAAAAATGGTTGTGGGTGGGGGGGGGGTATCATATGTATGATACAAAAATACAACAAAAAAATATGTTTTAAACATATAATTGTTTATCTTTTTTTGTTTTACTGACATTTACCATTTTAATTTTCGCCACGGTTATTAGTTTTTTACCTAGATAATTTATCATTTAAGACTAAAATAAATTTTTTCATATTATATAATTTTTACCCATTTATTATAAATATTAACTATAATTTATAAAATAAAAATTTGACGTGTTGAAAATTAATTTTAACATAAGTGCATGTAATTATTGTAAACACTACTTTTAACTTTAATCGTGGTAATTAATTTTTATTATCTTTACTAATCATTTTAACCAAAAATTAAGTTCAAATTATTACTCAATATTAATTATTATTATTCCAAATAGTTAATCCATTTTATAAAATTCAATTCATATAATTGGTATAATTTAATTTATAATTAGTCCCACAGAAGCGATGAGAAACTGAGTTTTTAATGAGAAAGTATTCAAAAGATTATAATGTTTTTAAATCAAAATTAAATATGAAAATTATTAAAATGTAATAAACTTTATTAATCTATATATAATTAATATATTTTTAATTTAACAAAAATTTAAAATATAATTTATCTTTATAAGTAGTTTAAAAAAAATGCTATTTTAAATTAAAATTTAGTATTTTTCACTATTCATCAAAAAAATTATTATTTTTAGTAAATTATAAAAATTTCATCATAAGATAATTTTTTCATGATGATTTAAAAAATTAAATTTATTTTTAAAATAAATTTTACAAAATTGTCAAAAATTAGTTTTAAAATAAGTTCGTAAAAGGCTACAAAACTATTATTTCGAAAAATATAGTTTTTAAGCATATAATTGGATTTAATCATATATATTATGTAGAAAACACATAAGATGCATGTCAAAAATTTTATTGAATATATAATATATAAATTTAATTAAAGTCAATCCTTTAAATTGGTTTATTTAATTTTTAAAGGAAAAACTTGTTTGTTCACCAAAAAATAGTTTTGCAGAAAAAGATTTCTTTTTTTAAATAGTACTTATTTTAAATTATAATTAATTGGATATGACAGAATTAAATTTTTATACATGTGTAAATAATTCATTTTCATAATTTAGTTATTCCTATTCATACCCACCTTTCCAACGACTATATAATTACTATCATAATAAATAATAATATTTTACTCACGTTTTCTTTTAAGATCAGTGTTTCATGTAACGTAAGATAAGATCAATGTTTCATGTAGAACATACCAAATTTAGTGTTGCGTGTAATGCAAGCTAAACATAGTTTTGTGTGTAATGGAAAATATCAAAAATATAAAGTTAATTGGAAAAAAATATTTTATAAAATCTTTGGGTGTTACAGTTGTAGCATGCGTCCTTCCTTCAATAAACTTCATTGAATATTGAATCATTTTCCATTTTCGTGGTAAGTTTCTCTCTAGATGCAGAGTTATCGAGGGTGACCACCAATGTATCCCAACTATCAGGAAGCATGCATACTGTTTAAATTGGATTCCCTAGACCCAAGTGTATGTACACTAATCTCTGTTATATGTATCTAGCTTGATATATACATGTGTTTTTCTTTCCAAAATAGTGTTGATACTTCTACATACACTATATTAATAGTAATTTCCCTAGATTATGTGTCGTATCAAAGGGTTATATTAGTTCCTACACTATAATGAAAACCTGGAGATACCATGAAATTAATTTTAATGTAACGTCCTATATTCCAATACATCATAAATGTGGGACACATATGATATGAGACTATCAGGTTTTGGGGGATCATAATAATTGATACTTCGTATCATGAAGTTCACACTTGGTGACCTAAATTAGTTGAGATCGTGAGGTCATACCATCCAATAGGAACACTAAATGTTTTAACTATAATTGTTTTCTCCAATCTATGAACATCTGTATTGGTCTCCTGACTTGAGATCATTATCAATATGTTTCATTTGATCATATAGTTTGATGCATGGAAAAAATGACATTTAATTCAAGGGGAGGTATCTTGTGTTGGGTGTATCATTAGAGTTTTGACATTTCATGAATGATTAACATTTAATTTGCCACTTATGAGTTGAGGAGGTGATATCTCAAGCCTAGTTGATCTAGATGGTAGTACCTTCATAATTCCATGGCCATAAAAATTGATGGTATGTCCATTTAGTTATATTAAAAATTAATAAAGTAAAAAAGGATGATGTCATAAGTGTGCATAATTCATTATGAGATATCATATCATCAAGAAATTATATTATATAGTGTGTGTTTTTCAATTGGTTTTCACTGATATTACAATTCCTTATCTCTTTAGGAGTCTTGATAGGCTGTTAGACTCCACTATTGGTATATAAATATTATTAAAAATTATAAAGATAAGGTCCTAGATGGTCACACACAATAGCACATTCAAGATTCTTCCATATCCAGGCGAATAGTTATATAGGACATGGTGGGACCCTCCACTGGGTCTGATAGTTCTCTATGTTTTTTAGATCATCAATAAATAAATAAATTCATTTTTATTTGAGTATAGAATAATTGATTTGAATTTAGTTATTAAAAGTATTTATAAGTGGTTAATTAAATATGAGTAATAATATTATATGAATGAATATTATTTTAATATTTAATGTTTGTTTAATATTAGTGGGAATTATGGGTTGGGTTAATAACTCAAGTTTTAACACGTAATATATTTTATATATCTTACAAGTATGTGATAAAATATAAATAATATTTATGACGCAATTAGATTTTCATAATTAATTATTTATCACATATTAGGTGGATATTAAATATAAGGGGGTCATGGATCCTCTGGTGGGTCTTTTGAAAATCCATTATATAAGTGGAGGATAAGCTCATTCCATCAACTATTCATCATTCGGAATTGAGATATTCTCTCTCCTACTAAATCCTAAAGAGGTAATAACATGAATTGATTGATTGATCCAAGGGATCCTTTGTGGATAAAAAGAGCAGGATCATGGTGATCATCAGGATGTCGAATAGATCATTGGTGCAATGCCCTAGAAACCAAAATCTGATGAATGGTATATGTGTTGATTCATGATGTATATGCATAGATGATATAGAGGGGTTAAAACTTGGATCCTTTAAAAAAGGGTCACCGAAATCATACGAAAGACATTCATGATTCGAATCAAATGAGGTACAAATTCGGTTTTATTTTCTATGTTCATATTAAACCACATGAGATCCTCAGACAACACTAGGGTTTGGATCACTAGAGACGGGAAAGAATTATTTCTCAAGTGATGAAAAATTTTAAATCCCCAAACCAACAGATTTGGATTCATTCCCAAGTACCTATAATTTGTATTAGAGTGAACAAGTGTATTTTTTGAGTCCCAAAAAATTATTTTAGTTAAATTTAAGTATAGGTTTTGAAATTTTTCCTAACCTGTCTAATCGATCTTCGATCTAATATTGGATGGCAATGTTACATCCATTCGAAAACAATTGATGGATCAAAAGTGGTGTTTTTTTTAATATTAAAATTTCAAGAACATATATTTTATATCTATTAATTATACATGAAATGAATAAGACAAATTGATTCTTAAAACCATGTTATTTTCAATCCACAAACCGGCTAGAATCTAGCCACCAGATCTCTTCAGAATGGTGATCCATTTTTCTACCAATATAAGAATTGAAATATAATATTATATTAATATTATATATTTTTTGGATTTACCATAATAAAACCAAAATGAGAAGGATGCTTTTCCATAATAAAAAATTCCTTTATCCCTTGGTTTTCTAAATCCCTACCACTAGGCTTTAGAAAGAAGAAAAAAATGGGGTCAATAGTTTCTTCCCATGGAAGATACCACACAAGAGCCTCCTTGGATGCCACTCTTGTGAGACCCCCACCCTATATAGACTAGCCATGGATGAACCCCCTTGTCACACCCAGAAAACCACAACCAGGGGATGCCACCACCATCCTTTGGAAAAATATGGTGGACTGCCCTTTGCCACTGTGATGTCCTATGATGTCATCACCTTCTCTAGTAGGGACTTCTACTATATCCCTTGAACAATTCGACTCCATCCGCTACTATCTATCTGACCTTGAGTCTCCAAATCCAACCACCATCACCTCATTCAATTCCGCACCAGTGACCAGCCGACTACCTCCTTCAACTGAACAAGCGTCTGCCACGAGCACAAGCCATCATGTCCCAACCATTACACTGTTGTGTCACCCCACCGTCATTCGATCTGGCTGCCTCCCATTCAATGAGAGACCAACACTACCCCACTGAGCCGCCTCCCTCTGACTATCATCCTGACTCACCCTGGCTGTCACACGGTCACCCCATCCAGGAGGTTATCCCTTTCAATGGCCTCCCTTGCATTTTGTTAGATCTAATCCACCATGAAATGGGTTAGGATAGTTCATGCTGACCCAAAATGGGTCTGTGCAAGCCATTTTGGTCTGGAACAATACTACATGTGGTCTGCCTGGCCCGAAACGGGTTGGGAGGTTACAGTTCATCCCACAATTAGAATGGGTGGGTTTTTTCGGGGCTCATGATAAATTAATACAATAAAGAATTAGTTAATTTAAATTTATTATTAAATAAAATTAATTAGAATTAATTTTTGGTTTGATAATAATAATATTTTAATATTGGGAAAAATTAATTTAATTTTATAATTAAATTAATTATTTAATTAATTTAACTTTTGGAATTAAAATTAAGTTAATGATGGGACCAGAAAAAATATATTATTTGAAATTTAATAATTCATTT
Source organism: Viscum album (assembly GCA_963277665.1). Lineage (NCBI taxonomy): Eukaryota > Viridiplantae > Streptophyta > Magnoliopsida > Santalales > Viscaceae > Viscum > Viscum album. The sequence continues at coordinate 1,651,293,574 of OY728152.1, forward strand.
AATTAATTTAAATTCCTTGTAATTTAAATTTAATTTAATTTAATTTAATTACATATTTATTTATTTTTTTGATTTGTGTTGATCTAGTGACCTTTCCTGAATATATTTGGATTATTTAATTATTTATTACAACTACATGTGATTTTTGTAGTAAGTAGTTAGTAAAATGAAGGTATGCACATAATATTTTCATTCAATATGTATAAGGGCATGCACATCCAATTTATCTGTTGTATATTTCACTCCCTTGACCCCCTCAACTTTTTGAGAGTATACTTGTATAGTTGATGATGAAACTTTAAGATGTGGACCCTACCACTATGGGGTGGTACTCAAGATAAGAAGCAAATAGATTAGAATACGGGAGATTTTTAATATAAACTGGGACTCGATTTAGGTATGTTACCCCTAGGTCATGGTTAATCCATTAAATTTAAAATGGATCAACCAATATTAGATGATCAAGACCAGCCGAGTAATTATTTTCTTTGGACATTTTTTATTATTTTATACATGGTCATGTTCCTTATGATATCACATAAAATAATAAACATGAAAAATTTATAAGGTTTGACATATGTTTAATATTATTTTCAGCTTAATTATGAGCATAAAAAAATAGTTTGAACATATTTTATAGGAATTGATTAATTTTTTCAAGAAATAATAAAATCCCTCAAGGATATATTATTTTATAATGCCTTTCGTTCCTTAAATTAAAAAAGGATAGGTGTTTGGGATGCTCATTATCCATAGTTTATGTGTTCTCCAAATACCATGGAGTTCTTATAAGAATAATGGATTGAATTAACTAAATTTGGTAGTGATGGAGTATCCATTTCTATATTTCTATCACATTCGAGGAAAAGTGTTGAAGGATTCAAGGTTATGATTTTGATAAGATATGACTTTACTCAATGGATTAAGGAACCAATAGTTAATGTTGTTGTCAATCCTAGTGATTACCTTATAAATCTTCGAGTAGTATCACATATATATCTTGTAGACTATGAGGGGATTTTTTGAGGATCATTGACACTAGAATACTCAAATGACAGAGTAATCCAAATATAATTCCGAGGGATAATGAGGTTCAATAAAATTGTTGGAGACATTTAATAATTTAATAAAGAATTAAAAAATAAATGTTAAAAAGGTAATGAAGATAATGTACAAACTATAAAATTTATTTATTTTAGATAAAAAATGAAAATAAACAACACCACCAGAAAATTATCATTACAATCCATACTGGATAAAGAAAATATCATGAATGGCCATAACTTCTATGAGTAGTACATGTGCTTGTGCATAGTACTACACCCAGAAAAGAAGATTTATGGGATAGATTCTTCAATTCCTCATGAGGCTCCTCAAAGAGAAAGAAAGTAGGATAAAAGAAATTGAAAAAAGAATATAGATTATGTACTAGATGTATAGTATATCATGTTTCCATTTATGTCCAGTTAGTTTTAGAAAATGCTTAATGATGAAGATTCTTATAAGATGATTTCTCATGTTTAAAAGTTATATTAAGATAGGGAAATGAATGAAATGTATGAGATATCCAATTCACTCTAGAAGTTCATTATATAAGAAGTTAATCAATAAGGACCTCATGTAATCAAGATGATTGAGTTCATTTAGAGACTTGAATACGTTGTGTTCAAACTAAAATAAGAACAAGTGACTTATATCGATTTTTCCTCTTTACCATCAAGACTATTAACCTTCATTGTTAATTACAACATTAATAACATGAAAAAGTCTCTCTCAGGTCTTTTGGATTTAGTTCTCCAATATGATAAGGATATTAAACATACCAATTATTTAGTATTTATAGTGAAGATGCTGAGTAAGGGAAAGTCTAAGGGGTCTAATTATAAGTCCATTATAAAGACTTTGATGCATCAACCTTCTAAAAATACCAGAAGAAATAGGCTGGGTAATAAGAAGGATGATTTCTACTTTCTATGTTATAAGAAAGTCCACTAGAATAATATTTTCATTGCTATGAAGAAGAAGTAAGATGAATCTTATATTTAATGTAATTTTTCATTGAATGCAATATTTTATTATCTAAAATTTGTGTGTTAGATATGAAATGTATTTAACACATTTTTATTCAAATAAATAAACAATATATATTAAAAAATATTTCAAAAGGATAATTTGATATATATGGTACAAAAGGTATGAGTCTAGCAGCCTTGGTAGTGGGAAATTATCACCTAAATTTTCCCAGTGGTTTTGTTCTTATATTTAATAATCGTTAGTATGTACCTTTAGTTACCAAAAACATAATCTCAGTGTCAATTATAGACACAATGGGATTCTATTTCATGTTGGGAAATAAATGTTTTTCCCACTTATAAGGATAACATGTGTTATGGTATGACACGTCATAAAAATGTCTTGTATATTCATAGACATGAAAACCTAGTAATAAAAGTCAATTAAAAAAATAGTGAGCATGACTAATATAACACCCATATATGGAACATAAATATTGGTAATATAATTGAAAATACTTTATAGAAATTAAACCAGACTAGGTTTTTAGAATCGTTTGTGTTGAAACCCTTGGATGTATGTTATGCCTATTTATTAGGGAAAATGATAGAAACACCCTTTTTTGGGAAATGACAAATAACTACTAAATTAATGGAATTAATTCATACTGATGTATGTGGTCAATTTACAGTAGAGGATAGGGGTGGGTTATTATACTTTATTACTTTTATCAAGGAATATATTAGGTATGGGTATATCTATATAATTTGTTATAAGTCAAATTCATTTAAGTTGTATAAGGAATATCAATATGAAGTAGAAAACCATCTTGGTAAGATGATTAAGAAACATTGCATAGGCCGAGGCATATAGTATCTTAACCAAGATTTTATTAAACACATAAAGGAGTGTGGGATAGTATCCCAACTCACCCCTCCTTATACACCATAGTGGAATGGTGTTAGTGAAGGTATGAATATGACCATTCTTGTCATGTTTAGATCAATGACGAGTTATGAAACTCTTGCATTACCCTTTTGGGGATATACCTTACTAAACATGTCATATACCCTTAACCGAGTACCAAGTAAATTTAATAATGAGAATCTTTATGAGATTTGGTATGGAATAAACCCCAATATGTCACACATATGTGTATGGTGATTGGGGGATTTTATCAGGGAAATACCTAGTAAAAAATTGTCATCCTGAAGCATTAAACCGATTTTTATAGGTTATCCTAAAAAAAGTATATTACCTATATAACCCTTCATATAGAAATGTGATTGTGGTAAAATAAGTCAAATTTCTAGAAAAGGGAAAAAATTTATTATTTAAATAGAGTTATAAAGATACAATTCGATGATGTTGGTGCTCCAGATGCATAAGAGTAGTAAAGGGAAAAATATCCACAAGAGACAGTGGGAGATACAACTGATCACAAGACACATGTTTTGCATATTTCAAATTAAGAGGCTAGAGAAGAAGACCATTATGGTTTTATTATCACCAAGTTAGGTGACACATTACTCCTTAAGAGTGACGAGACTCAGACATACATGGAAGTAGTATAAGTTAAGGATGCTACAAAATGGAAAGAATCCATGTATTCTGAGATGGAGTCCATTTATCAAAATAAATTTTGGATTTTAGTAGACCCACCAACTTTTGTAAAACTCATTGGGTTAAAATGGGTATTCATTAAAAATATGGACATATATGGTAAGATCAATACCTATAACGAAATACTGATAGCGAAAGGTTTTAGCTATCATCAAGGAGTAGACTATGATGAAACCATATCACAAGTATCAATTCTGAAATCCATCATAATATTTCTTTTAATATCAAACTTCCATGATTATGAGATTTGGAAATCGGATGTCAAAATAAATTTTCTAAATGGTATGTTGGTTGAAGACATTTATATGACTCAACCCAAAGGGTTTATAATGTTAAGGAATGAAAATAATGTATGAATGCTATAAATATCCATTTATGGGTTAAAGGAGGCATCAAAATCATGGAATGCTTACTTTTATGAGGCCATAAGATAATTGGGTTTCATTTAGAATTAAAGAGAGTCTTGTTTCTATAAGAAGGTTAATGGAAATTCCATTGTTTTTCTTGTATTATATGTTGATGACATACTAATTATGGGAAACAAAGTGCAAGTCCAATAGTTAGTTAATAAATAGTTAAATGAATGATTCTCCATGAAATTATTCGGTGAAGTAGCCTATATTATAGGGATCCATATCTATCAAGATATATCTAAGAGGATTCTTGTGCTAAGACAAAGTACATATATTGAAAATGTACTTAAATGTTACAGTACGGAAAGAACAAAAAGTGGGTTGTTTTCAATGACACATGGTATCAATATCTCCAAGAAAATGTGTCCTAAAACACATGATGAGATTAATAGAATGAGTAAAATACCTTATTCCTTGGTAGTGGGATCTATCATTTATTCCACGCTATAGACTAGGTTTTATGTATCCTTTTATTTAATCATGATGGGAAGATATCAAGCTAATACATGGGAGATGCACTGGGTAGCTGTTAAAACTATTCTGAAGTACATGTGGTGTAAAAAGGATATATTCTAGGTATATATAGGATACGAGGAACTAGTTGTGAGAGGAATCATTGATGCTAGTTTCCAAATTGATCAGGATGATCTGGAATCATAGTAAGGTTCCGTCTTTTTCCTAAATGGTGTCTTAATGATATGGATAATCTCAATGAAACATATAGTCATTGATTCTATAGTATAATCCATGTATATAGTGGATTATAATAAAGCTAAGGTTGTAGTTTGGATATGATAATTTATCTTAGACATTAGTGTTGTACCAAGCAGTGAAGACCTTGTTCCGGTTTATTGTGATAATACTGTAGTAGCAATGCTTTCCAAGGAGTCCAGGTCACACTAGAGTATAAACAATATACTTCAAAAGTTTCATCTCTTGAGGAACTCTTTTTTGAGAGGTGAAATTTATGTTAGTAGATTATCCACCTAGGATAATGCGGTATACCCCCTAGATAAATACATATCTCATTAGAGTCATAATTCACAATTTAGTGCTATCGAATTATGGATTTTTAGTAGTTGTCTCTTGTGAAAGTGGGAGTGTTGAATGTGGGTTCCCTAGACCCAACTTGTGTATGTACATTAATATACAATATTTATGTAAAATTCGATATAGACATGTGTTTTTCTTACTAAAATAGTGTTGATAATTTTTCATCAACTTTATTTATGGTGATTCCCTTGGATGGTGTGTCACATAAAAGGTTTATAGTAGTTCCCATGTTTTAATTAGAACCTAGAGATACCCTGACAGTAATGATAATTTATTTTCCTATGGTCCATATACATCATACTGATAGAACATAGTTAATGTGTGACTATCAGGTGTTAGGGGGATCCTAATTATTGAGACTTATTCTCATGATGTTCATAATTGGTGATTTCTAGTTGTTTAGATAATGAGGATATACCTACAAATAGGAAAAACACATGTTTTAGGTATAATTGATTGTTTAAATATATGTACATGTGTATCTGTCTCTTTAATTGATATCTTTATCAATTTATGATAGAGAAAATATTTTCAATTAAATTTACATGGAATTTCATTGTTTTAAACCCACAAAATTGTTACTATATGATGAATTGCTTCATTTTTATGATATTGGTGTTATTTTGAGCTAAACAGTAAAAATGCCCATTTCAGATTTTTAACTATTTTAAATTATTTTGTAGTTTGGTTATGACATCTTCTATACTAATCCAAATTGAAAAATTCTATCTTTTCCAGATTCTACACATCTAGGGCTTCATTTAAAAATTTTTAACAGAAAGTTTAATGCACAATATGGAAGCTCAAAAAAAGCTCACAAGTTGTCTCAAGAAAACTATTTACAGTTCTGCTGATTTTTGATGTGAAATCCACAAATCATTATTTGGGGGCCCATTTTTTTGGAATTTGGAGGATGCATGCAGATGGTTTTGAGAAACATCTTTCATGAAGTAAAATATGTGGTAATTGGATGTTTTAAGGGTCATTAAAGCATCCTAATCTGGAGGTTTGCGATTTGTTGAGTCTGACTAGAAATAATAAATTGTGAGAGTAAAATGGTAATAACTCTCGGAATACTTGTCCAAATCTTCTGAAATTTTGAGGGAAACACCCAAGGAAATTATAAACAACATTCAAGAAGGGTGAAATGCGTGAAAATTTAATTTAATGAGGATAAAATGTGTCAACATCCGGGGTAAGAATTCTGGCTATAAAAGGAGGAGAGGTCCCCCTCTCAAGGCATCCCATTCTCCATTCTATTCTTTCAAGGCACCAAGGAGAAGATCTCCGCCGAGGGAGGCCGACCACAACTCTTCCAAATTTCTTTTTAATTTACTTATTATCATTATTTTTGTTTTTTAGTTCCTTCTTCTTCCCCTTTCAACTCTATTACCCTTCACATGGAGGGGTAAAACCTTTGAGTGATTGGGGAAGGTGGAGTTTCACTTTCATAATGTCAGAGTTTTGTGCTTAAATATAAAATCCTCTTTTTCTTTTGAATGACTTCTATTATCACTGTTTCTCAATTATCTTATTGCGATCATGTTTTGAGTTTGGTGTATTCATTATTAATAACTTTGGTTAACGGCATTTAGTCTACCTCCGCCTAGTGCAATTTGTCTCGATCGAGCAGATTGTGTTAGGTGGTGAGTGTCTAGCGATCATTGGAACATGTGTGAAACTATTAAACTTTTTATAGAGTTCTAATGATCAAAAATTCATGATCGGGACTTTCCTTAGTATTTTAGGGATTTTTTATGAACTTCCACACACATAGGAGTGAATCTCATTTTTTTCTTTAACCAAGGGTGATTAATAACTCGATCGAGGAGTCTTTCATTTGTTACTCAAAAGGAAGAGAGGGAATATGATCTTTATTATTGTGATGACATTGAAAAAGTTAATCCTACCCGGACCCCATCACTTTCTTTATCCATTGGTGTTCAACCTTTCTTTTTATTGTTTGCTTTATATTTCAATCAAAACAATTTCAAAAACAACCTTTTATTATTTATTAAATTTAAGTGACAAACATAATTGATGTGCACTCCTCTCTGGAGACAACTTAGGTTAACCACTCTAGTAAATTATGACTTAGGTATTATTTGTATTTGTCACACCCCACGACAGGCACATGTCAAAACTTGGTGTCGATGCTGGGGAGGTAGTGCCAATTTTGTTTCTTCTTTCTTTTCTCTTTTCTTATTTTCATTTCAAAGTTGCATGACTAGAACCTAAAACACCGAACCTTGCCCCAGTGATCCTGAAATTTAATAAAATTTGTTGAATATGCTTAGAAACCTCAATTTACAACCTTAATTTGAAAATATTTCTCTTACAGACTCGAGTGAAACATCAAGTGTTCACTCCAAGCCTATCATCATGGCTGGAAATCAAAACCTAACCCTTAGAGACCTTTTTGCCCCACAATTCTTTAATCAGAATAATCAACTTGTTATGCCAGTGTTACAAAATGATTTTGAAATGAAACCTAACATTATTCCATTGCTTCCAATGTTTCATAGCTTGGTAGGTGAAGATACCAACAGACATATTAAAGAGTTCAAATATGTCTGGTCAACCTTCAGACCACGTGGACTAGTTGAAGAACAAGTTATGTGGAAGGAGTTCCTGTTTTCGTCGGAAGGAGTTGCTAAAGAATAGGTGTATGGTCTTGAACCTAGAGATGTTGATTATTGGAATGACCTGGCGAGATGCTTCATGCAAATATTATTCCCCACCTCTAGAAGCACATCCACCAAAAAGGAGATCTATGCCATCAAACAATCATCTGAAGAAACCCTTTACGAGTACTGGGAACGATTTAAAAATATATGTGCTAGCTTCCCTCATCAAGACATTGAGGATCATCACTTTCTTTTATTCTTCTATCAAGGTTTATAGTACAATGATAGGAACCTTCATGATGCATTATCTGGAGGTGCATTGATTGAAAAGTCACGAGAAGAAGCCAAAGGTTTGATTAAGAAGATATCTCAGAACTCGAAACAGTTTGGTTCAAGAGGTACTGGCACATAAGGTATACATGAGGTATGAACTTCTAATCTATCACACTTACTAGAAACTAATATTGAAGAGATAAGCAGTTTGGTGAGACATATATCCTTGAAACAAGTGGGTGACCATCAAGAACTGACTAAGGTATGTGGTTTATGCTCGTCACCTGATCATTTCACTGACCAATGTGCTGAAATACAGGGAGTGGAAACTTGTGCGAGGAATTTTAAGCAAAGGAAATACCAACATAATCAAGAATGGAGAGATCCCAACCATGTTCAATATGGGTTTGGAAATCAGCACAATCAAGCTTGACCCCCATTCCAGCAACAATTCCAAAACCCCCCACCATTTCAACAAAAGAAATCTTATAGCCAACCTTCTCACCAACCACCCACTTTCTTAAAACCCTATGAGAAACCATCAACTAGTGCACAAACCATAATTTTGAACCAATAGAATATATCTGATATTGAGGGGCTGAAAGATTCTATAAAATATTTGTCCACCAAGTTTGAAGGTCTCATGGAATTCCTAACCAAAAATCCTGAGAAACTTACTTCCCAAACAATCCCAAACCCAAATGATAATTTCAGCATGATAACGACAAGAAGTGGAAAATATATCTCACCACCAACATCCCATGAACCTGAAACAAGACCACCGGGGTTGAGGGAGAATGAAGTTGTAAACTTTGAAAATTATGTGAAAATGCATTGTGAAGAAGAGAAGAAAGAGGAGGAAGAGAAGGATAGGTCAAGGAAGAAGAGACAAGAAACACCGTTTCAAAGGAAAAAAAGTGAGAAGAAATACTTACCCCCTCCATTTCCATCAAGGATGATTGAATCAAAGAAATTTCATGATGAAGTAGTTCAAAAATAAATTCTGGACACCATCCCGAAAGTGGAAATCAATATCCCCTTACTTGAAGCAGTCAAACAAAATTCCAAAGTATGCTATGTTTTTGAAGGATATTTGCACCAAGAAGGGGAGACTTCAAGATAATGAAAGGATCAACTTGGGAAGAAGTGTCTCAGCCCTTATCACACCACAATTTCCAACCAAATGTCAATATCTAGGGGATTTTTCCATTCCATGAACCATTGGTTCTTTAAATTTCTATAATGCTTTGTGTGATCTAGGTGCTTCAATTAATGTATTGCCTCAATAGGTATACACTTCTTTAAATATGGGAGAATTGAATCCTACTATAGTGGTGGTCCAACATGCAAACAGATCCACAGTTTTTCTAGCAGGTGTTTTGGAAGATGTTCTTGTAAATCTAAAAGATCTATTGTTCCCACCTGAATTTTATGTGCTGACAATGGAAGAAGATAGGAGTTCATAACACTCACCCATCATGTTGGGGTGATAATTCTTAAAGACTGTGAATACCATCATCAATGTGCATGAGGGAACACTCTCAATGGAGCTCAGAGATAGTCGAGTGCATTTCAATATACTCGAATCCATGAAGAATTTGTCAGATATTCATTCATGGAAATAAATCTACCACAAAGAAAGAAAATAACCAAATAAAAATTCAGAAGAGACAACCTTTGAATTCATGGATAGTTTGTTAGAAGAGGCTGAAAAATTAAAATGAGGAGAAGATGTTGATATCAAGAAGTATAAACTCAAGGAGGCTGAACATGAAGAGATTATCATAGATCTCCGGAAGGAACTTGCTACAAAGGAATAAGAACTAGCCAAGAATAATTCAATATGCCTTGAAATGGAACATGAGATGAAGATGGTCAAGGAAACCCCCATTAAAACTATTGAGTGTAAAGGATATTCTCAAACCAATGGGAAGAGTGGATCACAAGAAAAAGAGGAAAACCCAAAACCAGGTTCGTATGGGTAAAGAAAATTGAGGGTCAATCTCCTGCCTCAAGAGAAGAGAGGTATTTTCAAAGGACACCACAACCCCTTAAAAAGAGTTATGTTCACATTGCAACAAGGAAGAAACAAATATTCAGAAATATTGAAAACCATTCCAGAAGAAAAATATTTTAGGGGTTTTGCTGGTGTTGTGGTATCTATGGACACAAATCATACTCTTGTTGGTACAAAATGTCTTTACCAGGAAATAAAAAAGAACCAGTGGAGGAGATCACACTCTTTCACCCTGAATACAAATGAAGAACTACCATGTCACATCATTCCTTTACACTTGATTAAATGTAGTTACTCTATCTTTTTGAAACTTAAAAAAATTCCAGCATTGAGGACATTGTATCATTTAAGTGTGGGGGAGGGAACCTTTGAAGTTTAGGATTTTCATTTTGTGTTTGTTTTTAAAAAAAAATTGCGTGTTTTCATATTTTGGTGTGTTTATTTTTTCAATTTTTGGAATTTTTTTGAAACTTTTGAGCTGAAATTATTATCATTACCATTTTTGAAACCCTTTTCAATGAGTGAACCGATCTATTCCATGAAACCGAGCTTAAATGAATGCTGAAAATGATTTTGTTTCATGTTTAATTCTTTGGTAATTTCATGAAAAGTAATCAGATTTTTGAATCTCATGCCACATTTCACTGTCTTTATCATTGAAATCACTTTCCTGTGAGGCTTCTGAACCATTTTTGTCATATTCTTTTCATTCACCTCACTTCTTGAGGGAACCAAACCATGCTTGTCTTAACCATAATTTGATTTATTCCTTTCAAAACTTGAGGGTTTGGGGTACATGTATTTTAAATGATTGAGGAATTTATTTGGTTTAATCCCCCATTTCAAAATAATCCCTTTCATTATGGCATAACTTGTCCATTTAATCCTTGTATCCCATAGAATCCATGAACAACCTGTTAGGTTAGCCACATTACAAGCCAATTTTTCCAATCCAACCTGCTCTTGAAGTGAAATTGCATGATCTAGTTGAACTTAAGTGTAGGGGAAGCTTTATTATGTTATGATAACTCATTTGGTGAAACTTTTGGGTGGAAAATAAAATGATGAAGAGATGTGTGTGCTGATGAAAAATCATTCTGTTAAAAGCTGTGCCTTTTCTGGAGCTTTTATGATATGAGAAGCTGTTTCTTTCTGAGATTATAATGGAAAAATAAAGTTGTGCCTATCTGGAGCATTCTAGAAAAATCATGTTTGAAGAGATTGAAATATTTTCTGCTGAAATCCTGAGCTGATTGAATGATGATGGAGCCTATTTTATAAAAAGGCAAAGAGAAGGAGACCATGTTTGAGTGAAAATTAGAATCTTGCAATTTTGCTGCAAAAAGAGCCAATCCCACCTTTTTCAGCATCAGAGTTTTTTTAAAACATCTAAATCCTACCAACCAAAAGCCAAAAAACATCCTTGCAAAGTCCTCATGAGAAAAACATGTCCTTGACTCACATCGGGTGCAGAAGTAGGAATTTATCAAGCATATGGTGACTCTTGTGTGAGTTTGGATGAGAAAAGCCTTGTTGAGCATTTACATTTCTGAGATGAGAGAAAATTCATGTGAGGTAGGTGTTTTGTGTGAATGGGATAATAAATGAAGTGGAAATATATTAAACAATCTAAAATGGATAAATTGAAATATTTTTTTTAATGAGGCATGATATCCTTTTGTTTCTTGATATGGATTTGGTAGATCTCATTGGTATGTGTTTTGGATTGGATTTGATTTGATGTTTACTTGTCTAGGAGTCCAAGTGCTAAGTGTTGGGGAATTGATAGAGAAAATATTTTCAATTAAATTTACATGGAATTTCATTGTTTTAAACCCAAAAAATTGTTACTCTATGATGAATTTTTTCATTTTTATCATATTGGTATTATTTTGAGCAAAATATTAAAAATGCCCATTTCATATTTTTAACCCTTTTAAATTATTTATTTAGTTTGGCCATAAAATATTCTACACTAATCCAAATTGAAAAATCTATTCTTTTCCTGATTCCACACATCCAGTGATTCGTTTACCATTTTTGGAAGAAAATCTAAATCGACCATATGAAAGCTTAAAAGAAGCTCACAAGTTCTCTCAAGAAAACTGTTTACAGTTCTTCAAATTTTTGATGTGAGATTCATAACTCATTATTTATGGGCCCAATTGTTGTGGACTTCGTTGGATGCACGCGGAAGGAGTTGGGGATCATCTTTCATGAAGGAAGGTCCACGGTAATTGGCCATTTTTAGTGTCATTAAAGTATCCTAATTTGGAGATTTGTGATTTGGAGGGTCTGACTGGACAAAGTAAATTGTGAGAGTAAAACAGGCATAACTCTCGGAATACGTGTCCAAATCCACCGAGATTTCGAGGGAAAACTTCCAAGGGAATTATAAAAAACATTAAAGAAGGGTAAAGCATGTGAAGATGTCATTTAATGAGTATAAAACGTGTCAACATCTAGGGGAAGAATCCGGGATATAAAAGGAGGAGAGGTCACCCCTTTCAAAGCATCCCATTCTCCAATCCATTATTTCAAGGCAGAAAGGGGGAGACCTCCACCGAGGGAGGCTGACTGAAAATCTTCCACATTTATTTTTAATTTATTTAATTTCTTTATTTTTATTTTTTAATGCATTCTTCTTCCCCTTTCAACTCTATTACCCTTCACATGGAGGGGTAAAACCTTTGAGTGATCGGGGAAGGGGGAGTTTCACTATTATAATGTTGGAGTTTTGTGCTTAAATATATACTCCTATTTCTCTTTTGAATGAATTCTATTATCACTATTTCAAAATTATCTTAATGCGATCATGTTTTGATTTTGGTGTATTCATTGTTAATAGCTTTGGTTAAAGACTCTTAATCTCCCTCCGCCTAGTGCAATTTGTCTCGATCGAGCAGATTGTGTCAGGTGGTGAGTGTCCAGTGATCGTTGGCACGTGTGTGAAAATATTAAACTTTTTCTATAGTTATAAGTAGAAAAAATTCCCAATTGGGACTTGCCTTAGTTTTTTAGGGATTGTTTATGAACTTCCATGCACATAATAGTGAGTCTCATTTGTTTCTTTAACCAAGGGTGATTAATAACTTGATCAAGTAATCTTTCATTTGTTATTCCAAATTAAGAGAGGGAATATGATCTTTATTACTATGATGACATTGAAAAATTGAATCCTACCCTAACCCCGTCACTCTCTTCATCCAGTAGTGTTCAACCTTTATTTTTATTTCTTGATTTATTTTTCAACCCAAACAATTTCAAAAACAACCTTTTCTTCTTTCTGAAATTTAAGTGACAAACATAATTGTTGTGGAATACTCTCTGGAGACAACTTAGTTTAACCAATATATTACATTTTAACATAGGTATTATTTGTTTTTGTCACACCCCACGATAGACACATTTCAATGTATTATATTTGATCGCATACTTTGATGTAAGGAAAAAACATGATATTTAAGTTGTGGTAAGGTAGCTTACGTTGGGTGCATCAATGGTGGTATGGAATTGGTTGAATTATTAAGATATAATTTTCTAATTCAAATTTTAGGAAGTGATATCTTGGTCCAAGTTAGTTAGGATGTAAGTACCTTCATAAATCCATATCCATGGTAGTTGAATGTTTTCCCATCTAGTTAGATCAAAAAATAACAAAGCAAGAAAGGATGATGAAACAAGTGTTTATCCTTCCTTATTAGATATAATATGAAAAAGAGATTATATTATAGAGTACTTGTTTGTAGGTTGGTTATCATTTCTATGAATATTCCTTGTCTCTTTAGGGGACTTGATGGGTTATTAGACTCCAATCTTGATATGTTGATATTATTCACTACTATTAAGATAATGGCCTAGCATGTCACATATAGTAGCACATTCAATATTATTTCCTATTCAAGTGAATAGTACTATAGGAAATAGTGGGGACCACCATGAGTTCTGAGAGTTTTAACTTATTTTTTCGACCATATATAAATAAATAAATTCATCATTATTCAATTATAGAATATTTGGGTTGAATTTATTTATTAAAAGTATTCACATGTATTTAATTAGATATGGGGAATAATATTATACAAAAAATATTATTTTAATATTAAAGGTTCATTTAATTTTAATGGTAATTATGAGTCAAGTTAATGAATTAGGTTTTATCAGATAATATATTAATTATATGATACAATTGTGTGATAAAATATAAATAATAATATTAGGTTTTAGTCATTTAGTGTGCATTAAATATATGGGGGTCAGGGAACCCTAACCAGATATTGTAAAAATCCACTATATAAGTGGAGGAGAAGCTTATTCCATCAGTTATTTATTAATCATAATTAAGAGTTTCTCTCTCCTCTCAAATCCTAGAGACAATATCTCTATAACCGAGCAAACAATCCAAGATCTCCTTTTGTAGATTGAAGGTACAATATCATAGTGATCTTTACGACATCAAAGAGATCATTGGAGCACCGTGATAGCACCTAGAATAAAAAAAAGGAATAAGTGAAGATTTGAGAAGTATCTACACATGATCTAATGGGTTTTATCATCAGATCCTTTGATCAATAGTCACCAGTGACTTGTGATATATGTGAATGCTTCAAATCAAATGTGATTCTTGTTTAGTTTTATTTTTTGTTCTTTGATTAAACCATGTAATATCCTCACACAATATCAGGTCTCAAATCATCAAAGAGGATGAAGTTACATCACTCTAGTGATGAAAAATTATAAATCTATATCTCTCTAGCTTCCATAGTGCACCCTAGTATCAACACATAGTATGTGGTTCTCATAATCTTCATTATACAAAGTCTTACTTACAACTGCCAATTTATTCACCGGGGTTTGGAACTCATTGGTTTGTTCATCTATAGATTTTCAACTTTGTAGTCAAAGTTTAATCAACCAATTTAATGAGAGGATATTTTATGATAATTATTTGACTAGTATGTATTTTCCACTTCATCCAAAGTCTATATGCACTATTCTATTGATAAACATAGTTTTAGAACTTATCATCAATCCATTAGTGTATTTGAACATTAATCTTCTTTTTATCTTATTCTACTCTTCCTCCTCAGTGGAATAGGGGTTGACTCCCTTGTTCTCAAAGATTATTTTAATGATCTTAACTCTCCAACTGGTTGAATATTGAAGAAAGGATAAATAAACATTGTGGAAGTTAGAAAGGGTATCATCTCAGATAAGAGTCATGAGTGTAATCATTCTATTATTGAACAATTTCCTTTTCAATCTAAGGATAAGAGATTTAGTTTTAATGATATAAAAAAGTGATTATCTGAATGTTGGGGTTTTGATGATTGTATATTGACATTATTGGGGAATGTATTATTTCATATTGTTTTCCCTTTTACCGCTCTAAAATACAGGGAATGGGGTTTTGATTTGGTCAAACTTAAACAAAAAATTATCTAAATTCATGAGTGGATCCAATATTTAATCCCTTTAATTTGATAAATTCAATCACACATGTCTGGATTAGGATTCGCGAGATGAGTGGGGTTTTCAGGAATAATAAAATTTTGTGGGATATTTCTTCATTAGTAGGAGTTATAATTAAAATTGATTGAAAAAAATAAAAGGGATAGGTATAGACATTTCAAAAGGATTCTAGTTGAAATTTACCTCAACCTTCCTTCAATTAAAATTGTTTCACAATTCAATTGATTACAAATTATTCCTACTTTTTGAGTATGATAAAGTCCATGAATTTTACAAGGTGTGTAATAATATTGGGACACCTCTTGAAATATGTTGCAGAGAATTAAATTGTACACAATGTGGAATGATACATAATTCTATTGAAAAAGTTAAAAGGAATCCAAAACATGGTTTATCAGATCCTACCAATGTCGAAGGAATTGGATATGAGAAAGGGGTTAATAGTGAGTAACTAGATCACAATCTAGTTTATTCCATGTATGAGATATGTGATCAGATAGTTATTTTTGGAAAATAATTTCAAGGAGTTCTAGGAGGGATGTGATCCTAGATCCCATAGTGAAGAAACTGAAAGGGGGGAGATAGAAAATGTTGAGATGGACCATCCAAAAGATTCAAGATCTACAATCAGATGAATCTGAATTTTCTATCTTTGAATTACAGTAGGATCAAGAGGATCTGTTTCACTCCTCAAATAGGAAAGGGAATAAATAACATGAAGTGATTTCAAATTATTCTACATGGATTTTAAAACCAAAATAGTGAAGAGTGGAGGAGCATCCTTTGGATTTTACATTGGATTTAGACACTTCTATTAACTCTTTAGTCAATCCGAATTACAATGTTTTGAGAGTAATACCTAAAAATAAGGCTTCAAGATCTATCCAGTAGGAGGATATTCATGAATCTATGGGTACCATTGATGCTATACGAGTTGAACCATATTTTATTTAGGTGAATGTGGAAAATATCATAGTAGATGGAGATCCTCCTACACTATGTCAAATGATGTTTTTAGTGAATAGTAATATGCCTTTTGTTGCTTGGTATCCCAGAAAAGGACTAGACATGGTAGAAAATACATGAACTACTCTTCAAATGGTAAAAGCACCTATTGTAGATGTAACCTCATTATCGCATGTCGTGGACATATATTTAGAGTAATTGGAGAAGAGAATCCTTGTTGATGTACTTTTTTCATTAAGAAAGGATAGAAAGTCCGAGATTTCATCTGTAGATGATGATCTAAAGGATGGTCCTTAGTTAGAAGGGGATCATGGGAGTGATAAGTTACTTATATTGGCATAGGGAAAAAGGTGGTGGATAATTATGGATTTCAATCCTCCACTTATCTAGATACTAATAATTAACAAGGACATAAGACTACATGTGATCATGATAAATGTACAATTCAAACTTTAGGTGATGCATTTTGGGCTATGAAGAAGTATTTAAAAACTAGTTAATTGAGGTCGAGCTGTGTTTCAAAATTCCTAACAGACTTTAGATGGGAAGGTCTTACCTTGATAGAGTTGATGTTATTTAGAACAAATCCCATATGGATTAGTTTCTTGATGTTAATTCCAAAGTTGGGTTTTTGGGAATTATGGTGGCCACTTTCAAGCCTTTTAATTCCTCCATTTCTCAAGATTCCCAAGTTATGATATATTTTTCAATTGATCCAAGATGTTTTTCTGTTTCATGCTTATATTCAACCGGAGGTAAAATAATCATATTATTTCTTTTGGTTATCCCAGTACAATCAACATAATACTTATTGAACTCAGTGGTGTTGATGGATTTAAGCATCATGAATAATTTTAAAGTAGCATTTTTTCCAAAACCAAAAGACCAATTTAGATAAAAATTCATATACAACCCCATATTTTTCATCATTCTTGTTGTTTTTATCCTTCTAAGGACTAATAAACCTTATTTTCATTATTCTACATTTTTTTTAAATGTAAAACCATGTTAGTTATTCATTATTCTTCAAATTAGGGATCACAGGTCTAAGAAGTAGGCCAAGGTTATTTTATAGCTAGAACTATGTCAGTCATTCTCCCTTCCTTAGGTTGGGTAGTATGGAGGGAATGGATCTATCTATGTATATGACCATCCAAAATTTCTCCCTCCAAGGAAGCACCCTTAATTATTTGTATCTTCTAAAATTTAGGGTTTAAGATAAAAATAACCCCATGTTCACTAGCTAATTCTGGTATATTGTTTATGTTAGTTTTAGTAAGTTGCATATTTAGTGCCATGATGTATTCATGTGAAGTTATTGAATTTCAAATAAAATGGGGAGAAGAATTTTTAAATACATTTATGTATCCCTTTTGAAGAGTAGAAAGTAAAATCCAATTGTTTGATAGCCTATTTATCCTGATTAATTATTCGAATATATTGATTTGAAGTTATATCCCTAGTGAGCCGAGAATCAACATCTTGTATTGGATTATAATGGGTATAAAAATTCCTAACCTATCCTATTTTTTACCATCAACCATAGTATTAAGATATACAAAATACATAACATCTGTTATAACAGGACTTCCATGAGTCACACACTTTAATCTAGCCTTCATGCATCCAAAAATAATTGAATTTCTTTTTGAATATTTATTTCGGGTTCTATAATAAGAAAAACCACCATCCTTTTAATATTTAGGGAATAAAAAATCTATGGTATAACCCCTTGAAAAGTTAGGAGAAAACAAAGTGGCACGTGTGTTAGAACCCCTAACTTGTTTTTTAATATGAAATAAATAAATCATGATAATATATTTTTTATTATTTCATTCCCCGAAAATCATGTGTCAATAATCAATTAAAACAGGTGCATAAAACTCACCACCAAATGACACCTCAAGAAAATACAAGGCTACTATCTTAACATGGGCTACTCCACAGTGATTTTTATTGGAAGACATTGCAACTAGACCAGTATGCATGTCACAATCCTGGAGCACGGTATGATATATTGCTTGAGTGTCCAAAATTATACCCTAATAGGATTAATCTTAATACTCTCTAAATATTTATCTCCAAACTAAAGGGAAGGAATAACCCTAAAGGATGGGGCTAAAACCTTAACAATGCCCTTAAATGAAATATTTTATTTTTTATTAAATAATGAGGTACCCCTTCCCTATGCCTACGTTCTAATAAAATCTGCCTACTATCTATATAGATTACTAGTAGGTTTATCCATATGATATTATTCGGAATAATCCCAAATATCCGTGTCTTTGGAAGAGAGTTCAAATTTGTAGGACTTCTTAACTTGAAACAGGATTCCACATTCCAGTTAGCTTCCCTTATACTTATTAAAAAGATCCTTAGATGAGATATAATATTTAACAATCATTTATGCCTCATCCCCATTTAGATTGATACAAGGTATAACATACCACATCTTAGCAATATGATATTTTAATTTCAATGCTCAATCATATGCCCAATTTTCATAAAATTTGTGTAACTCATGGTATTTGGACATACATCATTTGAATGGATAGTACACCTAAAAATACTAAGAAAATCATATAGACATTCAAATTTCATATCCTGCTCTAATCTAAACCCACAAAAAACCACAAATATAGTTTAAATGTATATAGAAAATAGATCAAACTTATCCAAACCCCTAGAAAATCTTCCACAATAGGTGATAACTATTTCCTTATTTATTTTAATGGGGGTTCCCACCATAAAAGAAATGACCCATAGGATTTCTAGGTGTTAGAAGAGCTATTTCAAATCCCAAATTTGAATCCAATTAGGAGTAAATAAATAGATTTGATAGGCCATATCAAATAGGGGGCCCCATTTATAGAGCCTCAAAAGACAAGGATTCAGAGATACTTAACCAAGACAGTATGATTTCAATTTCATGTCCCCATGGTGAAAAAATGTGGGAAATCCCCTTTCCAAAATAGGTAAACTTGTAGCCACGAAATAAACAAACCTGGAGTCATTGATTATGAAGATCATCATGATTCTGGTAATTTTTCACATACAATAAATATATATTAGAAATAATGGAATAATATAATTCATTTAAATGACCATCAATTATTTTGTGGTTTTCTACATGAAAGAAGTTGTGACATTCCTCATGACATGATTGTGAGTTGAGAGATAATTATCATTGGTATCCATGAAAAATCTATTCACTGAGGATGTTGCCACACCCAAGACCATATCATGACTCGAATCAACCTATGGATTCAATGGATTTTTAATATAGCCATAAAATTTAAAACCTCCAAAATTTTTACGCCCATGATTTTTAATTGAAACTAGGATAGCCTTCAAGGACTCACGGATCCTCGTACTGAGATCATTCCCCAACGATATGGCATTAGTCTCATGACATGACTTTGGATTCATAATAAGAACATATTTCAGATTTGAAAACCACTAAATATAAACTACCATAATATTGAAACCCCAGAAATAATTATAATATAGAGAGAGAATTAATCATTTCAGGAATCTCCATCGATAATAATAGTAATAATAATAATAATAATAATAATAATCATATATACTATTATCTGGGGGAATAATTAAGATAAACCATACACATGAAAACCCAGCCCCGACCTTATACTAGATATATCTTTAACCCACCCTTAAGGGATGATTACCCAATATATGAACTTCATTTATATATTATATTGGTCCCAGATCCCACCCATTTTGTATGTGTCTTGAAGGCCCAAAATTCCTGGCCTATAAGCCCTCCCACGTACCAACCCGTACATTCCCCTCCATTATAAAGCCTCATCCATGTGGCCAAAATAAATTTACCTTTCAAGATTCTAATAGTGCTCAATATCCACAATGCTAGTCATCATTATCAATATAGAGAATGTTCATGATAGCAACCTTCATGAGGTCATCCGACATCATAGGACCTGAGGTGCTCCCCTGAAATCATCAAAGATAGTTAAACCAGCTACACTGAATGAATTTCATGTGAGATGTGGACCACACCATTAAATTACACATGGTTATGACTTGTTTGATTTCTTCCAACTTATTATCAAATGGGTACTATGTGACCCCTCCATCCCATAGACTTGAAGGATTGGCCATATTCTACCCAGGGGGTAACCCACCCAAGAATCCATTTTATTACAAAGAGTTTTTTGAAGGCTCAATGGGATTGAAAAACCATTACATGAACTAAAGTCCCTATATTGCATCATTATTGAATAGAGTCTTCCCTCATGAATATGTCATCCTTCCCGTGTCATCAAGCCTGGGTCATCTTGCATCACCATTATTTTACATAACATTCTACTTTCATCCCGACCCATAATAATAATAATAATAATAACAAAAAAACAACAACAATAATAATCATAATCATAATCGTAATCATAATCATAATCATAATCACAATCATAATCATTATCATAATCATAATCATAATCATAATCGTAATCGTAATCGTAATCATAATCATATTGAAGATAATGATAATGATGATAATCATCATTATAACCCCCACCATCATAATTACCTTAATAAGACTCTCCAAAAGATATTACAAAGGATTAATAGAAAAATTACATCCTTATCCACAATAAGCAAAAACATAATTTATTTTAATATATTTTTATTAATATCATATTTAGAAATTTAATTTTTTATATTAATTTAATGTTACTAAAATTCCTATAACTATTCATGTAGAAGATATGTAAGAAAAATATACTGGATCATAGAAACAAAACAATTCCACATACTTCATAATCTACAACATTTTCATTCAATAAGGATTAGATGATAGTATATCATTTATTTTTTTATAAATTCATTATGTACTATTTAATTTTTAGAAAATTGTGTGTTATAGATTTTGAGGTTTAGGCATCTGATTGGTAGGTCAAAGATATGGGATGTGATACATTGAAAAGGTGGTGGATCATATGTAAATTATGATGTAAAGATAACATAAGTAATAATTCACACTCATGTTTTTTTACCTTCTGATAGAACTAATTAGTTCCAACTTTATATTGGAAAACATTTTCATGATTTTATGTCATAGTGATCAATCACAATATTCAGTACTCTTTAAAGTGACCAAGTTCACATATGTATTACTAAGAGGGGGAGGTGGGTGTGAATCAGTTATAATACTTTTAAAATTTCCATATGAAATTAATATCAATGATTGGTTACAATATCAATCCAATCACTCTTTAAAGTCCCACTCCTTCCCATATGAAACCAAATAATGTAAAAACAAGGAAGATGGTGATTATTACAAGGTGCATCCCAATGTGGGTTCCCACTTTTTATTACATTCATGTCGATACTGAGTCATTGATTTACACTAGAATACATGAGTGAATAAAATATATAATATCTCCCAAAAAATCCTAATCATGGATGATTAAAATGAAGGTATATCTCCTGAAAATCCCTTTCTATAAACTAATGGGTTCTTTATATTGGTTCTTACCAGGGTAGGATTTCTCATGAAAATCCGAAGTAGTCTCGTTATTTTTAATTTGGATTGGATCCTACCCATATACAGATTTCCTCTGACAAACCAAAAACATGTCTTCTACTACTTAAGTTTTCCGGTGATGTAACATGTGAGCCTTTTTCATACAACTCAGTCTAATTTTCACAATTATCAAACATTTGACCTCTATGATATATAAATATTGCAAAGAAATAATTACTCATGCTTATTTTCATTATTAAACATTGACATAGTAGTAGTAGAATTAGATTCTTCTATTCTTAATCGTATTCTATAATATAGATATTTCATAGGACTACCTCTTCTCCATTATTCCTCAACATAAGGCTTTGTTATTATGAATCCTGTTAGATTCTTCTCTCTCAGATGCTCTAAGATATTCAAAAGTAATATTTATATTAGTTTCTCTTATAATAATAGCCTCTCATTCATCTACTATATATTCATACCTATATATAATTAGGATGAAATTTTTTATATTCAATTATGTTAATATTTCATGATTCCTAGCAACTCAATATCTTCATTTAGCATGGATAATATTATCCTCCATCTTTTAATCACATTAATCAATATCAATATTAAATTCTATAAGAGAACTGTGATTATTATTATAAAAAATATTTCCACAAAATTCAT
This sequence comes from Viscum album, assembly GCA_963277665.1. Taxonomy (NCBI): domain Eukaryota; kingdom Viridiplantae; phylum Streptophyta; class Magnoliopsida; order Santalales; family Viscaceae; genus Viscum; species Viscum album. Next base: position 1,651,316,215 of record OY728152.1, read on the forward strand.
AGAATTTTTGATTTCATCAATGTTGATATTCTGTAATTCATTATTATGGTGTGGCACTTATCCTTTCTATGTGTATGGATATCAGAATTCAACCCCAAAATTGTCTGTTATATTATTCAAAAATTACAATATGGTGTTTTATTTTTCATCATTACATGAATTTATCTAATTCTCAATAATCATATTAAATCACATTCTTATTTTTTATGATTATTTCACTGAATAACTTGTCCTTCTATCATCTAATTTAATTTCAAGTTGTATCTTCTAAAAAAACTCCTTTAAATTTAATTAAAGGATGAATATTATAAAACATTATAATTACTTTCTTGTTCTTTAGTAAACTCAAAATTTACTGTTACATTCTAAGAAAAAGACTCTTACACATTTGAATCTTTTTTAAATTTCCACTTGAGTCCCAGAAAATGACTCTTAACTTACTTGAGAGGATTTAAGACTTTGAAAATGTTTATCTCCCTAATGAATCATATGAAAATTTAGATTAATATTTAAAATTGAAAAATGCAACTTATAAAATCTAATACCTTTGCTAAATTTTCACTTTGAGTATCAATATTACTTTTACAAACACATCACATGACTGTTAGGAGATCAAGGTAATGTTTTTACCTTGTCAATTCTCACCAACTACAAAACCTTATGAATTTTTGGTATTCTATATTGACTCTTATGACTTTTTTTATGACCCTTATAAAATAATAAAAAATATATAACTTATCTATTTTTCACCTTTAATGTAAATTTTTCAAAATATCTCATGTAAGCACATAACTTCATCCAATCTCTTAAAGGGTTTTCCAATCATCATATAACATCATCGGGAGGATACTCTTCACTAGATATTGTGATCATCATCCGTATTTCTCTATGGATATATTATTAAAACATCATATAGACTTCTTATCCTATACATAAATCTTCTCAATCTTTTTAGTGGATAGATCCATAATCATTGTAAGCAATATATTATAGATAGAGATTTCTCCACATCAGTGTTTATCATTCACATGAGGATAAGTTCAACAATAATATGATGTAAACACTATCAACTTGAATATGTCCATATGATAGTTCCCAAAAGAAACACCAATTCCATATCCATTTTATTTCATTCATTTTATAGAAAATAGACTCCTCTTAACATAATCATGTTTGAAAAAAAAACTTCTTCTCTATAATCCATTTTGGTTTTTTAGTCCCCACTTTTAATATTTTATCCATACCCATTTCAATTATAAAGTCAATTTCATTCATCTTTCTATTATTAACAATAAATATAAAGGTGATAGACTAAGGTAAGATCTTATCATATCATATTCAAAATTCTTCCATTATTTTAAATTGAATATTCTCATATTTAATGAATGTTACACTATAATTATCTTAAGAGAATGATAATATAATTCCTCACTTAGAAATGACCCATCAATTAATCAACTCTATGTTTATGTGATAAATTATTAGTGTAGGAAACAAGTTTCATTAATATAGGATTAAAATATATTGAAAAAACTATATATAATTTGATAACAATCTCAAATTATCTATTCTTATAGGCTATTCAACATAATTTCAAGAAAGTTTTTACCTACACTCATCTAAATGAAAAAATATATATTTATTTATGAATAAGAATGTTTCTTCCACCTTTCAAACCACATTTTTTTAATAATCACCCCTTAATAGTTATATTTGATATAATCAAGGAAAGGATGTGAAAATTATAGTTGAAATATCTCTAATTTTTCTTTTCATAAGAACTATCCAACATATTAGATTTATGAAAACATCATATGAAATTTCTCATATTTTTTATATCCATAAAAATATACACTCCATCATCCCTTATTCATGGGTTTTATTCCTTAATGTAAACACTGTGATCATTAACTCTTCATACTGTATAGTAATTGAAACACCTCATCCAACTACCCCTCAATTATAAACCTTTAATCACTTGCACATAAGCACCAACAAATAAATATGGGAATAATTTGGAACTCCATTATTCCTTTGTAAAATAAGAAAGGATGATAGTTTTCTATTAATAAGCATCCTCCTTTGTTTCTAGCTTTAATATTTGGAGAACTCTTTATTCTTCTTTTTAGAATTTCTTGTCATGATTCTTACTATGAGACATTTTTATCTTACACTTTTCAACTATATCATTATGTGGGAATTCCTTAACATTATCCCTAAAATCTCACACATTATCTATTATATGATTCTTCTCATTTATCCTTTTTACTTGAGTTGAATGCATTGTCATATAGTCTTTTATATTTTTTCGAAATTTCTCGTACCCTCATATAATATATCATGAGCTCCTTAGTTATCAATTTGTGATCATATCTCATGATATTCATATTATTTTTGTGAAATTTATTTTCTTATTTTAGAATAATAAATTTCTTATAATTTATTTATATTTTTTATTTTTAAATGAACAATTCTGACTATAATAATCAGGTAAACTTTCTTTTCATTGATATTTATTAACATCAATTTTTTGTAAAATTTTCAAGGAATATTTTCTTTACAAAATTCATAAAATTGACCATATTTTTCATATTTTACATAGGTTTCTTATTGTAATTAATATTTTTTGATTATATGGGATACTTATATTTTACTACCTATAAGAAGTGTCTCCCTAAGATCTTTTTAACTAGGGTTTTATTCAGTAGTAGATCATATGGGGGATGCCAGTGTGTCGACTCTTCAATGCCACCCCCTTCTTATTACATCTTCATTCCATTATCGCCCTCACTCACTTTTCTATTTATATCTTTATGTTCAATGGTTTTCCTACCACTTAGGCAGTATTCTTCTTTTAGTAAGGTTTTTTCTTCTTCCTTTCTACAAATATATTTTCTTTTTATGGCTTAAGATCACCATAACTACACTTTTTTATCCACCTCACTATGAAAAACCCCATCCTTGGTATGAAATTATAGTTATTATGATGGTTTTTAATGGTTGGTGGGTTTTAGTTCTAGACATGTTAGTAGAGTTCGGAATATTTTCTTATAGTATCAGGCCTCTTTGTTGAACCCATTATCAGTTATCCCTCTGCTCTTACTACCTGATTCCATGTTATGACCCCATATTGGTCTAGGGAATTATGTTTTCAGGGTGTTTTGTGATGCAAATCCTGATCCATCATCGGTTTCCAAGAAGTTAAGGCCCATTATTTATCATTTTTCATTCTTCTAGGTTTTAGTGTTATTCTCAAGGTGTTGTTTCAAGCATCATGCTTCCACTCACTTCTTGAATTTTGATCTTGTGTTACTATTTGGGTGGCATCAACTTCATTTTGTCTTCTGTTTCCTTACTATGTGGACTATAAAAATGTCTTTTCTTTGTACATTTTATTTTTATTTCTCATGTTGAAGCAATTTTTTCTATTTATATTCATGTGATTTGGAGGGTTTTTTGATCCATTTAGATTCAGAGAGATATTATACTTAGAGGTATAAGGTGGTTAAAGGGGTGTTGTTTGATTATAATATATTTTAATGATTTATGGTTTTTTATTGATGTTATAATAAATATTCAGTTGGTGGGTTTTCTCTCAGATTAATCATCAAGCTATGATGGTTGTTCTAGTGGTGTAGGTGCCATCAAAAATGGTGGTGATCATAATTTGTGATTTTTAATCTGTATAGTGAATGTTGAGGATCATAAATGAATGATGTATCTAAGAATTCGTTTCATGGTCATTGATATTGGGATTTATGAGGATCTTAGTGTCAAAACATATTCAATTTTCTATTATTATTCTAAAGTTGAATTTTTTGGTTATATAGATAGTTTTATTTTGATTTATTGGATTTTATGATTTTAGATAGATAATGTGTTTGGTTTCTTATTCATACCCTCAAATTTTTTTATCATTAAAATAAAATAAGACTTATAGAGATTATATAGTTTTTATGATCTTTCAACGATGCCCTTACGCATCCTATGACCATTAATCTTTCTCTCAGAACAACTTATTCTCTTTTTAGAGTAACTTCCACTTTATTTATGCCAATTTGAAGGAAGTGAATTGTTATAAAAAATATTATAGGCTTCATTCCCAAATTCTATAAAATACCAAAAATGAACCATGAAATAACGAACCTTTAAGTTTTCACTTCCATAATGTTGGCTTTTCTATTGGTGAAAAGTTTCTTTCTGTTTGGATACAATCTATTTTTCTTCTTTTTTCGGGGGAAATTTATATTATTAAATCATCTTAAAATACCTTTGATATAGGGATGAATTATTTAATATCATATTCAATATATAAAATTCTATTTTTTGTTTTAAATCATGAAATTATAGATGAAATAGATTTAGTATGAAAAACATTTATAGGAACAATTTGTACCTTCTTATTTGGACATGTTTTCTATATAGATATTGATGATTAAACACGAATATCTATAGCTTTGTTATAATTATATATCACTATCTTCAAGGTATTTTTAGATTTTGGACACCTATATTATATCACACTTGGACCTTATTCCATTTTTTTATTCTTTCCATCATGTTCTTTTAACATTTTTTTGGTTCTAAAATCTTCATCATGAGATTCTTAAAATTTTAAACTTTATCATTCTACTCCTCATTTTCTCAAAATTTCTATTTATCTGGTAGTTTTATTATTTTATCATGCTTGGTGCTTTTCTCAATACATCATATAATCTTTTCTTTTAGAAAACATTTATTTTTTTGTGTTCATTCTCTGCATCATTAGTATAAGATATTTTTTTTCATGATCCATTTAGATATTTTGTTTTTTTGAGTGGTACCTATATCTTTTGAATTTAATTTTTTTGAATGATGTTCAACTTAGTCACACATTATATTTTTTTAAATCTCCACACAAACTTAATTTTTTAACATCTTATTTGTTGGTTTTTTCATGACGTCCTTTTTGAGAATAATTATTCTTCTTTATCAATCTCATCTTCATTAAATTTATTCTTTGGAAAATCAATTAAAAAATTTCTAATTCATAAAAATTTAGATAAATTTAGGTGAATCATACCTTTATATTTTCCTTTTTTCTCTTATAATTAATTTTGAAATAAGAGACATGATCTTATCATGCTCTACACCACCTTCTTCATAATATTCTAAATTTGAATCTGATTTATCATTATTCTCCTTTAACATTAGACCCATAATCACTTTAAATTCTATATCCTCCTTGATAATCTTTTGGAATGCATGAAATTTATATATTTAATAAGAAATAAGTATATTATTAAATTCAAAATGGTATGAATTATCGATATATTTAAGTGTAACGAAATTAGAATCAAACCAATTAGATAGTTTTATCATTAATTTCATGGAATTGGTTGAGTCTTCTAATGTTTCATTAAATAATTTGATACTAAAATTACTTTTATTCATCCTTGTGAAGTAATCAAGAATTTCCTCATCATCAACCATTATAATGTCATCAAAATACAACCTCCAAATACGTAATTTGACTAATTTTTCATTTAAATTGTATTAAAACATATGGTTATATTTAACCCATAGTTACCTGATACATTAATGCACCATCAGATTAATTTATACTTTGCTAGATAGGGACATTGGAGTAGAATTCATATATTTTCCATAAACCTCTATATTCATTTTATATGAAAATATCAAAGGTGTATCTTCCTCAATCAGAGTAAAACCTACTAAATCTCCATCCTTTAATTCAATTCTTTAAGAGAGAATATGATGATCTATCCTTTTATTTTAACCATGGTAGTTCTTATCATTGAATCTTATAAAATCTATGTTGTTAATATAATTTAAAATCTCAAACTTAAACTTCAATCAATATTAAATATTTTAGAAGAAATATGGTTAGATATGATTCAAATTGAACTTTAAAGTCTATGGATACATCTCTGAGGGTGAATCAGTGATAGTAATTTTACAATTTCATCCCAAAATTAACCTCATTAATTTGTTATAATCTTGATTTGAAAATTCTTTAAAGTATCTCCCTTCCTCATATGCAAAGAAAAAGAAAAAATAATGTACATTGGAATTTTTGAAAGTTTCTACCCCAATATGGGTACTTAATCTTTTTTATATTTGGTTTATGCTTGTGACATAGATTTCAACTACAAATCTCAAGTGATTATTTTACCGACTATCCCTCAAAAATCATGATTATTAGTGAATACAGTAGAGGGTTGTATTTCATAAATATTTTTTCATCTCTTGATGAGTTATTTATACTATCTCCTACCAGTGTAGGCTATCTCTTAAAAATACTAAGCTTCATTGCGAATGGTTTATTAGATAAGAGCCCACTAGTGTATAGATGTTCTTCTTAAAACCAAATACCATGTCCTTGAATTATTATTTTTTATGGTGCAGTATAATTTCAAGGATATTCCTCTTAACTTGGTCTTATTTTATAGCTACATAATTCATCAAATTCCATGATATATGTATGTCATAAAAACGGTTTTATTAAAACATCTCCTCATTCTCTTATAGTGGAACAGTAGAAAAACATTATTATTTTAACTTATCAATTGTATTTTATGATATGGATATAAAAATGATTTCATCTTCTTTATTCTTCCTCATTATGTAGACTTTATCTTCTTGAATGTCATCAGTTTATATATTTTTTGATAATATAATATATTCAATAACAAAATCTATATTAGGTTCCCTTATAATTTAAGCCTCTCATTCTTTTGATGTATCTTTGTACCTATATATAATCATGATGATATATTTTCCATATTCAATTATATAAATATTCATTGATTCTTGAAAAATAAATTTCATCATTTAATTAGGTAAATATTATATGACTTTTTTAATCTAATTTAGTCCTATTAAATATGTTCATATAATATTCTAAGATACTAATGATTATTAATTTCAATATATTTCTATAAAATTTGAAACAATTTTAAATTTTTACACATCTTCAGGAAATCATGATGTGTTGTGGTGTGAAACCTCTCCTTGTAACATGGATGGATCTAAAACTCTAGAACTAACATTTGTCAGTATTTTATTCTTATATTAATATGAATATTATTATTATTTTTCAATATATAAAAGATTCACCTCATTTTAAATACCCAGATTCAAGAAAAATATTATTTATGATGTTTATTTCACTGTATAATTTTTTCTTACATCCTCAGATTTTATTTCTTAATATAACTTTGAGAAAAACCTTCCATGATTTTTCACTAAATTATGACTTTAATGATCCATTTTGTTTTATTTTTTTGTTGATCCTCAAAAGATAATTCTAAAATATGATAAAAATAATCTTACTCATTTGAGACATATATGAATTTCCACTTAATTCTTAATAAATATTTCCTATGTTAATCATGTGATTTTTTTCCAATTTTGTGCTATTTGATGACTCTTATGAACCATTAAAAGACTCTTATAAATAGGAAAATGAGTCTAAAAAAATCTCATTCCATTTCCAAATATTCACTCTAAGTATCATGAATAATCTTATGAACTCAATAGATAAAACTTTGGATCTTAGGATTTTTTATACCTTTTTTAATTCTCACCAACTTTTGACCCTTATGAATTCAGGGACATCTCTATTGACTATTATGAAGTTATGTGATGATCCTTATGAAATATTATAAACTTTATAACTTATCAAATTTTCACATACAATAAGAATTTCCATAATCCTTCAATTAAACACAAATATTACTCCAATATTCTAATGGAATTTCCATTCACCTCATACCATCATTTATAGAATATTATTTAATTATTACAATAGTGTTTATATTTAGTACTCTATTGATGTATTCTCTTAAGTTCCACCCACCCTTGGTCTCCTTCAATCTAGGTGATTTCTGCTCATCAAACACCATAGAAGTCATGAAGCAGGAATGAAATACTATGAAATCTAGAAATTTGTAGTTTAGTTATTTCCTCTAAATACTAGCTTACCCCTTTATTTATAACTAATGAGTATTTGGATAAGGATTTGGGAATCTATCTTCAAAAAAGTTAACTTGAGTGAAAATTCTTACATGAATTGTATTTAAGTGAATATATCTTGGTGAGTATGGCTATGAAAAGATAATTATGTGAGTTATACATGAGACAAACTACCTAAAATAAATTACGTTTCATAATGTATTTTTTGTAAACTATGTCTGAGAAAAGGTATTTTCATGAATATAGTTTAAAAAATTGGGTTGAGTGACATATGTTTTATGAGACCAAATTTTGGGAACAAACTATAGTGAATAGAATTTTGTGAACTAAACATGCATGAGGAGGTTAATCTAAGGTACTATAGAAAACATCTCCTGAGATAAGGTACTCCATTGAAAATACTTAGGTTAAAGGTAATATTTTTATAAAGATTTACTGATGGGCGTTCTTAAGATTATGGATTAAATTGGAGAATCATATTCTAGTCCTTGTAATGTAGAGCACCTAACATATTCTTAATGATATAGAAGGGGTATGAATATAGATAAATTGAATAAAAATACATCTAAAATATTGAGTAGAGGATTATTTGGTAGATGTGATTTGTGGTAGGTAGTCCAATTTTCATGAAATAAATTTGTAAAGGTAGTGAACCTAACATGGAGTAATCATGGATGAAGCATTGTACCCCACCACACTAGTGAAAACTAGTGGATTCAGGTACATTAAAATACCTCTTTGTGTATTATTACTAGACTACCCCTTAGTGGTGAACAATATAAAATAATTATACCTTTTTTTAATTTATTTGATTTTTTTGTGTATGTGTAACTAATAGAGATAAGTTTAATAAGTTCCTATCAATGTGATGACAATATGCATTGTAACTGAAAGAAAAATCTTACACCTTAATTCACCCCTGCCCTATCAGGGTGTCTCAGGTTTCAATAAGTTGTTTCAAAGACATGATTATAGGAATTGAATCTATCATTAAGATTTATAGAAAAAAAAATTTAGTGAAAATGTAATTATTATATTTAATAGAATTAATTATCATATTTGGAAGAAAAAAATTATATCACACTTATAATATCTTGAACTAGATATTTTTTTAAAAAAATTCATGGGATACATGAGATTGATGCATCAGAACTCCCTATTAAATAAGGGAATAGAAAACTACTCGATGATAAGTCCAAGACTCAAAATGATTTATCTAGAGATATCTGAAATCAATCCATACAAATTTGATCAACTACACCAATGTTGACAAGAATTTTCATGCATTCTCACAAAACATTTTTGAATTTTAGTAAGTTTAGAATAGTGGATAACCTAAGATATTCTCTTGAGAATAAAGTAAATTAAATAGATCCTAAATGGTTTAAATAAACAAATAAAAGAAATGAAAAAAGGTAAAAAATATGGTGGGTTTTGTTGATTGATTTTTGAACAAAAAGAAGAAATCAAGAAAGTGATTACTTTGAAAACACTTATTTTTTAAGACATAATTCATCTCATATACCACTCAATTATTAATTAATAATTATACATTTTTCTTAAATAAATTTAATAATGATCCCGTAATAATTTCAAACCCTAAACCCTAATGAAATAAATACAACCACAAATATAATAATAAATGAAACTCATGTTAACTTTAGGACATCTAATTTTGAAACCTTACTCTGATTGTGGTCCCAAAGAAAAATTATGGTTAGTGTAAGATAATTTTACAATACCCACCTTTAAAATAAGATTTTTTTGTAGATTATATTTTAAACCTATAATTCAATCCCAATTTGATTATATTTGGGGAATAAAGTTACATTCCCACAATTCAACAAAAACTGGCCTCACCCTCTATGTGCTTAATGAAAACATTCCTTATAAATAAATAATAATAATTGATTTGCCACAACTTATGAATTATAGTTTTTTATGGATTCAAAATAAATAATTTAATGGGGTAAGAATTATATTGACTATCAATGGGAAATAAAATTCTATGGAAAAAGTTTTCATCTTTGACACAATTAGAAAAAAAAATTATTGAAAGGGTAAAACCCAATCCCAAAATCACTATTATATTCCATCCCAAAAAATAAAAATAAAATATTTAAAAATAATTATAATGAATATTTACTAAATAAAAATATATATTACAATCATAAAATAAAAGAAACAAAAACTAGAATAATAGGAGAAAAGTTTTCTACAGAGAAATCCTTTTCATAATACTTTCTTATTCTAAGTGCATAAATAATTGTAAAGGATCCAATATCATTGGAAAAACCATATTAAATCCAGTAATAAACCCTACCCAAGTGCTGAAAACTCAAATAAATAGAGTTGGTGGGTGGGGGGGGGATAGGTTTTGAAATATCAATAATCGTACATATGGAAGAGTCCCTACAATATTTACTCATATTTGAGAATCCTTTTTGAATGAGTTTCAACTCATAAAAAATATCACTTTAGTTTCATGAAATTTGTGAAATTATTTAATTTAATTTATGATAAAATTTCATCCTAGTCTATATAAAAAATACTATGGTGAAAATAGTGAGCTAAGGTTTAATCTATCAAATTTAGTCATTCTAGGACTTCATAGAGACTTTACCCCTTTAAACATGGGATCATGTAGTGATGGTCTAAATACAAAATGTATCCCAATTATTTGGGAATACTTCCCTAAAATATCAAGTTAATTCATAACATAGAAAATTTTACACTATAAATATTCATTTAAACATAAAATGAAAAATATATTTTAATTTGACTTCCCAAATTTTAGATAAAATTTCAAATTTCTACTAAATATTTATATAAACATATTTTTGATGAAATTGTACAAATTTTAATCAAAAAAATATGTAAAAAAACCATGGTTTAATAACCCCCACACTTATTCATTTTCACTTCTGGGAAAAATCCATTATAATGTAATATAGAAATATATGCATGTCAAAATTTCTCAATCCATAATTGGAATATGATGAAAGAATGAATCGAAAAAAGAAGTCAACCATAATAAATTTTAAAGTCTCTATCCCAAAATTTGTGTCAAAAAAAGTCCAATTATATCGATGAAACTTATTAGGTGGAATCAAGTTATGATTCCACTATACAACAGATTTCCCATGTGTGTGTGTGTAAATCATTACAAGATTGTCTCTCCACCCTTTATTCAGTATATTTAGGTCAAGAAATTTTTTTATAACTACCTAGTTCTTTTCCACAAAAACTATTCTACATCATTTGTATTAAAATTCACAAATCCCCTAAATTAAGCATTTATGAAATTAAAACCTTATGATACCAGCCTCGATATCCATATATGTTTTAAATTTTTTATATCACCTATTTATTATTTTTTTTGTTGATGTTTTTTTAGGGTGTATAATAGTTTTATTTTTGGTACAAATTAATTGGGAAATCCATTATAATAATAAAATTTATCACAAGATAAACATACATATGCAGAAATCATCATTTTGAGGTGAAAAAAATTACTTAATTGGATTATACCTTTATTGGGAAAAAATTCGAGAATATAACATTATGAAGTTTCTAGGTTGATTTCATTTGTTGAAAAAGTAGGGTTCCAAGGCCAGTTGTTGAGTTCTAGAGAGATTTTTGGAAATCTATGTTGAAAAAGATATTTTAAAAATGAATGGAAGCTCTAGAGGTGGTACAAAGAGATCATATATAAGGTATAACCATTTCCTATTTTTTCAAAAATTTTGTTTCCAAAATATGGAGATTAAAGAAAGGTATTTTTAGAAAAGGATGTTTTGTGCAAGATTTAAGGTGGTTTGGAAAGTTTCTGGAAGGACATGTTCTGGGGACACCACATTAAATTATATAAAATGAAATAAGCACACAAAATATTTGAATTCAAGCAAAAGAGTCTTATGCACCCAATGCAACATCAAATATGGTTTTTCAAGCTCAAGGGAAATATTGTGAACACAAAGGAAGATGTGTGAGGATCTTTCCCACATGATCATATGGGTCTATGTATAAGTGGTCTCCCACCCTCATTAAATATCTTGAACCATAGAGAAATATAGGGCTTTGAATTGTTTTATAGTTTCATGTGAATGAAGTTTCAAATAAAGAGAGTTTCACACAAAAGGCATTACTCGTAAAGAGAGTTGGGTTCAAAGAATAAATGTTGTGCACAAGTCAATAAATTTTAATATAAGACACCCAAGGGTTGTATTACAGATAGAGGTTTCCCAAATATTATATGGTAATGGGGTATTCATCATGTGGATGAAATTGGAACTCAATGATACACTAAATGAGGTGTAAAACACACTAATTAAAGAAATAAAAGGAGGATCTTCTAAATAATTAGTGAGAAAACATCGTTTGAGAGAGAAGAGAGATTTCAAATTATGAATGGTTGTAAAAAAGAAGGGACAACTTTATAAGAAACAGTGCTCTTTTAGTGGATTTGTGATATTGTCACATTTCCATTGTATTCTCTTCGGACGTAGCCATGTGAGTATGTACCATGAAATTTTTTTGTGTCTCGTGCATTATTTAATTTCTATTCAAAAATATATACATTAAAGTGATAGAAGAGAATTTTTTCTAACAATGAAAAAAGACCCAAAGTGGTAGTTTCTTTAACCTCCCACACCATAATCCACACCCCTATCAGGGTATTTAACCTAATCAGACTAACAACATTCAATTGGTTGAGAAAAAATCACATGTTATGATTATGTGTAATTTTTTTTATAGAAACTAAATCAAAAAAAATTTCCAACAAAAGTCCCACAATGAATTTTGCTAAAATCCAAAAGACATCATAAAGAAATAATCTATAACATAATTGCCCAACTTCCATTTTCACTAAAACTAACTAATAATGATATAAACATTCCCATGTGTAACATGTTTCCTATAAGATATGATAAAATAAACCATTAATTTTCAATGGGTTTCATAGACATAATGATCATGTGAAATGATTTTTGTTGATGTTGTTCTTATATGTGTGTGCTTTTCCCTAATTTAATGAGTGTTAAATATATGATCATAAAATTTTTATGATTTTAACTTAGTGCGGCATAGGGGATATCCGGGTTCATTATCTTGAAAATAAGTGAAATATAAAACCCCTAAAAATTTTGAAGAAAAAACAAGAATGAAAAATGGGGGACAAAATTTTTTGGGCTTTTATAATTTATTTCGAAATAAAATGTAGAAAATAAGAAAACAATTACATTTTAAACACCTATATGATATTATTTAATCAATTTAATATACATATTATTTATTAATCCATCATTATACCTTATGTTTAAATCTATTTAATTATTATTCACTAGACTTTTCAACCCTCAAACCCAATAGAAATTAACACAACCACAAATATAAGAAGAAATGAACCCTAGGTTAACTTTCGTTCATGAAATCGCAGCACCTTCCCTTGATAGTGGTCCCAAAACCAATATATGTTTTGTTTATAATTAGAGAATATTCCCCACTAGATAAATAATAATTTTTTGATTTTGGTGATTATATTTGAACCCCAGGATAATTTAATAGTTTTATTATATCTAGAGATTAAAGTTTCCCACTCATGATTCATATAAAGATATCCTTGTGATCTATGTGATTATTAATTTAGTTCATTATAAATAGAAATCCAATTAATTGATTCAAATTAATGAATTTTAGTTTTTTCATGTATTCAAAATAAATAAGTGAATGGGTAGGAATTGAATTGACTATAAATAATAACTATTATTCTATGGGTGTAGTTATCATCCTGAAGACTATTAGAAAAACGAAATAGTTGAAAGGGTAAAAACCAATTTCATATCCACTCTTAGATTATATCACATAGAATCAAAATAAAATATTTTAAAATAAGAAAAATTAATATTTATTTAATAAAAATATATATTACAAGCACAAAATAAAGAAACAAGAACAAAAAGATGAAAATTTTAGATTTTTTTGATGAAATCCATTCCACAAGACTTCAAAATTAAAAATGGTTATAGAGGTTTAAATTAATAAATATATTCATCCAAAACCTTATAAGTCCACAACCAACCCTACCCAAGTTTAGAAAACATTAATAAATAAAGTGGGGGAGGGATAGGGTTTTGAAATTCCAACAGGGATACATACAGAATTCTTCCTCTAAAATTTACTCATTGAGCCACATATTTAACCAAGTTCCCACATGAAATATTTATTTCATGATTATAATTAAATTATATAAATTATTTAATTTAAAAAATTCAAATTTACATCCCAATCAATATGTGGATGATAAATTTATTGAAAAAATGCTGATGTAAAGTCGATTTTTTGAATTCGGTTCACCATTGATCTCATATCCACTTTTCTCTGTTCAAAAATTGGATCCAGATAACACGATCTAATGAAAAAAATGTATCCCAATTAGTGTACAATAATTCCTTAAAATTTCAAGTTAACATTCATTATATAGAAAATTTCATGATAAAAACACTCAATTAAACATTAAAAAAAGGAGAAAATAGAATTTTCATTGATATCCAAAATTCAAGCTCAAAGGGAAAATTTCTTTAAAATATTCTAATAAAGATCCATGTAGAGAAATTATATCCATTATTATCAAAAAATTGTTAAAAAAGGTTTATAATTCCCTAAGGACATGTGAGATAAACTATAAATTATATAGTGTGATTACAAGGTGAAAGAGGTGAATATTCATGTTCTATAGAATAAGTTTGGATACTTGAAAATATTCTTAGATATAAATGTTGATGGATTATTAAACTGAATTATTTATTTATTTAGTGATATTTTAGGCCTTTAAGTAGTTATAATAAGTATTGATATTTTGAAGAATATCACATGAATACTACCATAAATATATAATCCAAAATTTTTAGCACTTGAATAAAGGAACTTATAAGATCATTAATGGGGTGATCTTAAAAAAATTATTGTTTTAGATGAAATGTGTTTTAAGACTAGAAGTATTTTAAAGTCACTCAAACAAGGAGGTGGATTTTAATTATATGAAAATATTTAGGATGAATATGTTATTGATATATTCATGTATGTTGTCGAACTAAAATTAAGGAGTGAGAATGTTAGATTCAATAAAAAAATACCCTTTGATTTTTTTAGTCTGGAAATTTAACAAAATTATAGAATTATACATGTAGATGATTTATTTATTATTTATTTAACTATATTAAAATTTTATTCACTATAAAAATAAATATTTTAGTAATAGTTCTTCACCTAAAGAAGAAGATAATGTTGAATATTGTCTGGAATAAGTATAAACCAAATTTAAATTAGAAACTAATGATGATATGATGGATAAGGATAAAAAGGAGAATCTAAATGGGAGGAAGATAATCAACTAAAATGTGTGATAGGTCTCATGTTGGAACATGAGGGGGACCTCAAGTATCTCTATATTCAAACAAATAAAAATTGAAAATTGGTTCCTTGTTGAAGGAGTCTCTTGAATATATAGACCATCTTGTAGAAAAGATAGATCAAATATATAAGGAGTTAGTAGATTATCCATCTAGTCAGGAAAACATAAATAAATTATATTTTTTAAACTCAATATTCATGAAAAATCAATAATTATTGATGATCTTAATGAATATTTGTAGAGAAAATACAAGACATTTGAATATATTGAATTAGATGAGGTTACATTTAGAAGTAACATTGAATTCGAAATTAAATCTAGTGATCCTAATAAGAAACTTTATTTTATAAGTTTATAATATAGAGAATTTTCAGAAAGGGAAAAATGAGTCATTGGAGGTGTTGAAAAAATTATGAATGAAAATTGCTCATATTTGTGGGTAAAATTAGAAACAACTATGATTATGATGTTGTATGTGAACTAAAATAAGAAGAACCACATTATGTTGGTTATTATGTATATCATGGTTGGCATCCTCAACAACACCATTTTTTATGCATGGGATGAAATAAATTTCCACAACCAATCCCAATTGGTTTTCATCAGTTATAACCCATTATTAATAAATATTTAAGGCTTTTATATATGTTAAATGGGTTTAATGAATTTTACCCAATATGAAATAATGTATGTGACAAATTACATAAGAACAATGAATTATAAATTTAATATGGATCATTGGGTATGGCCTATATAAAGAGATTTGACCCTAATGTTCGAACACCAATTTTTATTACTAGTGAAATATCTGAATCTATCTTCATTCATGGTGCTATATTTTTCACTCATTAAGAAGGAATTAACACCCCTTTAGAGTATGAGGATCCTCAATATACCTTTTGAGACCCTTAGGCAAGAGTACTCCCTTATAAATATAAATAAATTATTTTCTTATTTAGTTATCATCATCAAACATTATCTATAAAATAATTAGAAGATGGAGGATAATGAACACACAAAACGAGTATACTCTATTTTTATGATCACTTTACGTTTTGTGTAATTGAAGATATATTAGAATATGGTTTGGTTTTGATAACATTTTCAATGATCATATGAAGATCCCTAAAAACTCACAAGTTGTATAGGATAACAACTTTTCAAGGATTAAACATATTTAATTTAATTCTAATCAAAGAACATTAACATAACTTTGACATGGTGTCCCCTATATCTCTATGGTGACACTCATAATAACATCTTCTCTATCATTATATTATAGTGCAAGGTGTGGTGGTTCTTTTATAGAAATTCTCTACACCCTATGACATGCTCCTAATTTTGAACTCCATATAGTGAACATTTACATGAATTCACTAAGATCCTCAAAACACCCAACTTTACTATATGGTGATTTTTTTCAATGTGTTTCACTATACACCACTACTGGCCCCAAAACATAGTGGTACTATCATAATTATCCACAAACATGAGGAATATTGTTTAATAAAATCTCATGTGGTACTTAAATGTATTCTTAAAAATTATTTTGATAAATTGAATTATGTTTTATAAATTGGTTAAAAATTATAAGTGTTATAAATTTTAAAATGTGATTTAAAATTCTAAATTTTAATATGACAACTTCATTATAAATATCATATTAAATATCATATTTTGGAAATTAAATAAAATTTTATTTAATATTTCAATTCCTTTAATATTTTTGTTTATTAATTCTTTTATAAAATATGAATATTGTGTATGAAAAATTTATGTGATAAATTACATTATGGTTATAGATCCTTATATTACATTATAGGAATGAATCTATAATTGTTTTCCACAACCATGACTTTAGTTTATAATTGGATTGAATTTCTTGAATTAAAAATTTGTACACAGTTATTGTACATTAGGTTTCAAAATTATAATGAATTGGATTCTTTTTTGAGTAATGTATTCTCAGGTAGAAGTACATCAAGTTGGGATTCTCATTGTATGAGAGACTGATGAATTATTCTTGAAAGGTGGGGGTTGGATATCTATATCTCTACGATTACATAGATATTGTCTCCAAAATTAAATTCTAGGTACAAATCCCTGATATTTAGTTTTCATATACCACAACCTTGGTTTGTAATGGAGTTATCAACTAAAATCAAGTAGGTGGGCATAGAATATTTATATATTAGGTTTTATAATTATTATGAATTGGCTTATCTCTTTTGTAAAGTATACTCAGGTTGAGAGACTTTGGGTCGAACTTCCCATTGGCAAGGAGGATTATGAATTGTTCTGAAAGGTGGTGTTGGATATTTATATATGCAAGATTACTAAGATAATGATTTTAAATATCATATAATTTAAAAAATTTACATAAATATTTCATGAACCATACACATATAACTCATTTGGATATGTATAAATATGTTGAGATTCTCTATATAGGTGAGTAGAACATAGTATGGTTTGCGTAAAGAGTTTCAGATTAATGTGGTCTGAACACATGAATTTTATATATGTAATAATTATTTTAAAACTAGATCATTTGAATGATGATTAAATAAATGAATAAAACATGTAAAGATAAAGATTTATTTAGATTAAATAGTTATGAATTTAATATGAATATTATGTATATTAAATTTTTTATACATTGAATTAAAACCACTCAAATACAAAGTGTTAGATTCTTTATAAAGTGTCACTTTCCAAGAACTCGATCATCCAATCGGATATGTCAAGACATATATGGGTTTCCATAGATTATCTGGTGTAAGAAAATATGTAATATAATACATGGATTATAAAATAGGTATTTCACTCCATAGTTGGGTGCCCCTAGATTATCTTGTGTTAACCTATTCTTGGTGTTTTCTTTGGGTTAAACTAGTTGGGAATCACTTTTTGGATGAGGTTATTAAAGGAATATAGTTGGAAATCTTGTGTATAATGGATATATAAAATGTTTCTTTCCACTCAACTATGAAAAAGTAACAAATCTTTTGATCGGTATGATTCCCTACTCAAATAGCTAAGCAGTTCTATAACAAACTCATTTCTTAGTGAACTATTAATCTTGGATCACTAAATAGAAAGTATACATGTCGTCATAATTTTTAGTGGGAGTAAATTCATTAAATTTCTTTGATGAAAAGATATCAAACATGATACATATCCACTGATATATAATTATTAGGAATTATTTCTTACATCAGGATAATTATATTGTGATCAATTATAGGTATGATATGTAAAACTATTAGATATTGGTATCTAGGGTTGAGAAGAGTTCTCAACAAGAATTATTCTAAGCATCATAAACTGAATTTTATTGAGATAAATTTTAGAAATTCCAACTAATGGGTATTTTATATTGGGGGTGTTTCACACATTTTTATTGTGAAGAACATATCAAGAGATCGGATAGAATTGATGAAGGGTGATGTAGATATTTATGTGAGTAATGGAGAAAGAATTGATGCATTAGAAGTCAGCACTTATGATATAAGTATACCTATAGGATTTTTTCTAGAATTATAGAATTTATATTATGTTCCCACTATAAATAATAGTTCATATATATATATATATATATATTTATATAAATATGAAATTCTTTATTGTATTGGGGATTTTCATTTACTATTAATAATAAGATTATGTTTTAATTCACTATTATGAATAAGAGTTTTTCTATATATCACTATAAATTTTTTATAGAATTGAGATATGGTAAATATATTATATATTATATACATGGATAATCCTATTTATAACATTTCGAATAATTTTTTTGGGATGATTCTAATTGAACCTAATTTTGGAATTGTCACCTCAGACAAATAAATGAGAAACACATTCAAATACTCAATAAATATTTTTTGTTAGAATGATTAATTATTTAATTGTATGATATGTGTGAATCATGTTTATTTGAAAAAATTAATAAGGAAATTTTTTTGAGAAAAGGTGAAAGGACTAGTAGATTGTTAGACCTCATACATATTGATATATGTGGACCAATGAGAATAGAGGAAAGTAGTGGCTATATATACTTATTACCATTAATAATGAATTTAGTTAGTTTGTATATGTGTTTCTAATGAAACATTTGAATGAAAATTTTTAAATGGTAAAAGAGTTTTAGAATGAAGTAAAAAATATGCTGGGAAAGAGTAGTAATATTATATTTTGAGATTAGGGTGGTGAATACTTAATCTAGGAATTGATAGATCATTTGAGAAATAGTGGAATTGTTTCACAACTGACTTCCCAAAGAAAAAAATGGAATGGTGTATTTAATAAAAGGAATCATAACCTTTTATACCTTTTTTGATCCATGAGGTGTCTTTATGGACTTATTTCATTCTATGGTTTATATATAGATACCGATCCATTCTCTCTAAACAACATTATATATATTGTACCCATAAATATACCATATTAGATATGGTATTGGATACATCCGTATTTTTATTTTATGTTGATTTGGGGTTTTTAAGAATACATATAATTATTTTATTTTTATAAATTTAATCCTAAGTTGGGAAAATGATTATTTTTTGGATAACCAAAGAAAAATAAGGGATATTATTTCTATAACCCAACTAAAGACAATGTGTTTGTGTAATCAACTAGTGTTTTCATTGAGAATGTGTATATTGGTTGCGGATTCATTGGGTGTAAATATAAACTTGTGGATGTTTGAGATGATAAAAAAAATATTTTTTTTCTTAAGATGATGATTAATTCAGTTCTTCAATAAATCATGGGAGAATTATTGACATAAGTTACAAAAGAACCTCAAAGGGATGGTTGTATTTATTAGGAACCTAGGAGATATGGATTTTTCAACTTAGCTAATACACCTGATGTGGTAATTCCCATCGGGTGAATTTTTTTTCCATAAATAATATATATGGATTATTTATTTATTACCTATAAATCATTCTTATGGTAAAATTTTATTAAAAAAATAATTTCACTGACTATAAATAAACCATTTCACCTATAGTGACGATAAATTCCAATCGTATTTTTCTAGTCACAACAACACATTTTAATTATGTAATATATTAAATAGATATTAAACCAAATTTACTTAATGGTAATTTGTTCATGGAAATGTATATGATATGACATAATGTTTTTTATGTTCTAAATAAGACTGTAAAGGTATGTGAGTTAGAATGGTCTAATTATGTACTAAAGTGAGCCTCTCAGAATTGGAGTGTTTTGTTTTATAATGTAATCAAAGAGTTTGGATTCATAAAAATTTGAATAATTATTGTGTATATAAGAGTATTAGTGTGCATGTTATGTTATATGTGATATTTTATGGGGATTAAATACTATTTATTGTAAATGAAATCATAACACTCTACTCTATGAAAATATAGTCCGTTAACTACTTCTCAATTAATGACATGGGTGAAAATCCCTACATAAAAGGTATGATGATCCTTATATAGAGATCTCATTAAAATTTTAGACATAGTTAGGACATATACATTGGTAAATTACTAAATTGTTTTAATATAGATTACTCTAAAATAGGTCTTTACTCGTGTTAAATGTCATGAATTTTAGAAATATTCAAGATCCTTATAAAGAGTTAACAAGGATGGATAAAATTATATATGAATACACTATAGGTTATATCATGTATTCCATGTTTTTTACTTGTAATAATGTTTCATATTATCTTAGAATAAATATTAGATACCAATTCAATCAGTTTGTGTGCCACTATATTATTGTAATGAACATTATTAAGTACTTGAGAAGGACTAAGGATAAGTTATCATTCTTTGAAGGTGAGGATTAACTATTGGAAAACGGTTTAACATATGTGAGTTTTCAGTACAATAAATATGATATGAAATATCAATTACAATCCATGTATTCATAAATGGTGGAATATCAATTGAAATAGTTATAAACAATCCACCATAGTAGACTCTATAATAGAGGTAGAGTGCATCACTACGTTATATGATACGAAGGAAGTTGTTTGGGCTTTAAAATTTATCTCTAAACTTGTGGTGGTGAGTAGCATTAATGTACTAGTAGATATTTTCCTTGATAATAATGAAGACACCACATAGGAAAAAAACCTCTTCCTCATTAAATAACAAAAAAATTCTTCACAAATACCATATCATACAGTATGTCACTAGGATGGTAAATGTTTGGATCTATAGTGTTGATTTAAATGAGAATATAGTAGATACATTTATGTAATCATTACTGAAGTAATATAATGAAGGTCAGGTTAGGTATCCTAGTATATTATACTTAAAATATTAATTGTAATAGTTTCATGATGAATCATGATTTTATAAATAAAGTAAATATTCATTTTTCATTTATTCATGTGTACTAAAATTTACTTTACATGAAGATTTGAATGATAATACCACCTTTAAAGTACAACTTTGAGTCCTACCTAATTGATGATCATCATAGAGTAAAATGGGTTATCATGATATTTAAATATTTACATAAATATAATCATGTACACATTAAAAATGTTTGTCTTTGAGATATGAAGAGTATATTCACGAGGTAATAAGTAAAAAATAAATTTACTTAGATTGACCCGCAAAAGTATATATCATGGAAAATCATACATTAATCAATATAATTTGGGGTTTATTCTTATTATCAATCCACATTATATGAAATTTTTGACCTATCATGATAATGTTTATACATTGATACCTTTTTATTCAAATCAAAATCATATTATTTAATCAGGGGTGGTTGGATATGTTTCAAATTATATCATTAATTAGACAAAACCATTTAAGTACTAAGTAAAGATAATTGTATAACTAATAGGGGGAGGGGGTGAATTAGTGATATATTTTCTTTTCATGTTTCCCTATAAAATTAAACAACCTTCACCTCCTATTAAATATTACTTTCCCTACTAAACAATTTTCAATTGAACATCCACAAGAACACAAGTATTTACAAGATTAACTATTCAATAAAAATATCCACAACCTTAGAATGGTATTTAAATGATCCAATACCATATAATCCACTAAAAAAAATACTTTTGTGAAAAATATAATGAGTAGGATATTTATTTTCACTCATGTAGCAATATGTAAACAATTCAATTGTGTGTGCCCCTTCTGAAAAAATGATGTAATACAATGTTCTGGTAACAAAAATTTTTATGATGCTTCTTTATCAACTTCAACATATATAATCTTTCAAATAAATTATTCACTTTCTTACCCAGAAGCTGGTAAAAACTTCCTGGACGTTATAATAGAAGTCATTTCTATTTACCTATCCGATTCTCCGAGTTCAATTTCTCAATAAAAAAATTCATCTCTGAAGAATTCAATTGAGACTATTATGAACACTCTATAATTCAATTCTAAAATCCCAATACAATAATCCTTCCATTTTAATACCAAAATCCTTCCAGTTGAATATGATAATCTAGCCAATAAATATGATAATCCTTCCATATATGATAACCAGATGAATATAATAATCAACTGAATATGATGATTAGTCAAATATGTTGAAATCTTGTTTCCTATCCTTTCACTTCTGTCTGGCATAATAGCTTCAATAATGTTTTTACAACCCTCTTCTTCTCTCTATAATTTTTTATTGATCCTCCTTCTCTCTACTTCTCATGACCAACATATTTGTTCGAAAAGTACAATTTACTTTTCACATTTTATACTCACCGCAAATGTTGTTTTGGTGGAATTCTTGAAAACATTCATACTCAACTGAATTACCCAATTTTCCATGTTTCCTTGAATTTTAGCTGGATTATGACTTCATAAATGTTTCTAAAATATTCTCATTTATTCTCAAATATTCTAAACACTTTATCTCTCCTATGGATTCTTTCAGAAACACCAGACATATTTTGATTACCAGTTACAATTTTCTTAATATGATTTCTTCATTACAATTCTCCATACTAATTTCAGATATGAATAAATATATAGTTTTGATCTTTTTATAAAACTTTATTTCCATTATTCATTCTAATTCTCCATTCCAATTTCGCAAAAAATTCTCTTTATTACATTACTCTTTACCAAAACGATTGAAACAAAAAATCTTCTTCAAAATTCAAGCTTCCCCTTTACAACACCTTTATACCTTTTACAAACTCTTCGATATTTTATTCCAATTTAGATTACAATTTGTATCATTACGATGAAGTCAATTATAAATCAATAGATTCTAAGGCATCTCTTCTCTTGACCCATTTGAAAGATAAACAATGTAATTCAAACTTTTGAAAATGGTTGAATAAATTTTTGATTAATATATGAATTTCTTAATAGTATTTACCACCACATAATTTTCTATTATTTACATTATTTAGTCCCAAATAATTATTCCCTTAATGATTATGATTGAATACTGAGTTCCATGGATTGGTATTCAAAAACTTTGACGTCAACAACCTCTTTCATTCAAAAACATCTACTTGTATCATGAATTACATCATGAATTTTAATACATTGAACATCATCTTTATCATTGTATAAATTTTAATTGAATTTATTGTATCTTCCAATTCCTCTAGTAACATCTTTCTTTCCTTCTCATCCTAAATACTATTGAAATTATTATGATAAGACTGAATATGATTGAAAGAATCTCTTCTCCACCTTTCTTTTATCAATATAGCATCAAAAGTTCTACAAAATACTTATGATTTATGAGAAATCCAATTACATAAAAGCATATTCACATTTATATTGTAATCATGTAGATTCTGATTCTCCACCATTACAATCACTTCTTCTAGTCAGACCTGAGATGAGCCCGATGATCATTTTCATATAGAAAACAACATCTATATATGAAGGAATTTATCAAACCATATGAGTCATATTTTCTTTAATAAGATGGTCAGCCCAATTTTCATCAAAAAAGGGTGGTGATTTTTTCTTCTTAAAATTCATTGAGAACTCAAGACAACACCTAAATACGACCATTCTTATCAGCTTATTCCTATCAATATCCACCTTTTGATTTTTTTGTCTAACAATATTCAAAAATCATTGAAAATTGTATCCTTATGTTTTGGATTACTTATCAACAATTCTAAGCCCATGTGAGCTAACTCATTGTAGGAAACAAGAATCATTGACAGAATAACAATATTGTCCAAAATAGTGATCATAAATCCTCTTAAACTTTTCTTCAAAACTTTCTTCCTCTTCTTTTTCACTTCTTCAACATCATTATAATTCAAAAAAATTGTTTCCTAAAACCACTCCAACGAAGAGTAAAAATAGTTAACACACATACAATGTTGGATTTATAGATTTCCCACAACTCCCCTATTTACATGCTTATATAAGGATAGATTTATGAAATAATTATCTCCCTTAATAACATTATCTAAAGGTAATATGAGTGAGGGGAAAAACATACATTGACCTTGATGAGAAAGAGGCTGGAAACCCATGTTCAATAACAATTTAGAAAAGGATTCCTTCAGTAATGGTTTTGTGAAAATGTCACCAACTTGATCCTATGTAGGAATATACACCATCTTCAATTAATTATTCTCCACATTCTGATTGATTAAATGACATTTGATATCAATCTGTTTTGAATGATAATGTTGTACCAGATTAATTGTTATAATGATTGATGTTTTATTATCAAAACATAAGTGAAAGGGTAACTACAATTCAAAAATTAAATATTATAACCAAGTGTTAATCCACAGAAGTAGTGTAGTAGCTTGAGTAGAAGCAACATATTGAGATGTATTCACACTAAGATATACTAAATAATATTTATTTTTATGGAAACTAACACAGATTTTCCCCAGAAAGAAAACTCCACCAAATGTGGATCTTCTGTATCAACATTTCCTACTAAATCAACATATGACCACCCAAATAAATCAATAATTTATAAGCTATCATACATGATTCTGAAATTTGGTGTTCCTTTTATGTATCTGAGAATTCTTTTTCTAGTAAGTAAATGTGAATCTTTAGGAGTACTCTAAAATCATTCACATAAGCTGGGAGTATAAAAAATGTCAAGTTTTAAGGTAGTCAAATATAACACACGTCTAATAAACTTAAAAAATTCTTTTTGAACAACTTATTTTCCTTCTCCATAAATAAATATCTTTTTTCCCACTAATCCTAGTGTGCAAAAGTGTTTTGATTTTTCAATGAAAATTTTCTTAAGATGTTCATTATAATACTTTCTAGAAAGAAAGACGCATTTCTTCATTTGTGAAATCTGTTACCCAAGATACTATTTCATTTCCCCCATCATGGATATCCCAAAAATATTTTTCATTTCATTATAAAATCATTAAAAACATCTTTCATCATTCCTATAAAATATAATTTCATCAACATAAACAATCACGATGAGGGAGTACTGCTGGATTTCATTGATATAAATATTTCAATAAACTCTTTCATTCTTAAAACTCGTCTTACTTAAGCATGTATCCAATTTGGAATAACATGCCCTTAAATATTGTTTTATCCCATAAATGTATTTTTTGAATATTCATATATAAAATTACTATTTACAACAAATAACTGACAAGGTTGTTCAATGTAAACCTCCTCATCATGTTCCGCAATTAGAATGTAGACTTTTCAACCATTTGAAATATTTTTTTATCTTTTTTGTGTAGTAATAAAAAGAAAAATTATGACTGTTTCTAATCTTTCCACAAGATTAAACGATTCATTAAATTCAAAACCATCAATTTTTATGTAATATTTTTAAACTAATCTTTCCTTGTTTCTTATCAATTCACCTTTTTCATTCAGCTTGTTCTAGAAAACCCACTTTGTACCAATAATATTTCTGTTATCTAGATTATGTAGGATTTCCCATGTATCATTATTTTCTATTTGATCTGTCTCTTTGTTCATGGCTTGAACCCATTACAAATACTTCAAATATTCTTTCACATCATTCGACTTAACTTTTGAATATAATGAAGTTTGTGAAATAGTATTTGTTTTTATTCTTGTTTGAACCTTTTAATGTTGATAACCATTAATAATATGATAATACACTTGTTTCCTCATCCTAGGATGAGATTTTTATGATTTTTCCACATCACATGATATAGCTGAGTCTGATTATTCTTCGTCTAGAGTAGGATTACAATTGTATGTATCCTTATCAAAATGTTTAAGAAAAAAATTCTTTATCTTTCTCAAAATCCTTATCTAGAAAAGATTATTTATTCCTATCATATTTTTCAATAATTTTCACATGAAAAGAATAAAAACTTATTCATATTTCGTTTTTGAAACGCTAATATCCTCTTACTTCTAGATCATAGCCAAGAAAAATTCAATCTTCACCTTTATGCTCAATCTTTTCCAAATTACCATATTTCTTCATTATAATACATGGACTCCTGAAAAATTTAAAGTGTTTCAAAAATAGAGTTTTCCATAAAATTATTTTTAGGGATTCATATATAATCATGGTATGTAGAAACATTGGTTTTGAATAAAAATAGTAGTGCTCATGGTTTTCCTCTAATAGTAATGAGAAATTCCATGTTTAAGTAACATAGTTCTCCCCATTTCCACCAAACTTATATTCTTTCTTTCAGTAGCCTAGTTTTTTTGAGGAGTGTATGAGGAACTATAATCATGCCAAATTCCATGATTCTCAATATAAATTTCAAATTCTTTATTCTCATACTCACCACTATTATTAGTTCTCAACTTCTTCACTGAATACTCACTTTCTTTCTCATTATTCCATTTAAAACGTTTAATCATTTTCAGAGAATCTGATTTATGTTCCATATAAATGACCTATGTAATGAGAGTAAGTTATAAATAAAAGTGATGAAATAAATATATATATATATATATAGGTATTGTTTTCTCATTGGCCCTCATATAACAGAATGAATTAGTTTTAGGGTTCATTTTTAACAAATGTCAACATTTTTATGCACCTAGTTTTTAATCTTTCCTTTATGACAAATAGTGAAATACCAATATATTTTTATAAGAAAATCATGGATTTATCAGACACTATATTGCTTTGATAACATTCTCATGCTTCTTTGACAAAATGTTCTAGAATTTTATGCCACAATTTATTTTCTTCCACCATTATTTAGTAATAAGAATATTTTATTTCACCAACCTGAAACAAGTTTCAATTTGTATGTTGGTATCTCGTAACTATCTTCCAATATTCATCATTTTTCATAAAAAACCCTTCATTCCTAGAGATAACCATATTACCCTCATCATATTGTGGTGATATAAATTTTAGGTTTTGATTCATCTCATCAATATATAAATATTTCATGGATTTCATCTTTTATTTTCTAATAACGGTTGAACCAACACCTTTGATTATCAATGATTCATCAATGCCTAATGTAACTGGTCCTTATTTTAAGTATCTCACATTTTTTAGAAACCTTATGTCACTTATAATATGAGAGTAACACCCACTATCAAGAATCCAAGTTTATTATCTTTTTAAAGCTTTCAGAGTGGTTTCTACAATAGGTGTGTTTTCTTCTTCTTATTCTTTCTTTACTTCTAGATTTTGAGAATTTTAAAGATACTTGTTTGTTCTGAAAAAAACTTGATATCCATTTTCATGGTGTCCAAGTTGTTCACATATTTACCAAATATTTTACAAAGGTTGGAACATATTATCAAGTTTCACAAGAACCTTCTCAGGTTTATTTCAAACTTTCTTCTCATAATTCATCTTTTGAGAGGATTGACTCCCCCTCAAAATTTTCCTTCCATAACCTAGGGAATAATAGTGACGTTGTTGGTTAAAAAAATAATTTTTTTTATATTCGAATCCACCACAGTACAAGAACTATCCATTTAAGGAATATTTTCCACTAAAATATCCATACTGAACAGATTCTTGAACATGTTTCTCAGCAACCTTCTAGTCATTCTTATCTGAACCACCAAGATTTTTTTATAAGTAAAAATATTATTTTTATTCTCAGACTTATTAGAACTAGAAATAACAGAAACATTTCAGTATTCATCATGGTTAGAAACATTTTTAGACTCAGTATTTTTAGTAACTTATAAACTCCAAACATTATTGGTTTTGGAAACATACATAACATTACCAACACTCCTATTTTTTGAAACACTTCAAACATTCTTCTCATCCTTTGAAGGTAACTTCTTTTATCCTTATCAGGTTTCTCTTATGATAACTTTCACCAACTTTAGAGATAGATTTTTTGAAACTTGTATGTTTCTGTTCAGCTTTAGAATGTTTTTGTTGGGAATGTACTAATTTATTTTCCTTCAGCTATACATACTGATGTTCATTATGATTATTTTTTTCTTCAAGATATTTCTTCAATTATTAATTCTCCCCCAACATCTTATTATTATCTTATGAAAAAAATTCTTGATTTTATAGGGGAAGATAAATCTTCTAACTTCTTGTATTTATTTTCAATCCTTTTAACCATTCCCAAATATTCTATCAACTCTTTATTCAAATGAAAATCAAGTTGAGTTTATTCTTCATTATAAATGTTACTCCCTAATTTTTCATCATTAACTATTGAAATAAAATTATTCTCAACAACATGTTTAGTAGAATTTTTGGATTTGTATTCACTATCTTCTTATTCATCATATTTAGATAAGAAACTAATTTTTTTTGAAGAACTTATTATCTCTCCCTCTAGGAAAAGATTTATCCTTGTCACCATATTTCTTTCAAGACATTATTGGCCTTATTTCATCTTTATCACAACATTTTTATTTATTTTTTCGTGGAAAATTTCCCACAATGTTCCCAACAACACTACTTTAAAATAATTTCAAGAGAATTTTCCCTTTATATTTACATGTATCTATCCTAACATTTTTAGAAAACAAGGATAAAATATCATTAAGATTTTTACATACCTCATTTCTAGAATCAGAATCACCAGCTTATTATTCAATAATAATCTTCATTGACTACTATTTCATTGCACCCTTGAAATACATTTCTCTACAAACTTTTTTTTCTTTTCATATATTTCTCCTTTATAATTTCTTACATTATGAGTGTGCTATGAAAATAATATAGAGAAAACGTTTTAGGATATCTATCTTCTAATGATGAAACATTAGCATCAAATTTGTTAGGAAGTATTATAAAAATGTTTTCCACAACTGTAGAATCTTCTAACTTATCACCAGGACATCTGATTGTGTTGAAAATTTCATTTACACTGGTAAAGAAGTCCCCAATAGATTCAAACTCACGCATTTTCAACTCTTCATATTTTAGTCTCTAGTTTTTTAATTTTTCCATCTTCACTTTTTTATTACCTTATTGTTTGTTTTTCAACTTGACCCATAAACCTTTGGTTGTGGAAAAAAAATTATCCTTTAGAATTCCCTTTCAGCAAATAATGATAGTAAATAATTCTTGGATCTTCCATTATTCTCAAGATTCTTCTTATCAACCGCAGGTAAGAGGAAATTTTTCATCAATTGGAGGAAACCCATCTATTCCAAATTCAAGAACATAATATCAAATATAAATAATATAAGTAAACATTTTGTATTTCCTAATATTATAATTATTAACATTGAAAATAATTATTCTTTTACTATTTACAAAATTCAGATTGTTCATCAAATTCTCTTCAAAAACATCAGTAAATAGTAAGAGAAGGGAACCTTCACCTATGATTCCAATTTTAATTTCCTTGGGAGGATAATTGTATCATTGAGAGGGGGAGGGGTGAATTAGTGATATATTTTCTTTTATGATTCCTTAGAAAATGGAATACTATTTGCCTCATATTAAATATTAATTCCCCAACTGAAAATAATTCAACAACACATCCATAGAAATACAAGTATTTAGAAGGTTCACTATTCAATATAAATATATGTATCCCTAGTATGGGTTGGAAATGATCTAATACCACACAATCCACTAGAAAACAATCTTTTTTAGTGGAATACAATGTGTATGATATTTACTTTTCACTCATCTAGAAATATGTAATCAATTCAATATTGTCTGTACTCCTTCTGGAATAAATGATGCAATACAATGTTTTTGTAACAAAACATGTTACAATTCTTTGTTATAAACTTCCAAAAATAATAACTATCAATGAAATTATTCACATTCTTATCAATAAGATGGTATGAACTTCCTAGACATTGTAATAAAACTCAGTCTGATTTCCCTGTCTGATTCTCCCAGTCCGATTGATCAACAAAAAAAATATACATCTACGAAATACAATTGAGAAAATTCTGAACACTTTTTGCTTCATTATGAAAATCCTAATTTGATAATCCTTTTATCTGAATACAATAATAGTACTAGCTGAATAAAGTAATCATGCTACCTGAATATCATAATCATGCCAAATAAAATAATTGGAGGAATAAGATAATCAGCTGAATACGATGACCAACTGATTTTGCTGCAATATTGTCTCTTCTCCTTTCACTTATTTTGGGCACAATTTCATCATGAAAAACAATCCAGAATCCTTTTATTATCTCTATAAATTTTAGCAATACACCTCTTGTTGACTTCTCGTGAATAGTATATTAGTCCAAAAAGTACAATATACATTTTACCTTTAATACTTGGCTAAAATTTGATTTGGGCGGGATTCATGAAAACTTTTCCACTCAACTAAAGTACCTTAATTTTTATGTTTCCTTGTATATCTGGTGTATCTTGACTTCTTCAATGTTTCTCAACTATTCTTGTTACTTCTCAAATATTCTAAACACTTCACCTCTTGTTTGACTTCTTTCAGAAACACCAGAATGATTCTAATTTCTCATTCCAATTTGTTCATTACAATTTAATCATTATATTGCTCCGTACCAATTGAGGTTATGAATAAAAAGAAAACTTTAATCTTCATTGAAAACTCCATTTTGATTCTTCATTCCTATTATTCATTCCAATTTCTTGATACAATTTCTTTATAATTTTTCTCTATACCAAAATGATGGAAACCAAGAATGTTATTCGAATTTTAATCTTCCCCTTTCCAACACTTTTGTACCTCCTTCAATCTCTCTAAAGTTTGATTATAATTACGATTATGATTTGTCTCATTATGATGAAGAAAAATTTAAATCAACAGATCTTGTTGGTCGGAGTGGATACTCAAGAGGGGGGGGGGGAATTGAGTTCCTACTTAAAATTTCTACTAAAAACATTTGGATAATGATCCCCCAATATTGAAAAAGCCCAGTTAATTAAGTAAGTAGAGATATAGATGTTTAGTTGGTCAATAGGTTTCTTAGAGGGTGACTTTTCCTTAGTTGAATCAGTGTAAAACACTTCTTTATCTTTGGAAATAAGTTTTCTAAATTCAACACCTACACACACTAACCAGAACTAACTATCAAAGATAGTATAAAAACAGTTTTCTTTTTGTTAAAATAACAAGTAGTGGAATATAGAAAAACAAGTTATAACAAAATATATTATGCATAAAAGTTAATCAAGAGGTTCATTATCAAGCCAAGACTTAATCCTCTCCACTTGGTGATCACCTGCCACCAAGCAGTTTATATTGAAAATAAACTTGATACATAGCATGTTTCTGGCTTTACAACAGTTTGCACAAACTTCCTAGGGTTCACACCCTCTACCACAATTCTTTGTGGAAAAATTAAACAATACATACCCCACACGGTATCTTCCATAGTTATGCATGGGAAACAAGGTATAAGTGAAATATGATGTGAGGATTTTCAGTACCCTCTCTTTAAGCATAGGAGAAAGTGTGTGTAACACAAATACACACGTCTCATAATTGTAAAATAAAATACCGCAACAGAGAAATTAGTATAATATTGAGTGTAGAAGGCTCTATGTGTTTTCATTTCATCTCTTGACTCCTTGGAGTGGAGAAATTGCAGTTCGAGTCTTTCTCTAAAAGTTTTCCTCGAAACAGAGTGTTGCAACTCCAGGTTCCAGGTGTTCTGGTTCTTGATTGGAAGAGAGTTAAAAATGACATAAGATTTAAATTTTATCTCTCAAATGATCTTCGAGATGCTTCTGAGTTCACAGTGTAATTTCTAGATGGTTTTTAATTGATCTTGTGCATAAGTTCATTCTTGTATATTTTTATTCTTCACGCATGTATGCATCTGCACCACCACACTACTTTTCTTCCCTAGTCTTCAATTTTATATTTGAGGTATGACAATAAAAATGAGTAAATCACATGCAGTCCAATTCGTACCTCATACTGTCCCCAGATACGATCTCTTGATATGTCTACAATCAGCATTAATTAATGTTATAAGTATTAAAGTTATCAAATTTGGCATTTCATGAATTTTAAGAATTTGAAAAAGTATGGAAGGGTAAGAATCAATAGACTGGTAATGGAAGCCTTTATAATGGTAGGCTTCAATAGTATGTGTGCATCGATAGTCTTAATTGGTGTCCTTCTCAATGGTAACCATCAGTGGTGGCCTTGTATCAGCGACCTTGCATGAGTGACCTTACATCGGTGATCTTTCATCGGTGACCTTCCATTGGTGACCTTGCATCATGATCTTTCATTGGTGAACTTACATTGGTGACCATGAATCAGAGACCTTGCATAGGTGACCTTGAATTGGTGACTTTGCATCGGTGACCTTGCATCAGTGACCTTGCATCGGTGACCTTGCATCCATGACCTCGCATCGGTGACCTTGCATCTGTGACCTTTGCATCAGTGACCTTTCATACTTATAGAAATTTTGCACTATAAGCTTAAAGAATAGAGTAGTGAGATTAAAAGTATATAGATATTACTTTGATGTAAACATGATTTTCACATAAATGATTATCCTATAAGAGAAAAATAATTACCACAAAAATAAAACATGATTTGGGATTATAAAAACATGAATTTGGATTATCAAAATAGGTGAGTCCAACAATATCCCCCTTTTTGATAATCAGAAATTATGTCAGTATTTTTGAATCAGGGTTAGTCACCTTTTCTAAATATATTCAGATGTGTGTATGAGTAAAATTGAAACATATTTATTGTAGATAGTATATATAATCAATGATTCTAGTTAACTAAAAAACTTATTCCCCTTTTTGGTAACCTATAGATTCTCCCCCATTGTGATTAATAAAAAGTTACGAACACCAAAGAGATGTCAAAAGAGGATTTTATTAACCATGATGAAAGAGTACAATACAAAAAGGGTACAAAAGATCCATATCAACTATTTCATCCCACATTTAATCCACATCAGATATTTCCCAGAGAAATTTGTCTTTGGAATTTGAGGAGTCAGGTTCTGAAGATGGAGGGATAGGTCGAGGGATAACAATCAGCAGGGTTGGAGGAGCTGAAATAGAATCATCAGTAGACCTATAGTGATGAGATCTCTGAGGAATGGTGGGGGTCAAACTTATGATGGCCTGTTCAAGAGTCATCAATAGAGAAACACTGGCAGATCCTAAGTCAGCATAGGAAGAAGGTAAAGCTGTAGGAACAATGATAAGAGTGCAGTCCACGTGGAGGAAGGGAAAAGGAAGATTTATAAAATCCATAATGATATTTCCTCCACTCTCTATAGTTGAGATAAAATCATACTTTTTCTCCATAAATATCTCTAAGGCAAGAGTCAACTATCTAAGCATACTAACATGATACTTAAAGGCCTGAGTGATAGGTGGAATCCTCATGTTTTCCAATAGCATCTTAAAGTGACAATTCATCTAATTCTTAGTATAATCCCTTTTGTAGTATAAATCAATTTTCTCTTAGATGGAATTTTGATCTAGAGAAGCTTCCCTTAGATAATTTACCACAACATTATGAATTTCTCTTGTAGTAGAAATGACTTGAGTCATAGACTAAGGGTCTAAGGTACTTGAACCAGAGAACTTCTCCACTTATTATCTGATAACCAATATTAAATCTTCTAGATCAACAAGAGGAGCAACTGAAGATGAAGTAGATGCACACAGAGGTGCCTTAGTGAAATCCACCGTCTCTTTAAAGGATTTGGTCAGACCACTAATTAACTTCTTTACATCACTATCCTGGCCACTCACATGTGTCTCTGTAGACTTCTTAAAGTCCTCAAACATAGTGACCATTTATTGTACCAAACTTTTAACATATCTAAGATCTCTGAACAAGTGAACTCTTGAATCCATATAGAATTCTAAACAGGCAATAGACTGCTTCATATATTTCATACTCTACCCATGCTCTGACCTGATTCTCGTATTCCTTGACTTCATGTAGCATGGCTGAGTGAGAGGTAGAGACTAGTATTTCCACTATAGATGCCATAAGTCCTTGATTGTGAGGTAATTTTCTCTCTATCTAAGTAGATTTATCATCAAATTGACTCTCTAGATTTGACATTAATGACACCAAGTCATCCTTCATTAAATAGTCTTGAGGCAAAAGCACTATGGGCTTTACAATAGTGGTCTCTATAACGGAAGGAATAATAGAACTTCTGATAGGATGATCATCATTATAATCTCCATATTCTAAGTACAAAACCAAAA
Organism: Viscum album; assembly: GCA_963277665.1. Classification (NCBI taxonomy): domain Eukaryota; kingdom Viridiplantae; phylum Streptophyta; class Magnoliopsida; order Santalales; family Viscaceae; genus Viscum; species Viscum album. Next base: position 1,651,351,157 of record OY728152.1, read on the forward strand.
ATCTAGGGTCTTCTGACCAGTCTTCTATCCCATGTGTGAAAACAACTGAACCTATGGAAACATGTTCCTCCCCATCACTTGGAGCATTCTCCTAAGAAACCACATCCATCTCTGCCATACCTACTTGAGAAACTTAATCAACATGAGGGTCCACTTCCACTTCCTCTACAAAATCTTCAACTATAGCCAAGGAAATTTCAGCTTCCACCAAATCAAAAACTTCTTCATATACACTTTCTACCATTTTTGTATGTCCTATCAGAGGATTGAGACTTAGACATTCCTCTTCAGTTGAAACAATAGTTGTCTCAAAGTCATCATCACTATATTCAGTGTCCTCATCCTCATATGAGGTCTCTTTAATGTCTCTTCAGAAATTTTGTGCCCCTTCTTCTTCACTGGTTTCATCATCATCACTGTCCCTTAAGAAAATATCCCTTCTAGGCAGTCTTTTTTGTGGGCTATTCTCACCAAAGGATATAATATTAGCACGAGAATTTGAGGGATGTTCAGGATCACTCTAATAATCTTTAAGAGAATCCTCTCTTTCTTTCATAGTAGCAACCTCTTCCTCTTCATCTGAATAAGCAGGCACCACTTCATCAAGATTTAGACCTGGGCCTCTCTTATCCTTAGGCCTAGTAAGATGGGTAACAGGGTTGAATTACGCATATAACATAGTCTCATCATGCACCCATATTATCTTCCAAGGGTACCAGTTTATCTTCATCAACTTGCAAATCAGCTTAGTAATGCCTATGTTTTCCATTACTACAACTATTTCCCCATTGTTTCCAATAACTCCTTTCTCCTTCAACATCCCAGATATCAATATGGAATGAAATAATGCATTGGAAATGGAACTGGACTTTGTCACATCCTCTAATTGAATCATCAGTAGCCTACAAAAATTTATCTTATGCCCATGCTTCAACATATACAAGAGAAATACATCTCGATATTTAAAGGTAGAAAAGTCCCCTCTGCTAGGACTCAAGACATGATGAACAAATTTAAGCAGCAACTTGTATTCTCCTTCCATTTCAACAGCAATGACTTTCATAGGGATCCCATTCCCTGTCAGTTCACCTAGAGCTTCTTCATAATAGAAGAAATCACTAGTGGGAAGAATTACTCTTGAGTTGTAGTCAAAAATCCCTTCATGTGGTACTCTCAAACACTCATCTCATTCAAGAGAGGAGAAGCTTGTACTTACTCCATTTACATTTGAAGACATTCTGTTCTCAACCTCAGTATGCTCAAACTTTAGAGACTGATAAAACTCCTTCACTAACATCAGATAATAGGGTCCGTTATTATTTGCAAAGCATTCGACCCATCGTTGAGGTTCAAGTGCCTTCATCACTAAGGACCTTCTCAACATCAGCCATTCCAAGCTCAGCTCCTTCAGAACCATGATTTTCCTCTTTGAAAAATGAGGGTTGATTTTCATTACCATTGTTTCGCTTCCACTACTTGACTCTGATTGGGGTCTTTTTGGATTTGGCGCATCTCCTTCATCGCTGACCAACGGTCACTTCAACCATACCATTTCAATCTGGAGCGGTTTAAGGGTTTCGGTAAAAGATGAGGTTCTTAGGTTAGGGAGAAATAGGTTCAGGAGAGAGTAGATGTGGATCAAAATTTGGTGTGTTCTTTAATTTTATCATTTAGGGACTGAAAACAAATCAAATAAAAGAAATATGTAATATAGAAAATGTTTCAGATTCTGGAAGAGAAAACGTGAAGTCCCGAGATCATCAACTATCAGTAAGGTAACAACAGTGAGGTCTATCAGTGAGGTTCTAATAGTGAGGTCTATTGGTAAGATTCTAATAGTGAGGTCTATCATTGAGGTCTATCAGTGAGGTCTATCAGTGAGGTCTATCGATGAGGACTATCAGTGAGGTCTACTAGTGAGGTCAATCGATGAGGTCTATCAATGAGGTTCTAAAGGTGTGGTCCAATAGTGAGGTTTCTAATGGTGAGGTCCAACGGTGAGGTTTCTAACAGTGAGGTTTCTAAAGGTGAGGTCCAATGGTGAGGTCTCAAATGGCGTGGATTCTAACTATGTGGTCCAACAATGAAATTTATAATGGTGAGGTTTCTAATAGTGAGGTCCAACGATGAGGTTTCTAACAGTGATGTTTCTAACTATGAGCTCTAAAAGCAATATTTCTAATGCTAAGGTTTCTAAGGGTGAAGTCCAATAGTGAGGTTTCTAACGGTGAGGTTTCTAATGGTGAGGTTTCTAATAGTGAGGTCCAATAGTGTGGTTTCTAATGACGAGGTGTCTAACTGTGAGGTGAAATGGTGAGGTTTCTATCGGTGAGGTCCAACATTAACAATTTATCATACCTAACTCATGTTTGATGTAATTTAATCTCTCAAAATTCAAAGTCATTGCGAATATATGAACCAACTGATGTTCAATGGCAATGAATTCAAAAGTGATATCACCTCTTTGATAATGATCTCTCAAGAAGTGATGTCTCACATCAATGTGATTTTTCCTAGCATGAGATACTGGATTTTTAGAGATGTTGATAGCACTTCTATTATCACACTTTATAGAGACATGTTTGAATTGATATCCATAGTCTAGTAAAGAGTGTTTCATCTATATAATTTTAGCACAACAACTACCAGTAGCTATATATTCATCTTCGACAGTTGATAATGCAACATAATTTTGTTTCTTACTACACCATGATACTAGTGACTTCCAAAAATGTGAAATGTCATAGAGGTTCTCTTTCTTTCTAACTTACAACAAGCAAAGTCGGAATCTGAATAAGTTATCAAATCATATGATTGTCTTCTTGGATAAAACAATCCTAATTTTGTCATATATTTGATATATTTAAAAATCTTTTTAACAGCAGTTAAATGGGACTCTTTAGGATTGTATTGAAAATGAGCACACATACATACACTGAACATAATATCATGTCTTCTGGGAATAAGATAGAGTAGACTCCCAATCATAACTCTGTAATTCGTTTGATCCACTGGTTTACCAGTTTCATCAGCATCCAACTTACAAGTGGTACTCATATGTGTATCACTACCTTTATTTCTACCCAAACCAAAACGTTTCAGAAGATCCTTAGTATATTTATTTTTATTTAAAACAATACCATTTTTATTTTGAAAAATTTGAAATCCAAGAAGAAATTTAAGTTCCCTCATTAAAGTCATTTCAAATTCATCTTGCATCATTTTAGAAAAAGCAGTACATAAAGAATTTTTTGAAGATCCAAAAATATTATCATATACATAAATTTGTACTATTAAAACATATTTGGAAATCCTTTTAATAAAAAGAGTAGGATCCACTATTCCTTTAGTAAAACCTTTTGAAATTAGAAAAGAACTACGTCTGTCATATCAAGATCTTGGAGCTTGTTTTAGACCATATAGGGATTTAGAGTTTTTGAAAACATGATTTAATAAATGGGGATTTGTAAAACTAGGGGATTGTTTAACAAATACATCTTCAAATATTTACCCATTTAGAAATGCACTTTTAACATCCATTTGATAAAGTTTGAAATTCAGATGATCTACATAAGAAAGTAGTATCCTAAGGGCTTCTATTCTGGAAACATATGAAAAGGTTTATTCATAATTTATTTCTTCCTCTTAACTATATCCTTGTGCAACTAGTCTAGCCTTATTTATAACTATGTTTCCAAATTCATCAACTTTATTTTTAAACACCCATTTAGTACCTATGGTAAATGTGTCTTTACGTCTTTCTACCAATTCCTAAACATTGTTTCATTCAAACTAATTTAATTCTTGTTGCATAGATATCACCCAAAATTCATCATTGATTGCATCGTGAATAATTTTAGGTTCAAGCTATGAAAGAAAAACTTGACATTCAACCTGGTTTCTTTGAGAAGCTTTAGTTTGTGTTCCTCCTTTTAGATCACCTACTACATCATCTAAATAATGATTCTTGAGAGTTCAAATAACTCTAGAAATAGTTGAACTAGACTCCTCAGTGTTGTTTATAGGTTGAGATTCATTATTCCCATATTCTAGAAAATTTTTAGAATTGGTTGTTTTCACTTAGGGTTTACAGTCCTTATCATTAAGGTCTAGAATTGACATATCTTCCTCAAGTTGTTCAATAGGATTTTTGCATTCATGTGGATCAGTCTCATCAAGTTTAAAATGAACTGATTCTTCCACACATTTGGTTCTCTTATTTAATATTCTATAAGCTTTACTAGAGATTGAGTAACCTAGGAAAATTCCTTCATCACTCTTGGAAGCATTCTTGTCAAGGTTATCCTTAGTGTTAAAGATAAAGACTTTGCAACCAAAAACTCTAAAGTAATTTACCTTAGGCTTCATATTATTCAAGATCTCATAAGGGGTTCTCTTAAGATCCGGTCTAATTAAGACTCTATTGATAATGTAACAAGCTGTATTAAAAAATTCAACACAAAAATAGATAGGTAGAGTATACTCATTAAGCATAGTCCGGGAAATATCTTGAAGTGTATTATTACTTATTTCTACAACTCCATTTTGATGAGGTGTTTTAAGAGAAGAGAAATTGTGAGTATAGCCATTATATGAGCAAAAAAATAAAATTCTTGATTTTCAATCTCACGATCGTGATCACTTATCCAGGTCTTAATTCTAAGTCCACTATGATTTTATACAGACTTGGAATATTTAATGAAGTAAGAACTTGCTTCACTTTTTTGAGAAAGAAAGTATACCCAAGTATATCTAGAAAAAATCATATAGGAGAACATAAACAAAGTGCTTCCAATTTAGACTTGAAACTCTAGATGTTCCAAACAAATCCATGTGAACCAATTCAAGTGGTTGATAAGTAGAAACTTATTTCATTGATTTGAAATATAATTTGTCTTGTTTTTCCTTTTGACAAGGATTACAGACTTTGTTATATGGGAATTAAAATTTAGTTAAGTATCTAACTAAACCATTCCTAGTTAGTTCCTATGTGAGTGCACATTGTAGTGTCCTAATCTTCTATTCCATAGCTAGGATTACTTATGAAATACATTTAAGAAAGTAACATTTTTCTTAGATAATGAATTTAAATCAACAACATATACATGTTCATTTATAAGAGCAGTAAATATTAAATAATTATTAAAATTAAAAACATTTCAAGCATCATTTTCAAACATAACATTGAAACCATCATCAAACAACTGAGAAATACTAAGCAGATTGTACTTTAATCCATCAACAAAAAGTTCTTTTGAAATTATTGTTGTGTTAGGGTTGCCAATATGGCCTAAGATGATGATCTTCCCTTTGGCATTATCACCAAATGCAACATGTCCACCATCAAATTTAATTGATCTCTTGAAACATGAATAGTATCCTATCCTATGTCTTGAACATCCACTATCCAAGTACTATAGAGTTCTACAGGAACTCTTCAGAAAATTTTCTTGCAAAACAGATTAAGTGTAGGGTAACATCGGTACCAAGATTTTCTTGGGTCTAGAGAGGATATCAAGTAAAACTTAGGGAACCCATACTTGTCTCACAGGTTTTATAAAATCAAAAGATATGTTTTGAGATATGAACACTTTTTTAGGTCTTTTAGAAAATTCAAAATATGGTCCGGAACATGAACTAGTAGTGAACTATCCAGATTTTGGAACAAATTTATTTTTAATAATACTTCTCTATCCTAGTTGATATCCTAGACCATTTTTGTATTTTGGAGCAATTTGTTTTCCTAGAAACTGAGTGAATGTATATCTACCTGTAGTAAATTTCTCATGATCCATTTTTAATTGCTCATTTGATTATTTAAGTTTAGTTTTTTCTATTAACAGGTATGTACATTTTTCTTTTTCAATATCTAGATCAGACTTATAATTAGCATTCAAAGAATGTTTCCTTTTTAATAATTTATATTTATCCTTGAGTTCCTTAAAGGTATCCTCAAGCATTCCATAGTTTTCAAATAGTTCATCCATAGTCATATTCTCATCATTATTTGATTCACTTTCATTCCAAGAATAATAAGCATTAGGTATAGGATAATTGGGTGTTACCTAAGATGTTTCTAACATGAAACACAGGTTTGCATGTTTATTCTTCTCAATATCAGAAGTGTCAGATCCACTATAGATATCATCTGAAGAACTCCAAGTATCTTTCATATCCTTTTTATATCCCTTTCTCTTGTATTCATATTTCTTTTTATATTTCATATTGGGACAATCAGCTTTCACATGACCTTTTCCTTTGCCCTCATAGTAGACTATCTCATTTGTATTGTCATTCCATTTTCTATCCTTTTTCCACTATACTATATTATCAAATTCTCCATTATAGTTTTACTTTTTAATGAAATTCTTTGTACTATAGAACTTTTTGAATCTCTTAGCAAGATGAGTCATCTCATCATCACTGTTAGAGTTTGAGTATTCACTGGTGGAAGTGTCTACATAAGCTTGGACTTTTTATTTTTCCTTGTTCTTCGATGTAGTAGTCTTGAATGCTACAGATTTCTTTCTTGGTTCTTCATCCACTTCTGGATTTACATTGAGCTCTTCTCCATACATCATAAGATTACAAATTAGTTACTTCACTGACAACTTTCCTATGTCACAGGATTCTCTGATGGAAACAGATGTTCCTCTCCATCTGTCAGGTAGGCATTGAAGCAACCTCATAATCTGGTCCTTACTGTCCACTGGTTTCCCAATCAGACTCATGGTATTTACTATTTCATTGAACTTGAGATAACTTTCATATATTAATTCATCAATATTCATTTTAAAATTATCATATTTAATAGTATAAGTATTTAATCTCATTTCTTTAACATTTCTTGTTCCCTCATGGGAAATAGCCAAAGTGTCCCAAATTTCATAAGCAGTTTTATAGAAAGATATTCTATTGAACTTTTTATCACCTAGAGAACAGTACAATGCATTCCTTGCTTTACAGTTATTGTTATATTTAGATTTAGTCAAATGATACAATGAATCCTTAGTAGTAACAGGTAATACATGCTGTTCTTATATTGTGTACTAGATTTTAGGACCCATTCTTTCTAGATACATTTTCATTTGTAGTTTCCACTGAGCATAATTATTTCCATTAAAAAAGGTGTCCTATTAGTAGAATCACCCTCAAATCTGTTATCCATGGTTAATTAGACTTTAATGAACTGAAAATTTAGATATGATGGAAATTTTATGATCTTTAAGATATAACTAAAATAACAGTTGAAAGGAATTTGAAAACTTTCTCAAATAGTAGCAATAAACAAAACAACCCTCTGATACCAAATGTTGGCCAAAGTGGATACTCACGAGGGTGGTGAATTGAGTTCCTACTTAAAATTTCTACAAAAAATGTTAGGATAAAGATCCTCAAATTTTTAAATGAAGTAGTTAATTAAGGCAGTAGAGATATAGAGGTTTAGTTGGTCAACCGGTTTCTAAAAGGGTGATTAGTCCTTAGTTGAATCAGTGTAAAACACTTCTTTAACTTTCGAAACAAGTTTACTGAATTCAAAACCAAAACACACTAACTAGAACTAACTATCAAAGTAATTATAAATTAGATTTATATTTTTTAAAATATAGAGCAGTGAAATATAGAAAAACAGAGTATAACAAAATACAGTACACATAAAAGTTATATAAGAGGTTCAGTCTCATTCCAAGACTTAATCCTCTCCATTTGGTGATCACCTACTACCAAGTAGTTTATAATGAAAATAAACTTGATACACAACCTGTATTGGGATTTTAAACAGTTTGCACAATCTTTCTAGGATTCACACCCTCTACCAGAGTTCTTCATGAAAAAAAACAATACAGACCACACATAGTCTCTTCCATAGTTATGCTTGGGAAACAAGGTGTAAGTGAAGTATGATGTGAGGATTTTCAGTATCCTCTATTTATTCATAGGAGACAGTGTGTGTAACACAATAAAAAAATTCCCAGAATTGTAAAATAAAATAATATAGTATAGAAATTTGTATAATATTGATTTTATAAGGCTCTATGTGTTTTTAGTTCAGATCTTGACTCTTTGGAGTGAATAAATTGAAGTTCAAGTATTTCAATGAAAATTGTCCTCAAAACAGAGGGTCGAAACTCTAGGTTCTAGGTGTTCTGCTTCTTGATTGGAAGAGAGTTGAAGAAGGATAGAAGATGAAAATTTGATCTCCCAAATGATCTTTGAGATGCTCCTGAGTTAATAGTGTGAATGTTGGGTGGTTCTTAGTTGATCTCACGCATAAGTTATTTCTCATATATTTTTCTTCTTCGCACATGTATGCATCCGCACCACTACGCTACTTTTCTTCCTTGGTCTTCACTTTTATATTTGAGGTCTGATAATAGGAAATAGAAAATCACATGTAGTCCCCCATGTACCTCATACTATCCCCATATACAGTCTCTTGATATGTCTACAGTCAGCATTAATTAATGTCAGAAACATTAAAGTTACCAAATATGACCGTTATAATAATTTTTAGAATTTTACAAAGTATGGAAGGGTAGGCATTGGTAGACTGGTAATGGTAGCCTTCACAACGGTAGGCTTCAACAGTAAGTGTGCATCGGTAGCCTTCATTGGTGACCTTCTCAACAATAACTTTCAGCGGTGGCCATGCATCAGTGACCTTGCATCGATGACCTTGCATCGGTGACCTTGCATCGGTGACCTTGAATCAGTGACCTTGTATCGGTGACCTTGCATCAGTGACCTTGTATCGGTGACCTTCCATCGATGACCCCGCATCAGTGACCTTGTATTGGTGACCTTTGCATCAGTGACCTTCCATCAGTGAACTTTTTATCAGTGACATTGCATCGGTGACCTTGCATCGGTGACCTTGCATCAGTGACTGTGAATCGGTGACCTTGCATCCATGACCTTTGAATCAGTGACCTTGCATCGGGGACCTTTGTATCAGTTTCCTTGCATACTTAGAGAAAATTTTCACTGTAAGCTTAAACAAGAGAGAAGTGTAAATAAAATTTTCTAGATATTACTTTGATATAAATATTATTTTTACATAAATGATTATCCTTTAATTGAAACATAATTATCCCATAAATGAAACATGATTTGGGATTATCAAAACATGATTTGGGATTATCAAAAGAATTGAGTCCAACAGATTCTTCTTCATCTCTTCTCTTGACCCATTTGAATGATGAACAAAGTAATTAAACCTTTTGAAAATGGTTGACTACATTTTTGATTAATCTCAGAATTTATTCTTATTATTGACCACCACATACATTTCTTTTCTTTTCATTCATCAGTCCCCCAAAATTCTTCCCTTTATGATTACAATGGAATATTGAGTTCGATAGATCTGTATTAAACAACTTCTACTTCCGCAAATTTCTTTGTTCAGAAACATTGACTTGTATCATGACATCATTCATGACTTTGAATATGTTTATGATCATCTGTATCATCATTTAAATTTTAATGGAAAGTATTGTAGCATCAAATTTTTCCTACAATATCATTCTTTCATGATCAATAAGAATATGATTGACATGATTATGATCGGACTGAATACGATTTGAAGAATCTCTTCTCCATATTTATTTTATCATGATTTAATCACAAGTTTTACAGAATACTTATGATTTATGAGTACTCCAAGAATAGAAAAGCATCATCACATTTATACTGTAGTCATGCAAACTCTGATTCTCCACCTTTATTATCTCTTATTCCAATATGGACCAGAGATGATTCTGATGATCCTTTTCATCCAGAAAATAAAATCTCAATATGATGGACTTTATTATTCAATCTGAGTCTGATTTTCTTGAATATGATGGTTAGATCAAGTTTCATTAAAAAAAGTGATGTGATTTCATTTCTTCTTAATCTTCATTTACAACAAAATACAACACCTGAATATGATCATCATTATTCTATTGGTCCTAAAAAAACCTATATGGAATTTTCCAGTTGTGTGATGAGTTAATAGATATAAAAGTTTATTTAATTAGACTGAAGAAATTATTGACCATTCATATTTGAGCATATATGATGCGTCCATCTACATGGATGGCAGACATGTGATGTTCTCACCCACTAGATGAATGAAATGTGATTTATTCATCTATTTGGTCTGTCTTTCTTGAAGAATCAAGAAAATATGAGATGAGTTATAATAGATTGAAATTTTTTCTATTGGGAGGAGAGGTGAACCCTCAATGAAACCTTTCTGTTTCATCAAATGGTCATACTTTACAAACACCACGTACAACGAGAAGATGTGTTCGTATTGGGTTCATAGAGACCTCCAAAATTAGTGGGAATTTATAAATTTTATGTAGTGGTCATTGTTGTGACATCAATTCTAGGGTAATAAAAACCCATTTAAAACCTAAGGATCTTATATGGATTAAATTAAGTAAATAATTTAAATTGAAACCATACCTATTTCGATTTTTATAAAAATTGGTTTCTCATCATCCATGATCATCACTAAATGTAATGAAACTTTTTACCCTCTAGATTATCTAGATGCACTCCAAAATCCTACCGGTAAATCAATCAGTTATTCTATAAGTGCTAGTGTGATGAAATGATGAAACCTTAGATGTAATGATGATCACATGATCACTTCTCCTTTGATCCAAATTTTTTTCTTGGATACGAGTTCTCAGATCCTTTTTCCACTTTCTGAGAAGAAATAGGGTGGAATGATATGCTTTCCAATTCATTGATTGAATATTCCTATGATTTTTCACATCCCCAAGCTAAAATAAGACAATTTAAGCTTATAGGGATATATTCTTGTCCCCCAAATACTCTTAACCTTATAAATGTACTACAAATTACATATTATGACCATTTAAATGTTCCATAATCATTATTTATAGTTTTGTCACTTACTTATAATGTAATAAATATATTTCATGATAATGTAATATTCTTTTACATGACACATTCTTCTCACAAATAGTAAACAAATATTGAATATTTATGTTAAAATAATGTCCATTCATAAAATATTTTCCTTGTATTAACTTAACACCTATTAATTCATTGAATATATAAATTCAACCTTCATTATTCTACACTCAAATAATATTGAATTAATTTAGTTATTAGGATCGATCAAACTTGAACAATATCCAGACCCCGTTTTGGGGCTCACCATATCCTAAAGTCATATTCATAAGAATAGGCTGAAATTTTTAATAAAATTATTGTGTGCCCCTTTAGGACCTTATCTCAATATTAATGAGTTCTAATCATATACTAGGAGTGGATTTTAGAATCCTATCAAGACCCCAAGGATATAAGGTTTAGTCATAGCAATGAAAATCTTCTATAAGCATGTGTTAATATCTTGGTCTCATGATATATCATAAAGAAGGATGAAGACATCGTGTTTTCTTCCTTTATTGAATTATTGATTTATTAAATTACTTATTTAGATTAAATTAAATCATAATATAAATTTATTTAATAAAGGTACTACCTTCATGATCAACTAGGTTTGATATATCTCTTCCTTTACGGAAGCAATGAATCTTGTCTTGATTAATCAACCAATGCCATAACACCACCGGCACACCCAACACTATCTACCTCTCTATAAACAGAAGTGTTATGGTTTTCAAATTGAATCAAAGTGAATGATCAAATTATAGACACTTATAATGGTCTCAATTCAAGATACCAATACACATGTTCGTAGAAAGGAATAACCAATTACACCTAAAACATGTGGTGTTACTATTGGCGATAATTTCCTCATGATCTAATCTACTTGAGATCTACAAATATGAACTTCACAAGATAATGTATCAATGATTATGATGATATAGATCCTGATATTCATACATCAATTGTATCTTGTCAGACTGATGTTTCTTGACCAAAGGATATATGTCTAAGATTCATGTCATGGTATCTTGAGGTTACCATTACAACTAGGAACTATTAAAAACCTTTGATAGGAAAAATAATACCCAGAAATTACCATTTAAATAATAGATATAGGAGTTTCAATAATATTATGGTAATAATAAATCAGGCATAACTCACTATATACATGATATGGTAATCGAAAAGTACTATTCAAGATTGGTCTAGGGGACCAACTTTGACAACACTCCCACTTTCACTAGATCTAACTTGATGACTATCAAAGTTAGATATCACATGATATGATAATAATTATGTTGAGTTATGAATTTATTTATTGGTTCTATCATGGTTTTCCTAAATAGATACTCTACTATTTGAGACATCACATCCTAAAGTAGGACACCTTAAGAGATAATATCCCTGTTTATATATCTTTCCCCCTCTTTATAAACATAAAATCTTGGCTAGTACCATTATTGTAATCTTATCATAACTTGTTATGATAGTACTTTACTTACTAGGTGAGATTATAAGAACCTGAAAAAAATGTTTCATATTTAACAAGGATCTTTTACTTTCATTAGAATCCACAACATACTTGGTATTTTTTTAATATGTCTACCATTGAGACAGATGAACCTATCTTTCCCATTACCTTAGACTAACAAATACATTAGAAAAAAAAATTCAAAGGAAGAATATTTTGTGTCCCCTTATAACTAGTTTTCCTTCAACTCAATGTACCTCATATATATCCCTTGTACATTTTCAAGTAAAATTGGATAGTAATAACTTCTTCTTGTGAAATTATCTTTTATTTAATATGATAACTTAGTGAAATAAAGTAAATGTTGAAAATATTCTATCTAGTATATAACATGGAATAAGTGATAAATATATCATTGAAGTATATGGAATTCTGATCACCATTACAGTATCCTCTTATGTCTCATACATGTCTTCTTGGATAAATATATCCCATGTGACATTGGAAATAATTATCTCATGAATTGTTCCAATACACTGTTATTATATGTACAATCTATTGGACCAAGTTACCCATAGATCTATCACTGTAAATATTTTTTCCTTGATATTGGGTTTCAATCTTATGTCGGTATTTTGAGATTTTTTAAACCTGTCTTATATAACTTTAATAGTAAACAATAAATCTCCAAATGTTATTAACATGTTATACTTAGAAAACTATGATTATCTCATCAACATCTTATTGGAACATTGAATACTTTCATTCCAATTGAATATTCAATGATTATAATACCTGTATTAATATGTCAATACATCTCTACAACATGTATTTATTATTTGAATTATTTTCTTTCATCTACCCTTTTTGGTTTCATTGTATTGAAACCTTCCATGAACGGTGGTGGTAACATCTAACGTACAATATAATGATGATAAAAAGTTGATATAATAAGAATAATTCAAATGGATTTAAGCATGAAAATTTAGTATAAACAATTTATCATTATTTGTACGATTCATATACCATCCATGTATAGTTTCCCTTTAATAAATACAATTAGTTTTATATCAATTATAGAATCTACCAAAATACAGACTTGTTTTTGGTACATGGAATCCATTTTATAAATTCATTTCAACTTCTCAATAATAGCTAATTTATATTTAATTATTTCATGGAGGATACATTATTCTTTTCAAATAATATATCACCCTGCTTTGTGAATATAAAACCACCATAATGGTTTTCATATTCCAATAAAATATTTGTCACTTGAATATTAATTTTCAACAAAATCTTATAGAACTTATTCCTATGTCAACTATTTTTCCATACTGATCATTAACTTTTACATGTTAACCATTCTCCAACTATCTCGAACAAAGATGTGGAACCTTTTATAGAAACATAGTCAATAAATTGACTCAAACATTTCTATCATTGGGATTTATATAATATCTTAAGAAAACATTAGAATAATTAACTTAGATTCCATTGTTCTAACCATGATAAAATTTAGTTTTTAACTTATCCTTAACAAAAAATATGTATCTAAACACATGGATTATGAAATAATAATTTTCATTCATATCATAACTCATATGTTATCCATTTTTCATAAAAATAGGCATATGGTTATTAGTTAATGCTATTATTTGAAAAGATTGATGAATACATTAAAATACATCAATGACATATCATTGATCCTCCTTTTATTAAAATAATATATTTGATGTCTAAAAGGAAATGTTTGTATATGAATGTTTCCATTCTACACTTTAATGATCAATATTTTTTTTATAAGACTCATTATCGATCCTCCTTTCACAAACATCACATATTTGTCTTGTATAAGTAAATTTGAATTTAGGATTACATAAAATTTACATTTATAATGATTGATGAATTATTGTTCAAGATATTATTCATATCAAAAGACCAAAGAAACTCATATTTTCTAACCATGCATGCTTATTACTTAACTTTTATATTTCCCAAAACTATTAAAGGTATCTCATGTAGTATGTGAATTTAACTTTAGCTTCCTATGGGAATATCTCACACTCTCTAGATAAATAAACTCTAAAATATTTTTGGATTACATTTATTTAAAATGGTTTCTTTTTACAAAACTAGATAATTGAATGTATCAATAATATAAAAGGTTTTTAGCTCCAAAAATCATAAATACCATACTAGATATATCCTTTAATACTAAATCCAGTTTTACTATATAAAGATTTATTTTTCCATAACTAGTTATTTATGTGTTATATTTTATATTAATCAAAAATTTCAAAAGATTCAAAAAAAACTAAACTATTCGTTGATTATCAGACACCAATAATAATATTAATTACAAAATGGAATAATGTATCCTTGTGTCTAATGGACATGTGAGATAATTGTTTTGGTTATAATTAATAAAACTTCAACTAGAATCAATAAACTTGGAAATTAGAAGTTATGAACTTCACACCTCTAACTTATGAATCCTCCTTTCTCAGCTACGTATAGAATTTACCTTAATTCAATTAATGTTTCTATACTTACCTGGTTAGTATATTTAGATAAAAAGTGTGATACACATTCGACATCTAATAACTAATATGTAAAAAAACATATTATATAATGATTAATGTAAACAAATTAGAAGCCTCCTGTTGGTTATACATAAATTCATTACAATTCATCATTGAATAACATATCCTTACATATGATATGAAAATATCTTCTTCTTAATTCTCACCAACTTTTTTTCAAGGATTATATGAAGGTTTCTTTGGCATCACACTTTTAATTGTCCTTTTCCCATTTTCTTTCAAATGATTCAACATTAGAGTTAAATATTAATCTTAATTTAAGTTCTTATTTGTTTGGTGAACATTACCCAAAAGGTAATTGGGAGTTTTCTCTATAATGTTCATTTTATAATCCTAAATAGAGATAAATTAATTTATTGATAAGGATATAATTATAGAATTTATTTAATGATTTTGAGTTATCTTTAAATTTACATATATTTAGTTTAATAATCTTCTCATTCATTTATGGATTCCCATTCTTCTCATAAAATTTTAAAGATAAGACAACATGGTATAACATCCAAATACTTAGGTTTCATATGTATCTAAATGGGCATTTATTACAAAATTATGTTTTAAAAATCATATATATCAACCATCTACCTCCTATAATCCCCATGTCATCTTCACATGATTCTCAAGGTGTATCAACAGGTAGTGGGGTCCCCAATGCATATAACCTCCTTTTATATCATAGTACTATTAAAAAATAACCTATAATAATCATGGAAATTAGTGCATATTGAAAACTATTCTTTGTCCAAAAATTATCTTGTAGAATTTGTGTAATTACATACAATTCTTAGAAAATAAACCATAAGAATATTAATAATTTTATATTTATTACTCATTTTTATACATTATATATTTATTAATATTAATTGTGTCCTACCATTTTATCAAATCA
Organism: Viscum album; assembly: GCA_963277665.1. Lineage (NCBI taxonomy): Eukaryota > Viridiplantae > Streptophyta > Magnoliopsida > Santalales > Viscaceae > Viscum > Viscum album. Next base: position 1,651,367,034 of record OY728152.1, read on the forward strand.
TAGTATCCCTAACTTACTAAATTTGGAATACTCGGCCGCCTGGGTATTCTAGGTGAATGGATCCTTAAAAACTCTCATCATAGTCCATGGTATGGCTAATCCACAACTTGAAGTGTCCTAAGGTAGGATTTTGGCTTACCAACCACATTAACTCATGAATTATTGATCTTTTCAGTTTATCCTCATATCCTTTGAAGTATTACCTTTCATTATTCAATGATTTCTTCAAAACATGCAACAAGATAGTTATGGATACTTCTTTGTTGTTGAAGTTAGTTATGTTGACCCATTGTCACCATAAGAACTCCCTTGTAGTTAGTGGAACCATCAAATATGGTTGAATAACACCTCATGAAACCAAGTTTTTTTACCAAATCTAGACTATGGAAGGAATTAATGACTTAATATTTTCTTTGAGGGGTTTTAGTTTTTCTTGGTGAATACAATTTTTTTATTTACACTTAGTTTTACTAATATCTCACTTATATATTTACAATTTTATATATAAAAAAACATTCACCACACATGTTCATTTTATCCATTAATTATTATTTAATATATTTTTATTTTGTCTAAACTACACAAATATAAAACTAATAAACCATGAAAAAAATAAGAAATAATGACACGATCATGGGCCAATTCTAATGGCTGGTCCATTGAGAAAGTAATGGATCAACCCAGACCATAGAAGTAACTACTTGAGACACATCAAACCTAAATTGAGTTGCAAAAAAAAACCCATACAATGTGTTTAACTCCCATCTAGTACCTCACCATGTCTTGAAATGAACTATGTCATCCTTTCACGCCTAACATTATGCAACAATACTCTCATGCAAGTAATAATATCTCTATAATACCGAATAAATAATTTTTTATCCGGATGAACTAGCCTTTGTACATATAATGACACATTATATGACACACATATCATAATTTATTAAACAATAATTATAATCATCACATGAAATTGAAATAAATTAATTAAATAATTAAACCCGAGACATACATTGGTTAGTATCTTGTCATGATTAGTTGGCATGTAATAATTTTTTAGAAAAAAATTTAAATTTTTAGATATTTATACTTGAGTTAGTAAATCATGAATTAAATATACTTTAAAAAATTTAATTCATAACTACCTTGTCACACAACCCTAAAAATTATTCTATAAAATTCAAAATATTATTAAATATTTTGTTTTTGATTTTTTCATGGTTTTTTGTCATTCTTGGTATTTTAAAATCCTAGAGGGGTTCAAGGTATTTTACCACTAACTGGTGAATACTGACTCATGATATTGATTATTTTAATAGTAGCCCACCTGTATTATTTCCATGAATTGTAAAATAAGGGTACAATTCATAATTTTTTAAAATAATTTAATTATTATTATTTAATAATTTTAAAATATATCCATGGAATATCCGATAATATGCTAGGTCTTCCTCCTTTCCATGAGATACCAGGCACCCCAAAATACTATTCATATGAATAGTACAATGGTATTGTTCATGTGAATTGTATTCATCTGTAATTATTCATCAATATTATTTTTGAGTTTTAGCCCAAAAAACTTATTATTTATTCTTTGGATGGCCATAACTTGGTTGTGCGACCTCAAATCAATGTTTTGTTAGTTTATTTGGAATCATATTGATTCCATAAACTCAAATCCATGAAAATTTGATTGTAATTTTAATTAATTCATCACCTAATCTCTCAAATACCAATTATTTGTATCAGCTGTGCAATAGAATCCGGAATTAGTGAGAATTTATAATTTTTATCCAGTGATTTATGTTTTAAAGTCATCACATATAACAACCCTACTCTTTATTAAATATCTAAACATGATTTATTATATGAAATTGCAGTTAAGATAACTCCAATGATTGAGAGGTCTTGTGTCTTGGAAAATTAGGAACATTACATGACAACATAAGATATAAAGTACAATATCTTTATTGAAAACTTCTTTTACCTAACCACAACATTCCTTCATACTTAGCATTGCATAAAATAACCTGTGGACATACATAAGAAAAGGGTGATCTATAAAGACCAGTAAGGGTGTAAAAAAGGAATAACATGAAGAATAAAATACATGTTAGAAAATAGGCATATCAATGGAGAATAAGAGAAAAATTAACATAAAGGCATGTTATAGCATGATTATTATAACATGGAAATATGGAAATCACATTTAACATGATATTAGAATGAGCCAAGGCTTATTACACATGGAGCATGAGTAAACCCTAATTGAACTTGAATTAGCATGATTAAACCCTCATTTTAATGGAATTAACATGATTCAATACTCATTGCACATGACATATCATGAAACTATTCTTTACCAAATGCATTAGAGTGCTATCAGGGAACACCCATCTTAATCATTTCATTTCATGCATAAGTGTGCCATATAGATCATACAACATGGATTCATTAAACATCGTAATTTATTCCAATAATAAATAATGTGGAATACATAAATGTAATTCCTTAATCAAAAAGTACATGTGCATAATGGTAAATACCCTTGATAGGGAAATGGGAATGGTATTCACTTACATGATGATTTTGTCATGAGAAATTTTGGTGTAATATTGGTAGTATAACGACGTCAAATAGAAATCATAAAATGGTTTGTTGAGAGAGAAAGGGGTCTCTAATCATTTATAAATGAAATGGATAGTAAGGGGGTAATGGAATAAAATATCCCAACATATGAAATGGAATTTAGATGCTTAATATAAAATAACTGCTTGAATGTAAATGAGGAGAGGGAAATCCCATTCAGAACTTCGGCATGGTAATTGGTCTACATGGGTCGAATTAATGATAGAGAAAGAGATATATCATCATTAAAACATAAAGAGGGAATTATATAAGAGGTGAAAAATCATACCTGAAACATTGTAATTTAAAATAAATGGTCATAACAATATAAAGAAACTTGGATATAAATAAGTAAGAAAGGAAAGATAAGATCCCTTACTTGAGTGTGTGACTTCAAGAGCTTGAGGAGGAGATTCTTGAGAGCCTGGGAACCTTAAGAGGTTTCTAGATAGTGGATGGAACAGTAGGGATTTGATCTTAGAATTTTTAATGATGAGAATTGGGAGCTTGGGTTAGTTTATATAGTAAATGAGAGGGGAATTTTTTAATATTTCACAAAAATTGGTTTTGGAATCTATATAATTAAATATTAAAAACCAGAAACCAAAACATGGTTTTTTCCATTGGTTTTATCCAAAGGGGAGCGGAAAAAATTATTTTATATGTCCAATGCCCGAACTTATTAAAATAGTAGGCTTTCTTATGTGGAGGTGAGTCACACTCTATGGGAAGTCATTTTAAAATGTTAAAATATGTTATAAGTATTGCAGGGTCCACTAAGGAATCATAAAATTAATAAAAAAATATAAAATCACATTATTGTTAAGGTAAAATATATATTGGCCGAATAAAAATTTTAAATTATTTTATTACACCACTATTGGGTCATTATGATGTCATAAAAGACATCGTATATTTATATAATATTTAATTTTTACCTAAAAATTTGAATGTCTCTAAAAATTATGAAAAATTAACCATTAGATAATTTCGACATCCTGATTCCAAAAATAATATTAATTTTATCGAAATAATTTTATAAATATGAGAATTTTTACTTTCAAAATAAAAACCTACATTTATTGAAAATTCATGGGTTTTGACAAAAATAGCTCTCTAACATTAATAAAAATTAAAATTGTATTCATAAAAATTATACGATCATTTAAATTTAATAAAAATTAATTTAGTAATAATATTTTATTAAAAAATTATTTAATTCAAACAAATCCATTAATTCATCAAAATAGATTTCTTAATTGAATTTAAATATTAACTAAAAATGTTATTTGTGCTTTTAAAAACAATTTACAAAGTAACCGTACTAAAATGAATGTATATTATTTATAAAACAAATAATCCACATAATCATAGAAATATGGTCTTGTTACATAGCCCATTATAACACCCGCATAAGACATAATGGTAAGGTGTTTGATGATGACATACTCTTTGGGCGGCTCGAATAACATCGCTCGGGTGGTGATATCTATTAACTTGCACTTCTCCCATAGGAGGTTCTATTCAAGATTGGCATTTTGAATCTCAGCTTGGGCTTAGTCACGAGTAAAGCCCAGTGATGCTACCTCCTTTCTGGGCTCCAAAAAATGGGCTTCATATGGAGCAATTCTACTGAATGAGGAAATCACTTCCTCTTCCTAAGTAAATTATATTAGTTTAACCCCTATATTTATACTAATCATGTGATTACTATTCAATGACTATATTAGAAACTATAACAATTCTTAATGGTATTTTAATATCCAAAAACATAAAACCAAGGAAGTGCATATGTTTTATATAACCATTTTAAATAATAAGACATTTAATTAGATCAAGAGAAATTATTATTAATAAATGTTTGGGAAGTTACAATCATCCCCCCTTAAGAAATTTCTCCCTCGAAATTTCATTTTACCACTCTAAAAAATATGCGGTAAACTCCACCTCATCACTTCCTATATTTCCCACGTTGCTTCTTCAAACTTGTGGTTTCTCCAAAACACTTTGATGAGGGGCATTGTATTATTTTATTGAACGTTTTCACTACAATAGAAGATCTTCACTGAATTATCTTCATAGGAGAGTTCATTCTTCAATGGTATCACATCTGGATTGAGTACATGTGATGGGTCAGGTATGTAGTTACTTAATATTGATACATGGAATATGTCATGTAATTAAGGCAGGTTCGGTGGGAGTGTTAGTCAACAGGCCACTGCTCTAATGCGATCAAGGATCTCAAAAGGGACAATGTACCTTGGACTAAGCTTTCCCTTCTTCCCAAATCCTATAAAACTATTCTATGGTAATATGTAGAGGAATACTATGTCTCCAACATCAAACTCTAGGTCTCATCGATGATTTTAATCAAAGCTCTTTTTTCAACTCTAAGTAGCTTTAATGCGTTGTTGAATGGTCTTAACCTTCTACACCATTTCTTCGACCATTTTAGAACCTAAGAGTTTTTGATCCCCAACTCCATTCCAACATCCAAGTGTTTTGCACCTATTCTCATAAAGATATTCATTATTATCCATTTGGATTCTTAAGTTGAAACTGAAATTGTAGGAGAACTCAACCAGAGGAATATGTTGATCCCATCCTCTTTTGATGTCCATTGACCATTCTCTCAATATATCCTCAAGTCTTTTTGATAGTCCACTCAGAGTAGCCATTAGTTTGAGGATGATAATCCATAAAAAAGTTTAGCTCAATATTCATAACATGTTGGAGACTCTTTCCAAACATAGAGGTGAATCTTGGATCTTGATTGGATACAATTGATAGAGGAACTCCATGGAACCTTACCACTTATATGTCGTATATCCATGCTAGTTGATCCAATGAGAAATCTTCTCAAATTACAATGAAGTGTGTAGTCTTTGTAAGAAGATCCACAACAGCCCAGATAGCATTATTTCCTTTGGATGTCTTTGGAAGTCCGGTAACAAAGTCCTGGGTGATGTTCTCCCATTTCCACGTTGGTATGAGTAATGGTCGCATCATCCCCTTAGACATCTTCCTCTCAGCCTTCACTTACTAACATACCAGACACATTGACGTATACTCATTGATCTCCTTCTTCATATTATCCCACCAATATTGATCTTGGAAATATCAATACATCTTTGTGTTTCCTTGGTGAATTGATATATTCAAACTATGTGCATCATCTAAAAGTTCTTTCGTTAACTTCAAACTTGATGGAACACATAGTCTTGACCCAAATCTCACAATTCCTTCTCCATTAACACTGAATTCCAAATATTTTTCTTTTTCGATAGTTTATACTTTCTTCTGAATTCCCACTTCATCCTTTTGAGTATCCTTTAACCTTTCAAAAATATATGGATGAGAAATAATTTGTGAAAGGATTGATTATGTTCCATTCTTTATGATTACCATGTCGATCTTCATAAAATCTAATAAGGTTGGATCCTTTTAAATTCTCATCAATGAAATAATCATTGGGGAATTTATACATAGAAGATCTTCCAGCTTATTCTCTTTCCAAGGGTGGTAATGGATTGAGCAGTCATAGTCTTTGATCAGCTCTAACCATATTCATTGGCACATGTTTAAAACCTTCCATGTGAATATATACTTGAGGCTTTTGTCATCTATATATATTTCCCATTTCTCCCCATAGAGATAATGACACCTTATTTTTAATGCAAAGATTACTATATCCAACTCTAGATCATTCATGGGATAGTTTTTCACATGAATTTTCAATTTCATTGAAGCATAGGCAATGACATTTTCATCTTTCATCAACACACAACGCAAGACCTTCTTCGAAGAATTACTAATAACAATGAAAAGTTATCCACTTATGGGTAGTGTGACCAGAGGCGCAGTGATAATCCTCCTTTTCAACTCATTGAATCTATCTTCGCATTCATCATTCCAAGAAAACTTTATTCCCTTCTGAGTTATCATGGTAAGAGGGTTTGGAAATTGTGAGAAATTTCTCACAAATTGGCGATAATATCTAGCTAACCCAAGAAAGCTTCAGATATCCTTAACAGATGTTGGCCTCGACCATCCCTTAATTTCATTTAGCTTGGAGGGATCCATTGATATCTCATAGATTGTTGTTATATGAACCAATAATGATAATTCCTTCAACCATAACTCACACTTTCTTTACTTTTCATAGAGCTTATCCTTTCACAAGGTCTCTTATACAGTGCTTAGATTCTCCACATGCTCCTCCTTGGTTTTTTACAATATTATAATATCGTCTATAAATACTACCACGAATTTTTCAGTGTAATTTCTAAAGACCCTATTAATCAAGTCCATGAAGATTACTGGAGCATTAGTGAGTTACAAAGGCATTACTATGAATCCATAGTTCTCATAACTTGTACGAAAAGCTGTCTTAGGGATATCTTCCTTCTTTATACTTACTTGGTAATATCCCAACTGTATTTCTACCTTGAAGAAGTATTCTGCTCCATGTAGCTGATCAAACAAGTTATAAATTAATGGTAGATAATACTTTTTCTTTATCATGTTTTTGTTGAGCTCACGATAATCAATGCAAAGGTTCATTGACCCATCCTTATTTTTGAAAAAGTGGAATGGTGCACCCCATGGTGAAGAGCTTTGGCGTATAAACCATTTATCCAGATTCTCTTATAGTTGTTTTTTAGCTCCCCAAGCTCCAAAATAGCCATTCTATATAGAGTCTTGGATATTGAAATCTCCCCAAGTATAAGACCGATCAATAATTCAACAACTCTTCTAAGAGGAAGACCATACAATTCCTCGAGAAATAATACAGTTAATTCCCTAAAAATAGTCATGTATTCATGGATGGATGGTTCCTTGGACTCAATCATCTAAGAAATATACACATGTTCATATGGAAGTAATATCCATGCTTGAGATGATGGTACTAAAGAATATTCAACCTCCTCATTGCACTTATACAGAATCGGGGGTTGATTTACCATATGAAGAGTGATTTACCTCTCATGGAAATTTATTTTTTCTCAATATAGGGAAAGACTATCCACACCAAGAATTGCTTCAAAATATAGTAGAGGGATTATAACGAGGTTTTCCAAGATTTTGAATCCAAAAAATATGATAACAGAGGAGTTATATTAATGGGATTCAATAATTTCCCCATCTGTTGTTCCCATCGACATCTCTAATTTGATGATTTGTGGTGGTGTTGGGATTTTTATACTAAACTTTTGGGATATAAAAAATGTGTAGGACCAGAATAAAAACGTACGCACACTATTCTTGAATGAATAACTTGTGTACCTATCACCACTTCTTGGTTTGGATTTTCTTCAATGATTGTGATGGAAAAATATCATCCTTACTGCCTTAGAGGTTGTTGGTTGCCTCCGAAAACCCATGGATTATGGAACTGGTTTTCAAAGTTCCCTGGTTCTTTATAATTGAAGCAATGAACAATTATTATAGGGTCGAATAAATAATTCCTCTACTTTGTCACAACAATATGTTTTTCTAGTTAGCAATTAATGGCCAGGTGCCCTTATCTACCCCACCTAAAGCATTTCCTTTCCCCCTTCAGTCAATTTCCAGGGTGCTTCTTTCTACACCTTTGGAAATTGGGGTTCTATAATTTCTTAGAACCACTGGATATATCCATAAAACTTCCAGAATTAAATTCCACTTTCCACTTCTTATTCCCATGATACCCCTGAGATTCACTGATCTACATTTCAACTATGAGGGAACATCAGACAATTTCATCATAGCTATCAAAGTCACAGATCCCTTGGGCTTTCCGTTGGCTATGTTTTAGCCCACCAAAGAAGTGGTAAACCTTGAATTACTAGGTAATGACAAAGCCAAAGGCATATCATGAAATCCTTGTAAATTTTTCCTTGTACACTTCGATGGATCCATCATATTTTTTTCCTGAGGTCAAATAAATCCATTTCTATCTTAAGTCGGAGGGTGCAAGGAAAATATTTATTGAAAAACATTTTCCTCAAATATTTATATTCCAATGCCTCAATATCTTCCTTAGGCTTCATATTTTTGATCAATTTACACAATTTATCAGATCCACCTTCCATATGATAAGAAGTTATAATAACATTATCTTGTTTGGAACATTGAGGGTTGTAGAAGATATTCTCAATGTAGTTGATCCATTGTTCAGATATTGAGGGTTCAAATGATCCATTAAAAGTAAGAGGCCTTTTTCTCATGAATCTCTCAATTTCATCTTGTTTTTTGTTAGGGGGTTCGACTTTCCTTTAGGCCCATGTTTCTATTCAAAACATGTGTTAACTAAAAGAGTATTGTGAAAATGTTTGTGATTCTCTCTCTCATTGGATTGGGCATCTCATTTGTACAATCATCACATTGATCTTCGCATTGGTTGTCAACCCGAGTCCTCCTATTACTACCCATTGGATGAAATAAAAGTAATGTTAGGGGTACCACATAAAGGGGAGTCAAATGAAAAGTGGTATATCTTAAAAATTACATTTATTTCCGCAACTAATGAATTTATAGGCTTTAATCTATGCTATCCATGATCTACTTCCCAATATATATTCCTAGAGGATTTTTTATTCCATAAATAATGGTTGATACTAAGCTTAGGAATTTACCAAAGCATACCCCATAGGAATTTCGAACCAAGAGTTCAAGAAGGCCCACTGTCGTGCCCCGGTTCCTGTTCAAGTCTATCTCAAAGCGGTGTTTTCAGTTTTACCACTAGATACATCTATTCCAGATCCACCATACTTATTCATTTTGATACATGGATGTATTTTATTAATAAACCCCTTAATATATACTCACCAAACCGTGGGATGTTTTTATTATACTTAGTCTTATCCCTATGGATTTCTCTAGAGTTTTCTAATCCTAACCCAAAAAAATAACTAAACCTATCCTTTTCTACCAAATATAACAACCCTTCTCTTTTTTATATATTTAGACATGATTTATTAAATAAACTTACACTTAAGATAACATTGAGGATATATAGGAATAATTACTTTTGAAATTAGAAACATTACATGACATCTTAAGACATAAAATATGGCATCTTTATTGAAAACTTATTTTTACATGACCATAACATTTATTCGTACTTAGAATTTCATGGGATAACCTGAGGACATACATAAGAAAAGGTTGAGCTATAAATCCTAGTAAGGAAGTAAACATGGTATAACACGAAGAATAAAATACATGTTAGTAAATAGGCATATCAATGGAGCATAAGATAAATATGAACATAAAGGCATGATATATCATGAATATCATAACATAAAAATGTGGAAACAACATTTAACATGATATTAGCATGAGCCAAGCCTCATTGCACATGGATCATGAGTAAACCCTCATTACACATGAATTAGCATGAGTAAAAACTCATTTCACATGAATTATCATGATTCAACACCTAATGCTTTAGAGCGTTATCAGGGCTCACCTTTCTTAATCATTTCATTTCACGCATAAGTGTCACGCATAGATCATACAACATAGATTTATTAAAAATCATAATTTATTCCATTAATAAGAGACTAGGAATACATAAAATCAATTCTTAAATGAACAAGAACATGTGCATAATGGTTAATAGCCTTTATAGGTAAATGGGTATGATATTCTGTTACACAATGATTTTGTCATGGGAAATTATGGTGTATCTTCGGCAGCATAACGACGTCAAATAGAAATCTTAAAATTGGTTGTTGAGAGAGAAAGGGGTCTATAATTATTTATACATGAAATGGATAGTAATTGGGTCATTTAAAATAATATCCCAACATATGTAATGTAATTTAGATACATAATATAAATGAATTTCTTGAAAGTAAATAAGGAGAGAGAAATCTGTTACGGAATTTTGACATGGTAATGGGTGTACATGGGAGGCATTAATGATATAGAAATGGGTCTCTAATCATTCAAACATAAGTAGAGAATTATAGGGGGGTGGGGAAATCATACCCCGAAATTTTTAATTGAAAATAAAAGGGCATAACAATATAAAGAAACATGGACATAAATAAGGAAGGAAAGTGAGGGTGCCTTACTAGAATGTGTGACTTCAAGAGTTTGAGGAGGGGATTCTTGAGAGATTGGGTGACTTGGTAGGTTTATAGATACTGGATGGTATAGTATGGATGTGATCAATGGATTTTTAGGGAAGAAAAGTGGGATCTTTGGTGGGTTTATATAGGAAATGAGTGGTGGATTTGTTAATATTTCACAAACATCAGTTTTAAAATCTATATAATTAAATATTCAAAACCAAAAACCGACCCATGGTGTTTCCCCATGGTTTTTTCCAAAAGAGAGTTGAAAGATTATTTTATAAGTAAAATAACCTAACTTAATAAAATATTATTCTTGCTTATGTGGAGGTGAGTCACACTCTCAAGGAAATCATTTTAAAATGTAAAAATATTTTATAAGTTTTAGAGGGTCCACTAAGGCATCATAATATGAATAAAATAAATATAAAATCACATTATTTCAAAGTTAAAACATATATTTGAAGAATAAATCTTTTATAGTGTTTTACTAAATTACCATTGGGTCATTATGATGTAATAAAAAACATTATATTGCCCCACCATTGGTGGTGGGGTGGTAATGGTTTGGGGGGTGTGGGGCAGGTCGCGAGGTCAAGTCCCCGGGCTTGAAATTTAATGTAATTTTCTTCCCTGCATCATGTTACACTTTCACGGTTGTATGCAATTTTTCATAAAACACATTATATATTTATACAATATTTATTTTTTACCCAAAAATAGATTATCTCCTAAAATTATAAAAAATTCACTGTTGGATAATTTCAACATCCTGATTCCAAAAAAAATATTCATTTTATCTTAATAATTTTAAATATATGATAATTTTTACTTCTAATATAAAAACCGACATTTATTCTAAAATCATGGGTTTTGACAAAAACATCTCTCAGGCCGTAATAAAAATTACAATTATATTAATAAAAAGTATATGATCATTTATATTTAATAAAAAGTAATTTAGTAATAATATTTTATTAAAATATTATTTATTTCAAAAAAATCCATTAATTCATCAAAATAGATTTCTTAATTGAATTTAAATATCAACTAAGAATATTATTTGTGATTTAAAACCATTTTTAATGTAACAATACTAAAATGAATGTATATTATTTGTACAAAAAGTTATTTACATAATCATAGTTCTAGGGTCTTGTTACATAACCCCTTATATCACCTTCATAAGACATAAGGGTAATGTAGGTGATGGAGATAGACTCTTGGGGTGGTTCAGATAACATCACTAGGGTGGTAATATCTATTAAATTCTACTTATCCTATAGTTTGTTCCATTAAATATTAATGTTTTGATGCTTCGCTTGGGCTTGATAAAGAGTGAAGCCCAATGATGCTACCTCTATTCCAAGCTCTAACAAATGGGCTTCATATGGAGCAATTCTACTAGATGAGGTCATAAATTACTTTTTCTAGGTAAATTGGTTTTTTTAACGCCCTATATTTATACTAATCATGTGATCATTGTTCAACTATTATATTATAAATGGTAAAAAAAAATTAACCGTATTTTAAATCCATAAAAAAAACCAAGGAAGTGATTATGTTTAATATAACCATTTTACATAATAATACATTTAATTTGACCAAGAGAAATTTTCATTAATAAAAGTTTTGTTCATTACATCACATGTGTAATAATTTGACATTTATAGTCCAAGGATATCAAGTGTATGAAATTAAGTACAAAATTAAAATAAAAATCATACCACTTCTAGTTTCAATCACAAAAATGTTTTCTTGTCATTGGTGATCGTCACTTGAGTAATCTGAACTCATAACCCTATAATTCATCTACACGTGCTCGAAAATATTTCTAGAACATCGATCACTGACTTCTAGGTGTTGGCACAAAGAAATAGTAATTCTTTTGATGTAATGAAAATTGTATGAGCACTTATCCTTTGATACGAGAAGTTCTTCTTTGATCAAAGTTCTTATATCCATGCTTCCTATCCCTATAAATCTATAGGCTAGAGTGTGAATCTCCTAAATTCATATGATGAATATTACTATGAATTTAGGTATATCCTTGTCTTAAATAAGAAGGTTTAAACTTATAGAAATACATCTTTGGCCCCTAAAAAAACATTACCATCTAAATAAGACCTATATTACATTTTATGACCATTTAAATATAGCTTAAATGTCATTTATATTTTTATCACATAATTTAAATATAATAAATATATTAAGTGATAAAATATGAGTCTTTTAATATACTTGTTACTCCCATAATATTTAAATGAACTGTGAATATTTATATTAAAGTAATATTCATTCGTAAAATATTTATCCTTGTATTAACTTAACACTTGTGAATAAATTGCATATATAAATTCAACCATTATTTTTATATACTCAAATTATATTTTATTTATTTATTTATTTTTATTGATCCAACTCAGACACTACTTGGACCCCATGGTGGGGCCAACTATATCATAAAATTATATTCATAAGAATATACCATACATCTTAATATTCTTAGTATGTAACCCTCTTGTACCTTATCATGATAACAATGAGTTATACTCATGGACCATGGGTGTATTCTAACAACCCATTAAGACCTTTATGGAGATATGGTTTAGTCATCGCAACAAAAACCTCTTATGAGCCTGAAATGTGTAATATAATATCTTTGGCTCATGGTATCTCATGAAATTGGAAGCACAATTTATATCATCATACTTTATTTCATTCTTTATTGATGAATTTAGTAGATTTAATTACCTTCAATCATAATGGAAATGGATTTAATAACGGTTCTTCTATCCTAGTTAAAGGTTCCTGGGATATCGCTTCTTTTATTAAAATGACAAATACTGTCTTAATCATTCAAGTAATTCCATACCACCAATGGCACACCCAATTGAATCTACCATTCCACAAATATAAATAACATGGTTGTAATTTTGTTAAATGTATGAAATAAAATGATTCACAATAATAAAAATACTAGTTCGAGAGGCCAATACACACGTGTTCATAGATTGAAATAACTATAGACACCAGAAACATGTGATATTACTAATGGTGGGTCGATCCTCATAGTATCATTTACTCGATATCAATGAATGTGAACTACTCAAGAATAAGTATCAGGGATTATGATCCCCAAAATCTTGATATTTAGACATAAATTATTTATTATTATAATGATATATCTAGACCATAAAACATATTTTTATGATTAATGTCATAGTATATTGAGGTTCTCATTATAGTTGGGAACTAATATTATCTATTGATATAAAAAATAATCTCTTGAAATTTCTATATAAATGATTGAAATTGATGTATCAACAATATTATTGTAATAACACATCATGAACAACTCATTGTATACATGATATGGTAATAAAAATAACATTACAATTTTGGTCAAGGGAACCCACTTTCACAACAAGATGTTTTTCCGATTGTCTAATCCTGTAAAAAAAGAAGGCTTCACAATTTTTTAGGAAATGTTTTTATCACATAACTAAATCCTTCTATCAAATGTACCCAAGACATAAACTATTAATTTCAAACATATTAGAGTTGGTCAACCCCACCTATTTATAGAGGTCCATGTCTGGTCAACCAGTTTCATTGACCTCTTTGATTCTTGGTCCACATCCCATTGACCTAGAAAATAAACTATAAACAATTTAACCATCTATCACAAATTCCAATAGTCAGTCACCATGAAAAAAACCCCATGTGTTGAGTCTTCACCCTCAGTGGAAACCATATGTGAGAACTCTGAATGATGATCTATGTCTGATCCCCACTATTTAATGAAAGAAAGTCTCACCATAGGAATCCTTTGTCTTGTCATCTCTATCCAATGATTTAATATGATGGTTTTCTTTCTAAATATCATTCTACTAATATAATATGACATCGATCAACTATAATATTTATCTGGTCTCTTCGAAGAAACCCTATTTGATGACATTGTATGTATGACCTTTATTCGAAAAACTTGGTCTAATAAAAACATGAGGAACATTCAACCAAACACAAAAGTATAGAACTTTGAAATTCCTTTAGGATTTCAAAATTCTTCAAGCATCCACCTGATTTAATCCTCTATAATATGAATGTAGCACCCTATACTCTATATAATCATCCAATTCCAACTAAGGTATAATATTTCCGTAAACATTCTTGAACTATCACCTTTGTAAACATATCCATTGGATTCTTCTTCTCAATAAATTTTTATTCTCCAAAAATTTATCTTCTTGAAGAATTTGTAGAAATTCACACTTCAGGTTAATGTTTTTAGTTCTTGTATGAAACAGAGGATTTAGAGTAAGATGAATGAAACTATGTCTATCAAATAACAAAATCCCTCTATTTTATTCCATTCCATGTTTCCTAAGTATGCGAATTAACCAAATAAACTCCTTTTATACTTTAGTCATAGGAACATACTTTAATTTAGTTATAGATAGTGTGAAAAATTGTTACAAATGAGACATAAAACTGAATTATATCCCACAAAAAGTAAATACAAATATTGTAGTAATTTTTTATGAGTCCAAATCACAATAAAATAGGCATCTATATTACCTTTAAACTGATTATCATCACTAAAACATAAAGCTGAATCCTCTAACCCCATTACATAATGACTGATCCATTTCATAGCTTCCAACATTTCCTTCTAGGCTTTGACATGAAATTACAAACAACCCCCACTGTAAAAGAAATATCCAGTCAAGTAAAAACCATTTCATACATAAAACTTTCTAAAGGTGATTCATATGTAACCTTCCTAATGTCATGAACTTCTCCATCCATTGAAGGTTCCTATAATTTAGAAATTTTGAAGTATTCACTGAGGGTGTTGACATAGGTTTACAACCTATCATTTTGAATATTTTGATTCCATTCTTTATGTAGTCCTTATGGGAGAAAACCAAGGAGAAAACTTTTCTATACATCTCAATTATTATCTATAGGGCCTTCTTAGATTTTCCAAGTCTCTTCATGTCAATCCATATAGATAGATTCTTCTATAGTGACACAATTCGATAGAAATTTGGGCCATCAATCAACATATCATAAATATACACCAACAATATGACATATGTTCCATTGACCAATTTATTTATGTTACAAGAGTGATCAGAATCACATCGACTGAAACATTATTCAAGATTAAATGTGTCAAAATTACTATTCCACTATCTTGGAGCATGATTCAGTACATAGAGACTTTTTTTCAACAAAAAAACCAAATACTCTTTCTGATGAACTTTATAACAATTGGGATGCAATATAAAAATTTATTCTTCTAAATCCTATTGAAGAAAGGCTATCTTTACATAAATATACTCTAAGTGTAGATCATCGGAGGCAATAATACTATATACTATCTGTATGGGTTTTTCCTTCGCTACTAGCTATAAAATTTTAAAAAAAATCAATCCCTTCCTTTGGTTGAAAACCCTTCTCTCAACATTTATTTATACCTATTTATTTCATCATCTTATTATTTAAACAAAATAACCCATTTTTTTAGATCTCTCTTTCCTTCTTATAGCTTAGCTGACTCTTATGTATTATTTAGATTTATGGAACATATTACATCTTCCATAGATGAATCACACTATTTAGAGTCTCTGATTATATCAGCCTATTAAAAACTATCTGGTTCCCCTATATCCATTATATGTAAGAAATTCATATCATCTTCAATCCTCTGAATTGATTTTTTGGTATAAGTGGATTTTATTAGAACAACATTATGTACATTTCCTTGAACCTATCTAACCAAAGTTCATCCATACGATCTTTCTATGTATGGTATATCTTTGTTTGAAAATTCTCTATTCAGTAAAAATATGTCTAATGGTAGTCCATCCAATCAGCCACCATTTGGAAATGATCTATATATTAATTATCTATCTAGAATCCCGACTATCAGAGCTTTAGCCTATGATTTTTCTACTAAATTTTCCAGGATAAATATCTGTCAAGTAATTTCTTTAGGATATTCCTGAACTACGATAGTATATTTAACCCCAACTTCATTATTATTAAAATTTCAATCATTCCATATAATTTCTTCATTGAAAAAAAATCTCATCTCTAGATGAATTGTTTATTTTCATCATACCATAGCTGATAAACAAATTTCTCACAACCATAACAAATAAGAAAACACGCATTGGATTTCACCTCCAACTTATCTCTATAATTATCATTAATATGAACATACACAATGCTTCCAATGATTTTGATATGGTTCTCCACTCATCCCTTATTGGACTAATGTTACTCAGGATGTTCCTATCTCATTGCTGAAGCTATACTTATATTCACCTAGTAAGACTCTATATCTATTTCATATGTCAAAACATTCTCAGGAATTCCCAAGTGAAGACTCATACTCTGAGAGTTATCTATCATAGTTCGATTCATCCTCATAGCTACTCCACTTTGTTATGGTGTTCCTAGAATTTTCTTTTAATTCCTGATGCCTTTATTATGATAGAAGTTATGAATGTTGTTTCAGGTGTATTCTCTACCATTATCTATCCAGATACATTTAAACTTTCTTTCAAATACTTTTTTGACCCTAACTTTTCACTAAATGAAAGTCTAAAACACATTATATTTATTCGTTATGAAGTATAACCATCCCTTTCGAGTAGCATCATCAATGAAGGTTACAAAGTACAATGATTATCCATTTTAGTGAACATGGGTTAGAAAAAAACCATTAGAATGAAAAAGTTCTGACATTAAATTCATTGTTCCTATTACATTCATGTTGAAGGAAACTATTTAAAATTTTCCTAGCATACAACTCTCACTTCTTCTTGATTCAATGTGATCAAGTTTTATAATTACTTTCCTTGTAATAATTTTCATATTTGTTTCTATGAGGTGAACAAACCTACACTTCAGATTTTCTAGAGTATATGAAACACATATCATAAATTGTTTCCACCAATATGAGATTCTTACAAATACCTAGAATATGTATAACATATTTTATTCTCATGAAACATCTATTTTTCTTTCAAATTTTAATATCACCATTCCTAACTATATCCATGGCTTTATCATATACTATATGTACTCTTACTAAGATTCATGGTACATATTAAAACATACACACACACTAACCAGTTCAATGAAAATATACACCAGAGTCAATAACACAAGACTCATACTGAATAATCATACTTAGTTTCAAGTTAGATCTTCCATCCATTATACCGTCAGAGTTTGTATGTCCAGATGTTAAAGCATCTATCTGATTCCTCTAATATTTTTTTGATTTTCACCTTCTTTCAAAAAAATAAAAAATATAGAACTAGGTGACATAAGTCCATTGGACTCATTAAAATTAATTGTTTATAAATTTACTTTAAACTAGTCTAGTGATGAGCAGAGGTTTATCCATAGTGAAGGACTCACAATGAGTGATTAATGTCTGTAAAAAAGTAGGAAAAAGAAATAAAAATAAAATTAAATAGCACAAGAATAAGATAAAAAAGGGAATGTTGATGAAATAATGATGGTAATGATTTTTTTGGTAATTCTGAAATGAGTTTGAGTTCAAGAATATAGGAAATACAGAATATCACAAGATAACAACATTAATCAATTGATAAAATAGGGGGAAATCAGCTGATTAGTTTTTATAATGACTTTCCTTCATCTATGAATTTAACGAAACATCCTAGAACTTATTGAAGGAGTATAACCAAAATTTTCTACTGGTTAACCTATTAATGAATAACCACTATATATTTTGAACTGCAGAAGTCACTCGATCACTGAGTGAAAAAATCTAGTAATAACTGAGATCAATTTTTTTGTTGAAATCAATGTGTTACTCTCTCTTAATATTTATTTAAATTTTGTCAAAATCCCCATATTGAAGATATTTTTAATTTAAGGATGATCAAGAACATTTTTCCTTGATTCTTGATATTTTTTAAAAAATGGTTTTTGAATTGGAAGTAGATAAAAGCATATAGTCATATAAATTCATGAATTAATTAAAATAGATAAACCAAAACAACATATTCCCCTAATGGCATTTAGTTGAAGATCATTATTTCATTAAACATGTTTGATGATTTTGATATTGAATAATTAATATGGAAATAAATAGAGAAACAAAGAAAGATAGAATATATCTTCTCAATATTGTAGCATCAAATATAGCCCCTTTGGTAGTCGTTAGTAGCTTCTGATGTGATGTCTTTCTTATCTTCCTATTCTCCAACTTGTTTCATGTTCATCTTTAACTACTTCTATACTCTTCTTTTATTAATAATATGATTTCCCTCTAATACCCCATCAATCTCACAGTTTAGGTTTAGCGAGAAACTCTCTCACTTCCACATGAAATGATAATCATTATAAATCATCCCCAGTGGTGAAAAAAACCAATATAACTAAAATATATTGTAAAACTCTCAAAACAAAATTCTATATAGTTAAAATGATAAAAAACTCAAATTCTCTCTCTGTTGAAAAATCAATGGTCATGATCATTAGGTTAGGATGCTTGAACCTTCTATCCTTGATTTAATTTATAGGATCTTCTTTTCATCAATATACAAAGCTCATTCAGTAAAGAAATTAGAAAAAATATATCAAAGAAACTTTAGGATAGAAGATCAAACTGTTTTCCCAAATTCCATTTTGGGTCGCAGGCCATCTTGAATAAAATTTGAACCATTGTTCTTACAAGTACAAACACCCAAAATGATTTTGGGCTCGGACATGTTGACATCTGAGTATCTTTTTACATTATTATATAAATATATATTACTTAATTATATTATTATACCTATATATCTATATATTTATATGTTTTTTATATTTATATACTTATTTTCAAAGTATATAAATATAGTATATTTATAATTATTATTATTATAGAAGTATAAAAGTATTTACAAAAATATAAGATTATTATTATTAATATATATATATATAATAATGATATTATTATTTAATATATATATACAGATATATATATATATAATTATTAATAATAATAATATTTATTTTTTATTATTATTATTATATTTTTTATTTTGGTTTTTTTCTCTTCTTCATGAATGAGTCTTCTTCTTCAGGTCTGGGTGCTCTTCAAGTAGGAATGTTGGTGGCCACTTTTTCATCCTTAAGTGGAATATTTTGTCTTCAAATTGGTGGTCTTCATCTACTTTAGTTGTCATAGATTCTCTACTGGTTTTGGTTTTTAGGTGGGCGGTAGTGCATGAGCTTATCATTGCTTGGATATCATTCTCGATGGATTAGTGGGGCTCATATTCTATCAATGGATGGAATCTATGTTGATCATCTCTTCTAGTGGTGAGACAAGGTGTTTTGATGGAGTGATTGATTTTATCATATGTGGTTCAATGGTTGATCTCAGTGGTGTGTGATATAGGATGTGGTAGCACACTCATAGGTTTTATTTTATAGAGGCTCATGCTATAAAAGATATTTAACCGAATAGATGTTGATTTTGATGCTTCAATTTCATTAGAATGGACAAAATATTTTTCTTCAAATATTATTGAGGGTTTATAGTCAGTTTTAGATCCACACGGTGTGGCTTGGATCAAGTGGTGTCCTCTATCACTCTACGATGTCACAAAGATGGGAGAATGGTATTATCAAATTGGGGAGGTATCAAACAAGGTAGTGGTGATAACTGATTGGAGAGGTAGCTTTGGATGTAGCCAGTAGCATTTTTCTAGGTATAAGTAGTACTCACAGTGGTAACACAAAAAAATACATTTGAAAATTTCATTACAAAATTAAACCAAATAAATTCCCTCGATAATTTCATTCTATAAAAAATAGATTAACGAATTTTCCAAACACAAAAATCAATTCCATAAAATACAAAAATTTAATTCTATGGTAAATAGTTAAAAATAATTACATGGAATCTCTGAAATAATTAATTCCAACTTCAAAACATTTTAGGAACTATCCAAATATTTATCTCAAAACAATTCAATTCGAAATTCGAAATTTAGATTTATTTTTTAAAAAATATGTTCTCGTGAAGTTGAAAATATTAACTAAAGAACATTTGATTAATTAAAACATATAAATATATGGTTTTAATAATTTGTTCAATGAATGTAGAATATGAGGTCAATTTACCAACAATAAAATAAAAATATCCAGTAAAATAAAATTTCATCATTGAAAAGTCTGTTAATTCCCTAAAAATAGATATGGAAAAATATTTCAAAAACAACAAAATCAAAATCCTCCACACTTAAATGTTTATTTTTCCTCAAAAAATTTCCATGTTTTATGTATTTGTAAAAAAACAATGATATTTTCATAGTTAACTCAAAATTAAGAATGTTAATATATTTATTTATAGAGGAAAAAATACGAGGTGAGTCATTCTATTCAACAAATGTATATATGAGGTCATTCCAATGTTTAAATAAATATGGAAATCAAGGGGAAACAAATTTATTCATAATAGAGAATGTCATGCCTCATATATTAAATCACTCACTTACCTACTTAAATTCAATATCTAGATCCAATTATAATTGTGATGCCATGTTATATTTCTGTGGAAATAAAATCATAATAGGAGGAACAATTAATTATTAATCTCTATTAAGTTCCAAAAATTTGAGTTCATTATATCACTTCATTGATACAACTTATATAATATTTATATAATTAATTGTTTCCCTTCTTCATTTAGGATATAAATTCAGATCTCTTTAATGATCTCACTTTGTACAAGTCCGTTTTTTAAATTTTCTTAGAAAATTTTATGTTTATAACACTATGATGTTTTTTGAGTTTTGAATTTATTTATTTATATGAATGCATCTGATGCCCTTATATTAGAGAATCACTGTGATGTCACAATTTACTAATTTATTTAATTTCAAAGTACTTATATGAGTATCATTTGATTTGGATCCTTAAGGTGATTTATTTTCAAAATTTCATTCCCCTAGGTTTGAGTTAAAATTTAAAATTTTCTCATGTTATGATAATAATTCCACAAAGATCTATGCAATCTCATTCCCTTTCTCAATTCATAAAATTAATATCCATAAAAAAATATCTAACACCACTTATCAATCACACACTCCTAAATACAATGGACTCTATTCAACCCTCAACAACCATAATGTTATTATCCTCTTGGAAAAACATAATTTAGGACAATTTGAGGCCTTAGAACCTTTGTGTGTTAAATAATTTGAAACGTTTTGACCATTGTTTTATTAAATAATGGATATTTTATGTTTCTAAAATTTAAATAACATCTTTTCACAAATAAAGACCCCTCTCCCCAAAATTAAAACCCAATCCTACCCCTAATTATGTATCATATGGTGGGTGATAGTTTCGTTCAAAACATGTGTTCAATTTTACATAAAAAATATTGTGAAGTGGGTTATTTGAATGTTCAAAAATAAAATATTCCACATATCCATTAAAAATTATCATTATTTTAAATTTTTATACTTTTTATTTTTTTCATAGAAAAAATAATTTTTAATTCAGTTCATATAGTCACATGATAAAAAATCATTACATGAGAAGTTGAATGGATGTGATTTTAATGGGTTCTAGAAGGTTCCTAAATGTAGCTCAACTGAATTTTCAACTCTATAGGATTCAACAAGGTGACAGCTAGGTGAGAAATTTGGTTTATAATTATGATAGTATCAGGGGGTATTCCCACACACAAAATACACAATATAATATGAAAACAGATGAGTAGATTATTGTCATGTAAAAATAAAAATAAAACTTCTTTGAGTGTGGTATATTTAATCATTTTATTTTATTCAAAAGTTTTATCTCTATATCCCTAAGTGAAGTGTTCCAGTTGGAATTTTTAATTTTCAGAAAGGTTTAGAAAAATAGACATAATATTAGAGGATTAATGTTGATGAAAAATTTCATCCTAATATTGATTTTATGTTTTTATCCAGATGATTTAGTGTATTTATCTCTTAGATCGACTTTATCGAGGTTTTAGAAGTGGTATCGCTCTATAAGTAATATGTCATGTGATGAAAAAATACAAGAGTGATAACATACAAGAGAATCAAGCTGTATGAGTTAACTTTATTAGATAAGAGAAAAAATAACCATGGGTTAGTTTACATGAAAAAATTGAATATATATTCCTTAGTTAGACTTGTGAATCATTAAGCTTTCAAGCAAGGAGATGAAATCCAATCCCTTTAATTTACCCTAAAATAAGTTTTGAATTCTCTATACATTGGAAAA
Source organism: Viscum album (assembly GCA_963277665.1). NCBI lineage: Eukaryota > Viridiplantae > Streptophyta > Magnoliopsida > Santalales > Viscaceae > Viscum > Viscum album. The sequence goes on from OY728152.1 coordinate 1,651,390,016, forward strand.
AAATATTATATTCTCCTATCAAACTAACTATATGTATCTATTAATGAGGAATCATATAATTTGAAGGGTATAGACCATTTGGTTTTCAGTTTTTCAGAGAAAATTATCAACTTCAAATTAAATAGAAGGAATCTTTGACCAACCACGAAATATCAATTCTAAAATATTTTTTCATGGAAGAATTTTTGTTTTACTTTGTAAATTTCATAATTTTTACATGATTAACTCCTAATATCCTCCATATAACTCAAATAAATTAATCTAATATCACTAATAGACTTGAAATCAATGTTTAAGGACTTCACTACCCAAAAATACTTCTTATTTAGTTATTAGGAAGATATAAAGTATTTTCAAAGAGATATCTATGGGAGTATTATAAGTAGTTCTATAATACCAGAAATCCTCATCAAAATTCACCTACCAATCCTTTCTTATGTTAGAAAAATTATTCTCCAAAATCTATTTGATTTCTTTGATAGAAACTTAATCCTTCCCACTATATTTTTAGTGGTATGTTGTACTAGCTTTGTGAAGAAAACCATAGTTATCCATCAAATTATTGATCATATTATTCTTGAAATGATTACTATTTCCTATAATGAATTATCTAGGTTCTATAAACTATGAACTATATTTTAATTAATGAATTTAATTACACTAGTGGAATAATTTTTTGGAAGAGTGACTGGCTCAACCCACTTGGACACATATTCCACAACCATAATAACATATCAATTTCAGTAATAGGATGAGAAATTCCAATCTAATCCAAGACACATAAGTCAAAAAATTCAACCTCGAGTATTTATTTTTGTGTAAACTGATATATTCTACCTATATTCCCAAGACTGTGAAGCTGGTCATAGACAATCACCAAACTCCTACCATCCATGAATAGTTTTTTCTAGTAGAAATCTAATTGTAAAAATTTCTAAGTAATCCTTTATCATCCATGGTGTACACCCCATGGTGATTAATGGATTATCTTAAGTATTGTTAAAATTTATTCACCCACACCCCACCTCAATATTCCATGAAGACATCTTCCAAAAATAATTAGGTCATCCCAAAATTAGTATGCCAAATATGATATAAACTTCTTTCTTTGGTTCCATGAAAGGTACTTAGGAATAACACCAACATATTGGAAATTATCATAATCTATAAACTGTGAAGATCGATAAATAGAATAAGAGAACAATTTTTCATCTAGGAAATATGTGTTGATCTCCCTTGTTTCCTTAATTTGGTTGTTGGGAGGCCAGAAAAATGGTTTTCAACCACATTTCTACCCCATTTTTATCCTTTATTAAAAAATCAATATCTTATAGCTCAAGAGTATACCTCATGAGACTTGTTTTTGATTTATTATTAGATAGTAGGTACTTATGGGATGAATATTTATTGAAAATTATCACCTTAGACCATATCAAGTATTGCCTAAATTTTACAAGAGAAAACATAACATCATACAATTGTTTTTCAATGGTTGAATAATTCTTCTAAGATTAATATAATATCTTTTCAAGATTAATAAATGAAATAAAAACACTTATCATTTATCTTCCCTAAAACAGTACTAATAGATATATCACTAGCATAACACATCACTTCAAAAGGGAACTTCTAGTCTAGGGTAGTGATCACTGGTGAAGTAGGAAGTTTTAACTTCAAAAATTTAAAGGAAAATAGATAATTATTATACAAACAAAATGTGTTTCCTTTATAATACATGAACATAGTGGGCATGTGATCTTAAAAAAATATTGAATAAAACTTCTACAAAATTCAACGTAGCCTAAAATGATTCTAATCCCTTTGAAATTCTTAGGTGGTGGTAGATTTTTTATTACCCTAACTTTGGAATTATAGACCTCTAGTAACTTCCTAAAAACACCGTGACCCAACATAATTCTTTATATAGGCAGAAACTAACACTATGCAGTTTAAAATAACATTTTTCTCTTGGAATCATTCCAAAACAATTTCTAGAATTTCATGTTAGCTTTCAATATCACTTACTACAAATGAAAAATCGTCCATTAATACTTTAATAATCCTATCAATCATATCCATGAAAATCATTATCATGCATATATGAATTTGTTTTAGGGAACCAAATAATCCAAATGGAATTTTAAGGTATTAAAATTTCCCAAAATAGACAAGCGAATGTGGTATTCCCCTGATCATAAGGATCAATATTGATATGGTTTTGACCAGAATATATAGCATGAAAATAGAAATTATCATTGTTATCCAGACTCTCAAGTATTTAGTAAAAAAAGTTTGTGGGGGAAATAAACCTTCATCAAAGTAATATTAAGTTTTCTATAGTATATATAGACTATCAATTTGTTCAAATTTATTATATCAATTTTCTCATTCTTTTTATATGTTGTCATAGTTATTTCACTCTTCATAGAGGAAACCTATGGATTACTTTCCCTAGGACTATTACAAATAGAAAATATTATTACAATATAAATAAAATGGATCTCTTACTCCCGGACCACTTGTTTCATGTTTGGGTTAATCCTTTTCTATGCTTCCAATAAAGGTTTACACTCAGGTTTCAGGGGTATTTTATTCTTGAAAAATGATATAATTATTCCCTTTATACCAGCAATAGTCCATCCAATAATATACTCGAACTTCATTAAAACTCCCAACAAGTTATCCTCTGGAAATTATTTAAGTTATTTTTATGTGATGATCAATAATATTGAGCACTCTCCTAAAAAAATATTTCAAATATTTTGTAAGGGGATTGAGCTTTATGTTGGGAGGTTCTTGTCTCGAGGGATGACCCCTGGTTCTAGGTGGACCAATTTTCCTCATACTGCCTTCTAAAGAAGGTAGTTGATAAATATTCCTCTCCATCACTATTATTTCATGAAAAGTATTCCTCATATCTAGATTCTTTTTTTTGGAAAAAATATGATATAAGGAAAACTCATCTAGGTGTTCCCATAATTCCCACTCAAACTCATATAAAGGATCATTCTCCTTACTAGAACAAATTCCCATATAGGTTTCATAAGGGATCTCAAGTTCACTATTAATTTATCTGAGCCTACCCAAAAAACTCCTCTTCATCCTCATAAATAGATTAATCATCTCTTAAAATATATTATTTATGAATAATTAGGTCTTCGGTGGGTTTTTGTAATTTTTTTATAAAGAAATTCCTCTTTATGTTCACAAATATTAACAATAAAATTTTCCATAGAGACATAAATGATATCTACCCACGTGGCTAGAATGGTCCTACCAAGGATTATAGGTACCTTCTAGTCACACTCCATATGTAGTGTTTAAAAATAAAAAGTCAAAAAATATCCTTCCTACTCCCACTAGAATGTCATCTACCCTACCAACTATGTGAGTAATGGATTGATCAGTAAGTCGTAAAAAATAGTGGTTCGCTGAGGAACTCTTAATCTCATGTTTTGAAAAAAATGGAATTAAATTTATTCTTACTCAAAGATCACAAATACAATTAAATGAGATACCTCTATACCCAAAAGTGAAAGGGATGAAAACCCTCATTGGGTCATAACATTTTGGAGATATCCTATTCTAAAACCCAAAACTACACTCCTCTATGAGATTTTATGTAGAAAATTATTCCATGCTTTAATTTTTTATCTTCAATTGGTTTTAGATAAGATGATATTTGAATTAATACCTCCATTAAAGGAATGTAAATATTTATTTTCTTGACATATTCCATAAATTTTTTTGGTTTAGAATAATAATTTTCTTTTTTTATCCTATTTGTAAAAGGAATCATTGAATAACATTCACTCACAATTTTATGCATCCCTTAAACTTAATATTCTATTTTTTGCATCATTTTCTGTTTTCATATCATTTTTTTATTGTGTTTAATTTGGAACAGTAGGATTCAGAATGTTTTAATTAATTCTATCCAAATTTCATGATTCAAAATTTCCTATATTGGAATTTCCAAATTCATCAAGTTTTCTTTTTGAGAAGGTTGGGGTACTATATTAGTATCTTTGTGGGTTTGGACACTACTCCTAGTTTTTACAACCATATAATTTTCTATAGGTTCCTTTTTAGTTGTGCATAAAATCATACTTTTATCTCTACCAACAACTTCTCAATCCAAGTTCCCCATTTGAATTTTTATATTTTTTAACCTAGAATTAATTTTCACAATATGAAATTCATTTTTAGACTTTTTTTTATTAAAACCAACATATTTGATATTGTAACATACCCTTTACATCATCTTTTGAGTTAAATTATTCATATTTTAGTAGGGGCTAAAACTGTTTCCCAGGTTTTTGATAAAAATTAGGGGGAGAAGTAGGTCTAAGTACACTCTGATTACTCCAAGAGATATTTGGGTGGTTTCCATGCCGTTGATTTTTTGTGTTTGAAAACAATTCATCCCTATCCTACATCATTGGACCATATCCAAAAAAAATTACATTATGAAGAGCTTGAAAAGGCATGTCAAAATTTTATAGCATGAAGGTAAATGCCCAAAAATGCCACAATGATGAAATTTCACCCGAAGAGTGTTTTGATTATTTTCATTGAAAAATAAAACAACTTGTGCTTCAAATTGTGGTGTAGAATTGGGTTCATTCCTCATAATGGTTCTTTACAATATTATTTTTGTTGTGAGTTTGGTTAAAATGTGTTAAAAAATAGCTCCTCTACAGTTCAATCATTGAAATCCCCACTAGCAGATTGGTCTATAAATGTTTGGTTCTAAGGGGTGAGACTATTGTATAAATTTTCCATGGCGAATTGGGGAGTGAATTTTTTGTTCATAAGTATTATAATTAATACCCCAATTCAATACCAAGATTCATGGAATATTTTCCCCTCATCTAGAAAGAAACCAATGATTTTTTGTCTGATTTTGAAAAACATTCTCTTAGGGTAAAACATCATAGTGAAAGCATTGCAATCTTGATCCTGTGTGTCATACATTTACTCAGAAAACTGTTGGAACCATGTTTGGGAATTTACATTGAGTTATAAATGGAATTATCTTATTTTAATTTCTTCCTCACTCAGTACCTTTGTAATAAACTTCTAAACACTATAGTAGAAGATTCTAATGAAGTCAATAGATTCTTTACCGGGCATTCCGTTGAATGTAAGCAGCTAGAAAAAATGAATTATTTTATTTCATAATTACTAAATATTATTGAGATCCCAATGCATGAAATGTTTATATATATATATATAAACCCAAATTCTCTCAAACTATTCTATTCAATTATCTCATTTCTAGGTGAATTTGCATGTCAATGTTGTTGGTTATTCTTGTTCAAAACTTCTCTATTGTCTTCTATTTTGATTTTATAATTTTTTTAAAATCCATTAGCTGTTTCTCAATTTTAGGTATGGTAAGCTCCATGATATTTTGTTTAGACCTCTTTTTCATACATATAGTAGTCTGAACATATATTTTTTTATTTTCTTGTATTTTTTTTTTCAATTTTCTTATAAAATATTTTTTTTACTTTGGGTGTTTCTATTTTTTTATGAACATTTTTATTTTATTTTTATTCTATTCATAAGTTACTCCCCTGTATATGGCTCCAAAATTTTACATGGGGTCATTGGAAAAATGAAAATTAATTATTTATAACTCTACATAAAACTAGTATAGTGATGTGTAGAGGTATATCCATAGGGAAGGACTCACATTGTGTGATTAAAGTGTGTTACCTATTAGAAAAATACAATAAGAATAAAATAAAATAGAAAAATAATAATATTAAAATGGGAATGGGGATTAAATGGTAACTAGAATAAAGATTTGCGTGAGTGTGAAAGTGAGAGAGAGTGTAGGAAAATAGGAATGAAATAAGATCAACAGATAGTGAGAATAATCAAATGATGAAATTGGGGGAAATCAAGTGGCCATTTTTTATAATGATTCTCATTCATTCACTCATTTAATAAAACAACCTGGAACTGATTAAAGGATCCTAACCATATTTTTCTATAGGTTAACCTATTAATGAATGAACTCTACAACTTTTCAACTACAGAATTCAATCAATCACTAAGTGAGAACAAACTAGTTATCATTGAGTTCAATTTTCCAATTGAACACTTTATGCTGCTCTCTTTAGGAAATTTATTTAATTTTATTAACATCCTTAAATTGAATATAGTTTGAATTTATGAACTATCAGTATCAATTTTCACTAATACTTGATGTTTTGTAAAAAATTATTATCAAAATAGAAATATAGGAAATCATCTAGTCAAGTAAATACATGAATAATGAAAAATATATTAACCAACAAAACCTATTACCCAATGTTTTTTATTAGATTATTATTATTTTAGTAAACATATTCAAAGTTTTAGATGTATACCAATTCATGTAAAAATAAATGAAGAAACATAGGAAGAGAGAATGGATCTTCTCTATCTTAGAGAACCAACTTCAAACCCTTCTCTGATCTTCAATAGCTCCAGATGTGAATTTTTTGTTCCCTGCATGTTCTCTTTCCTGTTAAATTTTCATCTTAAGAATCTTCTGGAATCTTCATATATTAATAATATAATTTCCTACCAATATCCCCTCAATATCACTGTTTACATTCTACAATAAACTCTTTTTCTTCCACATGGAATTCTTTTCACTATACATTGTCCTCAATGTTGACCACAACTAAGATCCCTCAAATAGAATGTGAAACATTTAAAAACTTCATGCCATGTAGTGACCATGAAAAAAAAATCATATGACCTCCATGTTTATAGATAAATGGTCTTGATCACTGTTTGAGGATAGTAGAACCTTCCTTCCTTGATTTAATTAGCAAGATCTCTATCGTAGTAATATTCGGACAAAGTTCAACCAAAAAATCAGAAAAATATTTCAAAGCCACAACAATAGGAGACTTTATCCTTCAAATCGATGTTATTCCTACGCTTCATTCATCACTTTTTCTTTAGGGTTTCAATTTTCAAGAGGTAGGTAATAAGAGATCTCATCTATGCATGTCTGTTTTCCTCAATGTCTTGGTGGGGATAAGATTTGATCGAGGGATGGAATTAGTGTCATTCATCCCTTTCATTGGTGTGGATTGGTGTTTTAGAGGAGTGGTCTATTTCATCAACCATAATTTGGTGGTTGATCTCGGTAGTGTCAGATCTAGGTTGTAGAGGTTCACACATAGGTGGTCTTTCATGGAGGCTTGGGATATGAAGGATCTTAAATAATCAATATGTGGATTCTTTTTCTTTGATTTCATCAGCATCGATGATGTATTTTATTTTTAAATGTTATTGAATGTTTGAATTCAGGTCCAGATTTGTGCATTGAGGCTTATCTCAAGCAGCGACCTCTCGCACTCGGTGGTGGATTGGAGACTGGAGAATGGTAGAAGGTAATGAAGGTTTGAGAATACTTTGTGATTTCCATAGCTAATATGAGATGTAGAAAGGGTTTTGGGTAGTAGAATTTTGAGAAAATGATGGTTTAGTACTAAAATAGTCAATTAATTCTAGGTTGGGACCAAAAAATGATAATATGCCAAAAAAGGACCAAGAAGATTATGAATTTTTAATTGAAATGATATTTATCTTTAGTCTACAATATTGGAGATCCTTAACAAGAATTAAGTCTTTTTGGTTGTCAAATGTCATTTACCCTAGCAGTTTTCTTTTTTGTGGAATCACTTAGAGTAGCAGCACATAAAAATACATAGGAAAATGTCATTATGAAATTAAACCACAAAAATTAACTTGATAAATTATTTCTATAAAAATTAGATTAATGAATTTTTAAAACACTAAATTCAATTTTATAATATTTAAAAACGATTTCCATAGAAAATAGTTCAAATTAAGAAAAATTAATCTATGAAATAATTAATTATAACATTAAAACATTTTAAAAAGGACCCAAATATTTATCTCAAAAATAAATCATTTCAAAAGTAAAAAATTTGAATTTGATTTCAGAAAATGATTTTGTTGTGATGTTGGAAATATTAAATCAATAAAATTTAGGAATTAAAATATAAAAATATACAATTTTAATAAAAGATTCAAGGAATGTATAGTATGATATCAAATAACTCATAATAAGAAAATATCCATTAAAAAATAGTTACAATTTTGAAAACTCTATTATTTCATTAAAAATGGATGTGGAAAAGTATGTCCAAAACAACCACATCACCTAGACTAGTCAATTTACTTCAATTTTTTTTGGGACTTATCCTCTAAATATTTCTTCTAATAGTCGATCTCTTTAGGAGTCCATACCTATCCAATATTATTAAGAGAACTTTCTAATGAACACCATACTTCCTTATACCTTTACCCCTCATTCAATATCAATATTTTAATTCCATTAAACACAAGATCTTCTTTCCCACTGTAGTTTTTCATTGTTTTCACTATGAAATCCAACCTCTAAGGAAGCGGGGAACCCAAAATCAATTCCTAATCACCATTTTTATAGTGACCCAATCCTTTTACACACATTATAACATGATTTTTAACAAATATATCTAATAAATATAACCCAAAGACCATAAATCCTAGTGTTGTTTGATGAATAAGACATCAAAAGGAAAATAAACCATAAAATATTTATTTTTATTCTCTTTAATGAGCTCTTATATCCCATAGAGATCTTAAAATACATGAGATAACCTAGGAAATACACAAAAGAATGGGGTGAGCTAAAAAACCCACCATTGGAATAAACTTGATAAGGAATCATAATATGATATCAAAAAAGTGAATACTTATGAGTAATCACAGAAGATAATAACATAAAAAACATGGTATCATAAGATTATGACCCCTTAATAAATGTGATAGTAACATAAAACATTACATAAGCATATGTTAAGGCTAACTACCAAGATAATATCACATGATGGATATAGTCTCATAGTGGATTAGGATTACTCCCTAATCCCATAGATAATGTGTCATCACACAAAATATTTACCCAATGAATTAGAGTGATATCCAAGAGTAACCATATTAATAGGCTCATGATTATGTATTCCACAAAAATTAAATCAATCATAGGACATAAAGATAATAATTTACCTGGGACATAAAATTTGTTTTAGAAACATACCCCATATCATAATCCAATGAGATTTCTTAAAGAAGACATTTGAGAAATGATCATAAGGAATATACTAACCCATTAATGTAAGAATGAAAAAGCTAGGTATATGTGTCAGGGAAACATATACATAATTTATATGCATTCCATAACAATAAATAGATATAGAGTAAGATATTTGGGGAGAGAATGGTTATAACCCAAAAAAAATTGGTTTAGAGAGATCTCTTACCATGAGTATGACTCATCACATATATTATTTATCATTATTATTAATAAAATTATAATAATTATTTACTTTATTAAGATATTTTTTCAAGCTTATTATTCATTTTATTTTATTTATTATCATGTTATGTTCAATTACTTATTCATTTTGGTTCTTGTCAGACATTTTGATGATATTTGAATCATATGTATAAAATAACATCTATAAGTTGACATAAGTATATGAAATTATAATTTCATCATCTTAAAAATAATATTCAGTACATAATTATAATTTTCATACAATTATTATTCTTTTAAAACCAAAAATGAAATATGTTAATAAAAAATGAACTACATTACAATCATGGAGATGATATGTCATACGTACACATGTGTAACAATTCAAATTATCAATTATAATGATAGAAATATGGTAATTGTTATTTAATCTTTCTAGAATAATAATTATATAAAAAATATCATATTAATTCTGTAAGTAAACTTATATATACCATCCATGAGATGTGATAATGAAAAATTAAACACATCACATCATGAAGGTGGTAATCCACACATACTCACAAACAAAATTATTATATATCACACTATGCATTTTCATTAGTAAACAACCAAAAACATTCTTCTAATCATCATTATATACCCAAAAAAGTTCCCAACTTGAGGGAATCATGTGGATTGGTGTAGTGATAAGACTATTTTTCAACTCCCTAAAGCTCTAATAGTATTAAATGGCCTAAAAATTGTTACCCCCTTATGATTCTGCATGGGTAGTAGATTTCAAAATTTTGATAAGTTTCCAAAAAATAATCTATAATATCTAGATAGTCCAAGGAAACTATGTATCTCCATTTATATAGTTCTAGGAATGTCCTCAACCATTTTTATCTTAAAAGGTTCTATAGGTATACCTATAAAGGTGATAACATTCCACAAGAATAATAATTCCTTCATCTTGATCTATCATATATTGTTCTTCTAAAATAGATTCTCCTTTCAAAAAGTTTTCAGAAAAATATTATAATTATCTTCATGATCCTCATTTATTTTGAATAATATGAGAATATAATCTATAAAAAAGTGAGAAAATAGTGGTAATCTTGAAATAATATATTCATTGAGAACATAAATATATTTTTTGGTTTAGTGAGTATAAAATGCATCAATATGTACTCACAATATCTATACATTGTTTGAAAGTAAATTTTTGAATATATTCCTTCTTTACCCATAATTGGTGACATCTTGATTGAAGGTCCACTTTAGAGAAATAACATACCCCATGTAGTTGATCGAATAAGTACCCTATATGTGATATAGGAAACCTGTTATTTATCATGATTTTGAAAAGTTCATGATAATAAATATAGAGGCACATGGTCCCATTCTTCTTCTTGATGAAGTGGACCATCACACCCCATGGTGAAGCACATGGGCATATAAAACCCCTTTTTAGATTCTCTTGTAACTTTTATTTTCAATTCTTACAACACAATAGTGGCCATTCTGTAAGGAGTCTTTAGTATGGGTAGAGATTTAGGTATAAGATTGATTGAGAACTTAACATCATGGTGAGAATACGGAAAAAACTACTCTTTAGGGAGTACATATATATAATCCCACATAAGGGTCATGTATATAAGCATTATTCTCCCCTTTATCCTGATCATTTTTGATAGATGTACTCTCTCTTAAGAAAATAATATATACACATGAGAAAATTATTACAAGGGAGATTCATCTTCCTCATTTCACATCTAAAATGTCTAGGGATATCTCAGGATATTAAGAGTGATATCTGTTTCTCAATAGTTGATGTTGGATTTATATATGGACAACCAATCTATTTTTAATATAGAATCAAACTCCATTAATGGATGTAGGAAAAGATATTCAGGGATATTTAGTCCCCAAACATTGATTGGAGAAGAATTAAATAATTGGGATGCAATAATTTCTCTAGTTTTAATTCTCATAGATGACACAACCCCAATGTTTTGAAGTGGTGTTCGAATAATATTAATAAAAAACAAGATATGAAATGCATAGAAACTTTATCAATTTTTTTCTATTCTTGAATGAATGAAAAATGTATCTACCACCCCATAATTTTCAGAACCCACCTCACTAGTAGTGATATTATATTTCCTTCCTTGCTCTCAAGACCTTAGTGGTTCTTATCGTTGAATTTCTCGGATTGAACTTGTCTTAGGGAATTTAATTTCCTAGTTCCCGAGATCATTATATTTGAAACATTGTACCATAGGCTAAGTATTATATGAATATTCTTAATCTTTGTGTCATTAGTGGGTTTGTTAAAATCATTTCAACATTAATTTGAGTAATTACCCTCTTTTCCACATTTAACGAATCTTGTGGTTCTCTTGAGATATTCTACAGGGTACTTCTTCCCACACCATTGGCATTTGGGATGTTGGATTTTATTTCCTCTATGATATATTTGTGTTTATATTCTCAAATAAAACTCCATTTTACACTTTTTATCTCTATTACCATGAGACCAATGAGAGTCTCTAATCTCCATATAAAATTTGAGGGCCTAATACACAATCTCTTTATAGCTTTCAAAGTACAAAATCAATAAATCTCTTCATAGAATCAACTTTAACCCACTAAATAAATGGTTCACCATTCTTTCAATGTTGATGGAAAATCTAAAGATATATCATGAAAGCCTTGTGATGTTTCCCCCATACACCCTGATAAACATATCTTCTCATTCATCCTGAGGAACTCTCTATCGATTTTAAGATAGAGAGTTTCAATAATATATTTATTGATATATATTTTCATTTAGTCTTCCCATTCCATGGAATAAAAATTATATTTACACTTCATGTTCTTGATAAACTTCCACCATTGATTAGTTTCTGCCTCCATGTGGTAACCAAACACTAAAAATTTCTCATGCTATGGTCATTGGAAGACATATAATATCTTCTCAATGGAGTTAATCCATTATTATATGATGAGGGTATCAAAATATCCAATAAATGTATGGAGGAATTTGTCTCATAAAAGACTCATCCGCAACTTGATATTTCTTAGTATAAGGAGTAAATTATGTATAATGCAAGATATTATTCATAACTTGAGCCAGATGAGCTAGTACTACCATGAATTTCTCAGGTCCCACTCCCATAAGGTTAGGTATTTCATTGTGTAAATTATTATAATTCTCATCACATTGGTTTTCTTCAAGTTTTATTCTAATTTATGACACTAACTAATAAAATAAAAACAATATGAGAGTACATTAACCAATGCACATACAAAATAAAGACTTATAAATTTAATAGGAATAACTTATAAATTGGAATTATACCCAAAATTATGAGTCTCTATTTTTTAATCTAGGTTATCCATGGTAATTTCCCTATTATGTTTTCAAAACTAGAAAAATATTCTAGTCCTTTATAATGGTTTGTAAAGAGTTTGTGAATTTTACAATATGTTTGGCTAACCTAGTGTGAAGTAAGGCCTCTTTGTTCCACACTAGGTGATAATCAATTCAAATACCAATTTTCCCTTTCCATAGTTATTACCCACTCTTAAAACTATGTTAAATCCATATCCACTTATAACATCCATATAGAGATACAATTTCTGGGACACCACTTTCTCTATACTTCACCAAAAATCTCGGATATTTCCCTATACTTAGAACTACACCTTCTGTTCTCACTAACGTATTCTAGACATAATCTCCAAAAATAGCTGAACTATACTTCGATATAAGATATACTGACCCAATACATTCAAATAAGTTATTATATGATTTTTTACATAAATATCCAATAAATACAATCCAATGGTATTGATTCAAAATTTATTTGGAAGACATGGTTTATAGTACAAAGCCCTGAGATTCCCACTTCCAGATCTGGTACAAAAAATTAGGTATATATATTTTTTATAAGAATTAACTAAAAAATATATGTTCATTTATATTTGAGGATCTTTTCCGGTCTAGGAATTGGAAAAAAATGATGACTATTACAAGTTATCAATGTTAAAATAATAAATTAGAAGGCAGTGATTGAACTTTGCTCATGATAGCTCATTATTGATGCTAAACTCTATAAAACCTCTAAATGATCCTAAAAACATTTTATAAAACATACGGCGAGAAAAATTACCTAGTAAGGGTTTTTTAAAAATCCAATGAGAAACCTTTTTCAAAATAATTTTTGATAATACCTTTTAAAAATATATTTGAAAATAACATTAAAAATACTTTGGAAAATAAATTTTAAAATAATTTTGAAAATATATATCTTTGGGTAATTTTTTATAAATAATTTGAAAATACTTATAATTTTGAATAAATCATTTTGAAAACACCTTTACAAAATATCCTTGAAAATACTCACTCATTTTGAAAACATTATAATAAAATTGTAATTATTTATTCATTTGAAAAAATTATAATACATTTTTAAGTACATATGAATTTTAAAACATTATAATACCTTTGAAAATAATTACGTATTCTAAAAAAATATAACAGCATTAAAAATAATTACACATTTAAAAATTATTTAAAATAATCAAGTGATTTTTCCAATAATATTGTAAAATCATTTGAAAACAAAACCATGAGGTCACTTTAGTCATCAAAGGATATATAAGCCTACCTACTTTCCTTAGGGATGTATTTACTCCCCACTTCCCTTTCATGTTTATAAAGTCCTAGTGCCATTTTTCATAAATATATTTTGATCTTTCCTTTTTATATACATATATTCACATGAGTTTTTGTTTTAAAAACATGAAAATGAATTATTACATTTATATAATTATATTAATATAAATATATGTATAATATGAAATTTCATTGGAAATCACTTGTTAAATTTGGTAAAACCAATTCTCATGTCATTTAGACTTTTCATACATGCATGGAATGTTAATTAAGAGCCATGTATTTAAAACTTCTTTTATAAACTCATGAAATGCATTTTTTTGAAAAAGGACATAATGTGTTAAAAATTATCTTTGAAAACACATACTTGAATAAAATCATTTAATACCCATTTAATCAATTAAAAATTTAATTCTTTTATTCATAAAATAATGGTTTAAATGTATGAACCCCTCACATAAAATAACAGAAATTGAAAATTACTATTCTCATTAAATAATATATATAAATTTTTTCTTTCTTAAAATAATCATAAAAAAACATTTATATAAAACACCATAAATTATAAAAAGTAACATTTTTAAGTAAAACATTAAACCCATGCATATATATACACACAAATTATAAAACTCTTATATAACATTATGAATAATTTCTTTACTAGATAAAATGTAAAGGGGTTTAAAGGAAATCCCTCATGTTGAATAATTTACGAAAATAAAATTATATATATATATATAATAAATTAAATCCCCTTATATAGATATAATTATTAAAGGAAATATTAACATGGATACCTTTTAAAATAATATATAGTTACATATGTACTCCCTTACACAATTAAAAACATGAAATTAATAGTCTAGAAAATAATTGTTCTTAAAATTTAATAAGACCCACACACACACACATACATATATGTACATATGTTTGAATAATATAAAATGAAACTTGAAACTAATATATACTGCACATATAACGGGTTTTTAAATTAAACATAGAATAAATTGTTTTTGGACATTAATCTAATAGTATCCTCATACATGTTTACTGGAAAGCAAAAAATGGTTTCTACCTACTTCTTACAGTATTCAAGCCAAGAGGGTGAAGTTGCCTTCTTCATAATGAATTATAAAACTAGATTTATGTAGAGGAAAAATGAATAGGGTTTTGTCTGAGATTCTTCTACATCCTTGGAAAATCCACTTAAAGTCGATACTATATATATTGAGGTTTGTGTCTTCATATTCTAGGAGAATTTGTGATTATAGTGAACTTACAATTATAAGAGACCTCAATCAAGGGGTTTTAGAACATAGGTTCATGAACCCAATGTATTGGGGGTTTAAAAAATCATAATGATTTTATGTTTGAACATGGAAACTTGATCAAATCTAATAATAGGTTTTTTTAAACAAGATTTGTTTGGATTGCTTGTGAAGAAAGAGTTACTGCTGGAGATGGTTATAGGTCGATCAACTTGAAAGTAAAATCAAAGTCTGGTCTTTTCACTATTGGGAAAAATAATTTCTAGGTTACTCTATAAAGGAAAAACTAGCTGGTGTTTCTATGTCATGAAAAAATATTGAAAAGATATCCTTTGATGGTGATGAGGGATGGAAAGGCATGCTCGAGAAGGGATGAACATTGAGGGGTTTAGCTAGATTATAGTAGATGGACCTGAAATTAATGATTGAGGGAGATTAGTTCATGAGGTCGAAGAAAATTCAGGTTTATGATCCAAAAACTGTTGTCATTCAACCAAATAGTCAGGATATAACCGAGGAGTTTAACAGTGAATGAAAACCAATTTTTCTGATCCCACATCAAAATGAAAGACAACTGGTCACTCTCATATAAGCTAAGATGTGACATTTATATGGAAAAATGAATAGAGTTCCTTATACATGGTCCTAGAAGGAATATATCCTACTCAATACTCACAATATGTAGCCTGCCTTACCTATATGCGGCCAGGTAGGAGCCGATACTATGACTTCACATGAGGATACACTCAGCTGCTGCTTAGGGCTAGGCTGAGGTAGACCCTTCCACATGTTCGACCCATTTGGTTCCCAAAATGTGATTAAGGTTCCCTTATATTGTATTAGAGGGTTGGATAATTGTTTTTTATAAAGCCTGAGTATGCATGAATTAAGATGAAAAATATAAAACATTTTTATCTTTATCTTATAACTTAAAATTTGATATGTACTAATTACTAAGTATTGTTGTCATTTTTCAATGAATTTCATTGTAAGTAGATCATTATAATTTCAATTTAATTAATTTTTAAAATAAGGTACCAATGAAACGTAATATTTTATAGTAAGGGTACGAAAAATTATTTATGTACATCATCACTAATATAATAATATATCAAATAAATCAAATCTAATATGTATTTTAATATTGAAACTAATATATAACTCAAAATAAAATAAAATTAAGTAATTAATATTATTTATGACTTATAAATTATATAACACGTTTAAAAAGGGATTTTATAAACACTTGAAAACGTATTTATATAGAATTCAAATAAATAGTATTTCATCACATAAAATATTAAAACATGACCTTTCTCAAAAATAATTATTTATTTAATGAATTATATAATTTAGTTTGATTTATGAAACTCTAATTACTTCAAGAATAAATATATAATTTAATATATTTTCCTTAAACAATACAAATATTATTTATTGGAAATGAAAATAATATTTTATATTTCATCTTAATTTATCAACAATATATAAAATGATTAAAGAAATATATCTATGTTTATATTAAATTATAATTTTTAATTTTACTTAATTATAAAATAAATCAATAAATAACATTTATTAATAGAAAATTACGCTTATAATTTTTAGGGTATTATATACTACCACCATTAAATAGGATTTCATCCTTGAAATTTATTTATTTTACTTGAGGAAAATTCTGAAATTCCATTTTTAGAATTTGGAAGATAAGAATCTCTAGAAGTCTATAAAATGGTCACTTAATTACCTATATTCTCACCTTTTTTCTAACACTTAATGGTTTTAATCAACATAAAAGGTGAGAAAATAGTGGTTTTACTACAAGAATAAACTTAAAAACTTAACCTATTTTAAACCAAACTTCATAATCTCCAAAGTTATCTAAACCATTCATTTGATACCAACTGTGAATCCCTGAGACCCAAGATTCTGGATCTAGTAAAAAAATTATATATAATTTTTTATAATAAGTAACTAAAAAATATAAATTCATTTACATGTGAGAATATTTTCCGGTCTAGGGTTTGGAGTAAAAGGACCACCATTACATGTTATTAAAGTTAAGTCCATAAATAAAAAGGTACCGATTGAAATTTTTTCATTTTATATCCTTATTGAAGACAAACTTCTTGAAATCTATAAATGAACCAAATTTTTTTTATAAAACATATGGTGAGAATAATTTCCTAGTAATGGGATTTTGAAAACCCATTGAAAATCATTTTGAAATTCATTTTGAAAATACATTTTGAAAATAATTTTAAAAATATATATCTTTGGATAAAACTTTTATGAATCCTTTAAAAAAACTTATAATTTTGAAAACACCTTTCCAAAATTTCTTTGAAAATACATATGCATTTTGAAAACATTATAATACATTTTAAAATAATTATGTATTTGAACAAATTATAATTCCATTGAAAATACTTACACATTTGAAAACATTATAATACCTTTTAAAATAAATATGCATTAGAAAACACTATAATGACATTTAAAATACATGTGCCTTAGAAAATGATTCAAAATAATCCAGGGATTTTTCAGAAATAATTATGTAAGCCTTTTAAGACAATAAGAAGATTCAATAATGATAAACAAATGGAAGAATCCTATTCCAATGGGATAAGTATCACTCTTAAATAGAATCCCAAGAAAAAGGGGGTGATGGATTCAAAAAAATATTTGAAAGGTAGAATGTACATATGGTTTGATTCAAATACACAACACTATAAAAATATGGAAGAATGGTTGTAATAAAGGGTTGGTCTATAAAGACTAACCTCACTCATCTATATGAGGAGGATAGAGGTACCCCCATCCCCTTGGTACTTTATTTTTAAATATTGTCAATGAAGTTATGTAGGTGGATATTTGATCTATGGGGTATATGAACCATATATTATTTGATTTATGAGGTCTATGGAATAAATAAAAGTATAATTTTGTGAAATATGAAAGTACATAATAAAATAAAAAGGTCAAGGAGTATCTTACCTAACCAACATGCATATTTGATAAGTCATATTAAATACCTTATTTTGATATCAAGTTGGGAATGTTAGAATAATGAACATACAATTGGTGTCATAGATGTTTTGGGAAAAAATAGGTGTTAATGAAATATTCGGGCATTCAATTTAATTTTTAGGAATCCCCTCATGTGGTTTTCGGATTTCATTGATGATTGATTGTTCATTGTTGAATATTTAGTCATAAAGGAATTATTAATTTCTCTATTTATAAATTAACATAATGGTATTATCTATCCATTTTAGAGGATTAATATAGGTTTCTAGAAAGAGAATATTATCAAATAATGGATATCAAAAAAGTGGATCATCATGCTAATAATAACCTTAAAATTTATTTCTTCGAGGTTGAGATAATCAAGGTGAGATGAATAATAAGCACTAAAAGGATACAAAACATCATTTGAAAAAATAATTTCATTATGAAGAACTATATTTCATAGATATCAATTATTATAACTCTTTTGTATTAATTAATGGTTTTAATTGATTCATTATGTGGTATATTCCTTACCCACTTACATTAAAGTCTATATTCAAATTTATTTGTGAGAAGTTGTTTGAGTTCATAATAAATTTTATTTTATCACAATGTTTATGGATTATGAATATAAAATAATATTATGGACAACATTGATATTGTTAAAAAATATCTTGTCTATTACACTGAGTTCCTACTTAATAATATTAGAGAATTAACTGACATGTAATTTCCATGTGGTTATTAACACATTGTAATTTAAAATGAGGAGTGAGCTAAAGATATTGGAATGTAGAATAAGTAATTATACTAATTCAATTGTAATAGAGAAGTTTGAAGGTGTTGATGATATAATTATTTTATAGGTAAAAATTAAAGGAATGTAGAGTTTTTATATATTTGAAACATATAATGATGTAAAAAATATTGAATTATATTGATAAATTTTTTTTCAATGAGTTTTTTCTAAAAAGGGAGAGTGAGTGTGAAAATTAATATTATATAATAGTGTTTTCATTATCCATTTTAAGAGACTAGAACTCATTGTTTTTTATTTTTAAATGGGGATAAAAATGGAAGATGAATTTTCATTGAATATTTTCAAAAAAAAATCCAAATGGGGAGAAGGTTGAATCCATAATTTTATTGGTCAGATTTATTTAAAATATAAAAAGGAATGATGGAAATGATTCTTGGAATATTATTATAGATTAATGATGAGTGGATTCCATATTTATATGTTTATTGTTTTATATAATTACATATAAATCAATCTATTGACAAATTGGTTAAGCATTTCTTCCATTAATAATAGAATATATTTACATATAGAGAATAGAAATATTGGATAAGAGTTTGTAAATGTGTTTATAAGAAATATTTCCAACTTCTAGTAGGGTATCCTAAGAAAGTAACACAATAATAGGAATGGAGTTTCAATGATTGAGTCTAGCCAGGGGAAGTAGTGTGAAGGTGAATACTAGTGTTGTTGGGAAATGGCATGGGTTTGCATGGGGTGGAACATTGGACAAGAAATAATCAAGTGGCCGGGGGGGGTTATTGACCTTATGAGATTTCTTGGGCCCTAATAGATTTGATATATATATTTAGTGTGTCCAAGATATAAATTATGAGGTAGTGCATGTGAAATTACAATGCATGATCATGAAAATATTAGTACTGTACATGTTTTAAAACCATGCTAAAAAATACTAGTACAATGTCATCCAGGGCATCTTCAACATCCTTCTTGATATTCTATATACTTATCTTAGATGCCATTAGGTTTTTTAAAATATAAAATTACAAAACCAAATAATAAATTCATACAACCATATTCTGATGATGAAATGATGAGAATGGAATTATTGTTTCTACATAGAACTCAATGTCAAGATCTATGGTCATCTTGGGAAAGATTTCATGGAAATATTTAAAGTCATGGTGAATGAAGTCATTATCGGAGAGAAACTATGGGCCTCACATGATGTGGTGTTTTCACCATGCCATCTTACAAGGTGTTTCAAACTAGAAATATATCTATGAAATGTAGTGAAGAAAAAAATTGGACATTCAGTGATAGTGGACATGTTTGGAAGCTATTATCAAAAATGAGAAATAGAGTTATTTTCCAACACTCAAAATTTGGAACTAGTTGGATAACATTCCATGGTTTTTAGTATTGTGAGGTTTTAATTTAGTTATAAAAATGGGTATTGGTAGCAAGAGAATTGAAGAGGATATTGTTAGTAAATTAATTATTAATGAAGAATTCATAAAAGGTTCCCTCCAAACACCACATCATGGTGGTCACCATGGTGAATGTTTTTCATACATGTTTTTAAAATGATATGAAGAACTATATGTCATTGATTTTTTTATTCATACAGGTTATACGAATTTATAGAATGGAAGAATTTAGGGTTCATTTAATAATTTTCAAATATAGAATTTGATATCATGACAATGATTCATGCCCCAGTTATTGTGATGTTTTCAAAATTATCATTCCAAATTATTCAATGATCTAAAATGAGAAAGCTTGAATTGAGGTATCATTACAAAAAATCATCTAATCTAGTTTGTATTAATGGATATTATATATCACAATTATTTATAATGTTTTAAAATATTTTTTCCATGATATTTAATGTATTTAATGAAAATTATAATTCCAAGAAATTTAGAAGATTAAAAATGGATTTCAATGTGGATTTTATAATTATATAATTTAGGTGAATATGAATAGAAAATTGTAGATTATTTGGATAAATGTTTTGATGTATTTAGAGGATTTTCATACCTATATAATTTTATGGTGATATAAAATATTGAAATAGGATTGAATAGGGATGAAGTTTATGGAGATTTACTCACAATAATTATTTGAATTAGAATGGACTATTTAAAAGTATTCAGGTTGGTAAATGAATAACTTTTTTCCTCTTAATTAACATTTAGTGAAGATCAAGGAGAAAAAAGGTGTAGTTTAATCTACACCATCCATTGAAACTTCATGGAGTTGATCATGTATATAAATACTACTTAAATAAGTTATAAAAGGTGAGATAGATCAGTGCCATATCATGTTTGAAAGAGAAGATCGAGCACAATATTGTAAATAATGTATAGAATAAAAAAAATAAGAGAGTGAGTAAATAATATATGAATCTAGAATAATCAAGAATATTGAGAACGTATAGAGATTCCATATATTGAAATATATTTTTTATATATAAATATAAGCAGATGTGAGATTTCCAGCAATAAAATTTAAAAGATATTGAAGCTATAATTCCTAGGATAAGAAGAAGGGTTATCAATGGTATATTTATTTTTAAATTAATAAATACTTAAAAGGATCATTATATTGAGTGGAATTATAATTCATTGGGGATGAGTTATATTACATTTCAATTGAGATAGTCAGTTATGTTTATCTAGTTTGAAGAATAAATAATCAATTATATTAGAGATAAAAGTGCATCCATCTAGAATTAGAGATAAAATTAGTTCATGCATAACATAAAAATAATTTAGAGACACTTACATTTATATACTGACTTTATTCCTCAATTGAGAAATGTGATTGAGTATAGAAGAGGAATTCTCTTAGGGGTCATTAGTGAGTCCTTCAAAAAGACCTTATAATCACCATAATAAAGATTATTAAATACAAGAACACTAATTTTTTTTTGGTTTTTGATCCTTGGTGTATTATATTTGAGTGAAGCATATTAATTCTACTATACACATATATTTTCTAATTTTTACCAATATTAATGTTTTGTGATGCAGAGGCATTCAAATGTGAAAATTGGTTGAATATGTGTCCTTTATAACATAGGAGAAGGATCCCAAAGAGAAAATTTTAACCAGTAAAATAAAACATCTAAATTGGTAGAATCCTTGATCACCACTCTCTTAGGGAATCAGTAGTTCAAATATAGGATAATTAGAGGATTTTTATATTTGATGAAAAATAATTCAGATAATTTTTTTACAACATGTTTGGTGACCCATTTCTAGATTAATCCCATAGAAATTAAATAAATCATGAGATATTTCTGGGGAAATTTTGATTTTTTCTTTCTCTTTGATGTTGCAAAAAATTATGATTTATTATTATTTTCAGATATGGACTGGGTAGGTGATATGGTGGAATGAACATATTTAAGTTTTTTTTCATTATTAATTAGAAATAAATATGTTGGATAGTTTAGAAATAGAATATAATGTAATTTTCTATTCACATCATTGGTAGAATACATTTTAGAAAACAAAACATGCACTTAGCTTCTGCGGATGACACAATAATTAGATGATATTAGTGAATTAGTAAAAAACATATGGTGATCACATATGATTAAAAGAGTAAAATTTATCTAATGAAAAATACAACACACCAATTTCAAACCAATCGTATTGAGATTAGATATCAATTTGTTAATGAAAATTTAGATAAAGTAATGGTTATAGTGGATCATGTTGGGACTAATGAATTGGTGGAAGATTTCATAGAAACCCCATTAGCCACTCCAAAATTTGAGAAAAAATAGTTGATCCTCATATTTCTCCTCCCTCCCTCGTCTTAAGGAGTTTTGAAAATATCAACTCTCGTAATGTGTATCTAATGTTTTATCTAGTATGTTTCATGAATGGAAGGTTCTTTAACCATGTGTTAATTTTCATATCCAAGGGGACTGGAGGAATGGTGTTTGATCAAGCTAGAAGATAGGGGGTGTTCTATAAATAGGAATGAAATGAGGCATGAAATTATCTCTTCAACTCTTGTTTTAATCATCGAGTAATTCCCAAATAGAATTATACTGAGGGATGATATATTCTGTTGTAATTTAAAATAAGTATGGTGTGTATGGAATTGAATTTCACATTTGATTTGAAACAAACACAATGGATGAAAATGTAGGATCCAACGTGATCTGAGTTTGATATTGTAGTTTCTTTTTTTATGTCAATATTTTTTGGGGATATCTACATGTTTGATGGAAAAGGTATATAGTTTATATAATTTGGGAACCAAAATTTTTTAAAAGTGAAAAATGGATTTTTTGTGTGAAAAACTCCATGTTCTGTGCTAGTCAAAGTTGTTTTACTCATGTTAATGGACATTACTCTAGTTAGGTGGTTTCATGATAGTCATTTGTGTGTAATATGGTTGATTTTAGATAGTTAGTCACTATAGAAGTTGAGTTTCATGAATTATGAATAATGAAATTTGAAACAAAAAATGTTATGGTTTACCTATAAATATCACCTTACCCCAATCTTTTGAAACTAACAAAGAATTGAAGAAGGATCAATGAATCGTTATTCATATAATTTTATCATGAACTCCCCCTAATGAAAACCCCTCCTAAACCTAGGGTGATGTATATTGCGACTTAAAAGGCCCACCTTCAATAGGCTATGGGTTGGAAACTATCACTGAGAATATACAACATATAAAAAGGGGAAATTTTCCTCATATATCCTAGGAAAAATATAAACAATCCTGAAATCAACACCATAAAAAAATAGAACAAAAATATTATAATATAAAATCATTAATATAAATGGTATAAAAATAAAAATATATAACCTAAATATTAAAATAAACACCTAGGATGAAATTCTAATATCAGCCCAAGAATCAAGATAGTATTATCTCTATCGGTATCTAAATACCTCTAGTATGATTATATAACAAGTATATATATATATAGGGGTGTCATACATGTATACTCAGTAGGATTATCCTCAATACCCCTCATATGAATTTGGAATAAGTATACAAATGCATCAGTGAATAAATAGTAGACCCAATTAGAACCTATTGAGTCAATTACCATAAGCCTCACCAAGAACCGCACACCAAATATCACATTTATGTGTAGTACGATAATTTCAAGAATATATCCAAACAGGACCTCGAAGATCAATTATCCATTGTCTTACCACTCTTACACCCCAAAGTAAAATTATACATGCTCCCAACCCTTTCACAACTATACCACAACACACTATTAATCTCATCACATCTGATGTGGGTTGGACCACAACCCTTCCTACACCAACTTATATAGGGTCCAAATCTCTCATTAGAAATAGTATCAACCATAAAATAACCATGAAAATAAATATATATCATATATATACATTTATAAAACACATCACAAATATAATTCCTCCTTTTTTGAACTGATTGAAATTTTCAAGAGAATTCAAGCTTTTATTTTGGTGGACAAGCTAAATCTTAATATAGGACTGAGAATGTAGATTTGAGCATGTGAACAATTAAAAGTTTTTTTCTGGATGTTTTTAAAGTCTCTATGGGTTTTGCAGAAGTTTAAATGAATTTTGGGAACACTAGGATCTACAATCTCACTTTCTAGTAGAAATAGATTTGGTACATGGTTTGCTTAAACCGTGCTGCCCCTTAGGAGTAATAGTGTGGACCTATAAGGTGTGGATAAATGTTTTATAAACCATACAAGTTGGGTTGAATACACATGTATAATTAATATATTAAATTGAAGAGGGTGGTGAAAAGGATACAAACAGTTTTCCAAACTGTGTGCCCTACCACATAGTTAATTCCACTTAACCAGTTTGACCACATAATTAGCACATGGTTAGAAAAAAAGGTGTGTCCAAAATATGGGTGGTATGGATATTGGATAGTGTTAGATTCATGGATGAATCACGATTAGTCAAACCATACAACCTAACTATAAACCACCTTAAAAGGTAATATATATATTTTTTGATCCTCCAACCTCAACTGGGATTTACACCATTTTCCTCCCCCATTCGACCAAGAGATCCCTATTTGTTCTTATCCTTTATCTAAATCTACCATAGTGTATCTCCTTCATAATGTGTCTGAATTGAGAAAAGTCAGATGCGTTGGAAGAATATAATAACTCTATGACTCATCCACCTTCTTTTCTTCAAATATCACTCCATATTGAAAAGTAAATCTATGTGATCTATTTTCCCCTATTTTTAGGGTGTTTGATTATTTTGTTATTTTATCTCATTTTAGATTGAATGAAGGCCCATTATTATATGGTTGGACCATCCTAAGAACATGTTAGGTGGTCTATATTCTTTTCCTTCAATGTAAAATTGTTTATAAAGTATTACCATGGACCCTCAAACTAAAATTTTCTATTCATTGATCCAAAATTATGAAAAACCATAAAATAATTTCCTAGAACGTGTTTATACATGCTATGAAACCCCTATACATGGTTAGATGTTTAATAACTCGACTTGAATCACCATGTAAGGTGATTTTGACTAATTTCCCTAAGAATCAATGTAGGACTATTAGACTAAAATATATTTGAGGTTGTGTTATTTAATTCAATTATCTATACTTATTTAATCACATTTTGAATAACCATATTAGGTGTGATGACTATCCTTTATGGAATATATGATTAAATGGAATTAAATAAATGAATTGATGATAATGTCTCAGTTTCAAAATAAACCCAACTTTGAGGTACACTGTCTTATCTAAAAAAGTGTCCATTTAATGAGAATAATCGGGGGATATATGGCATGTTTTTGTACATAGTCTCCTTTATCAATTATAATTGAATTATATTATGGAATTTTCATATACAAGGCCATTTACATTATTATTGAATTAATAAAATTATTTAATTTTATTAAATGAAGAGTTAATGATAAGACCTTCTCACTTACCCCTTCATAGAACCAATAATTGAAATGATATAAATTATTTTCATGAAATATAAATCAGAATGGTGTCTTAGGAAACATAAACCATTTTATTACATATCATGGGAATTAAATCCTTGGAATTGGAATCCAATATTTTATAATTCATAGGAACGGTGTACCTTGAAATGAAATCCATTTTATTATGATTCACAGGCACGACTTCCATAGAAATGGAATCCCTTATATTTTGATTCATGGGTATGAAGTCTTTGGTAATGAAATCCATTTTATTATGATCACAAGAGTGAAAAAACTGGGCATGATGTGCCACATATTATGTTTCAAGGGAATGGAGTCCCAGGGCATGGTTTCCCTTATAGTATGATTCATGTGAATGGATTATCTGGGTATGTCTTCCCTTACATTATGATTACTAGGGTGGAACCTAGGACATGTTTCCCTTATATTTTGATTGATGGTAATGACACCCTGGGCATGATGTCCCTTATCTAATATATGACCCTCTAATGTGGTAATGGAGTCCATAGGCTTAGTGTGACTCATGAAATAATTGGGCACATTGTGAATCATATTATGTTTCATGGGAATGGAGTCCTTGGGCACGATGTCCCTTATATTATTATTCATGCGAGTGGAATCCCTTGGAATTCCATCCCTTACATTATGATTACTGGTGTAAAACCCTGAGAATTTTTCTATTATATTATGATTGATGGGTATGAAACCCTGGGTATGATGTCCCTTATCTCATATGTAATCCTCTCATGTGGGTTCCATAGTACTAAACCTCATTACCACACTAGTGCATGAATATCTACTTATACAATTTTCTTATATATGAATATATATACATGATAGAAGTTGTGAGGATAAATTCTTTATTAATCCAAATATGGTATGGTTGTCTAGGTGTATTTGAGTAACCTAATCCCTACATGTTATTATTTAATTAGGTACTGCTTCATTTTAATAAACCTGCACACTACTCATTTTATATTCATGGACATGATAGATTTAGACTCAGTTGATGGTGTTATATTTATTATATCTCACACCATTTTCTGACCACCATTTTTTTACCAAGATAGGCCTCATGTTTATAGGTTTTGTATCATGGATTTTGTAATGTGAATTATTGTTGCAATATTTTGGGGATAGGTTGGTGTATGGGGTGAAGACTACGCTTGTTCTTGTTTTACTATTGTAGATTCCCATTGTGATTTTTATTTATTTAATTTTATTTTTATAATTTCAATGTACTATGTATAACATCTTGTATTTGTATCACAACATTCCCATGCATATTTGTTTATTTGTAATTGATAAATTTATTAGTATTTTATTCTACTAGTTATTGATTATCTTCCACCATTATTTCATTTAGTATTCTTCCACTATCATATGATACTAATTCAAAGGGTATAGTCTCCCCATTGAACAATCATTAGACCCAAAATGCTAATCAGTTGCCTTTGGCCTATGGGGCGGCTTGCTTAAGGCCAAGTGGAAAACTGGATTAGGGAACCATTTAAGCGGATCTTGATTCAGGATAATATAAACAGTATCAAATGTATTTATTTTCCTTTTGAATTACTATTTGGGATGGTATAAGAGACACTATGATGTTACAAAACTTAGTAAATAGCTTGTGTCTAGTTCCAACCAACACACGCATGAGGTAAAGATAAATATTACATGGATGTGACTATTTTTCATGTTGTTAGATATTATAGTTGGTTGTTATTTAAACTTGGGTGATTTTTTACTTATACTAGTTATTTATTTATTATTTTTTAAATTTACCCTTGTCTTATTATGGAAAAGATATATTATTTCATGTTTCATTATTGTAACTTAGAAATCATATTCTATGCATATTCCATGCCATGTAGGTTGCATAATAGATTACCTAGTGTTTGATGATATGTATACCATACATAGGTAAATATTTAGTACGCTTATTTTTATTCCATGCATGTTTGATTGCCTATATTTATCACTTGTGATATCATGTCGTGTTATGACTCTGACACGTGGATGCTTAAATGAATTGCCAATATCAACCTAAATTGTGTTTCCATATATAGAATGATGGTGGTATAATATTTATACAACCAGTTTAGATATGTTTGATCCATGTTCATCGGTTACATGGGATGAAACATTTATGGTTTTGATTAAATGGGTTCTTTATTTTTTGTTTAAAATGTGTATGGTAGCTTTATAAATTGGGAAATAGTGAACCCTATAACTGAAACATATCTTATGGAATTTTTATACTCTAAAAACAACTTCCATAACTTAGTTATAGTTACATTAAGGCTAATTGTAAGTTATAAATTAATGTATCTTTATAATCTAGGAAAGTTAATCCAACTAACCAAACCTTGATGCCTATATAGATTTTATAAATTTTATTTTTATGGAAAATGTTTTCACTTATGAATCCTGATACCACTATATTTTGGTTATGATAAACCATATGAATAATTCCTTAGTGCACAACTGGACCCATGTAGATTGGTTTGGGTATGTTAGTTATGAAATATCCCCATTAATGGTATGTATAAATCTTAATCAAAACCAAATGTCATTGGGTTACGCTTACATGGGATGCTAGTTGTAATTTATAGAATTTTTAATCCATAAATTGGAAATGGATTCCCATCTAATTAAATGCATGTTTACAAAATGTTACCCTCGTATTCCACATTTCCTTTTTTCACTCCTTATGCAACCGCATGGGGGTATGGTAATAAAGATGGGACAGTTATTTAAAGTGTTTAAAACAACATATATGGGATTACATATAAACATATGGTGAAATATTATTTTTACATTCATATTAATTGATAGACCTATTAACTAATTTGTAGCTATATCATAATGGGGCTTTAGTTAATTAGAATTGAATTTTCAATATAAAGATATTTTTCCTCTATAATTGAAATTTACATTATCTTTAACTGAGCCCATTTTTGTTAATATATGGACATATAAAATGGGTAAATAACTATATAAAAATTAAATTATGTGATATAATCCTATTTATGTTTGAAACTAGTTAAATTAATTTCATAGTATAGTGTTTCTTTAAAATTAGTACTAGATATATTTTTTGTGTGAGATGTTTGTAAATGTTATAATAAATGAGAATCAACCAATGACTTAAAATGAAACCTTTTATTGGGATTTAAACCCTAAACCCTCATGTAAGGGTTAAATTTAGTCTTTACATATATTTTTTACCTTGAATAGGACTATGAGAATTACCTTCACATCAAAAATGACCACCTCCTAGCTTTTCATTGGACCTATAGGTTAGGTGGTAATCCCTAGTGACCTTTTAAGCATGACCATGTTTAGGATCAATACCTTGTGTCAGTAAAAGGAAAAATTGGTTTATATAACACCCTTAGAAATAACAACGTCACTAAATAATATGGTAAGGTTCCAATGTAAGGAACCATTTAGGTTCCTGACCCAGTTGACCTGTAGTGGCATAGTTGATGCCCTAGTTTTGGAAATAACAATGTGTGGTAGGAGACCATTCGATAATTCATGGTACATATGAGATCCTTTATTTTTAATAGGATTTCCAAGGTAATTACCAATATATTAAAATACTAACATACTTTCTAGCATGGCCAATTTTACCATATTGAGGAATTAGTTTTGGGTGTGTGAGTAAAATCTCAAATATGGTGTTATAGGATGTACATCCCGTTTACATGATATGTAGTTTGCGCTGGTTGTGTAGGGTAAATGTTGAAGTTGAATGTCATTATGTGGATAGATGTGAGCCAATAAATGATGGTTTTAAGAATTTTATTCTATATGGCATGGTGACCTGTAATTTTTGGGTAAGATAAATGAAGCACCCTTTGATAAGGGAAAATTTGGAAAATCAATCATGTGAAATGTGACTGTTGACCAATGATTGAACCTTAAAATAAATTATAGTGAAACAATGGGAAACAGGTAATTAAAGGATTTTTATCATTTTTAATGTGAGCATGGATTAAGAGGAGTGATATGTTTCTACCAATAAAAATATCAATGCACTCCTAGTTTAGGGGAAATCATTCCCCTTGTCTTGACGTTATACTAAGGAAACTGATAGAGTGTTAGCAATATGATGAGCTACCCATCTAATTTTTTGTTAAATTTTCCCTTTGAGAGTTACACACAAGGATCATTTTTATAAAAAATCAACTTTGTGCATAGTCACAAATGTCTTTTTAAGAGGGGTCTCCCTCATTATGCTACAACTTTTGATGAACATCATGTAAATCACTATAATAATAAAGAAATAGTGATGCTTACATTTTACATTATCACTCAGAAATGAATGGGGTCATAGCTTAGGTATGCTAGATATTATTTTTAGGAATGGGTGGTGGAAACTAGGGAATTATTTTGTCGGAGAAATGACAAGATCTCACCAACAGAGGGGAGTTATACCTCATTCACAAGTTGAAGACCCTCAATTAAAAAGGGTCATGAGACCTTGAGAATGATATTATGGTGGTATTTTTGGAACTAAAATTCTATTAAATAAAGAAAAAGTGTATAAATATAATTGTTGTTAAATTATCGGTACATGTTATAATTTGTTTTGGAAGAAATTAGGTTGGGGGAATTGAGAAAAAAGTACCTTATGTGGATCAATGGAAGTTAGATTCGAATAATAATAGTGCTAATATTATAACATAATGAAGGATTTTGATCTGGATATGGTCTAGTTAAGATATGTCATAAGAATCCAGGTACAAAATTTGGTGAGCTTGCTCAAAATGATCTTCGTATCCCTAAAAGAAGCATTTGGAATTTGTTTTAGTGGATCGCCGGCTGTTAAAGACTAGAATTTTCAATTGTAATCGAATAGAAGAAGATCGAATTCAGTTTCCTCATGAAGTTGGATTCATCCAATGAGGAATAAATTTTATCATACCACTTGGATGAGGTGGGTGTTTTTAAAGGTTAATGTTGGATTTTCATGGAAAATCCAGTGCGACTATTTTGAGATTGGTTTGTTGGATTTTGACTATTTTGATTAGATCAAGGACCAAGGGTAGTGTTCTCATGTATACATTTAATAAACGTGTCAAGAGTTTCTCTCTAATTCTTAGGGCATATTTTATCAACAAATTCTGATGTTGGGAGTACTAAAACTCATAATTGATTGTTTAAAACTATAACATATAGTTTGTAGATCCATAGGTCATATTAGGTAAGAGATGATTATGTGATCATATCCCAGGTTAGATGGGATTAGGTAAGCACTATCTTTGTGTTTTAGATTTTAATTTGAGAATTGGCATGAGTTTCGGCATCTTAAGTACCACATTAATTAATTGATTCCCGAAGGTACATTAGAAATTTTGAAATAAAACATGACCATTAAAACCAAAAATCAAAACCAAAGTAATTTTGGTGTTTCTTTATTGTTTTCCCAAGGATTATCAAGGATGATAAGTTTCTGGGTGGGGATATTGTAACATCCTATATTTTGACTGGTTGAAAATTTAAATAGAATTGGATATTTTCTTTTATTGGATTGGTAAAATATTAAACTGTGACTCATAATATAAATATGCACATAGGAACACTTTAAAGTATAATTTTTTTTGATGGGGTTTAAGACTTGAGAGGCTTCATGGATGTTTGGATTAGTTCTGGGAGCCCCAAACTCTAAAATATCACTTTCCATGTGAAACAGAAAGGGAATGTTGTTTATTAAACAATGAGGTCCCCTAGGAGAAACTCTACTTTCCTATAAGGGGTGATGTATGTTTTTTATACCGTACAAGGTTGGATTAATGGCCAAATATAATGTGTATAGTAAAATGTATAAGTGGATGCACATTATACAAACAATTTTCGGAATATTTTGCTTTACCACATGGTTTTCCCAACCCTGTTCTTAATCACATAGTCATTCCCACTTGACCAAAAGAACTATAATTTTGGATCATGGTTTGATTAAAATTTGAAGCCAAATGGTGCAAGGTAGGACTCTTGGACACTGTGAGCTGCACAGTTGGCACACAATTATCCAAACCATGCAACCTAACCTTGTACCTCATTAAAAGGGGAAAAATTATCTTTTCCCCCTATGACATCAAAAGGGATTTACTCAATTATCATCTCCCTATTCAGCCATGAGCTCTCCATATATAAATCACCTTCCTCTTTTCCCCCTTGGTGGATATCCTTCATCAGGTTTTCGAATGAATCCCCGATAAATGAGATCGAAGTGTGTCAATGAGTATACAACACCTTTTCTTTCTTTTATTCAATGAGATATATTTTCCTATATTTTCAAAGAATTCAAAAGTTATTCAATTTTATCATGTTATATATTGATTCATGACCTAATATTAGATGGGTGGACCATCCTAATAACAAGGTATGTGGTCTATATTATTTTCTCTCAATGTTGCATCATTTATAAAGAACTAGCATGGTGCTGTGTGATAGAATATTCTTTAAGTTTTTCCTAAATTACGAAATGCATTTAATTAAATACATATACCTCATTTAGATATATTATGAAACCCTTATACATGTATGGTGGTTTAATACCTCAACCTAAATCACCATATAAGGTCAGTTTGACTAATTTCCCTCAGAATAAATGTTTTTATTGGATTAAAGATGCCATTAGGGAATGTTGTTTGATGCACATGGTTATAATTCACTATTCATGTTTTGAATCATCTACTTAGGTGAGAAAACTACGATTAATGGAATAAATGAATAATTTACTTAAATAAATGATATGATGATCATGCCTTTATTTTCTAATAAAACCACCTTTGGGTGGTGTTCTATTATCTAATAAAATGGGTCAATTTAATGAGAATACTCTAGTAATATATAGACTGTTTCGTACATGGAACCCTTTATCATTTGTAATTTAATTATAATATGGAATGTTTATATAAATATCATTTTTTATTATTAATTAATGAACCACATTGTGTAATTTGATTAAATTAAAAGTGAATGATAAGACCATATCACCTTCCCCTTCATGGAACTTATAATTGAAATTATAGAAATTTTTTCATTGAACAATATATAGGAATGGAATCCATAGGCATGGAATCCCATTTATTATGATTCAAAGACATGGAATCCTTGGGCATGACATCCCTTGTATTATGATTCATGGGAATTGTTTCTTTGGGAAGGGAGACCCATATATTTTGATTCATGGTATGTGTGTCCCTTACATTATGATTACGATTATGGAACCCTGAGCATGGAATCTATTATATTTTGGTATATGGGTATGGTACCCTAGGCATGACATCCCTTATCTGATATGTGATAATTTCATATAGATCCCATGGTACTAAACCTCATGTCCATGTCAGTGCGTGTATATTTGTCCATACGATTGTTTTAGTATAAAAATATACACATGATGGTAGGTGTGTGTAAACATTTTGGATTAGGATGAAGAAGGTATGCTCGACCAAGTGTCTTCAGGGAATATGATCCCTAAATTTTAATATTTAATTTTTTATTGCTTCATTTTTATATGAATTCACATTGATTATTTTATATTCATGGACTAGATAGCATTATACACCATTGGTGGTGGCCTACTAAGTATATCTCATAGCCTTTTTAGGTCATCGTTTGGTACCGAGATAGATATCATGTTTGTAGGTTCATGATTATAGATTGTGCGATGTACTTTCTTGTTGTTATCTATCAAAACAGGTATGGAGTATGAGGGTAGGGGATTAAGCTTGTGATTATGATTCTATTGTATATGGCCATTGTCTATTTTATTTATTTACTTCTACTGTCATAATTTATATGTATTGAGTATACACGACTGTATTTATTTCACTAAATGCCCATGAATATTTGTATACATGAAATTGATCAATAAATTAGTATTTTATTCTGATAGTTATTGATTATATTCCACTATTTTTTCATTTTTATGCTTCTGATGTCTTGTGATACTAATACAAATGTTATAGTATTCCCACGACATGATCATTAGTCCCTCGCTTCTAGTCGATAGAATGTGGAATATGGGGATGCACTCTTGGGGCCTAGTGTCAAACTATTTCGAGGTACCATTTCAGTGTCTATTAGGTCATGATGCTAAAAACACCACATCAGATATTCATCTCATTTAGGTAACATGAACATGATATACATCAACCTCATTACCTCCTCCTATCATTATCAACCCCAATAAGTGTCATCACCTATTCCATATAACCACTCAATTTTTCTCCATCATTGATCATACTCCACCTAGAAGGGAGAGTGGGGAAGAGGGAGTATTAATCTATATATTACATTTATATCTGGTATGTTGCATAACACTCTTAGAACCCAAAATATTTTGGAGTTGGTAAGGTTATCAAACTTGAGAATCAAAACCAAATCCAAAAAGGAAAACCACAACCTTTATACCAAACTCTCCCCAGATGATGCCTCTCAAACATGAAAAAACCACCAGTAAGAAAAAAACCAAATAATCAATGCTAACAAAACAGAAATAAACAACAATTCAATCATCTTAGTATAAAATGAACAATCCAATCATTATAGAAATAATAAATCTCAAAAACAGCTATGGGTACTAAGCATGAATCATTAACTCATGTTCCCAATTATATTCCTCGAAGCCATTATGCCTCCACAAAATGTGAACCAAAGGGATAACACACCCATAAAACACATTCTCTTACTGATTGAAGATATCAACTAGTTGATCCTTATACATTATGTCATCCACTATGTCAATCTACCCCCTTTTAATAAAATGAGAATATTCATGAACATATTGAAGAATATTTGACACATAAAAGACATCTAGGATCCAGTTTGGCTATGGTGGAAGCACCAAATATTACACCACCGAATCATTCTATAAAACCTCAAAATGTAGATGAAATATGAAGAAATGTTTCTCCATTAAGAAAACTTATATAAAACACAATGAGGATAAACCATCAAGAACTCATGATCATCAACATAAAACTCCAGATACACACTCCATAAATCAAAAAAAATGAATTCTAATGGTCTTATGATTCATTTATCCAATCTCAAATCATATAAAACATATTTAATGTTCTATAAACCACATCAGATCCATGAAACACCAACCCCCAAACATTGGTTCTGTATAACTTATTCAGACACATATTTCTATAAAATACTTTTAATAGAGGCATGAAAATGGAAGAGTGATAAATTTTATTATAATAAAACTCAACCAACTATAGGTGATTCAAAAATGATCCAATATAATACAATATTCATGTACAAAACATATCCGTTAGTATCTGAATAGTCTATTCCATCACCCCATATATCGGGGGATGGAATGTGGTGCTAAGGTAAACCTTTGAGAGAAAACTATACTGAATTCCTCCCTAGACTCACAAGGTAAATCAAGGATCCTGATCAAAAACTATGTTCCTTGGAACCCCATGAATAACCAATGTCTCTTATATATAACACATCACCATAACATCCACATCATTCATCCCCCTTATCCCTAGGATGTTCACTCACTTTATCAACTAATCTGTGATCAACCAAATAATGTAACATCCCCTTGGGGATTAAGGCAAATAACTGATGAAATTAATGTAAATGTCCTACCACTTCCAGAATAGAATATCCAATGACTACAAAAACCCACTAGATACAAGATGATTTATATTTAACTTCAAGAATATCAATCATCATGAAATGAACTCCACCCTTGATCACTTCTTCCCAAGACACAAACATGATCCCTCAATAAAGGATACATCTTGCATATACCTAAATTAAATGTAAAAGTTGAGATATTAAACCCATAGATATCCTCCAAATACATTATTAATGGAATACTAAATATCTATTGTTATATCACTCAATATTTATCATCCTAAAACCATTCCCCTAGATGATCACCATGAAAGTCACAATCCATCATCACCTTTACCATCAAGTATCCCAACTTAGAATCCTCCACCTATGGTATCAAGGATTACGTCATTTTCATTTAGTATAGTTAATAATTACCATCAATATCCCTAACATTAATATGAATTTATACAATCGCTTCAATCACTCTCTAAAAATCTCTGAACCCCCGAAAAACATTTCCAAATGGTTCCACGCTTAGCACATATTCAACTACATTCCATTTCACTAGGGTGTAGGAGATATCAAAGTCACAGTCCTATAATAACTCCATCCACCTATACTAATGAAAATTACAATCCTTCTAAAAGAAAATATTATTTATTTACTTTTAAATGGTTAAAAACGCTACATTGTCACCAATGAGATAATTTAACAACACATTTAAATAAAAACTAATATTTCCAACTCAATATCATAGGAGGTATAGTTATTCTCATGGGGACGTAACTACCTTGAACCATATGATATTAAAAAACTATACTATATCAAAATTCATCATAATCTATGATAATAAAAATTAAAGGAAAAATCAACCATCACTCCCTTCTATAGTTAGTGAAGTGTGGGAGAACTAATCAACTTCTCTTTAGGTAGTGGAAAGTTAGTTGACACTGATTAATCTATAAAAAAGACTAGTAATTCATGGTCCATGCTTTAAATGAGGATAAAATTTGGATAAAATTAGATATAAAAATATTATAATATCTCACAAGACCAAGGAATCTCTAGATTCATAAAATGTAATTGGATGATTCTAATGAGAAAATATCCTCAATATTTGAATGATCGACTAACACTCCCCATCGAGACTTTATATGCATAGAAATATTCACCCATCATATCAAAAACATTCACTTATAAAAATTCCTATAGAAACGATGGTGATAAAAGATATATGTAATATCCTTTATATACTTTATAATTTCCATATCTAACATTTATTTTTTTCATATGTCATCGATAAATACTACCTCAAACTGATCCAGGAACACATGGATCATATTATTCATGAGTTTTATAAAAAAAAATTGGAAATTAATATCACTGAAAATAATAACTAAAAACTAAAATTACTCATAGAGAAACCTAAACTCATTCCTTTAGATATCCTCCTCCTTCACCCTCATATGGAGATACCTAAATGGTATAATAATCTATGAAATATTGCTAGATGCATTTAAATAGTCAAAAAATATTCTATACTAAAAAGGGGAAAATGGTTCTTGAATATTATTAGATTTATTTTTCATTAGTCTATACAAAATCTAAAACTATCATAATACTTATTTAAAATTAATATCGATGTAACCAATGGTGATACATTTGGTTAAATTATACTCTTATACAACAAATAATCAATACAGATCCTGAAATCTTGTATCTCAGAATGTTTTATATGAAAGGAAACCATCAAATTTTGAGGGACTCCAGGTTTTAACTCTATATAGAACATGATGTCCTGTTAAGGGGGTAGGGTAACTAAGTCCTCATGGATGACATCTAGAAACTCCTCAATGGATCTTACAAATTATGCCACTTTTGCCTTTAGTAAATCCAATAAAAACCCCAAAATATAAAATAGAAGAGGTTCTAATGGCCTAAAAACATACAATAATAGAACTCACAAATGAATAACACATTATGAACCTCATCCTAAAAGAATAAAACTGTCCTTTAGAAATAATCAAAGACAAAATGCATGGAATACAACCATTCAATGAAAATAATTGCAACGTATGGTTATATATAAATCATAAAGAAATATACTAATGATTAATGTCTACTATGTCACTCTCTTAATTAGTTTTAATGTCTAAAAACACACATTAGGTTTCTAACCTCTCCAATTTGTGGGTCTTGTATTGTCTCAACAATACTCTATAAATATTATTAATTTTGATGATCACAAATACCCATTGTTTATTTTAAAAATGATATTACATTATGTGTATTACAGGAAATTAGTATTCATTATATTCCTTATTTTGGAATTATATTTAATCTTATTATTCATGGGGAATATTCTTCAAAGTGTTCCAAACACTCCTAACCGTATTTTGGAAACACATTTCATATCGTACATTGAAGAAGATTACATAAGGAACAAACCCTACGTTTGTATTATAGAATATGCTTAAATATAATCACATATGGTTAATCAATCCTATAACTATAGAAAAATATTGATAAAGAACCTTACATTTGGATGAATCCTTACATTTTAAAAATAGAAAAAAATTGTTCAATAACCCAACGTATGTATGGTACCTTACGTTTTAAAATATAACTTATAGATCATCAACCTTACTTTTTTTATCAACCACATGTTGTCAACCATACATTAGGAGATTGAATTCTATGTTTTCGAACCCTGTTTTTTGTATTTTTTTCATTTTATGAAGGAACCTTAAATTTGACTTTTCATTGTGAGATATTTGAATTTACAGTTTTATCAAAGTTTCATGCAATGGTCTTTACGGAATATCAGGCTAATTTAAAGATAGTTTTTTGAATTATTAAAATATTATTATGATTGATTCATAGAATGATAGTAAGTGGAGAAATTATCTCATATTATTAATGGATATTTTGACAACTCTAATCTATCTCAAGTATTTGAATTCTTACCATTTATCAAGCGATTTTCTTAGATCTAGAATTAAAAAATAGGCTCACTTCTTTACTTATTATATTGGTGTATTTGTTCTATAGATATGTGTGAATTATTTATAGAATAAAATGTATTGACATATTTATATATTGATAAATATATTAAGACACATATTCATTATTAAAACTGAATTCTTATAATGATCTTTTAAATATCTACTACAACAATCGATCCGACTCTATTTTTCTACAGAAAAGTCTAGAGTGGAGATAAAAGTATTAAAAATTTAGTATTTTTTGAAATTTTGTTGCTGCTATTCCTTTCTATTTTTATTTCAAAGATCTATTGCAACCAGATCTCTTCGAAACTGTTTTTTATTGAATAAAATATTTTTATAAAGATGAAGATCCATCTACCATCAGTTGTTGTTCAACATTAAAGTTCAAATATAACATTTTTTAATCAATATATTTTTATTGAGAGTTTCAACTACTCGTACACAATTGTGGTGGAGTATCAGCTTATTAATCAAAGTGGTGGTTTATCGTTTCTCTGTTATAGAACTAAAAGGCTCTATTTTTAGTCTTATTTGTAATGGTGGAAAATTCTTGCACTCAGTTTTGTATTGGACTTCTAATATGAGGACATGAATAGTGAAATTAACAAAAATTACAAAATGATTAATTGGTGGAGTAGACTTGGTGATCTTTTTGAACTGGACGACTATAAAAAGTCATGTTCTATATTTATGTTTTTATCTACTGCTCATAATTTCATACAGAAGATAAACACTTCTTACCTGCATAATCATCAGTTTACATCAAGAGGCAGAATTGTAAAAGAATCTCAAAAGACCTAATTCACCCCCTCTTATGTATATTTGTATATTATGACCTAACAATTGGTATCAGAGAAGAGCTTTTTGAAAATTATATATCATTCTAAAAGTATAATGTCTATACAAAGATGGAAATGAATGATAGGAGAGAAGGAATGTCAATGGTTCATGCTCTTTATTTTAATGTTGAAAACTATGGATTCTAGAAATCATGAATAATTAAACATTTGAAGAATTTGGGATTCAATGTCTACTATAAGATCATTACTTCTTATATAATTTCTGAAAATCTTGCAACTTGGAATGCTAGTATAGAGGATGAGTGTGACACAAATTCTAAAGCTATT
Organism: Viscum album; assembly: GCA_963277665.1. Lineage (NCBI taxonomy): Eukaryota > Viridiplantae > Streptophyta > Magnoliopsida > Santalales > Viscaceae > Viscum > Viscum album. The sequence continues at coordinate 1,651,429,780 of OY728152.1, forward strand.
AATTCCATTATATGTGGTCTTGGACCTGATGAATTCATCTATGTATCATAATGTCCTACTACTAATGAAATGTGGAAAACCATTGCAGTTTCTTATGAAGGAAAAGAAAATGTAATAAAAATGAGGCATGCAATAGCAAAACTGATATTTGATACATTAGAATGATAGATGGAGAAAGTATCACTTAGATGAATGTAATGATTACATAGATTATAAATAATATTATAGCCTTAGGTGATCCTATCAAATAAGAAGATATTTTTTAAAAGTATTGAGAGTACTACCTTCTAAATGGAATGGTATATCAACTGAATTTCAACAATCATCACCAGTCAAATATCTAACAATGAGAGAATAAATTGGGACACTGATAATGTATGGATCTGAAATTAAAGATGAAAAAGAAGATCATAAAGTCGTAGTGAAAAGGGATAATACTAAAATTAATGTAACATCTCAGAAGAAAATTAAATGAATAAAGAAAGAATTCCTAGAATAAAGTAATTCAGAAACATTTGATTCTAAAATGGAATTAGATCAATTATCCCAAACGTTTAGAAAGTTTTATAAGAATAAAATAGTATTCAGAAATCCTTTAAAATGGAGGAGAAATACTCTAGGGAAGATAGATGCAATGAATGTAAGAAATTATGTCATATAAGACCTGACTGTCCCCATATAAAAGGTGAAAATAGAAAGACAAAAAAAGGCATATTATAAAAATGCTGATTGTGAACATAAAGGAAAAAGAGTAATGAAGGAAATGTGGAGTGTTTCTGAAGACTCCATCACCTCAACAAAATATGATTTAGAAAAGGGAGAATCAAATTTGAAAGCAAATATGTGCTTCATGGTATATGAATATAATGTACAAACTTATAATTCATCTAATTCTGATTTTGGTTTAAATTATTCAAATAATAAATTGGCTGCTTACTGAAAAATTATAGAAGTAAAATATGAATCCTTATTTAAGAAACACAAATCATTAAAAAATATTCACAATTCTATTTTAAGAGAAAGAGATGCCTTGCTCAAACAACATGAATATTTAATTGAAAAATTTAACTCATCTACCACAAACTGTGTTGATCATGAAAATAAGATTAAACCATTGAAAGATGAAGTAGAGACTTATAAAAGTGATGATATTTTCTTTAAAAATGGAGAAAATATTTTCAATGAAATTATTGGTAAAAATGTCATCAGAAAGAAAATATTTGGTATAGGATGTCAAGGTTAACAATCTAAATTATATATGAATTATTTTTTCCCTACTAAAAAAATGTTTCTTGTAATTTATGTGGAACAGAAAGACATATAACAAACAAATGTTATTTAAAAAAATCCTCAAATAAGTTGAATTAAAAAAGATTTTATTTAATATAGGTTATCTTAAGTAAATATGTGTTGTGGAGAAACTACACGTATTTGGATTCCCAAATCATTGCAATCTAACATAGATGGAACCAAAAGAACACGGGTACCAAAATGAACTCTGGTTTAAATTGCCTTTCCAAGAAATTTTTGAAAGAAAAATAAATGATATATGGTATATGGACAGTGGATACTCTAGGAATATGAGTGGAAACTATTCAAACATCAATACCCAGACTCAAATAGATGGAGTTCTAGCATCTTTTTGTGATAATGCAAATTGAAATAAAACAGGACTTGGAACCGTTAGAGATCCAAAAATTGTAATGACCCAGACCCTCATGACCACATCCTTAGCCAATTATCAGTGTGACCAACCGGTGAGACTGGTCGGCACGAACAATCGGTGAGAGCGATCGGCGCGACCGATCGGTGAGACCGACCGACATGACCGATCGATGTGACCGATCATTGAGATGGATCGGCGTGACCGATCGGTGTGACTGATCGACACGACTGATCGACAAGACTGATCGGCTCGACCAATCGACACGACTATTCGGCGCGACCGATCGACACGACCGGTCAGCGCGACCGATCGGTGTCACACAGCCTTGGCAGGTTTTTCTCCTATAGCCTCCCCCGTAACCCCACTTTCAGACCCTTTTAACTTTTTGAAGCATTTCAAGGCCATTTTTAAGCCATAATTAATATCTAAAAATCCATAGGATCCTCCCAATTAAATAACAATTAATCCAGTCGCGTGTAACCACCCAACCGCGTGGAATAACCATGATATGACTTCCAAGGCGTTCAAATTTCTTATTCCGTAACAACGAGATTTTATCTATATATCACAAAAGAAGTTCTTCTTCCCCCTTCTTCCTTTTTGGCTGACTTCTCTCTTCTTCCATGTGTGTTAGAAGTCCCTTTTTACTGAGGCAAGTGGTGTACCTGTTCCGGAGCCCTGTAAGTCTCACATCACCTATTCAAAGGGCGTGGAGAAAAACTTCGATCGTTGATCAATTAGGTAGGGGTCCCCCCCTTCACCTCTTTTTACTGTGTATCATGCGGGTGGGTATGCATTCTCTTCTGAGGGGATTGATGAAACCCAAAGTTAATTAATATAATAAACAAACTTTAAAGAATCAAGGGAGGTGTGATCGATGATCTACTGTACTCCTTTGTGTTAATATATGTTGTGAATTGTATGGGCTTCTACCCCCTGAAAATCATGGTCGTTGGTGGTCTTTTTCTATTCACTAATAAACCCTTACTTCTTATGCTGGTCATGAAAAGTAAATTGGTTAATTACTTACATTTGGCTAAATAAATTGAAAGCACCAGGATCAATCCTTTTCTCTGATAACCCTGGTTAAAGTACAACGGAATTGGAATCATGGACTGTGTTAAATCTTTTAAATATGAAAATACCGGCATGGGCCTGCTTTGTGTTGGTGGTAGTGGTTTGGTTGTTTTCATTCATGGTATGATTGATGGGTGATGTGGGTGGGGATGGGATCCCATGTTGTTATGGATTTCGCTGGTTATGAATTTGAGGCCGTGTGGTTACTTGATTAATATCACGAATTGGGAAGGGATCCTCTGTTGTTGAGAAGTCGTTGGCTCCTGGATCTTGGGGACATGAGGCTGTATCTTGGGGTTTTCTTTGGTTCCAGTACTTCTAGGGATCTCACTTATCCCTTGTTGTTGTGACTTTACAAGAGAACTAGGTGTGAATGGTTAAGTTGATGTTTGATTGTACTCTTTCCTTGGTTTGTGCTTATGTTTTCTAGTTGCCTAAGTAGGTGCAGAAACTTAGTTAAACATTATTACTGAACATGAAACAAGGATGGGACAAATGGATTTTGGTTTGGTGTGAGTTGTGAGTTGGTCAAGGGTGCTTATTGTGTTCTTTAGGCCGGTTGAAGAAAAACCTAGATTTGGGTGAGTGCTTGTTATCTATACATATACTTATAGATTTGTGTTTCTTGTTCATGCCCCACCCAAGTTGAGCACTTAGTGCCGAACACCCCCATTTCATGGGGGAGGGTGTTTTTTCCCAACACTTCTATTAGTGGCTGGTTATTAGGTCCTTTCTGCTCCCTTTTCCGGATACCCAAGTATCTTCGGGCAGGCTGTGATGTTCTGAAGTCCATTACTAGCCCAAGAGTCATCAGGCAGGGTAGTATAGTGGTTGTCCCAGGTGTGTGTGGGCAGATGGTTTCCCAAGTGTCTTCGGGATGAGGCCCAGGTGTCTTTGGGCGTGGCAGTGGATCTTCTAGCCCATGTGTCTTCGGGCATGGCGGTGGTTGTTCTGGCCTAGGTGTGTGTAGGCGTGGTTACGTTTGACAGTTGTGGCCCAGGTGTTTGCGGTCGGGGTTCGGCAGTGGGACGGCGTGGGGATATGGCCCAAGTGTGTGCGGGTGGGGTGTGGAAGTGGGACTGCAGTGAGAATGGCGGGATTGGTCTGATGCGTAGGATGTCTTCAATAACCAGTGGGAAAGTGGCGGGGGGTACCCAAACATCAATGTGCTATTACTATATATTACTTGACTTGCGTTATTTGGGGAGTGTGCCTTTTTGAGGCCTGGGTGGTTAGTTTCCTTGTTAGGTGCTTGATTATCCCTTTATTCACAGGGAATTAGTATGCCTCCCCACTTGTGCATGCGAGTCTTTGGTTTTCCCTACTGAGTATACTTTTATGCTCACCCTACGTATATAAAACTGCTTTCAGGTTTCCAGGAGGACTTCAGGGATCACGCGGGACCATACTAGCTTGGACCTTTGGGGTAGTTGCTGTTGTTGTTTCCCTTTATTACTTGGTATCTTTTTACCTTTGTAGTTTTGTGACTTGTATCTTTACCTTTGAACATGCATGTGGGAATGGTTTATTTTCATTCATACTTTCACTTTTAGTTTTGGTGTTGTTGGATTTACGATCTTATTTCCCGATCATATTAAAAGAAAAATGGCAATGCCTTCCATTTAGTGTGTGATTCTATACCCTTGGCACTAGTGGCCACTCCAGGGCCTATTGAAGGAAGGTTTTGGGGTCATTATCTCTCCTTCAACATAAAGAAGGAAGGGCCTGACAATATGCTGACCCTTCCCTCCTTTTGGTGAAGGCGGGTTGTGATAGAATGGTATCAGAGGTAGGTTGAGAGATAGGATGGAGTCTGGAGTTAGGAACAGGGAGGATTGCATGGGATAATAGGGCAATGGTGTTGGGTGACCTTGGTGCGTGAATTATGTCAGGGATGACCGGCTAGTACATGTGATTTTAGGGCCCCCCGTGATCCAATGCAAGGACTCTGGACCTACCGAACGACCATGTGAGGCCACACTAATTGTAGTTTAGAGACCCTAGGGAAGGTGCATGCATCATAATGACTTTTGTTCTCGTGTTTCTAGGGTGTTTTAGGAATTTGAAATAAATAAGAAGTTTAAGAAGTTTTAAGAACAATATTCTGCACTACTTGGGCTTAGGCATTCCTTGTTTACCTTGCATCAATGGCACCTATAAGACGACCACGATTTGTACGGGCGATCGAGGCCCAGGTGATCGACTTGGCCAATTAGCAGAGGGATGATAGAGAGGAGGAGGATGACCAATGGCAGAAGATGCTTCGGGCCTTCTAGCGACATTCCCTCGAGAAATACGAGGTCAACACCTCTGACATGAAGATGAAGTGCCGGCTAGAGGAGCTAGTGATAGCCTTCGGCTTGATCTGGGATCCGACCCAATACTGGGTTCCTCTAGTCGTCAGCCAGATGCGGGGAGTAGCGCATCAGTGGTGGGTGCTCTACCTGGGGGACATGAGAGAGGCTAAGGTGGCATGGGATGATTTCAAGAAGGAGTTCTGGGTGGAATTACTCTCTTCTAAGATGAAGGCAGAAAAGAGGCAGGAGCTACTCTCCCTCCAGCAGTGGAGTATGTCGGTAAGGGATCTGGGGATCAAGTTCAAGGATCTCCTCCGCTTTGCTCCGGACCTCTTTCCAGATGAGGAGTCTCGGGTGAGACACTTAGAGGAGGCACTTCGACCCTCCCTTCAATACGCTATTACCCCCTTAAACTTGCCGACATACTTGGAGGTCCAGAAGAAGGAAGAGGTGGTGGAGAGGATGCACACATTGGGTGGTGTGTCACGAGAGGGGATTCAGCTAGGCCCGTCAAAGGGAAAGGCTGTCAGCACCAGACCTACAGCATCGGGACCCTCTAGGTTCTGACCAGCAGGGAGAAGGCCGCAACAGTTCCAGTTCCGGTCACCCGGTCCTCGCCCTTTCCCTTCAGGCCCAGGACCGAGGTTATTCATCTGTGGGAGCCATGGACATCTCCAGAATCAGTGCCCGGACCGAGTTCAGTATGGTAGTAGCGGACATACCCAGCACCTGCCTCAGCAATAGCTTCCAGCGAGGCCCTTCCAGCAGCAGTAGTAGGGACAGCGAGTTTCCGCTCCTCCAAGGGCCAACGTTGCAGGGGGAGGCCGACCTCAGGGTGCTCCTCTAGGACCTCGACCTAGGCGTGGTCGGGGAGGCGACCGACAGCTGAGGGGAAGAGGAGCTGGGCATGGACAGTTGCACACCGCAGAGGTAGAAGTTCCAATGGGACTGGAGGTTGTTTGAGGTATGATCAGTTTTTTTCAGTACCCTTGCTTACGCCTTGTTTGATACCGGAGCTTCGCACTCATTTTTTGCACCCGGTTTGGCTCATACTATGAGCCTAGATATCGAGAGACTTCTAGTTCCCCTAGTGCTGAGCACACCAGTCGGAGGTCAGACCGACTTGTAATATGTTTTTCGAGGATGCAGACTAATGATAGGGCCACATCAGTCAGTCTGGGATTTACTACTGCTACAGATACAGCCATACGATGTCATTCTAGGCATTGAATGGCTGTTCCTTGTGGGTGCCATTATTGTCTGCTTCCGATGAAGGGTTGTGTTCTCAGACCTGGGTGGCCGATGTGTTACTTTCACCGGCGATCATAACAGTCAGAAGGGCAGCAGGTGAGAGGAACCCCTCCTCTCCTTGTTAGCCGAGATGTCAGTAGAGTCAGTAGATGCTGAGATGATGGAGGTTCCAATAATCGTCAAAGAGTTTATGGACGTCTTTCTTGAGGAGGTAACGACTCATCCCCCTCGACGTGATATCGATTTTGGGATAGACATGCATCCCGGTGCCTATCCGATTTTGATGGCTCCTTATCGGATGGAACCTTCGGAGCTACGGGAGTTGTGGATTCAGATTGACAATATGATGAAGAGGGGTTATGTTCGACCAAGTGTGTCACAGGTGGGTGCTCCAGTCTTGTTCGCAAAGAAGGAAGATGGTGTTCTTAGGTTGTGCATAGACTACAGAAGGCTGAATCAGGTAACGATCAAGAATCACTACCCTCTTCTGAGGATAGAGGATCTTATTCGACTAGCTAAAAGGGGAATAACGGTTCTCGAAGATCGACCTACGGTCTGGATATCACCAGTTGAGGGTAAAGGAGGGAGACATCCCGTAGACGACCTTCAGGTGAAGATATGGGAAATTCGAGTTTGTGGTCATGCCTTTCGGTGTTACGAACGCCCTGGTTGTGTTCATGGGACTTATGAACTCCGTCTTCTGGGTGTACCAGGACCAGTTCGTAGTTGTGTTCGTCGACAAAATCCTGATCTATTAAAGATCAGAGGAGGACCACGCAGAGCATCTGAGGAAGGTTTTGGAGGTCCTCTGATAGCACCAGCTCTATGGGAAGTTGTCGAAATGCAAGTTCTGGACGCAAGAAGTACAATTCCTTGGGCACGTAGTGTCCGAAAAATGGGTAGCGGTAGACCCATCAAAGGTTGAGGTGGTTGTTTCTTGGGAAGAACCTAAGAACATGGAAGAGGTCCGTAGTTTCCTCAGGCTGGCAGGTTACTATCAGAGGTTTGTACCCAACTTCTCCCGAGTTGCAGCACCTTTGACAGCCTTGACCAAAAAGGACCAGGTTTTCGTATGGGGTGAGCAGTGCGAGGCAGCCTTCAACTATCTAAAGGAGAAATTGGTTAGTTCCCCAGTGCTGAGACTACCAGAAGAAGGGGCGGCATATGAGGTGTTCTGTGATGGTTCATGGCAGGGCCTTGGATGTGTGTTGATGCAGTGACAAGGGGTGATCTCTTATGGGTCTAGGAAGCTACACCCTCATGAGCGTAATTATTCCACCCACGATCTGGAGCTTTAAGGGGTCATTTTCTCTCTAAAGTTGTGGCGGAATAACGTCATCGGAGAACGCCTTGTTGTCTTCACGGATCACAAAAGCTTGAGGTATATCTTCTCCCAGCGGGACCTAAACCTACGATAGTAAAGGTGGATGGAGTTCTTCAAGATTATGATTTCGAGATTTCCTACACCTCAGGGAAAGGAAACGCGGTGGCTGATTCCTTGAGCAGGAAGTCACAGAGGGATGCGGTCCGAGAGTCGGCCGACACTTAGAGGGCGATAGAGGAGTTGACTACCCTTCACCTAGATGCAGGGATGGATAGTGGTAGAGGTTGCCTATATCAGAGGACAGTAAAGTCTTCTCTGTTACGTCAAGTGGAGGAGTCTCGGTGGGGAGACTCAGAATGTGAAGTGATGCGTGACCGAGTTGACCAGGGAAATGCTCCGGAAGGGTGGATGGAGGATGGTCAAAACCAGATTCTTTTCTGAGAAAATTTGTTTGTTCCAGAGGCGATGCATGGAAAAGTCCTTAGTGAGTTTCAAAACTCACCCCTAGCAGTGCACACAGGAGTTTCCAAGATGTACTAGGGTCTAAGGAGACAGTTTTGGTGGCCCGGAGTAAAGAGGGCAGTGGCAGAGTTTGTGGCCAAGCACCTAGTGTGTCAACATGCGAATGATGAACACCGTGTTCCAGGCAGGTTGTTACAACCTTTAGATGTACCATAATGGAAGTGGGACGACATCTCGATGGATTTCTTCATGGGACTACCCAAATTTCAAGGAGGATGCTACACCATCTTATTAGTAGTGTACCGTTTGATGATGTTGGATCACTTCCTGGCGATTAAGGAGTCGAGTGGAGTAGACGCTCTAACATGGAAGTATGTGGATGAGGTAGTGCGGTGGCATGAAGTTCCGAGTTCCATAGTATCGGACAGGGATGCATGCTTTACCTCACGGGTCTGGAGGGGATTACAGCATGATTTTGGAACCTGGCTACGTCTTAGCACTGCTTTCCATCCCCATAGAGATGGGAAGACAGAGCGCACTATCTAGACCTTGGAGGACATGCTACGACCAAGTATTCTGTACTTCGGGGGATCATGGGTGGTACACTTTCCTCTGGTAGAGTTTGCCTAAAATAATAGCCATTACTCTACTATTGGCATGTATCCCTTCGAAGATCTATATGGGAGGTCGTGTCGCTCACCCGTGTATTGGGCTGAGGTTGGGGAAGCAGGTGTTATTGGCCTGGAGGTGGTGCAGAGCATGATAGAGAAGGTTCAGGTTATACGGGAAAGGATGAAGGCGGACCAGGACCGATAGAAGTCATATGCTGATACCAGGAGAAGGCCCTTGGAGTTTGAGGTTGGAGACCACGTGTTCTTGAAGGTCTCCCCTCGGCGTGGACGATGGAGGTTCGGCAAGGGGAGTAATCTTTCTCCAAGGTTCATTAGACCCTTTGAGGTGTTGCAGCGGGTCGGCGAAGTGGCTTATCAGCTAGAGTTACCACCACCGCTACTAAGGATACATTACATCTTACATGTGTCCCAGCACCGTCATTATGTGCATGACGATTCACACGTCCTTGGTTGGGGACAACTAGACATCGAAGATGATGTGACCTTTGTGTAAATACTAGTGATGATCGAGGATCGTGAGGAGAAGGTGATTCGTGGGAGAACCATTCCCTTGGTTCGTGTGTTATGGAGACAGGGTGGGCTTGAGGAGAGTACGTGGGAGAGGGAAACACAGATGCGTGCCCAGTACCCTGAGTTGTTTTGAGTTTTGTACTGTTCTATTTATAGTTGTTGTGGTGGAGCGTCTTACTTTGTTGGCTATGAAATATGTGTTTTTTTATTTCCTCTAATTGTGTGTGAAAATTCCTGGCTATGGGGAGGGGAGGACCCGACCCCTAATCGAGACACATTAAGGTGGATGTGATTAAACCCATGCGGGCGAGTCAGTGCCACCCAAAGCGGATAGTATATTGACATGGGAGAAGAGACTCCCCAACCCATATGATTGGGCAGTTTGACATGGTATATTGCTTGGTTCTTGAGAGGGAGGTGTTTTTAGTTGACAATGAGGTTCACTCCTGAGAGGTATCTCTCGAGGTGGTTGTTCGGACCCTCTATTTCCTTATGGGTTTTGATTCTCGAGGGTGTGAATAGTTTGAGAGGTATCTGATGTAATGACCCAGACCCTCATGACCCCATACTTTTCCAATTATCGGCGCGACTGATCGGTGTGACCGATCACTGAGACCGATCAACACGACTGATCGGCACGACCGATCAGTGAGACCGATCGGCGCGACCGATCGGTGAGACCGATCGGCACGATCGATCGGCGTGACTGATCAGCAAGACTGATCGGTGCAACTGATCGGCACGACCGATCGGTGAGACTGATCGGCACGACCGATCCGCGCGACCGATCAGTGTCACCCACCCTTGGTGGGTTTTTCTCCTGCAGCCTCCCCCGTAACCCCACTTTTAGACCCTTTTAACTTTTTGAAGCGTTTCAAGTCTATTTTTCTAGCCATAATTAATATCTAAAAATCCGAAGAATCATCCCTATTAAATAACAATTAATCCAGTCATGTGTAACCACCCAACCGCGTGGAATAACCATGATCCGACTTCCAAGGCGTTCAAATTTCTTATTCCGTAACAATTGGATTTTATCTATATATCACAGAAGAAGTTCTTCTACACCCTTTTTCCTTTTTTGCTAACATATCTCTTCTTCCTTGTGTGTTTGAAGTCCCTTGTTACCGAGGCAAGTGGTGCACCTGTGCCGGAGCCCTGCAAGTTGCACATCCCCTGTTCATAGGGCGTGGAGAAAAACTTCCATCATTGGTCAATCAGGTAGGGATCCCCCCTTCGTCTCTCCTTACTATGTATCATGCTGGGTGGGTATGATTTAGCTTATGGGGGGATTGATGAAACCCAAAGTTAATGAAGATAATAAATGTACTTTGAAGAATGAAGGGGGGTGTGATCGATGTTCTACTTTACTCGTTTGTGTCGATATATGTTACGAATTGTATGGGGTTCTGCCCACTGAAAATCATGGATGTTGGTGGTATTTTTTGTGTACTAATAAACCCTTACTTCTTGTGTTGGTCATGAAAAGTAAGTTGGTTAATTACTTACATTAGGCTAAATAAATTGAAAGAACCATGATCAATCCTTTTTTGTGATAACCCCGGTTAAAGTACAGCGGAATTGGAATCATGGAGTGTGTTAAATATTTTAAATATGAAAATACCGGTATGGGCCTGATTTGTGTTGGTGGTAGTGGTTTGGTTGTTTTCATTCATGGGCCGATTGCTGGGTGATGTGGGTGGGGATGGGATCCCCTGTTGTTATGGATTTTGCTGGTTGTGAATTTGAGGCCGAGTGGTTACTTGATTAATATCACGAATTGGGAAGGGATCCTCTGTTTTTGAGAATCCGTTGTCTCCTGGATCATGGGGACATGGGGCTGTATCATGGGGATTTCTTTGGTTCCAGTACTTCGAGGGACCTCACTTATCCCTTGTTGTTGTGACTTTACAAGAGAACCAGGTGTGAATGTTTAAGTTGATGTTTGACTGTACTCTTTCCTTTGCTTGTGCTTATGCTTGCTAGTTTCCTAAGTATGTGCAGAAACTTATTTAAACATTATTACTGAACATGAAACAAGGATGGGACAAATGGATTTTGGTTTGGTGTGAGTTGTGACTTGGTCCTGGGTGCTGATTGTGTTCTTTAGGCTGGCTGAAGAAAAACCTAGATTTGGGTGAGTGCTTGTTATCTATACATATACTTGTAGTTTTTTGTTTCTTGTTCGCGCCCCACCCAAGTTGAGAAATTAGTGTCGAACACCCCCATTTCATGGGGGAGGGTGTTTTTCCTAACACTTGTATTAGTGGCTGGTTATTAGCTCCTTTCTACTCCCTTTTCCGGATAGCCCAAGTATCTTCGGGTAGGCTGTGATGGCCTGAAGTCCATTACTAGCCCAAGAGTCTTCAGACAGGGTAGTATGGTGGTTGGCTCAGGTGTGTGCGGGCATATGGTTTCCCAAGTGACTTCAGGATGAGTCCCAAGTGTCTTCGGGCATGGCAGTGGATGTTCTAGCCCAGGTGTCTTCGGTCATGGCGGTGGTTGTTCTGGCCTAGGTGTTTGCAGGCATGGTTACATGTGACGATTGTGGCCCGGGTATTTTTTGGGTGGTGTTCGGTAGTGGGACTGTGTGGGGATATGGCCCAGGTGTGTGTGGGCGGGGTGTGGCAGTGGGAATGCGGTGAGAATGGCGGGATTGTTCCGATGCGTAGGATGTCTTCAAAAACCAGTGGGAAAGTGGCGCGGGGTACCCAAAGATCGATGTGCAGTTACTATATATTACTTGACTTGCGTTATTTTGGGAGTGTTCCTTGGTGAGGCTTGGGTGGTTAGTTTCCTTGTTAGGTGCTTGGTTATCTCTTTCTTCACAGGGCATTAGAATGCCTCCCCACTTGTGCATGAGAGTCTTTGGTTTTCCCTAACCAGTATACTTTTATGCTCACCCTACGTATATAAAACTGCTTTCAGGTTTCCAGGAGGACTTCAGAGATTGTGTGGGACTATACTAGCTTGGGCCTTTGGGGCAGTTGATTTTGTTGTTTCCCTTTTTACTTGGTATATTTTTACCTTTGTAGTTTTGTAACTTGTGTCTTTACCTTTGAACATTCATGTGGGAATGGTTTATTTTCAGTCATACTTGCACTTTTTGTTTTGGTGTTGTGAGATTTACTATCTTATCTCCCGATCATATTAAAAGAAAAAGGGTAATGCCTTCCATTTAGTGTGTGATTCTATAAACTTGGCGCTGGTCGCCACTCTGGGACCTACTGAAGGTGGGTTTTGGGGGTCATTATCTCTCCTTCATCTTAATGAAGGTAGGGCCTGGAAATCTACTGACCCTTCCCTCTTTTTGGTGAAGGCGGGTCGTGACAAAAATAGTCTCAATCAACAAAGTACTATGTGTACATGGGCTGAAGCATAACATAATAAATATCTCTCAACTCTATGATGATAAATATTATGTTGATTTTTCTAAAAATTCTTGTTCTGAATTTAAAGATAAAATACTTAGGTTTAGATCACCTAGAACTGATAATGTTTATACTTTGGATTTAACTTCCTTGGGCAAACAGAAAGTGAATTGTTTCACTGCTAAGATAAATGATTCTTGGATATGGCATAGAAGTATTGGTCATTGTAACATTTATTCTATACATAAATTATCTAATAAACAGTCTGTTTCTAATTTACCCAGTCTTAAGATTGATAATGATCGATTTTGTGATGCAAGCAAAATTGGAAAGAAACAAAAATCTTCCTTTTAATATATTAACAAAATTTCTATATCAAAATATCTAGAACTTATCCACATGGAATCTATTTGGATCATCAAGACTATAAAGTTTGCATGGAAAATTATATATATATATATATGTTTTAGTTGATGATTACAGTATATTTACTTGGATTTATTTTCTAAAACTCAAAAGTGAAGCATTTACTATTTTTGAATGTTTCTGTAATTTTTTTTCAAAATGAACAAGTTTTTAAGATAATTTCATGAAGAAGTGATAATGGTGGAGAATTTGAGAATCCGAAATTAAATTCCTTTTGCTCAAATCTGTGAACTAAACACACCTTTTCTACACGAAGAACACCTCAACAGAATGGAATTGTTGAAATAAGAAATATAACTATCCACAAAATTCTTAGGACTATGCTAAACGAATACATTCTACCTACCTACTTATGGGTAAAATCTATAAGCACAACCTTCTATATCATGAATAGTGTTTTCAATCACCATATTTTCAAAAAGAAACCTTATGAACTTTGGAATAACAGAAAAACTAAGGTAACATAGTTTAATGTTTTTTGATGTAAGGTGTATATCCTAAACACCAAGGATAATCTGGGTAAGTTAGATTCAAAAGATAGTGAATAAATATTTTTAGTATATTCTGCTACCTCTAAATGCAATAGAGTGTTTAATAAAAATTCAAGGATTGTTAAAGAATCCGTTCATGTGAAGTTTGATGAAACTGACTATTTTATTAAAGGCAAAGATAAAACTGATGAGGCTACTAACTCTATCTAACAACATCATACTTGAAAAACAGAAAAATGATTTTGAAAATAACATAAATAAAATTCAGTCTAGTTCGGAAGAACATGATACTGATGAACTTAAAAGTGTTTTACCTAGATAGTCTAGAACCTGAATGAATTATCCTTTAGAAACAGTAATAGGAGACCTTGATGTAGGAATAAGAACTAGAAGAAATATAGAAAACCTTGATTAAATCTCTACCTTTCTATCTCAACTAGTACATAAATATTTGGAATAAGCCTTAAAAAATGAGAGTTGGAGGTTAGAAATGAAGGATGAGCTAATATAATTGAAAAGGAATGAAGTTTGGGAATTATTTGAAAGACCCTCAAACTATCTAGTTATCAGAACTAAGGGTTCTTTAGAAATAAACAAGATGATAAAGGGATTATAACTAGAAAAAATCTATATTAGTATCTAAAGTATATAATCATGAAGAAAGTATAGATTATGATGAAACCTTTCCCCAATAGCTAGATTAGAAGAAATTAGAATCCTTTTAGTTTATGCATCTTATATGAAATTTAAATTATATCATATGGATATTAATTATTCCTTTTTAAATGGATATTTATGGGAGGAAGCTTATGTTGAACAAACTCTTAGTTTTGAACTCTCTCAAAAACTAGATTCTCTTTTTAAACTTACTAAAGCTCTCTATGGATTTAAACCAGAACCTAAAGCATTGTATGAAAGATTGTGTTCTTTTCTTTAGAAAAATAGATTTTATGCTGGAATGATAGATCCAAAACTTTTTAATAAAACCCTTTGTTCTAGTATCTTACTAGATTAAATCTATGATAGTGATGTTATTTTTGGTTCAACCAATAAAAAATTTGTAATGATTTTTCAGAACACATGAAAAAAGAATTAGAAATGAGTGTGATTGGAGAATTGAACTTCTTTTTAGGACTTAAAATTTATCAAAAATATTATGGAAATGTTGTAAACCAAATTAAATACATTACTGATTTATTAAATTTTTTTGGAATTGAGAACAACAAGACATATACAAATCCCATGTATACTAATATAAAACTTGATTTGGATAAAGCTAGAAAACGTGTGGAAAACAAGTTATATAGAGGTATAATTTGTAGCTTATTATATCTCACTACTAAAAAACCTGATATTTTGTTTTATATATCTTTATGTGAAATATTTTAAACAAATCCTAAAGAATCTCATCTTATTGCTATCAAAAGTATTTTTAGACACTTAAAGGGAACCATTTTTCAATCTCTTCTTTAACAAAAAAACATTGAATTTTTATTTAATATCATATTCAGATGATGATTTTAGAGGCTACAGATTAGATAGAAAAAGTCTCTTAGGAACATTTCACTTTTTTTTAAAATCATTAGTATCATGGAAAAGTAAGATACACCACTCAGTTTCCCAATCAACAATAGAGACACAATATTTATATGTTGGTAGTTGTTGTGCACAAGTATTGGGGATAAAAATAGACGATGGACTTTGAATTCGATATTAATAGTAAACCTATTTTATATGATAATACAAGTGGTATAAATATTTCAAAAAAACCAATAAGACATTCAAGAACTTATTATATTGAGATTAGGCATTATTTTGTAAGAGATCATGTTCTTAAAAAGGATATATCATTTGAATTGGTAAATACTAAATATCAACTAGATAATATCTTTATTAAACTACATCCCACTATAATTTTTGATTTTATTAAGGGGGATTTAGGTTAATTTGATTTTTTAGAAATGTTAATATTTTTAATATTTTTAATTTTAAATATTTATTAAATTTTATTTATTTATTTATTCTGGTTTCTTATCTTAAGACTGTTTACTGATTACTTGAAATCTGATTTATTTTAATATTTTTTCATCACTATAAATTTTAGTTAATTTATTTTAATTTTAAATTTATTCATGCTGAATGATTTCAAAAAAAATTAATGATTATCCTACATAATGGCACAGTAAAAAAGGGATTATCATAAATGTTTCCAATACCAATCCTTTTTGACTTTCAAACCCTTTTCGAATACTGTGACCCCTATTTACCATTTTTTACCTTTGTTTACCTCTATTTTCTTTCAAAAAACTAAAAACAAAAAAACATCATAGATTTTGCTTCTCGAAAATGGTGAAAACTAAGAGAACCGAAGAAGGTTAATCCAATGACCCCAAGCGTCATAAAATTTCCAGAAGAAAGATTCTATAGGAAAAAGTAGTTGATTTTGAACGGCTTTATCCGACAAATATAATCCTAAAGAAATTTATATATTTTCAAGGGTTGTAATCTATGTTCAACAAGTTGAACTCATAATTCCTTTATGAGGAAGAATTAAAATATTTCTATAACAGTGTTCAACTTAGTTTTTGTGATTCTAAAGATATAGTTTTTTCAAGAATAGAAGATAAGGACTTTTCAGTTTCTTTGAATGAAAATTTTCAAATATTGAACTATACTCATGAGGGAGCGTTTCATTTCAATATAAAGTCTATCATAGATAAGGAACATAAATCTGAATATATATTTTCTTTTCAGTTTGGTTCATCAAACATTAGAAAAATGTTTTTAAAGGATCTCAAGGAGGACCATAAAATATTAGTTAAGTTTATTCAAATAGGAATTTCTCCTTGAATGGATGAGATGGAAAATATTCTATATCCAGACATATATAGCATGTTTCTATTTATGAGTGGAATAAAGATGATTTTTCTGAGGTATATGTTCAAATATTTAAATTACTAATGTCAACTAGATGCTAGGATGACTTTTTATCCTTATGGAAGGATAATCTCTCAATTTTTTAAGAATGGAATGATCCATTTAATAGATTCTCAAATCAAATTTCATCACATCAATGTACTCAATGTGAGAACATTGATGAAATTATGCATTTACTAGAGTACAGTAAAAGTAAAATTCTTTCTAGTTGGTGTAGATGACCAATAAAGATCAAGATATTTTGCTAAGGAGGAGAAAAGTGCAGTTGGTAATAAAGGAATTGGTGAATCCTGAGGTTAAGGAACTTCCAAACCAACCTAATGAAAATTGATAATTTTTGAAGAATAAGAACAGTAAGTGGAAGAAGTGTCTACACAAGAAGAATTGGTAGTAAAACCATGAAAAAAGGGTAGATCCACCTGTTGTAGAACTTGTGGTGGATTCAGGTGAAGCTTCCAAGTTAGTATATATAAAAGAAAATTTCCTTGACAAAGATCAACATGATGAAATCTAGATAAGGGATATATATAATATTGATTTACCAGTTGTCTAGGAAGAAGAACTAGCAGTTTAAGAACAACAAAAATTGTTCAAAACTGAAAATATAGAAAACTAAATTGTTGAGAACTTAATTTTATCTATTTTTGATAATGTGGATGAAAGACATCAATATTCAACTGAAGAAAAAATAGAAGATCTTGATAGTTTGTCCTGTTCATGTGAAAAAAAAATTTAAAAATCATTGGATAATTCAACAGAAAAATATCCTTCAAGATCTCTTGAAATTGTGGAAGTTGGATAGTCACAACATCCAGATGAAGGGACATCTGATTCACTATCAAATCTGCCTGAGGAGCTTGTGATGACATTTAATAAGTCTCAGGAAAATAATTCCAATCATAAAAAGTGGTATAAGTTGCATATAAAAAGTTATAGGATCGTAATGAAAATTATTTTTCCAAGATTTAATTTTATGCTTTCAAGAGAGAGATTCTCAATGATGTTGGAATGATAAAGTTTGAAGTTGTTTCTAATTCATAATTTTCTGATCTAAAGTGGTATTTGGGGAGTCAATTTGAATCAATAGACAGTGCTAGTGGTCAAACTAGTATATCTACCTCTGCTCCTACTACTAGCCCAGATTTGATTTGAATATTTCAGGCAATCACCTCTGTCATGGTAGATATGAATGATCATCTTCAAAATCGTCAGTGCAATAGTTCCCCTCTATCAGTTCTTTTGGGAAATTAGAAATTTCTAACTAAAAAACTAAAACAAAATGAACCAGGTATCAGATTTCTTCTAAAAAAATTATAAGAAACTTAGATTAGTTTATGCAACAAGAGGAGAGTTTGAATGGCTTTCTGAAATTCAATCTCATTGAGAATTTTCATATCAGGCAAGATTCAAGAATTATAATTATGCAGTTTCGGGATAGTCTAATGAGGAATTAGATATTACAGATGGAAGAGTTGATAGATATGTTTGAAGATACTCAAAATCCTTAGAACCATAACCTAGCCAACTCCTACCCAATATTTTGTACCCAAACCATTTCCATTGACTAAACATGTTTCCCAGTCAAACTGATTATAGAATTTATATAATTTTTAATCAATTAAATCACCCAATTTATATTTTTGTGTACGTTATTTTATATTCTATTATGTTTATGTCTTGAAGAAAAATATCTAGTCTTATTGATTTAAACAGACTATTATAACATTCACATACAGATCTATGAAAAATTAACTGTGATTTATTTATATTATTCACTTTTATTTTGATCTCACAAAAAGGGGGAGAAATTTGTATAAACACAACATTTCTTTTCATTTCTATTTATCAAAATAATTCTATAAAATTAAATTTCAAATTATTTTATTTTTAATTGTTTGTGAAATTATAAATTACATTTTAAATTTTATGGGTTTTTTGATCATTAAAAGGGGGAAATTGTTGGTCATGTATTTTCTCAACAATACTGTATAAATCTTATTGATTTTGATGCTCAAAAATACCCTTTTTTTAATAATGATAGTAATTTAAGTGTATTTTAGGAAATTAATATTCATTATATTACTTATTTTGGAACTATATTCAGGATTATTATTCACGTGGAATATTTGTCAAAGCATTTGGAATGATTTTAACCGTATTATGGTAACACTGTTAATATTGTTCATTAATGAATGTAACATAGGGAAAACACCCTATGTCTGTATTATACCTTACGATGAATGATCAAAGTGTATGATTAATCAACCCTATGTTGGTAGAAATTTATGGATAAAGAACCTTACATTCTGATGAAACCTTATGTTGGACAAAGAGAAAAGGTATGGGTAAATTACCCTACATAAGTATGGAACCTTACGTTTCCAGACGTTTGAGAAGAAAATATATGGATCATCAAACTTACTTTTCAGATTAACCCTATGTTTTCGACCATATGTTTGGAGATTGAATTATACATAGTTGAACCCTACATTTGGTATTTTATTCATTTTATAGAGGAACCTTAGATTTGAATTTTCATCATCAGATATTTGAATTTATGTTTTTATCGGATTTTCGTGCAACGAACTTTACATAATATCAAGATGATTTAAAACTTGTTTTTTGAATTATTCAAATGTTGTTATGATTGATTACAATAATCATACCAAGTAGAGAAATTCTCTCATATTATTAAGGGATGTTACAACTACTATGAGTTATATCATGAATTTGAATTCTTATGTTTTGTCAAGAAATTTTCTTGGATCTGGAATTAAAAAGATAGGCTCTGTAATTTACACAATCTGTCACTGTATTTTTTCTATAGATATGTGTGTATGATTCAAAGAAGAAAATATATTGAGATATATATATTGATCTATATATTACGAAACATATTCACAATTGAAACTGCATTCTTGTGAAGATATTTTACAGATCTACTGCAACAATTGATCAGATTCTATTTTTCTATAAAAAATGCTAAAATAGAGATATAGATGTTCAAAATTTTGAATTTTTTGTAACTATTCAACCGATATTCATTGCTATTTTTTATTTAAAATATCTATTGCAACCAGATCACTTAAGAACTTCTATTTCTTAAAGAAAATATTTTTATATAGATGAATATCCATCTACTATCAATTTTTGTTCAACTGTAAAGTTCAACCATAACCCTTTTTAGTCAATATCTTTTTGTTGAATGTCTAAATTGCTCATACTTAGTTGTGGTGGAGTATTTGTTTCTCAGTCAAAGTTTTGTTTTATCGGTTCTCTATTATAGAACCATAAGGCTCTATTTTTAGTCTTATTTGTAAAGGTGCTAACTACATACACTCAGTTGTGGATTGGTATTATGATATAAATACCTGACTAATGAAATTCACCAAACTAACAGTGAGAGTTATTGGTGGAGTTGACTAGGGAATATTTATGCCTCAACCACTATAAACATATGTGTTCTATATTTATGTTTTTATCCAATGCTCATAATTTCATACCTAAGATAAAAAATTCTTACCTATATAATCATAGGTCGAAATGAAGGGGATTTATCATAAATTTTTTGAAAAGACACAATTCAACCCCTCTTGTGTATATTTTTATATTCCGACCTAACAAAATTAATTGGATTTTAGTTAGTTAGGTTTTCAATTAATTATTGATGTAAATGGATCAAATATAGTATTATTATTAAATTTAAAAGACTAAGACAAATTCCTCCATAAGATTCCAACACCTTCTACATGGTAGAAGACCATCATCCATAAGGTGTTATATGAATATGATCTATACAAATAAGAGGTCTACTAATTACCTGATGGAGGACCACCATCTAGCTGGTGGTGCTAGATATAATTGAATAACTAGGGGAAGCTCAGTGGCCACTAGGTTGAGATCACTGGTTACTTAGTGGAGCTCACTAGGATCCTAGTGAGGTTTGCAGTAACCTGGAAACTTAAAGGTATTACACTGAATAAACAATAGAAACCAGTGGAAACCCATTGGTGTTTGGGACGAAAATCAAATATCATATTGAATTTGGACCCACATTCCGTGATTTATCATCCAATAGATTTATTGACCCCCATTAGATTATATAAAATTATTGTTTCCCTTGGATAATATAAATAAAATTTTGGGAGGCTTTGAATCCATCCATGAATGAATGGAATATCAAATTTCTCATAGTTATAATTATTATGTTAATTTCAATCAAACTAGGCTCTCATTGTAAATCATCCTCTCTTCTCAATTTCCTAAATCTATTTAAATATTATTTTTCTTTATTATTGGGAGATTAGATAATGTGATTCAATGAGTTTGTGCCTAAAACCTAATCTTATTACTCTTCTCTTGAGGGTTCTTGGTTAACCATTGAAACCAAGGGTATTTCTATTTATTATTATCTTTTAGTCAAAATAAATTGTTAACCTTATTTTAGTTTCTTGATTTCTTCCAATAAAAAGAAAGTGTAATACTTGTTCTAGGTTTTTTTTACAAAAGTTAACGTTTTTATCTCTTAAATCCTCAAAAATTGGAGGTGGGAGATATAGGAGCTCATAATAGAGTTATTACTGAACTTCTTTAAAAAATTATTTGTCTCATTTTATTCACATTATACATCATTTATTTATTAGTCACTTAATTTTTTTAATCAATTGATCTATAATAATATCAATATCATATGAATCAATTGATTACATAATAGATTATATCATTTCTACTTATTATAGGCATGGTTCTTCCAAAGGGAAATCTATTGGTTGGGCACGTTATTTTGGTGGTTCCAACTATAGTTATTGGAATACACGTCTGTAAAACTTTCTTAGAAGTATTGGTTATCCTATCTTGAAACTTTTCATGCATGGGTATACTCATACTAGTGAAAAAGAATAAAAATGGACAACCAATGAGATTTATTATTTATAATTTGATGGTAATTCTATAAATACCCACTATTTTGGTTTAGACCAAAATGAGTTCAATTATATATATATAAAAAAAACTGCACATGAATTATAGAAACTCAAAGAAGTACCTCATAAAAGAAAAAAAGATAAATATATTATAATATATATTTATAGAAAAAAAATTTAACGTTTTAGTATACATACAAATGGATTGATTACTGAGATATTTATATGTTTTAATGACATTTGTAGTGGTAAAATTTTACTTAGTTATAATATTTCTATGAAATCAATATCCAATAAAATCCATTAGGTTTTACCAAGAAATTTGGAACATAAGGTGATGGGGATCTAAGAAGGTAAATACCTATAGAACATTACAATCTATGAGATTATTTGATATCTCATGAACTTTTAGATAAACATGAATATACAAGGTGATAAAGAGGAAAAGGAAATCAAGTTCCTTAAAAATTAAATTTCATTTAAGACTATTAATGATGATTCATCTAGAATTGATATTGAGATTGAAAATATATCCAATAAAATAAAATAATTTTAAAATAATATTTAATCATTCCACCATGAAAAAAGATAATGAATGGAGGGAACCTAGAGTAACGTGCTACCATTGCAATAAAAAGAGCCACATTTAACTAAAGCGTCTCGTATAACAAAATAATATGAAGGAAATAATAAAGGTAATAAATCTCACAAAATCACTAGTTGGATTGATATAGATGAATCTCTCTCTTCCTCTAAATAATGTGATGTTAGTGCTAAATGTATCATTTTTGAAATTGAGGTAAGTGATGGGATTATTTATTTTGATTATAATTTTTCTAATTCTTAAATGTATTCAATCAATTTAAATTATAAACATATTAAATATTAAATAGATCAACTCCCAAATGTTTTTTATAAACTTATGACTATTTTAAAAATCTCAAAAATAAATATAATCCTGTTTTTTTGAAAAGGATCAACATAATAGAGAGAACAGGGGGTTATCTTTGTAATTAAAGAGAATATAGGTGTTAAAAAGTTATAATCAACCATTAAGTGTCTTAATAATCCTCTTTATCAATTAATACATGATGATCAATATTTAAAAATGATTTTTGGTTCTCAATGTTTTTTTAATAGTAGATTCAGAATTCATTTTTAAAATAATATAGTCTTTCAAAAAAAATTACTAAGAAAACTTTAGTAAAGAAAAGTTCAAAAAATAAATTCTGTGATTATTCTAGGAAATTTGGAAAAATTATTTAAGAATTAAATTTCATGATTTCTAGATATGGTATACAAAATTTCCTTGATCAGTCATCTCAAATTTATAATATAAAAACATTTTCTAAATATAATTGGATTCCAAAGTATTTATTAAACAAAATTTTTGGACACAAATGTTGGGTTCCAAAAACATTAGTCTCTTGATTATATTTTAGAAAATATATCTCAAGGGAATGTACCATAGAACTATAAGTTACTTGGATAATGGGTTCAAGAGACACATGTGTAGTGATTACGTCAAATCAACTCAAGTATTAGGATCATTAGAATTGATAATATTGTTTTTCAAATTCTACCTTTCTATATGTTTAATTTATGTTTTAAATGTGGTTGAACATAATGATTTTGTTTCTACTATAGAACTCCTCACATTCAAACATCTAAATTTTGTTAAGGGGGAGCTAAGTGCAGTTCTTTATGTCATTAACTTTTAGATTGAGGTAATAATGATATTTATTCATTCCTCTCTTCTATAATAATTTTAAAAATTCAAATTGATCTCTAATTTTATGATATTAATTATTTAAAATGGAAATTTAATTTAAATCATGTGTTTTTATAAAAATATTTTTGATAAAATTTTAAATATCTTTTAAAAACTATCAATTCTTTAAAAGATATTATTACAAAATTAAATTGCCTTATTTATTTTATTATGTTTTTTGTATTCTAATTGAATTAAATTTTGAATACTTTACGATTTACCATTTTATAATTATTTATTAAACTTATTGATAAATTTGTCTATTTATTCTAATATCCTCTCCCTCCTTTTCAGGATCGAAATTATTTATTTTTTACTTTGGTATGAATTTTTATCATCATCATCATCATCATCATGTAAATTTTTATTCAAAAAGGAAAGAAAAATGGGGCAAGGGATAGGAGACCAAAGGATGCAAGGCCCACAAGGGTAGGACAAAGAAAAAAGGGTTGAGAGGGTCTAAAGTAATGGACTCTAAGGGAATACCCTCTAATAATGTTCACCCCACTGAATTCAATCTATTTAAATTATAAAAATAAATACGATCAGGAACAGGGGTACACCGTGTCGAAGTAGTCCACAATTTTGTTTCACTCCCGCCATGTATGGGTCACCTTAATGTACTCACAATGAATGCCACATTTGTTTTTGATGGCATAGCCAACTGACCAATGAATCATCCCAAGGCCACGAAGGGAGTTGTTCAAAATCATTGAGTTTGTTTCTTTCACTGGGATGTGAAAGCACCTCTGCCTATATATATTAAGAACCATTTCCATCGTGAAAACTTATTCATAATGGGCTATTCCTCGACCCAATGCATGGGTATGAATATTTATCCAAATAAATTTCTTTATAATTTTTCAACTTTAAACCTTAATTTTAGGCCTTATTACTGGTTCTCTTTGTCATATATTCTCGATTCATTATTTTGGGTATATTTATTTCCCAAATAATTTTAATATATATTGTTTATAATATTCCTTTTATCATATATAAAATATCCATCTAACCTATATTTTTCATGAGTTACATTTTTATAAATGGATAATGACTTGGTTTCTCTAAATGGGGAAATAGAAGTTTGTTTTCTATAATAGTTTCCTTAAATTTTCATTAAAATTCATCATATTCCAATTTTTTTAGAATCTAAAAATTTTAAATTTATATTCAAATATTATATGTATTATTTTTATCTTCAATCTATTTAATATTATTTTGAACCATGAATCTATTTAAAATTATTTTATGTCTAGAGTTTATTTTAAATTCTTTTAAATGTTGAATTTATTTCTAATAATATTAATCATTAATTAATTTTAAATTATATAATATCATAAATATATTTTAAATTATTTTATATCATAAATTTGTTGAAAATTGTTTTATATATTATATTTATTTCAAATTATTTTATATACTGAATTTATAGAAAATTCTGTTATATTATTAATTTATTTCAAAATATTTTAAATTATGAATTTATTTCAAAATTTCCATTATGTTTGGTAAAGTAATTTTATTTTAAATATCCTAAAAAATATATTCCATTTTGGATTCAAATAAGTGGACATAGTTTAGGTGTATACGCAGTAAATGGTTATTACCTAGAAAAGGGCTTGTTAGATTTTTGATTTGATCTTCACCCTGTGTATAAATATTGGGCCTTTGTTTCACACCTCATTTGATGCTCTCGAGGAATTTAATTTTGATAATTTATATAATATTTTCTAACCTTAAAAATGGATTGAAATTTAAAATTGTATTTTTAATTCTATATTTTACAAATTTTTTCTTGTTTTAATGTTTTTTTGTTTGTTTTTTCATTTACCTATTAAATTTAAACCTTTTGATCCTTATATATAAACTATTAATTATGTGGATTATAAACCTTTTATGTTTTATAAAATTTTATTAGTTAAAACAAAAAATTAAATAAAAATTTGATCTTCTTAAAAATATTTATACTTCACATTATATAAAGACTTAAAATTTAGAATCATTTTTTTTTGTTTTCAAATCATGATATCTATTATTATACACCTAATGAAAAATATCAGTTGTATTATCCTTTAATTATTTAAAATTGTGTATGAGTTAATTTTGATAATTATGAATGGGTGAAATTTTGATGGATAATTTTTCTGTGAGAAATTAATGAATTTTAAATTTAATGGAGAAGTTAATTATTTGAATTTCATTGAAATCAATGAGAAATTTATGGTATCATTAGGGCATCTATAATTTTCATTGTATTTATCTCTTTTGAATTTAGGGTAAAATTTCTAGAAAATATATTTGGTTATGTTTTCCTAATTTTTCAAAAAGTACATCGGTTATTGATTCTTTTTTTATTTCATAAATAATGATAATTATATGTTCAAAGGTGCATCTAGTTTGAATTTCATTATAAAATATATTTTAAAAAAATACATTTGTTTTATTTATATATCCTTTCATATAACTTATTATTTCAAGTGTTTGAGATCATCAAAAGGGGGATATTGTGGCTCTCTTATTTTTTTAATGATAAAAAACAAACATTATGTTTATAACCTCTTGAATTGAGTGAATTTTAGCTATTTTCATTGGAAATTAATTTTTAAAGTCAATGGATTAGAGAGAGAAATAAAGATCATAAGCTACCTGGTGGATCTCGCCAGCTACCTTGTGAGATAAACAATAACTTGGAAACCTATAGGTAGCACACTGGATACCCAGTAGCACACTAGCTACCCCGTAGCACAATGGCTACCCGGTAGAAAATGGTGACCACTAGGTGTTGCTGGGATTTCATGTTAATGCCCATATTGAATGTGGTCATGGTTTCCTTGACTTGTCCTCAAATGACTTAATTGACTCCCATTCCATTATAACATATTCTTAGATCCCTTGGATCTAATAAATATTACCCACTGAGGATTAGTATCCATCCATTAATAAAAATGATCTAAAATTTCTCCCTGGTATTCTTGTTCACTCAATTATTATAAAAAGTGATTTGTTAGTGTAAATCATCCCCAATTTCCACTTCTCTGTATCACCCTAAAATTTATTTTTCAATATTATTGATATATTAGAGACAGTGATTCAACATGTTTATTATTAAAAAACCTTCTCTTCTTTCTATTTACTTATGGTCTCTCGTTTAACCATTGAAACAGAGGGTATTTCAATTTATTCTATTCTTCTATTTGAAAGAAAGTGGCTACCTTATTTCTATTTTATTATTTATTTAATTAAAAAGAAAATGTATTACATTTTTTCTTGGATATCTCCAAAGTGAGGAGATTTATTTCATAAATCCTCAAGTTATTGAATTGGGAGACCTAGGGGATCACAATTAACTTGTTTACAAACATCCTTAAATAATTCATGCATCATATTATTTAATTTCTACACACTTTATTTACTAATCACCTTATTATATTTAATTAATTAATATGTAATTTTATCAATATAATTTAAATAAATTACACAGTTAACAAATTTTATCATTTTCACAGTGCATAATCCTTTTCAAGATAAATATATTTTGTGCTTAAATTTATTATTTCAATTTATACCTCAATTACATAAATATATCACATTTATTTTTAATTTTTAAAAAGAAATTCACCCCACCTTATTTACACCATTCTTTTAACAGCATAATACTACCATATCACTAGCTCACAACCCTAAAAACCATCAAGAAAGATCATATGAGCTCCACCTAGCATATTTAATACCAGGGGAACTGGAAGCCTCTACATTATTAGTTCCAAGTCATGGACCAAGGAGGGTGAACTAAATAATTTTGATGCTCCAATATTAAATAAATAATAATCCAAAGTGGTAGATAATCAAATGGTACCCCAAAACATCTCTAGCCTATCTATCATAGATATCTTAATGGAATCCAACTTCCCATGTTCAGCTCCCCTTCTTTACTATTGAAAACCACCTCCATGGACCCGCTCGACCTTATGTCCCTAAGGGAAGGGAAAATCATGAGGTTTTCCTTGACCAGCTGTATCTCTTATGTGTGAAACAAAGACCTATTATCCTAGATGCTGATACAACTTCTGGGGATACGATTGATGTGTATAGAATAGACATAAACCTCAAATACCACATTTATTTCTAAGAACGGTTGGGAACTGGTATCATAGATTGCAACAGGCTATGAAACAAAAATACCAACACAATACCTCTAATGGGTGCCTAAAAACCACCAACTATAGAAAAACTAGAAGAATATTATTGAGGTTATCACCATGGCAATCAAACCATGATAACCTAGGAACATGATATCCCCCACCAATAATATTTCTCCTTTGGGGGCTCGGATGACTCCCTACTGAAGATGATCTTGACTATAAAGGCATTCCTCTCAATCACCTAAAACTTCATCATAACCATTAAATAAATTTCCATTGTAAATTTAGTGTTCGTATACTGAATAACTACTCACAAAAACTCCTCGAGACAATAAACTCTCTAATCCTCAACAATGAAAAGTCTAAGGGTGAAGAAAATGTGGTATTTAAATCTAATCTCGAGCACCGACATGCACAATCTCCCCTACTAATAGGAAAGAAACTTCTACCACTTTTATGGCCTCATAACCAATAATAGAAACATGTCATTAAACTACCTATGAATATCATACCACAAAACACATGCCTCATTCCATTACCTATGATACATAATCTTTCACTGACACACTCCTCCTCACATTTGACTTGCCACAAAAGGAACCCAATACTCAACCCTAGATCAGATCAAATTAAAAGAAATATTGAACTCATATTGTAACATCCCAGGTAAATGAAGAATAAGATATTTTCATACTTATTAATATTTTTGATTTAAATATTAATTTTACTTTAAAGGGGTTGTTATGTTCGATAGCGTACCCGATACACAATAGTGGGTTTCTTTGGAAACTTACGTTGCACACTAATAATATAATATTATTATTTTAAATGGTAGTTAACTCCTAGTCGTTGTATTGGTGGGAATGAATGAAACTAACTACAATATGATTATACATTTTTGTTAAATATATTTACATTTATCAAATAAAAGTTAGAGGCTTAAAAAGCGAATGAATCTAATTTTAAGCATAATTTTCATTAAAAGGACGATTAATCGCCTTTTAATGGTAAACCCTTATTAAATATAGTTTTAGTCACTTTAATAAATTCTATATGACCAAATAAAATCCTTCATTAGAATGGGGACATCAAAATTTACTTTGTGTAATTTTTTGGAATTTTTCCGATAAAGTTCATTTTTTAATGAATAGTGAAAAATGTTGTATTTTAATTCAAAAGTGAATTTTAATATAATTTATTTACATGGTTAGATTATCTTTTTAATTGGTTTTAAAGTGAAATTAAAATATATTTTTACCATTTAATCCAATTTTGGTCATTGGAATTAATTTCACTTTGAAATTGGACATAAACAAGTATAAATCTTTTGATAGTTATTGTTTATTAAGAACACACTATTTGTTTTAACAGCGGGAATTAATTTTTAAATTAATTAATTCTACTTCTATGTTTTTAATTTTTCAAAATAGACATCAATTTTGAATTTGGAATATCAAGTAATTCTTAGGCAGAATTTTTGGTATTTCTCTGAAAAACATCAATTTATGATGAATAGTGAAACCACATAGTGGTAGTTAAAAAACTGACTTTTTCATTTAATTGAAATTTTACCACTTCTATAAATTTAATTTCAAAGATCCGACATACATGGTTTTTATTAAGAAGTAAAATATGGTTCAATAAGATGAAAATAATTTTTGGTGAATAGTAACTTTTGACTTTTATTTAGCGCGGTTAAAGGTAAATAGGGTAATTCAAGGTTAAAAGAATATTATAATAATCCAAAATTACCTTAACACTTGTCCAAACCTTATTTTTTGTGTCATTTACTACCCTTAGCATCTTTGGGTCGATTTTGGGACCCCTTTAATCTACTTGGGTGTGATAATGACAATTTAGAATAATTAACTTAAAGAAAAGACAAAAATGACAAAAGCAAATATATTTTAGTAAATTAATTTTTATAAGGGGATCTATAAATTATCTGTTCGACTATAAATATTAATTGGAAAGATAAAAATATTTCCTACATCATGGTATTTTTTTTATAATTGTTAGACATCAAATAAAGTATTTTATTTATGACACAATAATGATGCAGTATTTACCTCATTAATAAATGATTAAAATAAATAAGATTATAATGATTAAAATATTATCCAAAACATGTCCAATTCTGATTGGATGATTTTATTTCGAATATCAGTCATCTTATCTTCGACCTTAATGATTTTTGGTCCATTAGAAACCGAATATCATTATATTATAAAATAATATTTTCACTCTTTCCTAAAGAGCACCTCCTCTCCATTATAAAAAGAGAAAACTTCTATGCAATTCCTCACACCTCTCAAGCCATTTGGATCATCCAAACTCTTCCCAATTAAGTTCCCTACTTCCCTATCCTCCTCCTAGAAGCCTTACCTTAAGCATAAGGAACTTAAGAAGTCCTTTGGTTCAATCCAAAGTGAATTACCCAAATTAAAGGTAACGGTTTCTCTTAAATTGTTTTCTTTTATTTTTCTTCTCCAACCCCTAAACTCTTTTTATTTCCTTTATTTTGTAACCAAACCAGTATCCTCAATATACTAGGCTGTTTTTATGATAATTATTAGAACTACACTAACACACACCTCCATCTAATGGATGAAGAACATAATGTTTCTATGGATGGAAAACTAACGCCTCACGAAATGATGATTGTTCAATTACATATTACCGCCTCTCATGGTGGCCATTATGATGGAACTGTATTTATATATGATATATATTATGTTTATGATTTCCTTATGAATCTTTACTTTTCAATTATATCAAGCCATTATGGCTTCCATAGTGGTTAAATACAATAATCTCATTAGAGGATGTATGGACTACCACCCCCTCATAGTGATGTGACTCGTTAATGCCTTATGTGGGATGTATAAAGGATAGAGTTAATGATATTATATATGATATTATACTGGAATTATAATATACCTTTGTATAATTATGTTTTAATTCCATTAAAATAATAAATATAAATGAAAGTAGCGTTCATGCGTACGTACGGCTTACCGTCTCCATGAACGGTGAATTTCATTTCTTACCTCCAAATGTTATGTACTATTATAAATACATGTATATACTGGATATATATGATATATATGATATCTAAATCATGATTATAATTCTGGATTTAATAGATATTTGACTACATTTACAACTTGTAAATATAAGGTGTCCATTTTTACTCAAGTACCAAATATTGACAAAATGAACATTATTAACTTAAATGATTACATAATGTTTATAACATGGTAATAAGTGATATAAAAGGAATAATAAACATTAAAAAGGTTATTAAGAAAGTAGTAATTAACCATAGTTTATTATTCAGGATATTAATGAACGATCGAGTCAAGTCGGACACGAGGTAAGGGACTTCGTCTCAATCTCCTTTTATTGAGGTATTTTTAGTTTTATACACGACTTTATTTTATACGGTGTATAAACCACTTTGAATTTTCATTTTGTTCCAAGGGAATCTTTTTACACGAAGCATTTTACTAAATGACAAAAGGAATGTTTTTTAAGTGGTGACAACGACCTTTCCGCCGCCGTGAGTATTATTTGATCTTTTGCTTCCTTAAAAAGCCAGAATGTTTTTTAAAAGGAAAATTAAATACCATATACTCTTTTTACGTATTTTGGTATTGAAAATGATTTTTAGAATGGATTTATTATTTCAATATCTTGAAATGATATTTTACTATTGCAATGTGGAAATGTTATCTTTCCTTTATGCTTTTGTTATGTGTTATGATTATGTTATGGTTCTTGGGAATTATTTACATATACGGGTGGTTCCATGATAAATCTAGGGTGGGTGAGCCTGAGATAGCTCTCCAATGCATTGTGTAACGTGACAGAGGTAAATTTGAATGTTTCTCCTAAGATATTTAGGGAATATACTATGATGGGTATTCCAAATTAACTCCCTATATAGCTGTGATAGTTACAATGAAAGTATGATATGGATGCCACAAGTTACCTTTATGATTTATGATTTTTATGTGTCCTTCATAAATCTTATGATTTCATGAGGTAAGTAAAAGAGTTCATGTTTTGTATGTATTTATGAACAAATGTTTTCATTCATTGTTTTATAACCCTTACTGAGCCTTTTATGCTCATCCCATGTTTTGAAATGTTTTCCCAGAACATAAAAATGAATAGGGTCAAGGATTGGATCAATGAAAAGTCATGCTGTCTAAAACATGGAACTAGACATGACTCCTTTTTTTAGAGTTTTTATTTTATGAAAAAATAGAATCTGTGTAGAAATGTATACCTTGTAATCTTTTGAGATGTAATAGTTATGTCCTATTTCTCTAAAACTCTAAACCTGAAAAGATCCTCAAGGTGAATTATTCATTTAATTCAATATTATGTAATGTTTAAGGTCGGGTCCTTATAGTTGGTATCATAGGTCGTTTTAGATAACTTTAGGAGTTAGGGTATTGTTAAAGTAATATCCATAAAGTAATTTATGTTAAAATTGACATCATATAGCATTTCCAGATTACCATGTTGCTTCGCCTAAGATATTTTTGTTCAGAATGGTTTTCCGCAGAGGAAAAAGGGAAGCTATGTTGGGATGACATCAGGAGGAAGACAACCTTATAAATCAGCAACCTGAGATGGTTGGAATCAGAACTGAATAGTTTGTTACAGTGATGGAACAGTTGACTCAGGATATAAATGGTGGTGGTATCCATGTACGAGATCAGCCAAATCATCCACAGAGGAACATGTCAGTAGTGGATCATTTCATGAGGCAACATCCCCCATCATTCAGAGGATCATCTGATCCGGTGCTAGCTGAAGGGTGGATTAAAGAACTGGAAAAGATTTTCGATGTCATGGGTTGTTCAGAACATCAAAAGCTTAGTCTCACTGTTTACCGTTTTGAAGGTGAAGCTGATCATTGGTGGTCGATGGTTGTAGAATATCATGGATAATGATGATATTGATGCTCTTGATTAGGATGAATTCAAAGGTATGTTTCTTGAGAAATATTTTCCTAAGGTGGTTCATCTTAGGATGGAAAAACAATTCCCGGAATTGAGGCAGGAGGGTGACTCAGTGGCTGCTTATGAAGAGAAATTCACTCGACTGGAAAGGTATGCTCCAAATTTCATACGAGATCTTGATAGTAAAATCAACCATTTTTACTCAGGATTAAATCCAAAGTATCGAAGGGCTTTAGCTTCTCGTGAGTTCAAAAGTTATGAAAATCTTGTTCGTTGTGCGGAAAAGGTGGAAATGGAGTTTTCTGATGATCATGTATTATTTGACAAACAACAAAATAAGAGGTTGAGGTGGCAGGCGAAAGGGAAGAACTCTTCAAAAAAGTCTGATTGTAAGAAAATTATGTTTACAGTTTGTGAAAATTGTGGTAAAAAGCATGCTGGGGAATGTCTTTTGAATTCTGGTAAGTTCTACCGATGTGGTAAAATGGGGAATAAGGCTCTTAGTTTCACTGAAAAAGATCAGGGTAACGGTAAGACAAAATCTGATTTACAATCAGTAAAATGTTTTAAGTGCAATGAAATGGGTCATTATGCAAATGAGTGTCCGAAAAAGAGCTCGAGTGATGGGAATCAGTTAGTCTACAAGAAGAAAGGGGTGGAGAAATCCTTTGCAACTACTTCAGTAGATGTTGGGCCATCAAATGAAGTAGTATCAGGTAAATTGTTTGTTTTTTCAGATTATGCCAATGTGTTGTTTGATTTAGGGTCTACATATTCATTCATTTCTGAAAAGTTTTCTATTAAATTGGGAATTCCATCTCATGATATGAATACTGAACTTACGGTAAAAACACATGGAGGAAATGTTGAGACAAAAATAAAACATAAGAACATTCATGTCCTTGTGTGCGGAAAGAATCTACCTGCAAACCTTTTTTTTTGCCTCTAGTAGAGTTTGATGTTATATTGGGCATGGATTGGATTTCTGTTTATCACGCTAAGATTGACTACAGAGCTAAAGAGGTTCCTTTTCAGAATGATTTTCAGTTTGTGTACAAGAATGAACCATTTCTTCTGATAACATATTAGGAAGTCGAGAAACTGGTAAAAGATGGAAATGAATGTTACCTTGTACATATTGTTGAAAACAAAGGAACTGTTCAGATTAATGATGTGCTAGTGGTAAATGAGTACCTTGATGTTTTTCCTGATGAGTTGCCTGGTATTATACTTAATCGGGAAGTTGAATTTACTGTTGACTTAGTTCCTGATGCTAAGCCAATTTCAAAAGCCCCTTATTGAATGGCTCAAATTGAACTTTTAGAGTTAAAGAAGAAATTGTAGGAGTTATTAGGTAAAGGTTTCATTCGACCTAGCACATCACCATGGGGTGCTCCTGTCTTGTTTGTTAAAAGGAAAGATGCTTCAATGAGACTTTGCATTGATTATAGAGTATTGAATAACATCACTGTTAAGAATAAGTATCCTTTGCCTCATATCGATGATTTGTTTGATCCGCTCCAGGGAGCTCAGTATTTTTCGAATATTGACTTGAGGTCAGGGTACCATCAGTTGAAAGTAAAGGAAGCAGACGTTCCAAAGACCGTGTTTCATACTAGAAATATCCATTATTAATCTGTAGTTATGCCTTTTGGGTTAACCAATGAACCTGCTGTATTCATGGATCTTATGAATAGAAATTTCTGGGAGTTCTTGGATAAGTTTTTGGTTGTGTTCATTGATGATATTTTGTTTTATTACAAAAGTAAGGAGGAACATGAAATTCATTAAGGGTTTTCTTGAAAACCATTAAAACAAAAGAAACTTTATGGGAAATTCAGCAAGTGTGAGTTTTGGTTACAAAAAATTTCTTTCCATGGTCACATTGTTTCAAAAAATGGCATAACTGTTGATCCTGCTAAAACAAAAGTTGTTGAATAATGACCAAGACCCACAAATATAACCGAGATCTGTAGCATTATTGGTTTTCCAGGTTATTACTGGAGGTTTGTTGAAAAGTTTGCATGGTTATCTAGTCCAATGACTAAGTTAACTTGAAAATGTGTTAAGTTCATCTGGACAAAAGAATGTGATGATTGTTTTCAGTAATTGAAAAGAAGATTGGTGAATGCTCCAGTTTTAGCACTACCTTCCAGAAATGGTGAGTTTGTTATCTATAGTGATGCCTTATTGAAGGGATTGGGTTGTGTCCTAATGCAGAATGATAAGGTAAATGCTTATGCTTCACGTTAGTTGAAACCGCATGAGGTAAATTACCCTACAAAAGATTTAGAATTGGCTGTTGTTTTTTTTTGCTTTAAAAATTTGGAGGCATCATTTGTATAGATTAAAATGTGAAATATATACTGATCACAAAAGGTTGATGTATATATTCACTCAGAAAGAATTGAACATGAGACAGAGGAGATGGTTGGAATTAATCAAGGATTATGATTGAACTATCCTTTACCATTTGGGAAAAGCAAATAAAGTGGTTGATGCTTTGAGTCAAAAAAGTTACGCTTCATTAACTATGCTACGTTTGGAACAAGATCCTTTGGTTTTTGATTTGATGAATTATGGAATAGAAGTTGTTGGTGTAAGAAATTCTTCTGTTTTGTTTCAGGTGTCAGTGATATCATCTCTATCAGATAGAATAAAGAAAGCGCAGAAGGAAGATAGTGAGTTGCAGAAAAATGTTGAGTTGGTTCAGAAGGGTAAGTTTCCTGAATTTTACATTGATAATGATTGTGTTTTCAGATTTGGGAAGAGATTATGTGTGCCTTGTGATTCACAATTGAAGAATGAGTTGTTATGTGAAGCTCATAGTTCCTCGTTTTCAGTTCATCCTGACAGTACTATGATGTACAGAGATCTTCGAGAGTATTACTGGTGGGATGAAATGAAAAAAGATATTGCTGATTTAACTGTGAAGTGTTTGACTTGTCAGTTGGTTAAGGCAGAGCGGCAGTTACCGAAAGGGTTGCTTCAGTCTTTACCGGTGCTAGAGTGGAAATGGGAAAATATATCGATGGACTTCGTTGTGGGATTACCAAAATAATATGGAGGTAATAATGCAATTTGGGTTATAGTTGACTAATTGACTAAATCGTCTCATTTCCTTCCTATTAGATATACTTTGTATCTAGATAAACTTGCTCGGTTGTATGTCAAATAGATAGTCAGGTTGCATGGATTTCCCCTCTCCATTGTATCTGATCATGATCCCAGGTTCATTTTTAACTTTTGGAAAGGACTTCATAAGTAATTGGGTACTGAATTAAATTTTAGTACAGCTTTTCATCCTCAATCAGATGGGAAATCAGAACGAAAAATTCAGACCTTGGAGGATATGTTACGTGATTTCTCGATGGACTACTAGGGAAGTTAGGACCAACACCTTTCGTTGGTTGAATTTTCTTATAATAACAGTTTTCATTCCAGTATACAGATGGATCCATTTGAGGCATTGTATGGAAAGAGTTGTCAAACTCCAGCTTTTTGGGATGAAGTGGGTGAAAGAATGTTGATTAGACCAGAATTGGTAGAAGAGATGGCAGAGAAAGTTAAGTTGATTCAGAAGCACATGAGAACAGCTCAGAGCGGACAGAAAAGTTATGCGGATAATCGGAGGAAGGATCTTTCTTTTGAGGCAGGTGATCATGTCTTTCTCAAAGTTTCTCCTTGGAAAAGTGTGATGTGTTTTGGTAAGAGGGGAAATTTGAGTCCAAGGTTCATTGGACCTTATGAAATTCTGGATAAAGTTGGATCAGTTGCGTACAAAGTGGATTTACCTCCAAGTTTATCCAAGGTACACAATGTTTTTCATGTTTCGATGTTGAGAAAGTATATGCCAGATGCATCTCATGTTTTGAGCCTAGAGGTAGTTCAATTGGAAGAGAATATCTCTTATGAAGAACAACCAGTTCAGATTCTTGACCTTAGAGAGCAAGTGTTGTGGAATAAGGTAATTCATCAGGTAAAGATTTTGTGGAAAAACCATATGGTTGAACAGGAAACGTGGGAATCTGAAAATGCTATGAGGGATAAATACCCCCACTTATTTAGATAAGTGAATAAAAATTGCGAGGATGCAATTCCAAAAGGGGGGAAGGATGTAACATCCCAGGTAAATGAAGAATAATATATTTTAATACTTATTAATATTTTCGAATTAAATATTAATTTTACTTTAAAGGGGTTTCTATGTTCGATAGTGTACCCGATACGCAACAACGGGTTTCTTTGGAAACTTACATTGCACACTAATAATATAATATTATTATTTTAAATGGAAGTTAACTCCTAGCCGTTGTATTGGAGAGAATGAATGAAACTAACTACAATATGATTATACATTTTTTTTAAATATATTTACATTTATCAAACAAAATTTAGAGGCTTAAAAAGTGAATGAATCTAATCTTAAGCATAATTTTCATTAAAAGGCTGATTAATCGCCTTTTAATGGAGAACCCTTCTTAAATCTAGTTTTTGTCGCTTTAATACATTCTATATGATCAAATAAAATCCTTTATTATAATGGGGACATCAAAATTTACTTTGTGCAATTTTTTGGAATTTTTCCGATATAGTTCATTTTTCTAATGAATAGTAAAAGTATTGTATTTTAATTAGAAAGTGCCTTTTAATATAGTTTCTTTATATGGTTAGATTATCTTTTTAATTGGTTTAAAAGTGAAATTAAAATATTTTTTTACCATTTAATCCAATTTTGGTCATTGGAATTAATTTCACTTTGAAAATGGATATAAACAAGTATCAATCTTTTGATAGTTATTGTTTCTTAAAAACACGCTATTTGTTTTAGCAGCAGGAATTAATTTTTAAATTAATTAATGCCACTTCTATGTTTTTAATTTAAAAAAATAGACATAAATTATGAATTAGGATTATCAAATAATGCTTAGGCTGAATTTTTGGTATTTTTCTGAAAAACTTCAATTTTTGATGAATAGTGAAACCACTTCGTGGAAGTTAAAAAACTGAATTTTTCATTTAAATGAAATTTTACCACTTCTATGAATTGATTTTCAAAAATCCGACATACATGGTTGTTATTAAGAAGTAAAAATTTGTTCAACAATATAAAAATAATTTTTGGTGAATAGTAACTTTTGACTTTTATTTACTGCGGTTAAAGGTAAATAGGGTAATTCAAGGTTAAAAGAATATTATAATAATTCAAAATTACATTAACACTTGTCCAAACCTTATTGGTTGAGTCATTTACGACCATTATCATCTTTGGGTCTATTTTGGGACCCCTTTAAGCCACTTGGGTGTGATAATGACAATTTAGAATAATTAACTTAAAGAA
Source organism: Viscum album (assembly GCA_963277665.1). NCBI lineage: Eukaryota > Viridiplantae > Streptophyta > Magnoliopsida > Santalales > Viscaceae > Viscum > Viscum album. The sequence continues at coordinate 1,651,467,376 of OY728152.1, forward strand.
AAGACAAAAATGACAAAAGCAAATATCTTTTGGTAAATTAATTTTTATAAGGGTATATGTAAATTATCTATTTGACTATAAATATTAATTGTAAATCTAAAAATATTTCATACATCATGGTATTTTTTTAAATAATTTTTAGACATCAAATAAAGTAATTTATTTATGACACAATAATGATGCAGTATTTACCTCATTAATAAATGATTAAAATAAATAAGATTATAATGATTAAAATATTATCCAAAACTTGTCCAATTATGATTGGATGATTTTATTTCGAATATGAGTCATCTTATCTTCTACCTTAATGATTTTGGGCCATTAGAAACCGAATATCATTATATTATAAAATAGTATTTTCACTCTTTCCTAAAGAGCCCCTCATCTCCCTTATAAAAAAAGACCACTTCTATGAAATTCCTCACACCTCTCAAGCCATTTGGCTCGTCCAAAATCTTCCCAATTAATCTCCCTATATCCCTCTCCTCCTCCTAGAAGCCCTACCTTAGGAATAAGGCACTTAATAAGTTCTTTGGTTCAAACCAAAGTGAGTTACCCAAATTAAATGTAACAGTTTCTCTTAAATTGTGTTCTTTTATTTTGCTTCACCAACACCTAAACTCTTGTTATTTCCTTTATTTTGTAACACAACCAGTATCCTCAATATACTATGATGTTGTTATGATTAGTATTCGAACTACACTTACACACACCTCCATCTAATGGATGATGAACATAATGTTTCTGTTGATGGCAAACTAACGCCTCACGAAACGATGATTGTTCAATTACATGTTACCGCCTCTCATGGTGTTCATTATGATGGAACTATATTTATATATGATATATATTATGTTTATGATTTCCTTATGCTTCTGTAATTCCCAATTATATCAAGCCTTTATGGCTTCCATAGTGGGTAAATACGATAATCTCGTTAGAGGAAGTGCGGACTACCGCCCCCCTCAAAGTGATGTGACTCATTAATGCCTTATGTGGGATGTATAAAGGATAGAGTTAATGATATTATATATGATATTATACTGGAATTATAATATACCTTTTTATCATTATGTTTTAATTCCATTAAAATAAGATATAGAAATGAAAGTAGCGTTCATGCGTACGTACGACTTACCGTCTCCATGAATGTTGCATTTCATTTCTTACCTCCAAATCTTATGTACTATTATAAATACATGTATATACTAAATATATATGATATATATTATTTCTAAATCATTATTATTATTCTGGAGATAATAGTTATTTGACTACATTTACAACTTCTAAATATAAGGTTTCCATTTTGACTCAAGTACCAAATATCGACAAAATTAATATTATTAACTTAAATGATTACATAATGTTTATAACATGGTAATAAGTGATATAAAAGGAATAATAAACTTGAAAAGGGTTCTTAAGCAAGTAGAAATTAACATTAGTTTATTATTTAGTATATTAAAGAACGATCGAGTCATGTCGGACATGAGGTAAGGGACATTGTCTCAATATCCTTTCATTGAGGCATTTTTAGTTTTATACACGACTTTATTTTATACGGTTTATAAACCCCTTTGACTTTTCATTTTGTTCAAAGGGAATATTTTTACACGACGCGTTTTACTAAATGACAAAAAGGAATGTTTTTTTTAAGCGGTGACAACAACCTTTCCGCCACGAGTATTATTTGATCTTTGGCTTCCTTAACAAGCCAGAATGTTTTTTAAAAGGAAAAATAAATACCATATACTCTTTTTACGTATTTTGGTTTTGAAAATGATTTTGAGAATAGATTTATTATTTCAATATCTTGAAATGATATTTTACTACTGCAATGTGGAAATGTTATCTTTCCTTTATGCTTTTGTTATGTGTTATGATTATGTTATGGTTCTGGGGAATTATTTACATATACGGGTGGTTCCGTGATAATCCTAGGGTGGGTGAGCCCGAGATAGCTCTCCAATGCATTGGGTAACGTGACAGAGGTAAACGTGAATGTTTCTCCTAAGATATTTAGGGAATATACTGTGATTGGTATTCCAAAGTAACTCCCTATGCAGCTGTGATAGTTACAATGTAAGTATGACGTGGATGCCACAAGTTATCTTTATGATTTATGATTTCTATGTGTCTTTCATAAATCTTATGATTTCATGAGGTAAGTAAAAGAGTTCATGTTTTGTATGTATTTATGAACATATGTTTTCATTCATTTTTTTATAACCCTTACTGAGCCTTTTATGCTCATCCCATGTTTTGAAATGCTTTCACAGGACTAAAAGATGAATAGGGTCAAGGATGGGATCAAGGAAAAGTCATGTTGTCTAAAACATGGAACTAGACATGACTCTTTTTTTAGAGTTTTTATTTTATGAAAAAATGGAATCTGTGTAGAAATGTCTACCTTGTAATCTTTTGAGATGTAATTGTTATGTTTTAATTCTCTAAAACTCTAAACCTGAAAAGATCCTCAAGGTGAATTATTCATTTAATTCAATATTATGTAATGTTTAAGGTCGGGTCCTTATACATATAGCTAGTGCTAAATATCTGGATTGGAGACACCCCTCATACATCACTAAACCATGATGTTGGAACCCACACAACAAATTCCTCTAGGACACATCCTTTTGGGTTAGATCAACCCTCTTACTCTCAATTGAATCGTCCTGTTGAACCTCAATAACATAAACAACAAACAGATAATGACATACAAACATCTCCTCAAACAAGGAAACAAAATCATAATCCTGAAATCATGGAATCAATTTATGGTTAATTCAATTAGATTTATTTAAATTTCTTAAAAATCACCCCAATTTTAACACAAGTGAAGATAAATACAATGCATGGACCTCTATTAGGGATTTACCCCACAATTAGTGTTAACTCACCTAGGGTGTTTAGTAAGCTTAAGGTCCTTATATTATATCATAGGGGGACCTTTTTATCTATTTCTTAGTTGGTCACCCTTTCTATATCACACACATTATTTTAATAACACTATTTTCATAACAAATTCCTGAAATAGTCATTGGTTCCTAACTCCAAACCCTCATATATAGTTTTGATACCATTCTAGCATGACCCTCCCCCACTGGGAACCCCTCCTTGGACTGCATTAAAGATAACGATAAACCCTGTGGCCAACCAACAATAAATCCTTGGATAAAGACTATCATCGATGGTATAAAACATGAAAATGGGAAGCATTACCCTCATATATCCTATGAGCATATTAATAAATCCACCAATCACCCCCATAATATAAAATAAAACCAAGATCACATATTAACCACCATACATGTTAATGTTGTATAAAAAATATATAAAATAAATACCAAAATAAAATCCAAGGTAATGATTCCAACAAAAACCCCAAGCTCCAAGATAGTATTATCCAAATTATTCACCATAGTAATCTTAAGAACGTTTAAACATTATTTCTATATATACGTGAGAATATTTTTACACTTAGTAGGATATTCCTGAAGAAAAATAATGAAAATATGGGAGAAACACAACAATTATTTAGTGAATAAATTGCATAACCAACCAGTACTTATCTGGTTAACAATCACCCATCCTTACTAAGGACCACTTAATAATAATCACTTATATATTTAATAATACCATTTAAAAAGTATATACTGAAAATTGAAACCTATAACCAATTCCCCTCTATTTTTTCTCTCTCACCCCCTGCATCAAAACATTTATTCTCTGATCCCTACTATAACCATGATGTATCACATTAAACCAATCTCACCACATCAGATGTGGGATAGACTATAGTCATACATACCCCAATCCACATAGGATCTAACATTATCATTGGAAATAGTATGGATAATACTATTACTACAACCATAAATATATATCATATATCGACATCTTTAGTACATTTCATAACCTCATCGCATATCCATATCTTTAGGGTATCATGAACATGAATGAAATCAACCTTATACCCTCCTCCTAGAATGCAATAACCCACTAAGTATCATCACATCTTTCCTATAACCAATCTAATATGAGACATCATAGCCTATACCACACCTATAAAGGAGAGTGGGGAAGAGAGAGTAGTTACACAATCATTCCCTTAGTGACCTAGATACTGTTTAAAACACTCAAAAAATAAAAAATTAGTGCATTTATATGGTTTTATAACAAGTGTGGGATGCATTAACAAAGAAAAAAATTACAATACAACCATACATAATACAAACATATATTATTCACATCAATATTGCTCTACTAAAATCCACAATCATAACCACACTGTCACCATTACACACTCGCATCATTTCCAACTATTTAAAACTAAACGAAACCCACATCCCATACAAAAAACATAATAGTAAATTCCTAAACCCATATGAATAAATCATTTTCTATTATATACATTAATATTTACCAACTATATTTCATTCATTAAGACATTAAATTATATATTTAATGATAAACCATTCTCATCCCAGGCCTAGGTTTAATCTAGTTACTACCCATTAATTTCAAGTATTATAAATTTCATTTACAACCCATGGTTATTAAATTATTTCCATACCCATTTACAATTTTTTTTATTACTAATAATATTACATTTATATCAAGAAACTAAAACCTGTACCCTTTCAACTAACTAACCATCACACAAAATCCGTGCACCTCGTTCCAACACCCATATCAATAACCACACATAACTTCATCTCCTACAAAAAAATATACAACTATTCAAAATCAAAAACTGTATTACCATATTAAAAATTATGGAAAGGTATATTCAACCCTACTAAATTACTCATACCACCATAATTAAGTTATCAACAAACATTTACCACCTCAACCACACAATCACAACAATAACAAATCAATAATAACAAAAATCCCCACAAAAAAATATTCGATCAAAAAGAACTTCCACAATTTCCCCTCGTCCCAAACATGAAATCATCTTCATTTAACATCTTTTTCATGTAATATGACACAAAAATCCCAATTTCATACAATCTATTCATTACTATCTTTAAGTAGTAAATATTTTATTGTATGTGATCCCATCATTTAAATCGAACTAAGAATGCATCAAAAAACTTGGTCATAAAATATTTATAGAAACAATAATGGGAAGACAAAAAACAAAATAAAGTCATAGAAATAGGGAAAAATATAATAATCAACCGCTTCTATCAATTTTTCATTATTATGGTTTATTATATTTTTTATATAAATTCATTCCATCCATGAAATGAAAAAAGGAGGATTAATCTTCTATAATTCACACACGAATAAACAAAATTCTTGAATACATTACCTCAATTGAATCATTAATAACCAATTCATAATAAAAATAAGGCAATATATGATCATAATTTAAAAATTTGTAATATAAAGCCCAAACCCCAAAATCACATAAATTCCAATCAATCACTCAAATTGACACTAGGAAATAATGTTATCGAACCTTCCCTATATGGGAGAACATGAAGGTAACTAAGAATAAAGGAAGAATAAATCACCTTTAATCATAACTAGTTGGGCTCCAGAAGCCATGGATTAAGGCTGAGCAAGGTCACTAGAAATTATTTGAAAAACAAACACAATTAAACCTTCTATATTGATAAATAATGGAAAAAGAATGTGATTTTGGAGGGGGTATCAAATTTATACCTAGCGGGGGAAATACAAAGTCGTAGAATGAAATTAAATTGTCATATCATGACTAATATGTCTCCTACAGTACTTAAAAAATCATACCATGGATCCCCCATATCTCACCCCTCCCAAACCTAATCAACCAGCATTAACCTAAAAAAACTGAGGAAGGTTACACTAAAACTAAGTTGACCATAGCGTGACATCACTAGAAATAGAGCCATTGAAACTTCAGATCAATTCCCTCATTCTATGAAAAGTATTATCATATTATGACCAACCTATTGTAAGTACCTTAAGATTCATCCTTTATGTATCTAATTCTTTATATCCAAGGATGTAGTGACCCAAGATTTTTATCCATTGATATTATATCTTTTAGATGAATACTAATTACATTACACAAACATATTCTTGGGAATCATAATGGTTTGGTTTCTTTTGAAGACTAGACAAAAAATCATTTTATTTCTTGGAAGATTATAAAAATACCACAAAAATAACTTCCCACATAGTACTATTATTAGACATAAAGTAATTAAAAAAGTTATTCAAAACCTAGGGAAAGAAATCATAATAAAGTGTGATCTCAGATGATCAGTAATGGTAAAAAAAAGGGATACATAACTATAACATGAGAATAATGTAATGAGAACACGATATTAACATTTTATAACCATACACGACATATATAAGATCATAATATTGAGTCATGGATTAAATATTAGTAGTTCATAAGACATGAAAAACTAGGAAATCAAAGAACGTGATTCATAATAGCATAATATGGGCATAAGATATATAATTATGTAATACACATAATCATAGAAAATTATTTCGAATGTTTTCAAGGATCACTACTATGACTATTATAGTTGAATGGTTTTACTCCCCAAACCATCATTTTAGTCAGGTTTCACTCTGAAGACCATCATAGTGGATAATTAGCCTTACTAAAATGGGTTCACTATTTATTTCAATCCTATTTATATCATGATATATAAATCATTTCCCAATTCATTAGAGGGTGATATATATCCCACCCATCACATAATAAAAATCTTACGTGTTTTCCACAAGATCATAAAACATTAATCATATCATAACCCTTGAAATGAAATGGGTTTCATAAACATTTCATCAAATCATACCTTGTAAAAAACTTATAGTTTACATAATAGTTTAATCATTTCATCATATATTAATCCTTGAAAATAAGCATGTTTCATAATCATTTTGTCATGGAATTACCTGAGGAAGAGAGACGAGTTTTATAATCGTCTTCCCATCACAAAAATAAACCATTCAGAGAAAGAATAACAATGGAATCAGTGTCTTATATCTCAAGTAAGGCATATGTAACATAAATAGAAAACATATTATATTGAAAATGAATTTTAAAATACACTTGTAAATTTTTTTAGGAAAATATCATTTCCTTGAAAGTCAATTTTTAAAACTAAAAATTAATAAAATATTTTGTAAATAATTATCATTGAAAATAAGAATTGGAAATTATAAATAAATCTTTAAAAATAATTTAAAACATTTCCTGAGGAAAATATCCATTTTTCTTTGAAAGAATAATTTATAAAATAATACATTTTAAACACCCTCTTCTTTGAAAATAACCTTGAAAACTTATAAAGGAATCTTTAAAAATCATTTATAACATTTCTTGAGGAAAATAACTTTCCCTATTTGAAAAATAGTTTTTAAAACATAACATATTTTAAAAATAAATTTTTAAAAAAAACATTGAAAATTTATACTATACTCTTCAGATAATATAATTTCCATACTGGTGGAAAACTATGTTAATATTATACTTGATAAAACAAATATTCCTTTCAAATTTTTAGTAAAAGACAAGCAGTCATTATTTGAAACCAAAATGAAGATTCCATTAATTTTTTTATATCAATTAAAACATGAGGAAAATTCCCTTAATAATTCATTTAAATTATTTTTAACAAATTTTTTTATTTTTTAATAAAACATCATTTTAAATGAAAAAGGGGTTTTGACGGAAGAGATAAATAAAGATAATTTTTCTTGAAAAAAGTTATTTTAAACTAGTGAGTATATAAAAAGAGGAAAATTAAGGTAAAAAATATATTCTCATGACATAACAAAAGTAGGATAATATACATGAGTTTCTTGAGATATAGATCACAATATTTTATCATTGATATCATAATCATAAACAGTCACGATAAATAATGTGATTTAAACATAAAACTCATAAAACTTTAGTAACTTTGATTCATAATCCCCATGAAAGATTAAAATTAAATGAAACATATAATATCAATAAAATAGAGATATTAATTATATAACATATCAAAGGTATAGTATATACCCCTCATAAAAAATATAGTTTTATACCATAACGTATGTTCCAATGAAAGAAAATTGAGACAAAAATCTCTTACCGCTTTATTAAAATTTAAACCATAGCCCCATGAAAGATAGATCCTAAAATGTATATGTAAGTAAAAATAATTTTAAGGATAAGTATCATAACGTAAATTCTTTCATAGTATATACACCACATAAAATAAATAGGTGATGAGTTTGTATTTTCTATCAAGAAAAATAAATGTGACACATAAATCCATTATAGTTAGTATCAAATTACATTATAATGTTAGAACTTAATTTATAATAAATAAAAGCTTATTATACATATTTAAATAACCATTTTTATATATATCATACCATATAATATTTACTTAAGATATTCTATTAACCATTTATTAACAATTCTCTTATAAAGTCACATTTCGATAAATGACTGCTTTGTTTTTCATGGATATTTGGATTTTTTATTTTTGGTCATCTTAATTTGATCATAGTTCGATAATATACAGAATTTTTAAATTTATATAAATATAATAATTATTAATTATATATTATTTCTATTACTCCATAAGATTTAGAGTTAAAAAATGAAATACACCATTCAGGGAGACGGTATTCCATACTTTCACATGAATGTTGTTTCTATTTCCTAAATGGATTGAATGAAATAAATGTAAATGATATATTAAAATTAAAAAATAATTATTATTTCAAATATATAATTTATATTCATTAAATTTACCCATAAATGATTCCATGTGAAGCATAAGTGAAAAAAGATCACATTACTTCATGAGTCAGTAGTTCGTCGTACAAACGAGCGACATTATCATAGCCCCCTGTATATTAAAAGTAATATGGTATCTATTATATCCTGATTAAAGAGTTATTTTAATGAAAAAAATTTCATATACACATGTTAAATCCATTTTTATATCCATCATTGAAAGGTGATGATGAAAAATGACCTATATTGGTTTGCATGGCAGTAGTCTTCCGTACGCACGATCAATTGCTTCATTTTACATTTGATGGAAGTGGAGATGAATATAAGTTATTAAATTATCATAATAACATATAATTATATATTATATAATTTTTTTATATTTTATTTTTTACTACATAATTTATGGTGGAAAAAGAATAAAGAAAAGATAAGGTCTTAGTTAAGACAACTACCTTTACTTAGAAGCACCTCCTTTGGATTTCTTATTATGGACCCCCAATGATAGCATTTTTGTAGGAAACTATTTTCTCAAACATGTATAAATATTTTTGGGAGGGATTTAAGTCAGTTTCATCTGAAAAAATATGCCATTATAGGTGTGATAAATTGATTTTTGGTGGTTGTCTTTAATAAGTGGGGGAAAAGAGCCCGCTTGGAAATTATATGAAAATTCCCAAAAAGAATCAAACATAATAAAAACATTCCAACGAAAAAAATCCAAAAACACAACCCAATATAAGATCTTTGAAAGGATGCGACTGAAATATGTCCCTAAAATATAAATTTGATTTGTTTTACATAAATTTTAACCCTTATCTTCCTAGTTTAACCCCAGATAAAACTCATTTTACCATAACAATGGTAAATAGTATTTACTATTTTTACAATTAATTATAGTAAAAAATCATGTAAAAATTATGTAGAAAATATAAATTTTTATGAATAAAAATAAGGAATCCATTTTTCTAAATTCCACTGACATAATTAAATTTTTTTTAAAATAAAACTCTCAATTGTGATGAGAAATAGATTTTCCTAAGAGAAAACCTTCCAAAGATTAAAACGTTTTTATATAAAAATTAATATGAAATTCATTATAATTACATAAATGGTAATAATAGATATATATTTTAGCTAATTTTACCTTTAAAACCAGCTGAAATATTTTTTTATGCTTTTAAATGTTTCAAAATAAATGATAATTCTTAATAAAAACTTTTATTCTTCACTATTCATCAATAAATTCTGCATCTCAGAAAACTCGCAAAAATTAAACTTTAGGTAATTTTAAATTATTACTTCCAAAAATAATATTAATTTTTAAATTATACTTTATAAAATTGGAAAAATAAATTTTAAAATAAGAGCGCAAACGGCAAAAAAAATTGTTTTTTTATAAAAAATAGTTTTTAAGTGAAAAATTGGATTATTTCTTATCTTTTTTTTCTGGAAAGCACATAAGATGAATTTTAAATGTAACAAATCGATCATATAATTCCAGATCTAGTGATTTATTTTGTTATATTATCATAGATATAATATTCAAACCCCAAGGTACTAATCAATTTAGGAATTTTGGAAAATGAGATTATAAACATTATTCCCACATTACATTTTCAATTAAAATAAAGCATCACAAAAAAGTCTCTTCAACCATGAAATTCATTCAAATAATTCCCCTACATAACCTGGGTAAAGGAAACATAATAATGGTGATCTAAAATTCTTTGTAAGGGTAAATACAATGGAAGAAATAATGAATCAATGAGAATAAATCAACATGGCAAGGTAAATAACAGATAACACATGCCATTTAATCAATAAACTGAAAATGAAATGCTTCCATAAATATTTATAATCAAAATATATTGGATACTAATATTAAATTAACTCTCAATAGATGGAATTCTTAAGTATTGGATGCCATGTTTAATATGTATATAGAACCTTTACCATCAAGACCTTTCACAAGATGATTTAGATTATCAGATTAAAACCCATCTGATTTAGAAAATTTATTCATATCATGAGACTACTAGTTCATCAAGGGGATTACATTAAATTTTTCCCAACCTATTTATTACTAGTCCAAATCATTCCGTATATATTCAATAATTTATTTAAAAATATATTTTTAAATAAAAGTGTTCTATATAACTTTGAAATATTTTTATCATAATCCTCATGAGGGAATAACATTAAATAAAAAATAAAATATCATGAAAATAATAATATTCATGATATAACAGTTCATTGGGTTGTATATACTCGATATGAACGAAAATAGGTTCATGACATTATAATATGACTCAATGATATGAAATTGAGATGAAATCCCTTAACTTACACTACCTTTAGTCCAACATGTTTTAACATCATATATAACAATTTTAATCAATTAATTAACTTATATTAGAAACTTATTTAGGATATCATATATGATATTGTTATATTATTTTATTACCTGTAAATAGTCTTTCATTATTTTGACTATTTCATGTGTTAATTTCTTAGTTTCTCGAGTAAGTTTTGACATGTTATTTATCATTTGTATTACTTAGATCATGATTTGATAATCCTGAGAATTTAAATCATGATTTAATTTTAATATATATTAAGAATAAATGTATTTTTAATAATACATAATATTTGGAGATAATAAATGAAACAAACCATTCATTGAGATGGTAGGTCGTATGAACGTGTGAATGATACTTTCATTTCTTTGTCGTATTAAAAGATTTAAAAGTAAATCATATATATGTTTATATTAGCATCATTTTAGGTCATATATTTAACATATTATTATTAAATCATACCTTTATACATTCCATGTATAGCGTTAACGAATCCCATCGCTTTGAGGAGGCGGTAGTCTGCACTTTCACAAATGATATTATCATGTTTATATAAAATAGAAAGTATAATGTTATGTGATATAAAATTATTCCACAAGAATAAAAACATAATAAATATCATATATTTCATATATAAACATAAATTCCATTAATATTCCAAATATTGAATGGTGGGAATGGAAGAACGAACGTCATCGGTTCGGGAGGCGGTAGTCTTCCATACTAACGAATGATGATTGTGTATCCCATTTCATGGATCTATGTGAGATTGTAAGTATAAAAATTAATACAAAAACATCTAAGTATATCTAGGAAACTGATTTTACTCTATAAACATTAAATAAAAAAAATTTAAGGGGTTTAAAGAATAAATGAAACAAAAATGTTCGTTGACGAACATTACCTCTTCTTTGGGTAACTCCTTATGATTTGAACAAAAGAACTTCTTTGGTTGGATTAATTTCAAAATTAATTAATATAAGATTAATAGAGTCATGTTTTGAGGACAAATGGTTAGGTATTTTCTAGAAAAAATAGGGTTTTAATTTTGATGAAAGGAGAAGAATGTGTACACTTTCATAGGGGAGGGGAGGGTCACTTTAGAAAACTCTCATAATATTAAATTAATATAAATTATTTTCTAATAAAAATGGATTAAAAGTGGGTTATTAATAATTTATAATGATTATAGGTATGAATAATCTCAAATAATAATTTTTATACATGTTTATGTTATATTATTTACCTTATCTCTTGGATTTAATCCAAAATTAATTCCTTTGACACTTACTGTGACAACATGTGTTTTTATTTCTTAAGGGTTAATATAGTTATGATAAAAATTTTAAAGAACCGTAAATGGATAATTTATGATATATCTAACTTTATAATAATAATTTAGCCGATTTTTTTTTATTTTTATGAATTTTTTATCATTTAATAAAATATTAATTATTTTATAATATAATTAATGTCAATTTTGACATTATTCATTTCATTACATTTAAAAAATATAACAAAACAAAAGATAACTTCTAGCCAAAATATTTAATACATCCCAGAAATGTCAAAGTAATCCATAAAATTAATTTATGACATTAATTATATAAAATTATATTTATTTTAAAATTTTAATATCATATATTTTATATTTCCATTATTTAAACAATTAATCCATCATCATTTTCCTAGACATTAATTTAATTATTTCTTCCCATAAAATTAAAAATAAACTATCATGATGAAGATAAACATTTTATATTTTCAATGATCATTTATAGTCAAATATATGTTCTTAATAAATCTATATAAAATTGTAATACTTATTAGAAACATGAGTAATACATATTTGACATTCCTTAGATGAAAATACTATAAAAACCTTAAAGTCATCCCAGTGGATCCAATAGGCTATAAATCTTCCCAAATATTATTTTAGTAAAAAAAACTCATCCAAGGAAATTATTAAATAATTAAAGGTAATTAAATGGTTTTTATAATATTATTTCTACTCCAAATTACATAATTTACCCTTAACCGGGGTAATCAAAATATTAATAAATTTACTACTCATATCCCAAAAAATAAAAAGAAACCTATTTACATAATTTGTATCCAATTATTATAAATATTATATCTATTTATCACTGTTAAAAAAATGTTTCAAAAATTAATTTAAAATTAATCTCATTGATGTAACAGGAAAACAAGTTTCAAAAGTGACATTGTTAAAATTATTAAAATGTTTTTATAGAAAATTTCAATGTGAAATTGATTCCAAAGGAATAAATTTTATTATATTAAAAAATAAATTAATTAATTATACTTTAAAAAAATTAGAATTATAATTTAACAGTATAATATTTCTAAAAGAATATGATGTTTTCAATTAAAATGAAATATTTTTTCCATATTCTTCAAGACATGAGACTTATCAGAAAAAAATTAATCAAAATAAATTTTTTATATTACATAATAAAAAAATGTTTTTTTTAAAATTTAATATATTAATGTTTAAAAAATTAGATATAAAATAGGTTCCCCATTAATAGGTGGTAATACCATTTTTATAAAAATATTGGTTTCTGTGTAATATTGGGTTTTTTCTTATCATTAGCATATAAAATATCCTGGATGAATTTAAAATGATTTTATTTCATATATGATGTCTAAATTCACTATATAAATTTTCAATAAGTGTTAAAATTTAATTTCTTGTGCAAAACAAAACTAAATAGTGTTTTGTTTAAACAAGTTGTTGCATGCATTATAAGTTATCAAAAAAATTTTAATTTATACTAAAAAGAAAATATGGTAATTTCTTGGGGGTGATACATTATGCCCTACTACAAAAATTAATTTTTGGAAATTTTAGGGTTATTACTTTCTAAAATATATCGGTATATTTCCTTCATAGAATGCTCTGGTTCCCATGTCGCTTCTTCAATTTTGTGATTTCTTCGAAGAACCTTCACCAGATGAGTCATCTAATTCATCAATAGTTGCTCTCTGGTATCAATAATATGTATGGGTTATTCATAGAATGAATGTTTCGGTTCGAACTCTATTTCTTTAAAGGTTAGAACATGCATTGGGTCTGGCATATACTTCCTTATCATAGATATACAGAACACATCATGTACCTTTAAGGGATTTGGTGGTAATGCCAATTGATTATAAATAACTCAAACCCTTTCATGAAATATAAAGGGTTTTATGTACCTAGGTTTTAGTTTCCCATTATTACCAAATCTGATAACACCCTTCTATGGATATACTTTTATGAAAACATGGTCTCCCACTTAGAAATCTAAATCTTTCCTTCAATTTTAGGAATAACTCTTTTTCATAATTTGAGTTTATTTAATATGATATTTAATACCCTTTTACTATTTTCATCATATTTTCAAAAAGTTGTAGGCCTATGAGTTTCCTTTCACCAGCTTCATCCCAACATGTTGGAGTAGGACATCTATTTCCAAATAATGCTTCATAGGGTTCCATTCGAATAACTGATTGAAAACTACTATTATAAGAAAACTCTCCCAAAGGAATGTATTGATCCCAAAAACCTTAAAATATTATTTAGAGTGAACTTAATATTTCTTCCATTGTTTGAATTGTTCCATCAGACTATCCATTAGTTTGAGGATGGTAGGTAGTGCTCAAATTAATCATAGTGTTAAGAGCCTTCAGAATACTTTTTCAATATTCCCATGTAAAGTGTGGATCTCTATCAGAAAAAATAAATAGAAGAGCATCAATAAGTCTTAAATCTTTATTAATATAGAGCCTTTTGAGGATCTCAAGAGGAGGTTCATCTCTTATATTAATAAAATGTGTAGATTTGGTGAGGCGACCAATGATAACCCATATTGCAACATTCTTTCTAGGAGTCTTTTTTAGTCCCATTAAGTAGTGCATAGTAATTTCATCCCTTTTTGACATTGAAATAGTCATTGGTTTCAGGAAACCATTAGGATGATTCCTCGTAGCTTTGACTTGTTGAAAAATCAAACATCTGGAAACATATTTAGTAATTTCCTGCTTCATGTTATCCCACCAAAAATGTTCTATCAAATATATATAAATCTTTTTACTCCCATGGTGTATAGAGTTATTTGAACTATGAGTATCATCTAAAAACACCATTTTCTTCTCAGGTATATATGAGACACATAGCCTCTTTCAAAATATTAGGGCACCATCTTCACAAAAAAATCTTCTAATTTTCCTCAATTCATGAATATTGTTTTTATCTAGAAGTCCTTATCATCATATTTAGAATAACTTATCCTTTCTAACAAATATGGATTTGAAGTCATTTGAAAAGGTATTTATGTCTCAAGTTCCTTTGAAATTCCCATATCTATCTTTACTAGATCCATGAATTTAAGAACCTTCTCAATCATCATTCTTGATAGAAATCCATAATATTTCATACTCAAATAATCCTTTACCTTATTTAGATTACATGGGTAATATTTTAGTGAGAAATCATAATCTTTCAGTAGCTCGAGCCATCACCTTTGTCTTATATTAAGCTCTTTCTGTGAGAAGATGTATTTCAGGTTCTTATGATCCATGTATATCTCACATATTTAATCATATAGATAATGTCTCCATATTTTTAAATCAATGATTATAGAATCTAACTCAATTCCATGGGTTATATAGTTATATTCTTGATTCTTCAAATTTTTTAATGTATATACTATAACTATATAATTTTTCATTAAGACATAACTAAGTCCCTTATCGTAAGAATCGAATTAATTAATTCAAATTTAAAACTACTATACAATAAATATAAGTTTATTATACATAAATTAATGAACCCTCTATATATATATCATACCATCTATGATTTACATATTTCATTTTATTACTAGTTCATTGACAATTCATTTTTAAAGTCACATTTTGGGCAATAACTATTTTTTCCATGTATGTTTTTATTTTTTATTTTTGGTCCTATTATTTTGATCATGCATCCATATAATTTTTTTTAACCATGATGTAAATATCATATATGTTAATTATATATGTTATTTGTAACGCCCCGACCCCAGCTACCCAGAGTCGGTGCATTACTTCGTAACATTGGCATGATCACAAGAAAGATCAAATCTCGAAAGACCGATTGGTTTAGTAGCCTTGGAAACACTAGATATATTCATAAGTTTTACATTACATCATAAAATCAAAAACTACTACAACAACATAATGTTTCCACAGTCCACACTACAATCCCCTCATAATATCCCTGCAGGTCATTCATAACTTACATCTTCACTTCCTGGGAAAAATAAAACATAGAAAAGGGGTGAGCTCAAATGCCCAGCAAGGATAACAATATAGCGGAAACTTTCATCAATAAGAATAAACATTTAAGGCAATGTATAACTAAAACAAAAGCCTTTTAAACATGAAATTTCAACATGGTATGGCATAAATAAAATGAAATAATGCCATTTACTTATTCACATGGATATTCCACTAATCGAATAATCACATGCAAAAATAAATAACCACTTTCATAATGTTGGAATGCATAATGCTAAACGTTAATTTCTTTTTCTAGGCCTCATCCCAAGACCTAGGGGTTACTTCTAACCGGAACCCAACCCGGAGTGCCTCTAATAACCGGACACCAACCCGGAGTGCCTCTAATAACCGGACACCAACCCGGAGTGCCTCTAATAACCGGAAACCAACCCGGAGGGCATACTTTTACCAGTCCCTAACCTGGAGGGCTTACTTTAACCAGTCCCTAACCTGGAGGGCTTACTTTAACCAGTCCCCAACCTGGAGGGCTTACTTTTACCGGTCCCCAACCCGGAACATACTTGTTTAGCACATTCATCTGAAGAAAAGTTTGAAATATAACATAAACATTCAGATTAAAACTAGCATACGAAATGTCAATAGTTTCACCATAAACTATGAATGGTATAAAATAGCACATCCACAGTCAAACATATCACAAAACCTTCAATACAATATAGAAGATTTGTATTATAATAAATCAACTTCAAATAAGCGTAAAATCCATTAAAGGATGTTGACATAGATGAAATCAAAACACTTTTTAGAGAAATATCTCTTTCTATTTTTGAAATCATTTAAGAGCCATATAAAATAAAACATTTTCTTGAAAATATTCTTGTAAGCTTGTAAGGAAAGCTTTGACGATTTTATAACGGCGGAAAATAACCGCACCCGCCGTATAAGTAAAAAAAACATTCTTATCTTAATTCTGTCGAAAAGGTCAAAAAGGACCTTGTTTTGAAAACGACGGAAAGATTCCTTTATAAACCTCTTACAAAAATTCAAACAAGGGTATAAATGAATTTAACCCATATTCTTGTAAATAATAAATATGTTTTGAAATACATTTCAAAGAAACATGGATGTGGATGATAAAGAGATCCCAGTAGATTATTACATATAAACAACCTCGGATAATGAAGAGATTGTGAAATAACCCTTACCTTGTACTTTTCCTTGGTTGGGGTAGGTTAACCTCCTGTATAATGGTGAAATAATTGTTATTAAATTTTACAAGAGTCATATATATTAATATGATATCATGTATGATCTTTTAACATTGATTTGTTAATAATATCTTAGAATTATCGTCGTTTCGGGAGTTAACTTACTCATTTTCTTTTATATGTTTTGTTACATAAGCCATGGTTGTTGTATCTTATTCATATCCAGAATGATATACAGTCCTTAAACATCATTTTTAAATCATCAAATGATAATTATACTTGAATGGATACGATGGAGAATGAATCTCATCGCGTTCGTGGAGACGGTAGTCCGTACGTACGCACGAGCGACAATATCATTCTTTTGATATTAAAATAATATATAAATGGATGGTATATCATATATACAGAATCATTAACATGTTATATTTATTATTTACATGAGTTACACATCATTATTATACCCATCCAAATAATATTATATTGAATAACAATTACACCACGACGTGGAGACGGTAAGCCGTACGTACGCACGTATGGTGACATGTTATTCAAAGGGTGGATAGAATACTGAATATGATTGTACCATATTTATAATAACATCACAGTATATGTGAGATACTGGAGTTATTATTTCAGAATGGTAAGAACAAAGGAAGAAGAAGTGGAAGAAGAAATGAACTTAGAAAAGGGTGGTGAAATCATTACCTCTTCTTCGGGTTCTTCCTTTTGATTTGATCAAAAGGGCTCCTTAGGTTGGCTTTCTGATCAAACTAAGGCCTCTAGGTTGTAGTGAGGGATGTTGGGAGAGTATTTGGGCAGAGTTTGGCCGAACCAAAAGGCTTTGAAGGTGTGAAGAAATGAGAAGGAGGAGTGCCCTTTTATAAGAGGGGTGAGGGGCACTTTTGGAAAATCTAGAAATATTAATTTATAATAAATTCATATTCGGTTTCCAAAGGCTCCAAAGTTGACTATTCAAAGGATGAGGTGGGGATAGGTCGAAAACAACTCATCCAATAGAATTTAGACAGGTTTGGGTACTTATATTAACCTTATCTTTAAGTATTAACTCTAAGTTAATTAGTTTCACTTTTACAATGTCTCTTTGTATTTTTATATAATATGGTTAATAAACTTACCATATACATCCAAGCGACCCCCAAGTGGTCCATTAATGATTAACCTATCATAATATAAGTCTCTTGGCCGAACCTTAGATTTTTAGGAATTTAATATCAATTAATAATATAATATTTGTTTTAAGAACTCTTTTATGTCAATTTTGACACTATTCAATAGTTGATTTTTGTGAAACTCATAACAGATTGATTACTTCGAAAAAAGTCCATTAAATCAATACTAATATATCATGTTATCCTAGAAAATTAGTTTAATTCATTAAAAGTTTCATATTATATTTATTTGGGTATTTATAATATCAATTATGTTAATTTTTTACTATTTTAGTAATTACTGCATCATCATTGTGTCATAAATAAAATAAATTATTTAATTTCTAAAAATTATAAATAAAACATCATTATGTAGGAAATCTTTTTATCTTTCTAATGAATATTTATAATCGAAAATACAACATGTATAACCCTATGTAAAAATTGTTCTTCTAAAAGATGTAAGCTTATGCCATTTTTATTTTTATTTTAACTTTATTAATATAATGTGTCCCTACCACATACAAGTGGCTCCAAGGGGTCCCCAAATTGACCCAAGGATGCCCATGGTCGGGTATGTGTCCACCAATAAGGTTAGGACACGTTTTAGGGTAATTTTGTATTATTATAATATTATTTTTTTAACCCTTATTTACCGGATTTACCCTTTAACCATGGTAAATAAAATATTTACCACAGTAACTATTCAAAATGTATAAAAATAAAAGTTACCTATTTACACAATTTGAACATCCTGATTCCAAATATGGAATCCATTTTCCTAAATTCAAAACACAGAAGTGGCAGAAATTAATTTAAAATCAATTCCCGCTGTTAAAACAAAAAGCGTGTTTTTAAGAGATAATAACTATCAAAAGATTGACACTTGTTTATGTTCGGTTTAATTGTAAAATTATGTCCAATGACCAAAATTATATTAAATGGTAAAAATATATTCTAAATATACTTTAAAACCACTCAAATTCATAATTTATCACTAGTAATTAATTTGATTAAAAAAGTTGTTTTTAATTAAAATTTAGTAATTTTCACTATTCATCAAAATATGAAAGTTATCCGAAATGTACCAAAATTTCACCCTAGACTAATTTCGATATTCCGAATCCAAAAATGAAGTCCATTTTGAAATATAAAATATATATGATTTCAAAAAGTAGGTATTACTATTCACAACGGCTAGTTTAATTAGTTGTGGTGTGTGTTAGAACTCGAGGTTGCGTACAACACACGCTATCGCATTATTCGAAGGGAAACGTACCGTAGAAGCTTGGGGTGTTACATTCTCCCCTCCTTCAAATAATTGCGTCCTCGCAATTTCTAGGGTATTACTGCATAAAAAGACTCGGGTGGTTCTTCATCATAAGTTCCTCGGGTTCCCACGTTGCCTCTTCAATCTTATGATTCCTCCACAAAACTTTTACCAGACGCGTCGTCCGGTTTCTCAGTACTTGTTCTCTTGTATCAAGAATCCTGACGGGCTCTTCGCAATAAGACAGATCGGGTTCCAGTTCTAATTCCTCATAGGTGAGTACATGCGTCGGATCAGGCATGTATTTCCTCAATAGAGATACGTGGAACACATCGTGAACTTTGGAGAGACTTGGCGGCATTGCCAATCGGTAAGCTACAACCCCAATTCGTTCTAGAATTTCGAAAGGTCCGATGTACCTGGGACTCAATTTACCTTTCTTACCAAAACGTATGACTCCCTTCCATGGAGATACCTTCAGGAAAACATGATCACCGACTTGAAATTCCAAATCCTTCCTTCGATTATCGGCATAGCTCTTCTGCCTACTTTGAGCTGCTTTAATGTGATTTTGGATTACCTTCACCTTTTCCACCGTTTCCTCCACCAGTTCTGGGCCTACAAGTTTTCTTTCACCAACATCATCCCAACAGGTTGGTGTACGACATCTCTTTCCGTATAACGCTTCATATGGTGCCATCTGAATACTTGAATGGAAGCTATTGTTATAGGAAAATTCTACCAGTGGTAAATATTGATCCCACATACCCTGAAAGTCAAGTGAGCAAGATCTCAACATGTCTTCTAAGGTTTGAATAGTCCGTTCTGATTGTCCGTCTGTCTGAGGGTGGTAAGCAGTGCTCAAATGAAGTTCTGTATCCAGGGATTTCTGAAGACTTTTCCAGAATCTTGAAGTAAAATGAGGATCACGATCAGAAACAATCGATAGGGGTACTCCATGAAGTCTCACAACTTCATTAATATATAGTCTTGCTAGACGTTCCAGGGGTAGATCTTCTCTTATAGCAAGAAAATGAGCTGACTTGGTAAGACGATCAACAATAACCCATATTGCATCGTTCCTTCTAGGAGTCTTTGGTAGCCCCATGACAAAGTCCATTGTAATATTGTCCCATTTCCACTCCGGTATGGGAAGAGGTTGCATGACTCCTCCTGGCTGTTGCCTTCCAGCTTTCACTTGTTGACAAACCATACATCTTGACACAAAATCAGAAATCTCCCTCTTCATGTTGTCCCACCAAAAATGTTCCTTCAAATCTCTATACATTTTGGTGCTCCCAGGGTGTATAGAGAAATTGGAACTATGAGCATCATCCAGCAATTCCCTTTTTAGATCAGGTATATTGGGAACACAAAGTCTCTTCCCGAATTTCAAAATTCCATCTTCATACATAAAGTCTCTCAATCTCCCATCATTCACAGCTTTAATCTTCTTTTGGAATTCTTCATCATCGGTCTGAGAACTCTTAATCCTTTCTAGTAAAGATGGTTTGGCAACCATTTGAAAAAGCATTGATGTTTCACCTTCCCTGGTTATTCCCATGTCCATTTTCACTAGATCCATGAAAATTGGATCCCTTTCAATTCTCATATTGTTCAAAACTCCATGGTCTTTTCTACTCAAAGCATCTGCCACCTTGTTTGCCTTCCCCGGGTGGTAGTGTATCGTACAATCATAATCCTTGAGTAATTCAAGCCATCTCCTTTGCCTCATGTTGAGTTCTTTTTGTGAGAAAATATACTTCAAACTCTTGTGATCAGTATAAATCTCACATTTTTCACCATAGAGGTAGTGCCTCCATATCTTCAAAGCAAAGATCACAGCTGCTAACTCAAGATCATGAGTAGGATAGTTTTGTTCATGAATTTTCAACTGTCGTGATGCATAGGCAATAACTCTATCATTCTACATAAGGACACAGCCAAGTCCTTTCTTCGATGCATCACTATAAATAACGAACCCATCATTCCCCGATGGTAGAGTCAATATAGGAGCATTGACTAATCTTCTCTTTAGTTCTTCGAAGCATTCTTCACACTCTTTTGTCCAAACAAATTTAACCCCTTTACGTGTGAGCTTCGTTAATGGGTTAGCCAATCGGGCAAAATTCTGGACGAAACGTCGATAATAACCTGCCAAACCAATAAAACTACGTACCTCAGTTATACTCGTAGGTGCTGGACATTCTTGGATTGCCTTGGTCTTAGAAGGATCAACAGAGATTCCATCTTTAGAGACAATATGGCCAAGAAAAGAAATCTCCTGAAGCCAGAATTCACACTTGCTAAACTTCCCATATAATTCATGCCTCCTCAGAGTCTTCAAGATAATGCGCAAGTGATTTTCATGATCTTCGTAGGTTTTAGAGTATACCAAGATATCATCAATAAATACCACCACAAATTCATCGAGATACTCCTTGAAAACTCTATTCATCAGATCCATGAATACAGAGGGTGCATTAGTCAATCCAAACGGCATTACAGTAAACTCGTAATGCCCGTACCTGGTTCGAAATGCTGTCTTCGGAATGTCTTCCTTCTTCACACACAACTGATGGTATCCAGATCGAAGGTCAATCTTTGAAAAGTATTGAGCTCCATGCAGTTGGTCAAATAAATCATCAATACGAGGTAGGGGATACTTGTTCTTTATCGTTATAGCATTGATCTCCCTGTAGTCGATACATAACCTCATAGATCCATCTTTCTTTTTAACAAAAAGAACAGGGGCTCCCCATGGAGAAACACTAGGGCGAATAAATCCCTTATTACTCAGTTCCTCTAGTTGTTTCTTTAGTTCGACTAACTCTACAGTGGCCATTCTATAAGGGGTCTTCGATATAGGCCTTGATCCAGGAATCAAATCAATAGAAAACTCAACTTCTCGTTCTGGAGGATGTCCAGGTAAATCTTCCGGAAATACATCTACAAATTCTTTCACAACAGGTACATCCTCTATTTGAACATTCCTTTCCTCACCGACAGTTATTTCATTCTCTTCCTCCCCAATAATTGAATTAAGTTGAGCTACTGGGGGTGGATCTAAATAAGAATTAGGTGGTGACGATTCTGCTCTAAAAATAAGGTGCTCCTTATCATTATCATCAAGAATCGTAACCTCTTTCTTCTTACAATAAATCTTCGCATCATAGTCCGAAAGCCAGTCCATACCGAGGATTATATCAAACTCAATCATAGGTATGACGATGAAATCAGCAGATAAAGAAAATTTATGTGCTCTAATGGGGACTGATTCACAAAACATTGTTGCAACGATACTTCTCTTAGGAGTTTTAACTGACAACTCCCTTATTAAATCAAATTGGAAATATCTAATTTTCTTAGCAAACTGGGAAGATATGAAACAATGCGATGATCCAGAATCAAATAATGCATTTGCTAAACTTGAGGAAACCATTAAATTACCTGCCACCACGTCTTTCGGAGCTTCTACCTCAGCAGTAGTGATAGCATAAGCCTGGCCTTGATCCCTTGGCCTTTTCTGAGGTAAGTTCTCCTGACGCTTAGGACATGCATTTGCATAATTCCCCATCTCCCTGCAATTGTAGCACTGAACGTTGGTAGCTTCCTTCTTCCCCTTGCAATCATGAGCTTGGTGGCCTTTTTCACCACACTTGTAACAGACTCCCATTCCCTTCAAGCAAGTACCAGGATGTTTCTTCCCGCATTTACCACAAGATGGATATTCAACCTTTCCCTTCTTCCCCTTATTTCCATTCCCCGATTGATCAGCAGGTCTCTTCTTCTCTTGCTTTGCTTTAAAGTCATAAGACTTAGAGAATTCCTTTTCGGTCTTTATAGCACATGAGACAATGTCTTCGTACGATGAAAAGGATTGTGAGACTAATGCTCGACGGAGAAATGGTTTTAACCCATCAAAGAAACGATCAATCTTACTTCTTGGGTTGCGAATATAATCTCCAGCATACCTCGCTAACCTTGTAAAGTTAGCCTCATACTTTGTGACATTCTCATCCTCCTTTTGTCTCAGACTCAGAAATTGTCTTTCCATATCCGCTCGATGGTCGCGAGGGAAGTATTTTTCTAAAAACAGATCTTTGAATTCCCTCCATTCCATATTTGATACTTCATCATCTTCCTTCGTATTTTGAATCAATGACCACCATTGATCAGCATCTCCAGTGAGGCGGTAAACTGCCATGATAACTTTTTCCCTTTCACTGCTCCCCAAAGCCTGAAATATTTTCTCTAAGGAAAATATCCATTGCTCAGCTACTAAGGGATTTGTATTCCCATTGAACGTTGGTGGTTGTTGCCTCATGAATCGATCTAACATTGATCCTCCACGCTGCGGATCAGGGTGCTCCATACGGGTAAGGTTATTATTCATAACCTGAGTAAGTTGTCCCAGTATGGTGATTAGCTGATCGGCACCAGTTTCATCACCAGCCCCACAATAATTATCTTGAGCAGGAGGGCAATCCCTACATGGAGTGCGCGCATTGATACGGTTTCCATTTCTTCCACTAGGCGCCATTTCTAAACAATGGCATAAACTAGATCAGTTTATGAATCAAAATACATAATCCCATACTTATAAAACACTTAACATAAATTGATCTATTTATGGATATAATCCATAATAATAATAATGTTTTCTTTGAGGAAGTATATACTCATAAACCCTTCATAATGATTTGTAAAGATAGTGAGAGTTATCCTAAGCATATCCCCCGGGAGTGTCGTAACCAAGAGTGCAGCAAGGCCCGTTGTCGTGCACCAGTTCCCGTTCGAGTCTAGCTCAAAGCGGTGTTTTCGGGTTTTACCCCTAGGTACATCTGTGCCAGAGCCGCCTCTACCTGCTCGTATCTAGACAGGGATGTATTGCTTGGAAAACTCACAAAATCTCTACAATACCAAAATTCTAGGAAGTTCTTCTATACTAATCCTCAAAGTTCATCTTAGGTCTACGTGCTCTAATCAGAGTTTATCTAAATCTAGCTTCCAAAGTTTGTACTAACCTCCCTCTGATACCAACTGTAACGCCCCGACCCCAGCTACCCAGAGTCGGTGCATTACTTCGTAACATTGGCATGATCACAAGAAAGATCAAATCTCGAAAGACCGATTGGTTTAGTAGCCTTGGAAACACTAGATATATTCATAAGTTTTACATTACATCATAAAATCAAAAACTACTACAACAACATAATGTTTCCACAGTCCACACTACAATCCCCTCATAATATCCCTGCAGGTCATTCATAACTTACATCTTCACTTCCTGGGAAAAATAAAACATAGAAAAGGGGTGAGCTCAAATGCCCAGCAAGGATAACAATATAGCGGAAACTTTCATCAATAAGAATAAACATTTAAGGCAATGTATAACTAAAACAAAAGCCTTTTAAACATGAAATTTCAACATGGTATCGCATAAATAAAAT
This sequence comes from Viscum album, assembly GCA_963277665.1. Lineage (NCBI taxonomy): Eukaryota > Viridiplantae > Streptophyta > Magnoliopsida > Santalales > Viscaceae > Viscum > Viscum album. The sequence goes on from OY728152.1 coordinate 1,651,492,886, forward strand.
GAAATAATGCCATTTACTTATTCACATGGATATTCCACTAATCGAATAATCACATGCAAAAATAAATAACCACTTTCATAATGTTGGAATGCATAATGCTAAACGTTAATTTCTTTTTCTAGGCCTCATCCCAAGACCTAGGGGTTACTTCTAACCGGAACCCAACCCGGAGTGCCTCTAATAACCGGACACCAACCCGGAGTGCCTCTAATAACCGGACACCAACCCGGAGTGCCTCTAATAACCGGACACCAACCCGGAGGGCATACTTTTACCAGTCCCTAACCTGGAGGGCTTACTTTAACCAGTCCCTAACCTGGAGGGCTTACTTTAACCAGTCCCCAACCTGGAGGGCTTACTTTTACCGGTCCCCAACCCGGAACATACTTGTTTAGCACATTCATCTGAAGAAAAGTTTGAAATATAACATAAACATTCGGATTAAAACTAGCATACGAAATGTCAATAGTTTCACCATAAACTATGAATGGTATAAAATAGCACATCCACAGTCAAACATATCACAAAACCTTCAATACAATATAGAAGTTTTGTATTATAATAAATCAACTTCAAATAAGCGTAAAATCCATTAAAGGATGTTGACATAGATGAAATCAAAACACTTTTTAGAGAAATATCTCTTTCTATTTTTGAAATCATTTAAGAGCCATATAAAATAAAACATTTTCTTGAAAATATTCTTGTAAGCTTGTAAGGAAAGCTTTGACGATTTTATAACGGCGGAAAATAACCGCACCCGCCGTATAAGTAAAAAAAACATTCTTATCTTAATTCTGTCGAAAAGGTCAAAAAGGACCTTGTTTTGAAAACGACGGAAAGATTCCTTTATAAACCTCTTACAAAAATTCAAACAAGGGTATAAATGAATTTAACCCATATTCTTGTAAATAATAAATATGTTTTGAAATACATTTCAAAGAAACATGGATGTGGATGATAAAGAGATCCTAGTAGATTATTACATATAAACAACCTCGGATAATGAAGAGATTGTGAAATAACCCTTACCTTGTACTTTTCCTTGGTTGGGGTAGGTTAACCTCCTGTATAATGGTGAAATAATTGTTATTAAATTTTACAAGAGTCATATATATTAATATGATATCATGTATGATCTTTTAACATTGATTTGTTAATAATATCTTAGAATTATCGTCGTTTCGGGAGTTAACTTACTCATTTTCTTTTATATGTTTTGTTACATAAGCCATGGTTGTTGTATCTTATTCATATCCAGAATGATATACAGTCCTTAAACATCATTTTTAAATCATCAAATGATAATTATACTTGAATGGATACGATGGAGAATGAATCTCATCGCGTTCGTGGAGACGGTAGTCCGTACGTACGCACGAGCGACAATATCATTCTTTTGATATTAAAATAATATATAAATGGATGGTATATCATATATACAGAATCATTAACATGTTATATTTATTATTTACATGAGTTACACATCATTATTATACCCATCCAAATAATATTATATTGAATAACAATTACACCACGACGTGGAGACGGTAAGCCGTACGTACGCACGTATGGTGACATGTTACTCAAAGGGTGGATAGAATACTGAATATGATTGTACCATATTTATAATAACATCACAGTATATGTGAGATACTGGAGTTATTATTTCATAATGGTAAGAACAAAGGAAGAAGAAGTGGAAGAAGAAATGAACTTAGAAAAGGGTGGTGAAATCATTACCTCTTCTTCGGGTTCTTCCTTTTGATTTGATCAAAAGGGCTCCTTAGGTTGGCTTTCTGATCAAACTAAGGCCTCTAGGTTGTATTGAGGGATGTTGGGAGAGTATTTGGGCAGAGTTTGGCCGAACCAAAAGGCTTTGAAGGTGTGAAGAAATGAGAAGGAGGAGTTCCCTTTTATAAGAGGGGTGAGGGGCACTTTTGGAAAATCTAGAAATATTAATTTATAATAAATTCATATTCGGTTTCCAAAGGCTCCAAAGTTGACTATTCAAAGGATGAGGTGGGGATAGGTCGAAAACAACTCATCCAATAGAATTTAGACAGGTTTGGGTACTTATATTAACCTTATCTTTAAGTATTAACTCTAAGTTAATTAGTTTCACTTTTACAATGTCTCTTTGTATTTTTATATAATATGGTTAATAAACTTACCATATACATCCAAGCGACCCCCAAGTGGTCCATTAATGATTAACCTATCATAATATAAGTCTCTTGGCCGAACCTTAGATTTTTAGGAATTTAATATCAATTAATAATATAATATTTGTTTTAAGAACTCTTTTATGTCAATTTTGACACTATTCAATAGTTGATTTTTGTGAAACTCATAACAGATTGATTACTTCGAACAAAGTCCATTAAATCAATACTAATATATCATGTTATCCTAGAAAATTAGTTTAATTCATTAAAAGTTTCATATTATATTTATTTGGGTATTTATAATATCAATTATGTTAATTTTTTACTATTTTAGTAATTACTGCATCATCATTGTGTCATAAATAAAATAAATTATTTAATGTCTAAAAATTATAAATAAAACATCATTATGTAGGAAATCTTTTTAGCTTTCTAATGAATATTTATAATCGAAAATACAACATGTATAACCCTATGTAAAAATTGTTCTTCTAAAATATGTAAGCTTATGCCATTTTTATTCTTATTTTAACTTTATTAATATAATGTGTCCCTACCACATACAAGTGGCTCCAAGGGGTACCCAAATTGACCCAAGGATTCCCATGGTCGGGTATGTGTCCACCAATAAGGTTAGGACACGTTCTAGGGTAATTTTGTATTATTATAATATTATTTTTTTAACCCTTATTTACCGGATTTACCCTTTAACCATGGTAAATAAAATATTTACCACAGTAACTATTCAAAATGTATAAAAATAAAAGTTACCTATTTACACAATTTGAACATCCTGATTCCAAATATGGAATCCATTTTCCTAAATTCAAAACACAGAAGTGGCAGAAATTAATTTAAAATCAATTCCCGCTGTTAAAACAAAAAGCGTGTTTTTAAGAGATAATAACTATCAAAAGATTGACACTTGTTTATGTTCGGTTTAATTGTAAAATTATGTCCAATGACCAAAATTATATTAAATGGTAAAAATATATTCTAAATATACTTTAAAACCACTCAAATTCATAATTTATCACTAGTAATTAATTTGATTAAAAAAGTTGTTTTTAATTAAAATTTAGTAATTTTCACTATTCATCAAAATATGAAAGTTATCCGAAATGTACCAAAATTTCACCCTAGACTAATTTCGATATTCCGAATCCAAAAATGAAGTCCATTTTGAAATATAAAATATATATGATTTCAAAAAGTAGGTATTACTATTCACAACGGCTAGTTTAATTAGTTGTGGTGTGTGTTAGAACTCGAGGTTGCGTACAACACACGCTATCGCATTATTCGAAGGGAAACGTACCGTAGAAGCTTGGGGTGTTACATTATTAGTAAAACACATTGGATTTATAGATATAAAATTAAGTACACCATTCATAAAGGTGGTTGGTGATACGTATACATGAACACTGTTTCCATTTTCTCGACAGATTTAATGAAATAAAGGTAAATAATATATTAGAATTATAGAAGAATTATTATTTTATATATATAATTTATATTCAATATGTTTATCTTTAATACCTTCCATGTAAAGTGTAAGTGGAAATGAATCACATCGCTTTTCAAGGTGGAAGTCAATCATACACATGATTGAGGTTATCTGATCCCCCAAAAAATGGAAGGTCGGAAGTTATATATGATATAATAATTTCAGTTTTATATTTATTACTCAAATATCTTATAAATTGTTTATATTCATAATTATATCTAGGCATGAAATGTGGTGATGTAAAATGAACTACATCGGTTCGCAAGGTGGTAGTCTTTTGTACACACGATCTATAGTAACATTTTCCATTCGATGGAAGTGGAGATGGATATAAATTATTAAATTAAAATAATAAAATCTCGATATATATTATATACTTGTGTAATTTTGTTGGATGTATTAATACATAATTTATTGTTTAATAATAATAAAGGAAAAGAGGGAGGTTAGTGAAGAAAATCACATTCTCTTAGAAGCACATCCTTTGAACCTCTTATTAAGGATCCCAATGCTATTCTCTTAGGAGTACCATAAAATATAAAACATGTATAAGGATGTTAGGGATGTATTTTCTTAATTTTTTTATAAATAATATTCCTTGATTTGTGTTAATAAGGTACGATTGGTTGTGGCCTTTTATAAGTGGTGGAAATGAACCCACATGAAAACTACATGGAAATTCCCAAAATAATCTAAAACAATAGTCATTGTAAAGAATGAAGATTCAAAATGACCATGTATTCTATATTTGGAAGTATAATTTTTATATATGGCCAAAAAATACGAATTTAACATGTTTTATATTCATTTTCACCCTTACCTTCTTAGTTTAACCCATAATAAACCCATTTTTATCTTAACCTTGGTAAATAAATTTTACTATTCTTATAATTCATTTTTGTAAAAAATATAATTTGAACATATTAGATAATATAAATTATGATGATTATAAATATTTAGTCTATTTTTCCAAATTCCATTCACATAAGTGGAAAATTTTAATTTAAAATTAAACTCATAATTGTGATGAGAAAATGGTTCTCTAAAAGGAAAATGTTTATATGTTTAAAAAGTATTTATCTAAAAACTCAATATGAAATTTATTAAAATGATTTTTTCATTAATTTATATTTAATTTAACTAATTTTACCTTTATGTCCATCTAAACCAAATTTTTACATTTTATAATTCTTTAAAGTAATTTACTATTCTTAATAAAAATCACTATTTTGACTATTCGTCAAATATTTATCTACTTAGAAAAATATCAGAAATTTACATTAAGATAATTTTAACATGAATATTTTAAAAATTAATATTACTTATCCAAATAAGTTTCATAAAAATTTCAAAAATTAATTCTATAATAAGTGTGTAAAATGCGAAAAAACTATTTTTAGAAAATTACAATTTTAAAGTCAAAAATTGTACTAATTATTATCTCTTGTCTAGAAAACACTTTATATTAATGTTTAATTTTTTTTAATATATAATATATAAATTTTATTAAGATAATTTACAAAAAGTTTATTTTTTTAGTAAAAATGAATCTGTGGGCATAAAAATTGTTTTTAGAGAAATATTCCCTTCTTTTCAAAAAGTTATTATTTTCATTTCTAATTAATTGATCAGAAATGTATTATCTTATTATTAATTTTTATACCATATATTTTCATAATTTAGTTAATCTTTTTCCTACCCTCCATTACAATGGCATGGTGATAACTATCATTTTAAATAACAATATTTTAATTGTATGTAACATTTCGTTTAAACTCAATGTTGTGTGTAACAGATTCTAAAATAAGTGGTGTGTGTAACAGAAGATAAAATCAGTGTTTCATGTGACTCAAGGAAAAAATCTGTGTTGTGTGTAATAGAAAACATCAAAATTATTAGATTTATTTGAAAAAATATATATTTTAAAAAATATTGTGGTGTCAAAAAGTTCATGTTAAAAAGCCCTCATCCCAAGAAATATCACCAATTACCCAAGAATCATCACTCAATGAACAAAACCATCATACCATTACCATGAAATTGGTGATGGGAAGTTTATATGTTTAAAAATAACTTTTTATGAATCACTCCTTATAGTTTTTATGTTTTAGTCTTGCGGTGACACACCTCGTCACACTGTGACTAAACTTCGTCCACCAATACCAACTCTGGTGACCCACACACCAAGACTTCCACACCTCCCATACATTGTGACATGCCAATTTTTATATCTAACACTCTATTACCATAATTTTTTTAAACATGTATGATTTGGATATTCGATGTCCAAGAACATGGGAAAGTCAATTCAAAAGGTCATCCCTCTAGAAAACACTAGAAACCCTGACCATCAATGATGTATCACAGATCATCACCTTTACAAATAACCTCTTATATAGTCATGTATCTACCATTTTTTCCCAATTTTATGTGCTATTAATTTATTCCCCTTGTTTAAATATCCTCTTCAACATCACCAATCCTCTTCAAAACTCCTCCTATCAACCTATCACCTGAATCATGCAATATAATGGTCCAGAGAGGTCTGGGTCATTAAAAAGGATCACTTGAGAAAACAAAAATCCGAAAAATATAATTTAGGGAATATATTTTCGAAAATACATCCAAAAAATTATAATTATATTACTGTTACTTGAGAGAAAATACTGAGGAGAAAGGAGGTTGTGTGATGTAATTTCAAGGAACTAGGGTTAATCAAAGGGATTTGCGTGAACATAGTTTCATGAACCTGGTAGATTGAATGAATTTTCTTGAGAACTACTTGAATAAACCATACTTATATAAGTATTTGTGTTAAATATAATTTCAAGAGTTCAATTCAGCGGATTAGGTTGTTTAATGTGATTGAATGAATCCTTACCTGATCAAATTCACTTATGCTACGGTACTTGGGTGAAAGGTAGTATTTGAATAAATTATTACTGGTGGATGTTCTTGAGAATATAAACTACATTGGATAATTATAAATGCTATCCATAATGTGTAACAATCACATAATTTTTATGATATGTAAGTGATTTAAATGCTGATTAAATGATTAGAAATCCATCTGAAGAAGTGATCACAATTAGTGTTACATAAAGTGATCTAAGGTAGGTATTGATATTATCCTAGAATGAATTTGTAAAGGTAGTGATAGTTTCATGGAATGATTTTGGCCAAATAATTTTTTCAATAAGACATGTGAAGATTAATGTATTTTTGTAAACTAAAACACTACCATATGTATTCTCATTTGGCTAGATTTAGTGGTTAACCATGTAATATCATCATGCATTATTTTACTTTTTGGATTCATTTTTTTGGTGGATATGAAACTAACTGCTAAGGTTTTAATTAGTTCTTACCAACATGGTAAGAATATCCAACCCAATTAAAAGAAAATGTTCACACCTTGATTCACATATCCCTTATTTGGGTATATTAGGTTACAATAAGCTTGAATTTCCTATCCTTTTCCGTTCATCAAGGTTGAAAAAAATTTACTCATCCTTATAAGAATCCTCCAACATCAACCAAATTTAATAGTCATTAACTCTTACTTACATAAATATATTTAAATCAAATAATAATTTAGCTCTATTTACTCATTTGGGTTCTTCACTTTCCCCAGATGATACTCTCAGAAATGTAATTTGAAAAGAGCATCTAGGTTATTCACATTTTCATAGGTTTAGAGATTTCCCTATAAGTGTATTTAGTTCCATCTATCAATGGTTTTGATGGTATCAACTTCATCATATACAATAATTGTGCAAAAAATAAAAAATGGGTTGATTAATACAAAAATATTGACTCAAACCAAATTAAAATAATGGACAAACACACATGAGTAGGACTAAAAAAAGAATAAATGTATAAATTAATTGATTTTTTAATGGTATGAAGGTTAATATTCCTTCAATTGATTCCATCATAACCATAAATTCTAGATAGGTATTTATTAATTAGGTTTTTTAATTTTATTTATAAATTTTACTAATTATTACACTATTGGACCATTTATATCGTTTTATGATTTTCAACTAAAAACTTATCTTTTAAATAAATTTTTTATGATTTTATTTTCTAAAAAATTAAAACATTATAATTTTAAATCTTATCTTGGATTTGATTAATCAAATTTATGGAGGAAATATTTTATATCATCCTTCAATAAATCATAAATTATTATTAGGAGAAAGAAATGTGAATATTAATGGGAAAGAAACACATCTTCATACTTTCTTTGTTGAATCATTGGGTTCAATACTCAATTGCATTACTATTACATTACCTGATATATGTTTTGTGAGTAATTTTTTTTATTTGAATGTTTTATCCTATTCTTAATGGATCTTTTTAGATTATTCATTAGAATATTGGGTGAACTATTCACTTGTAATAAATTCTTTTGTATAAGTATTTATATATTTCTTAAGATATAACTATTTTTTGGGTACAAAATTACGAATCTAGATGTTATTAGTTTGTTAAAAAAAATGTATAGTTAATTTTCATAAAACAATGTTTTTTAGATTATATTTACCTTCATTGGTAGAACCTTGTTCATCATATTATTCGAATTTACATTATTTTTTAATAGTTTTTTCGACTTAATTTTGTTAATTTATACTTTATCAGTTTATGATAAGTGTCCTAAAATAAGAAATTAGTAAAAATAAATATTTTAAATATAATTTTTATTTTTTTGGTGTAATATCATGTTAGTTAAGGATTATTCTCCATTAGATAGTTTGTTTTAATGATTCCATGCATGAAAAAAACACCTCGAATCCCAAGTCTATTTTAGTGCAGACATTTTTGTCATTTTTATTCAATGTTATTATTCATTAATTTAGTTATAACATAATATCAAAGGTCTTACACTATGATTTTTGGAATTTATCTAGTTTTAGTAGCATAAAACTAACCAAATACGGTGATATAAAATGATTATATTGCATGAAATAATTCATGTAATATCAAAACATATAATAATTATTATTATTTGAATAAACTAAGTCCCTCATTTTGTTCTCCATTTTCACTATTTGTCTCTTTCAATCCTACCAAAAAATGGAAACCTCAAATTTCCATAATTTTCTCCATTTACACAATCAAATAGAGCCTCAAACCAAATATCAATATCATGTGTGGAGGAAAAAATATGAAAATGTTCCCTTTTATGGAGATGATTACATTATTGAGCTCTTATTTAACTAGCTATGTGTTTAATACAAAAAAATTGTAATAATTTTTAATGAACTCAAGTGAAATTAATTATCTATTTTATATGTTTTGAGAAATTTTAAATGAAAAGTAACTCAAAATAACTGTCTTTGTCAATCTATGATTTCGCGATATGCTCTAGTTTCAATCTATAACGGTTGATTTCAGTGATATTATGATACATTATTAAATAACTAAAGTTCATGGCATTAATGAGTGACCTTTCTTTTATGCTTTCATCATATGTGTATAAATATTTTATTATGAATAAACATCTTATATCATAGGAAATTGTGGGAATAATCTTCTATTTAAAGTGTTATTTTTTTTTTAAAAAAAAATTCTTATTTAAGTAAATGATTGATGTATATAATGTTTCAAATAAATTTTTTTTATGTTTTTTATTCAATTTTTTAGTTCTAGGGTTTTTTCTGAAACTTTTTTTTGAGAAGACCACCTGCATGTTAACGTGCACAGGCGTACTTTGTTTCCTCACATTTTAGGTTTCCAAAGGAACGCTTTATTAATTAGTTTCATCAGAGATGTATAATACTTGATCAAAATGGAATAATGGGATAATAGTTCCTCCTTCTATGGATTCATACTCATGCATTTTCTCATAGTTTGAGTATCCCTTATAGATTTGAGTATGTTCATGAATCTCATTACTGATTCCATCGCTTTGTGGAGGCCGATTAATTTCGTTGATTCTTACAGCACATTCCAAGGTGTCTCGATAGTGTAGCAACCTTCGTTCATGAGAGTAGTCATGTTGGGCATCGTAGGCATGTTTGGATGTTGGGAACATAGGTCACCTATATACTTCCTCATAGGAGGGAATCTCAGGGATGCATCTTGAGGTGCATAAGCAAAGGAATCCCATATCGATCAAGAGGTATCTGATTCCAAAGGAATATCTTCAAGGCATTCACCTTAGGAATATGATGTTAGGAATAGGTTATAATTTTGTGATGGGTTGTCAGTCTAACGTCTAGCACAGATGGAGTTAAGACTGATAATCACTCCCCATAGACGTAGATCAAGTAGTTTCATCCCTTAGTGGTAAGATTTCACACCAATAGGTTTACTAAGGGATAATACAAAATGCATCAGGAAGGAATATCTGAAAGGTGTGTCCCATAAGTGGAATATTTCACACCATAATGGTTGATCTAAATAACCTTGGAGGGTTGATCATGAAGGTGAACCCCTTATAGGGGGACACTAAGGTTTACCATTGGTTGGGACTGAACCTCAAAGAAGCATCCTGCATACCCTTTTTAGGAGGTAGGTATCAAAACCCATGTAGTACCGTAAATGTAATTGGGGCTTACGCCTAAGTAGGATGCGCATATATGGGGAATATGGTTAGGTACTTTTCATAAGAGATGCTTGAGAGAAGGTGAATAATAGGGATTAATCAAGGATAGATTACCACGAGGAGAATATGGATGAGTGTCATGGTCACTACTATCCTCTAATCCCATGTGAGGCATTCTTGGTGTGGGAAATAAGTGGAATAAGTGGACCTAACCCTCGTGTCCTGAAAGATGCATCGAGGAAATATGGTGTGGGGTTTTTTCATGGAAGCTTCCCATGTGAGTCAATCTTGGAGTCTATAATGCAAGTCTAGGACTTGGGTATAACTTTGGAGTGTTTCATGCAAGGTCGAGGTTGCGTCCAGGAGGATCCATTTTTCCCACTTGACTTAGGATGAAAGAGGTTGAGTGAGGGTTACACAACTATAGTCCAACTCAACGGAGGACCCACATGGGTCCTATCATGCTAGATCTCTACCTTTAGGGTTTCATTATTAGATGATGTTTTGGAATTTTATCCCAATATATTTCAATGAGATGGTTGAACTTGTAGTGGATCACCCTAAATAGGGGGGGATTCAATATATAGATGAATCCTTCAGTGATGACGTGAAAGACTCTAGACATGGAAAAGGAATTCTGCATAGCTATGCTACTTCGATGAAGTGGACGAGTGTGCAAGGATTGGTTTGACATTGCATTGGAAATTCAAGAGTTTTCTGCATAAATTTTGGACTTCCTCGTAATGAAAAAATCCTATGTGCACTTTCCTTTGCCTGGGTCGAGTGGCCTTCATTGAAGGGGACATATGACATCACATTGGGTGAACAAGAGTCTTGTGTATATATTCAGGACTTTTGTGTAATGAAAACATCATTTATGAACCCACCTTATCTATTTTGAGTGTCCTGCATAGAAGGGTATGTTTGACATAACATTAGGTGTGCAAGAGGCTTCCGTGATGATTTATATCTTGTGAAAAAACCTCGAGACTTTCATGTTCCTACCATGGTTTTCCCAGAATGTCTCATTGAGTCATATGGTGGCTTCAGTTTAACCAGATATGGTCATTTGTGGATTCAGGAATAATTAAGTGAAAAAATTCCCCCCTCAGAGTCTAATATGAGAAGAAACCATAAGGTTAGGTTCCAAGGGAAACACTGAATAGAGAGGTTGATTCTAATAGACATGTGAAACACTCATCTGAAGGTGTGAAAAAACCCATACATGTGCACGAAAGACTCGGTCCATTCCTATAAATAAACATAGGTGGACCTAAATAGGATACCATAACGTTCAACATGATAGGATATCTAGTATCATTCACATAATTTTAGATTATTTTATGAAAACAATTGTCTTTTTACCACTTATTTCATGTAGATTATGCTTCTTACATGATTCAAACATTATGAGAAATTAGAATTCTGTGTAACTACTTCCTGATCTTGTGCCAAACATCATATCTAGCATGCCATACAAAAAAAAATGTGATTCTTCTTTAATGCTCTTAGATCCACTCAAAATGGTCACCAAACATGATGCTTCTTAGATAAAAGCTAATGTTACAGATCATAATGTTGAAATGAAAAGGAAATCTTAGTTTCTTCAGGCCGGAAGGGTTTTGTTAGACAAAAATATTATTCTAGGGATTCTCACATAGTCATAGAAAAATTATCCATTATGTGACTATCTTCCACTGTTGAACTTTGGACTTCTGGATAAAGTGATCATTCTAGCTTGTCCAGTTGACTCACCGTGAACACGGTTTACACATGAAGATGGTCTCCAGTGTTGGAACATAACTAACTATGGTCTTACTATCAGAGATCATAGGGAAATGGCCATCTAATAGATGAATGAGAGTACTGATATAGTCATAGGGGATGATCCAGAGGTAGAGGAATTCCCTTCCCATTATGATACCACTTTCCAAATAATCATGAGAGACAATAGCTAGTGTTGGTGAAAATACTATCATTTGAGATTAGGTGGAAATTTCACCAATAAATGAGTATAGGAGTAATGGGTGTCCTAAAAATGTCAGTAGTATATAGTAGAGCTGCACATTATTAGGCTATACGAAGCACTGTGGACATCTCAGTTCCAGTTTGAACGTTAGTAGGATCTGGTGCCAGAGCTCCTCAACCATTTCTCCTTAGACATTAACACATTTCATATGTACCATGGGAAATCTGACAAAATTATATGGAATATCCATTTCATTGGTGACATTACACTGGGGGGGTTCCAGTATGATGAATTCCTACCACCCCAAAAAAACTAGGGAGACATTGAGAAGACTCATATGTTGGTACAACATATCCTGAAATTAGTGGAGGGGAAGATAAAAATAAAATATAAATCCCAAATGTATATCCTATTTATGGTTGAAATTATTTCTCAAGAAGGATCCAAATGTGAGGATGATAGGATAAAGTAAATAGTGTCTTGTTACTTCGCAGTGGGGGAAGGCAGGATTATACTGGTTTACCATGGATAAAAGACACTACATGAAGTGCAGGGAAATTTTTTTACAGGATAGGACTCATTGGTTCACTATACTACTTTCCTCAAAACCTTTTGAGTGGGTGGTTACTACCAGTAAGGGAAATGAGGATGGGGATCCACCAAGGGAACTGGTGATGGTGGCAATTCTTGTAGCTGGAAACATGGTCAACCTGGGAGTACCCATTTTGGAAAGACAATACAGTATATTGGGACATGTTGTAAGGGAAAATACTCCAAGAAGTATCTTAGGGGAATTCTAGTTCCTTTATGGCTAGATTTTAGTGATTATTAGGGGATACAAGTTTCCAAATTTCATCAGGACTATAAACATCAGTCTATGACCATCACTATTGAACACAGATGGGGTCCGACAGATGATTCTTAATGAGGAAGAGGTCATAATTTAGATCAGAAACCATGTGTACTTCAACTTCCACCCCTTTTATATGATGTTTGGTATGATGGTGGAAAACCTACAAGGATCATGGGATAATAAGGAGTACTTGCAGAGCATCAGGGGTTGAGTGTTGGTGTCTCATATTGATGGAATGGTCTGTCATACATGCCATCCTTCTTCAACATGATGTTTGGATTCCTTCTAAAAGTAGAGAAAATAGTCTACATAGGGGTTTATGAAGAGTTTCACCCCTATATCCTTTTCCAACTATGGTTTGTGTTGATGATATAGGGCTCTAGTGAAACCATCATGCTTCCACCAACCAACATTGACATGTTCCTATTGAAAAAATATGCCAACAACTAGGTGGCAGCATATCTAGATGTGATCTTGAAAAAAATTATTCAAATGATTGATTTGGTGATCAAGGATCCAGAGTGGTGGGGAATCAGGATGGATGATACCCGAGGGATGATCCATATTTTCAAGGTGACTCAAGATGGGACTATGAAAATTGGGACCTCCCAAGGTGTGGTTATACCTACACCTCCAGTAATAGAGTTGTCTTGGAAGTGGCCCCAAGGAATAAAAAAATAGGCACCTAGAGAGAAGTTGAGGTATCTTCTATAACCATTTTCTGAAGATGCTTTACCATCCCTTTTGTTTGCGCGGAGGACGATACGATAATAAATGTCACCCAAAGACCAGTGGTAGAAGTTTAATTAGGATTTGGATTGAACTACTGAATAGAAGGTGTAGTCAAGTTGTAGACTGGGTGAAATTATAACTGTTACATGCATACCTGACATCCATGGATGTTAATGCATGTCAAAGGGGATAGTAAGAAGCACCCCCACCCGGGTAAAGGTGATGCTTGGTCAAGATCCAGATTTGGAGGAAACACCACCAAAGGAAGTGTTGGATTTGGTGGTCTAGAACCAACTACTTTGTACTTTATTCATTAAATAAAAGCCTTATCACATCTTGATTGTTCTTCTACATGACATGTCATGTGATAATGTCCTAAGGACAGCTGTTTCATTAAAGGGTCGTAGCGGATCCCTGCTATGATGAGAACCCGAAAGTGCCATAACACTGTTCTTGAATGTATGTTCTATGGCCGGATGATATTATTTGAGGGACACAAATAATACAGGTCATTAGGGGTGAGGACTCATAAAACTTTGAGGAACCTTATCATGGTGTGCGCCCTTGGTAATATCGAGGAGGATATTATGAGAACGAGACCCGCCAGTAGGAAATCAACATTTCATAGTGTCATTGGATGTTCCTATCTACGGACGTGTGTATTGATCCTTAGACTTTAAGATTATTATTAATGGGTATTACAACTCGCGCACTTAGATGTATTGACGAAAACTGTGACGACACACTGTTCGCAGCGAGGTAGGATACGTTGGGTGCGTCACGAGTAATACCACATTAATAGATAATGCGAGAAAGGATTTGTCCCTTCCGTTCCATAACAGAAGTAGATATCTCAGGCCCTTTGATGGAATTTATATAGCCTAAATAAATCCATGGCCATGGTAAGGTATGGGCAAGTTCAATTCCGGGAAGTCAAAGAAAGAATAATCAAGCACATGGGTTGATGGCACTAGCATGCAACCCGCTTGATTGGAGATATTGAGACAAAGGGATTATATTACACGGTAAGCTTTCGTAGGAGGTGACACGTCATTGCGGCATTAACTTCTTTCTCTATGGGTGCCTTGGCGTGTTGCTAGACGCTAACCTTGGACTTTAGGCAGGCTCAGCCTAATGCCACTAAGAAAGAGGCCTAGAGGGTCACACACTAAGTGTGTCCATGTATCTCAGTTAAATATTAATTTAACAAGTTAAATAAATATTATTCCCGACTGTGGTTTAATAATTATATAAGGATGTCTGATCGCATTTATTTTGACACTAGTTATTCGAGAGAATATACTGTGGATAAAATAATATATTTATTAGCGAGTAATGCAGTTACATTTATTTAAGAAATAAATAGTCATTACTCAAGGTCTAATAAATGTGGTGGAGAAAAATGGAAAATAAAAGTACATGCCGTGTATATTAAATATACACGCTGTGTTGTTTTATGGAAAACAAGTACACGCCGTGTATTAATTATTACACGCCGTGTAGTTTTTCCAATTGGGATTTTTAGGATTTAATATTGTTTTATTAAATGATATTTATTATAATCAGCGTGGGTTCATGTCAAGGAATTAATAATTCGACATGGGGGTTTTCAATAAGAGTTAATGAAATAAATAAAATGCATAACGCATTTATTTATTGTCATAACTCTATTAACCTCAAACCTTCTTATAAATATCCTCGCAATCCCAACATTTTTTTAGAGCCATTTTTGTGCACAACGGATTTGGAAATACTCTCAAGCCAAGAGAGAATTCCCTTTCCACGAAGAACGCCCTCAAGTTACGAGAGCAAGATCCTCCACCGGATCAAGGCGGTCAAAGGCGGACATCGCAAGAGAAGGTTCTTCCGCGCTAGCACCCGGAGATCTCTTCGGTGATGTCCGGAGATACATGACACACGTGTGGATCACCACTAGAGGAATCCTACACTTGGATTCTACGATGCAACGACAGATCACCTAATCGTGACCGGACACATCAACGAAGAAATAATTCCAACAAGGTAATTCTTATGCATTAATTAAATTAATTATAATCAACATATGATGATCCTACTCAAGGGTTCCAGGACTCTTCTTTTCTTTTCGTTCTTCATTCTATTCCGAAGATTCGGTGTTTTATATCGTGACGGATCTCAGATTGAACGTTGTTTAACGTTAAAATTAAAGTTGGGCAAACCCACCAACGCGCTTCCGCTGTGCCCGGAACCTACAAGTGGTATCAGAGGGGTCATATCGTTGGTTATAATTATTTAGTTTTTTGTTGGTGATTTACGCATTTAATAATTTAGTTATTTCAATTCATGTTTAATCGTTCTGGAAATCTGAATATCGAGATCTGTTCCTCCTCTCTCGTTTCTCGTTCACCTCACATAAACAGATTTTTTATTTTAATTTTGATTAAAATAAAATAGAGGAACTCATCCGGAGGAGCCAAATGATTCTGGCCGTATAACACCAGAATGCACGGCGTATATTCGGAAGTACACACCGTGTAGTCTAGGTTCAATGCATTGACTGATCCGCCAAATCAGGCCGTGTATTGGATTCTTTCTAAGAATTTAAGACACTATGTGTTGACCAGAAACAGGTGGCACACGGTTTCCGGAATACATGCTGTGTGGTCCAATGAACACGGCGTGTAGTCCCTTCGGGTTAGGGTTGGGTCGTGTACTCCGTACATAGCCTGCCCGGCTGGAAACCATGTAACACTGAAACTACACGACGTGTGTCCCATTGTACACGCTGTGTACTCTGAAAATTTCCGAAGTAAATTAACACGCCCTATCCCCCGGGCGTGTACTTCGGATGGACGGTGAAGAAAAAGTACACGCCGTGTAGTCGGAACAACACGCCGTGTACTCACCCAAATTACGCAGATTTATTAAAATTTATTATTATATTATACAAACCCTTGAGACGTGTACCATGGTGCAGGAGTAAAGCTGAGGCACAACACGTGATAGGTGTTTTATATATGTGTGTTTAATTTAACATCTGCGTAATAAATGGGAATTCCTCGGGTTTCCTCCAAGGTACAAGTTGTGTACAAGGATAATTTTAAATGAATTTATTTATTTAAAATTATGATGGATGAGAATCTAAAGGAAATTCAAAAAAGGGATTTAAGATAAAAGGATTGATTAATTAAAGATAATTAATTGATTCGAGCGTGATTTATCTTAAACAAGAACGATTAAATAATTGAATGCAAGTTTTATTTCTGCGTAAATATCATTGCATGTATGGATGATCATGAGCTAGACCGAGACGTTTGTATGTGAATGGTTTCTTTTAATTTATTTATTTAAATTAAATTTGTTGGCCTGCGAGCCATCTCCTCATTAATATGTAGGGCCTGCGCGCCCAAGGATTCTTTTATTTAAAAACCCCTTTTTTCCCCTCACCTGTGTGTGAGATAAATGCATATGTAATTGATGGAGCTCCCAAGCTAGTGGAGGCATCTCAAGTCAGGAGCCAAGATGAAACCAATCCAAGGAGATACAAAGGTGGACAGGTGGAAAGCTGTAAACACGAACCTGAAAGGTTCAAGGTGTTTCTCCCCTAGGTCTTGGGTTAGTTTATCAACCGCTAGATAAATGAACCAATAGAAAAGCTCATGATCATACCATTTATTTTATTTCTGTTAGTTGCATGGTTTATTTATTGTGGGTGTGTTGTCACGTTCACACAATTAATGAATTAAACGAGCATGCAAGATGGAACTAAAATAAAATTGGCTTATACGTAAATATTATCTTAGACATGGTTAATCACTTAAGTATATCCCACTTAACATTAACAAGCATGTAATCAAAAATAATAAAATGGAAATTTCCGTATAAGGATAAAATCCCTCAAAATAAATATTAAGTCGGCATAACCTTCCATAATCTTGGTTAGAATCGAACCATAGTTCAAAGTGCTTGACCAACCCTAGTTGGGGTGCTTTAAATTATCGGGGAATTCTAATTCAAGGTTTTGGGTTGACTTGACTTGGATCGCATCAAGGGTTGACTGCCACAGCAGGACTTGGTGTGACCAAGAGGCAAAGATTGAGGAAATCCATAAAGGATTTCAGGATTAGGGAGTCCACTCAGCGGATCAAGGAACTGCGAGTTAATGCAGTTGGCATTTGGAATGCCTACCTAAAACCCTTCAATTTGCTTGAACAAACCTAGTTGGGGTAATGAAAAGGGCAATATGGATCCTTGCCACTAGAATATTCATGCAATAGAATATTACGAAGTCAATGGTGAGGGCTATTGGATTTCGATAAAATAGAGGGAGACTAATAAGTATTAATTTATTTATTTGTATCAATTTTTATAATAAAGTACTAAACCTTTGCTCATATTAAATTGTAGAGACGGCAAGAAAATGACTTCAAACATATCATTGCGCACCATACTCGAAAAAGAAAACCTTCTCACCGGCACCAATTTCCAAGAGTGGAAGAGGCGTTTACGTGTCGTCCTTCACCACGAAAGGAAATTATATGTGCTGGAAGAGCCTATTCCAGTTGCGCCTGGGAAAGAGGCTAGTGATGAAGAATTATCTCTCTACATGAAACACATGGATGATGCCACAGATGTCCAGTGTTTCATGCTATCGGCCATGTCTAATGAGCTCTTGAAGCAACATGAAAACATGGATGCGTATAGCATGATGTCTCATCTTAAATATCTCTACCAAGAGAAGGCGAGATAGGAGAGGTATGAGATCTCCAATGCTTTGTTTACCACGAAGCTTGGAGAGTCTGCGCCAGCTGGGCCTCATGTGGTCAAGCTTATTGGCTACATTGAACGCTTGGACATCTTAGGGATTAAATTCCCAGATGAGTTGCGTACAGATCTCATCCTATCATCATTGCCCAAGAACTTCTCTAGCTTCATTGTCAACTATAACATGAGCGGCAATGAGAAGAGTCTATCGGAGCTTCTGACCTTGATTCACCAGGTAGATAAGGACATGGGGCGTGACAAACCCGCGGTCCTTATGGTGAACAAGAAAAGGAAGGAAAAGGCAAAGGGGCCAAAGACATATAAACGGTCTGAAGCCCCCGAGAACCGTCCCTACAAGAAGGGGAAGATCCAGAGGCAGGGCAAGGAACGGGAAGCAGTGTGTTTTGCATGTGGCAAGTAGGGCCACTGGAAGAGGAACTGCACCCAGAAGCGTGGGGACGCTAAGGGTGCATTCGTTATCGAGTGCAATCTTTCTATTTCTACACATTGGTTATTAGATACAGCTTGTGGGGCTCACATCTGTATTCAAATGCATGAACCAAGTAGATTTAGATAGATCGCCAGAGGAGAGGTGGATCTTCGAGCTGCCAATGGCGCAATGTTGGTTGCGTTGGCTTTTGGCGACTATCACCTCTCATTTCCAACTAGCATGATTTTGGTTTTACAAAACTGTTATTTTGTGCCTAGTGTTACCAAGAACATAATTTCTGTATCTTGTTTGGATATGGATGGATTTATTTTCATGTTTGGAAATAAGGGTTGTCTCTTTTATAAGAAAAACTTATGTTATGGTATGACACATTTGAATAATGGTTTGTATGTATTAAATTTCGAAAACCAAGTGTTGGCAATCGATAACGAAACAAACTCACATGACTCATACATCACCCAGTTATGGCATCACCGCCTTGGTCATGTGAATGAGAAGCGCTTGACAAAGCTCTACCAAGATGGTTATTTAGACTCTACTGAGCTAAAACCACTTGATTGATGTCACGCTTGTTTATAAGGAAAAATGTCCAAGCCGCCTTTTGGTGGACAAGGTGAAAGGGCCACAGAGCTTCTAGGATTGGTACATACAGATGTGTGTGGACCATTTCCAGTAGAAGATAGAGGTGGATATTCCTACTTTATTACTTTTACTGATGATTTGATTAGATATGGTTATGTCTACTTAATGATGTATAAGTCAGAGTCCTTAGAGAAATTTAAGGAATTCAAGAATGAAGTATAAAATCAACTTGGTAAGAAGATAAAGAAGCTTCAATCAGATTGAGGTGGAGAATATCTGAACCAAGAGTTCATCGATCTTCTACGAGAGTCTGGGATTCTATCTCAGCTCACTCCTCTATATACACCACAGTGGAATGGTGTTAGTGAAAGGAGGAACCGCACCTTGTTGGACATGGTGAGGTCGATGTTGAGTCATGCAGATCTTCCATTATCCTTTTGGAGATATGCATTACAAACTACAGTAAACACATTAAACCGAGTACCAACTAAGGCGGAAAATGGAATTCCATCCGAGTTATGGAATGGAAGGAAACCCACTTTGTCGCACACACGTTTATGGGGATGCGAGGCATTTGTTAAGGCCTTCTCAGGCAACAAACTAGCACCCCGGGGCACGAAGTGTATCTTTATAGGATATCCCAATGAAACAAAAGGATATTACCTATATAACCCCCAAGACAAGAAAGTGACTGTCGCCAGACAAGCCGTCTTTCTTGAGAGGGAGCACATCCTCAAGAAGGATAGTGGGAGCAAGATTTACTTCGACGAAGTTGATGCTCAAGATACACAGGAGTTGGTACAGGAACAAGTTCCACAGGTCCCCGTGGAAGAGGTTCCAGAAACACAAGTACTGCGTAGGAGCTCAAGAGAGGTAAGGGAACCAGAGAGATTTGGTTTCCTAGTCACCGAGGATGGTGAATCATTATTGTTGGACAATGATGAACCTCTCTCCTACAAGGAAGCAGTAGAAAGCTCAGAAGCTGCAAGATGGCTAGAAGCTATGAATTCTGAGATGGATTCCATGTATCAGAACCAAGTTTGGGTTCTGGTCGATGATCCAGTTGATGTAAATCCTGTTGGATGCAAATGGGTATTCAAAAGAAATATGGACATGGAAGGTCGAGTTAGCACCTATAAAGCAAGGCTAGTGGCTAAAGGATTCAGACATCGTCAAGGAATTGAATATGATGAAACCTTCTCGCCAGTTTCCATGTTTAAATCCATAAGAATCATACTTGCCATATCAGCTTACCATGACTATGAGATTTGGCAGATGGATGTCAAAACATCATTTCTTAACGGGAACCTTTAAAAAGATGTCTATATGACACAACCAGAAGGGTTTGTGACACCAGGTGAAGCCAAACAGGTTTGCAAGTTGCAGAAATCCATTTATGGATTAAAGCAAGCATCCAGGTCATGGAACATTCGATTTGAAGAAGCCATAAAGGAATTTGGCTTCATTAAGAACGAATGTGAGCCATGTGTTTATAAGCGGTTTAATGGGAATGCGGTCGTCATCCTAGTGGTATATGTTGATGACATATTTCTTATTGGAAACGATGTACCAGCCTTACAGTCAGTTAAGGACTAGTTGAACAAGTGTTTCTCCATGAAGGACTTAGGAGAAGCATCCTACATTCTAGGGATCAAGATAATTCGTGATAGATCCAAGAGGCTGCATGGACTAAGTCAGGGTACATACATTGACCAGATACAAAAGAGATTTAGTATGGAAAAATCCAAGAGGATATTGGTTCCAGTGTCACATGGATTACATCTTTCTAAGAAAATGTGTCCCTAGACACAACAGGAGAAAGATAGGATGAGCAAGATCCCATACGCTTCAGCTATAGGATCCATCATGTCTGCCATGTTATGTACCAGGCTTGATGTTGCCTATGCACTGAGCATGGTAGTCAGATATCAAGAAGATCCAGGAGAACAACATTGGACTGCTGTTAAGACTATCCTTAAGTATCTGAGAAGAACTAAGGATATGTTCCTGGTGTATGGAGGAGATGAGGAGCTTGTCATCAGAGGGTATGTTGATGCTGGTTTTAAAACAGATCAGAATGATCTGAAGTCACAATCTGGATATGTTTTCTGTCTCAATGGAGGAGCTGTGAGCTGGAAGAGTTCAAAGCAGCCAGTTGTCGCTGATTCTACAGCGGAGTCCGAGTATATAGAGGCTTCTGATGTAGCCAAAGAAGCCGTTTGGATTCAGATGTTTTCCAGGAGCTTGATGTGGTGCCTAGCAGTAAAGATCCCATTACATTGTATTGTGATAATACTGCAGCGGTGGCTCTTGCAAAAGAACCAAGGTCATATCAACGGACAAAGCACATACTCTGGAAGTATCACCTCATGAGGGATTTCTATCAAAGGGGTGAAGTTGCAGTGAGCAGAGTGTCCACAGAAGAGAACGTGGCAGACCCCATGACTAAAGGCCTATCTCAGCAGAAGCATGAATATCATGTGAGAGCTAGCGGGTTAAAGGTTGTTAGCAGTTGGCTCTAGTCCAAGTGGGAGTCTGTTGGAGTTGGTGGTCTTGAACCAACTACTTTGTACTTTATTCATTAAATAAAAGCCTTATCACATCTTGATTGTTCTTCTACATGACATGTCATGTGATAATGTCCTAAGGACAGCTGTTGCATTAAAGGGTCGTAGCGGATCTCTGCTATGATGAGAACTCGAAAGTTCCATAACACTGTTCTTGAATGTATGTTCTTTAGCCAGATGATATTATTTGAGGGACACAAATAATACAGGTCATTAGGGGTGAGGACTCATAAAACTTTGAGGCACCTTATCATGGTGTGCGCCCTTGGTAATATCGAGGAGGATATTATGATAACGAGACCCGCCAGTAGGAAATCCACATTTCATAGTGACATTGGATGTTCCTATCTACGGACGTGTGTATTGATCCTTAGACTTTAAGATTATTATTAATGGGTATTACAACTCGTGCACTTAGATTTATTGACGAAAACTGTGACGACACACTGTTCTCAGCGAGGTAGGATACGTTGGGTGCGTCACGAGTAATACCGCATTAATAGATAATGCGAGAAAGGATTTGTCCCTTCCGTTCCATAACAGAAGTAGATATCTCAGGCCCTTTGATGGAATTGATATAGCCTAAATAAATCCATGGCCATGGTAAGGTATGGGCAAGTTCAATTTCGGGAAGTCAAAGACAGAATAATCAAGCACATGGGTTGATGGCACTAGCATGCAACCCGCATGATTGGAGATATCGAGACAAAGGGATTATATTACACGGTAAGCGTTCGTAGGAGGTGACACGTCATTGCGGCATTAACTTCTTTCTCTATGGGTGCCTTGGTGTGTTGCTAGACGCTAACCTTGGACTTTAGGCAGGCTCGGCCTAATTCCACTGAGAAAGAGGCCTAGAGGGTCACACACTATGTGTGTCCATGTATCTCAGTTAAATATTAATTTAACAAGTTAAATAAATATTATTCCCGACTGTGGTTTAATAATTATTTAAGGATGTCTGGTCGCATTTATTTTGACACTAGTTATTCGAGAGAATATACTGTGGATAAAATAATATATTTATTAGTGAGTAATGCAGTTACATTTATTTAAGAAATAAATATTCATTACTCAAGGTCTAATAAATGTGGTGGAGAAAAATGGAAAATAAAAGTACATGCCGTGTATATTAAATATACACGCTGTGTAGGTTTATGGAAAACAAGTACACGCTGTGTATTAATTATTACACGCCGTGTAGTTTTTCCAATTTGGATTTTGAGGATTTAATATTGTTTTATTAAATGATATTTATTATAATCAGCGTGGGTGCATGTCAAGGAATTAATAATTCAACATGGGGGTTTTCAATAAGAGTTAATGAAATAAATAAAACGCATAACGCGTTTATTTATTGTCATAACTCTATTAACCTCAAACCTGATTATAAATATCCTCGCAACCCCAACATTTTTTTAGAGCCATTGTTGTTCACAACGGATTTGGAAATACTCTCAAGCCAAGAGAGAATTCCCTTTCCACCAAGAACGCCCTCAAGTTATGAGAGAAAGATCCTCCACCAGATCAAGGCGGTCGAAGGTGGACATTGCAAGCGAAGGTTCTTCCGCGCTAGCACCCGGAGATCTCTTCGGTGATGTCCGGAGATATGTGACACACGTGTGGATCACCTCTAGAGGAATCATACACTTGGATTCTACGATGCAACGACGGATCACTGAATCGTGACCGGACACATCAACGAAGAAAGAATTACAACAAGGTAATTCTTATGCATTAATTAAATTAATTATAATCAACATATGATGATCCTCCTCAAGGGTTCCAGGACTCTTCTTTTATTTTCGTTCTTCATTCTATTCTGAAGATTCGGCGTTTTATATCGTGACGGATCTCGGATTGAACGTTGTTTAACGTTGAAATTAAAGTTGGGCCAACCCACCAATGCGCTTCCGCTGCGCCCGGAACCTACAGGAAGAAACCAACAAAATATAAGAATAATGGGGATATGATGATGGGGAATCCTGATTTATGGATACTCATAATGGGAGTCCTTGGGAAATACATGTTATCACAAACTCCAAAATAAGATTTGGCCAAGTATCTCACGGGATGTTTAAATTACTCACATCAATCTTATATATTCCATTTAATATCAAGATTCAAAAATGAAGCTTGTTTTTAATAGTACCTCCTTGAAATTACGTAATGACCCCCACTGTAGGTAGTGAAGGTATTCAAACTAATGTGAAATAACAAGTCTTGGGTCTTATACCCAAGGTTGAAGTGAATAGTTATGGGCTAGCCAGGGAGGTTGGGGCGATAATCCCAGAACCCCAGGTTCTTCCCATCACCTATGGGGGGTCACACCCGAGAATCCCCACGAAATCACCTACCACTGGAGAGGTGGAACACCCAAGGAGAATTATCATCAAAATTTCTACTTCTAAAGGTATGGGAAGATATTGAATCGCATGACCATAATTGTAATTTCACAATTCTTTGGCATCAACATGTTTTTCTATTCCATGTTGCTTCTTACCCTCAATACTCAAGGAGAATTGGTACCAATAATTTTAATAACAAGTGTTGAAGGGTGTTATATGGTGTAATTCTCGTATATGACATAGGAGCTAGACCTAGTGGTGATCAGATCCTATAAGTATGTCATATCCCAATGTAATAACCATTATTTCTTAACCAAATTGACTTATGCTCTTTCTTTCCATTCAGTAATAAGAAGAATGAAAGATTGAAGAGTAGATGAGGATAAATAAGTAGGGGAATTTATTTCGATGGCCATGCCTATTCACGAGGAAATGATTTTCTAGGATGATCCAACATTAGTTCTAGATGAGCGGGAGGAAATAAATGCATGTGATTCCACTAGTGTGGAAGAAGTCGAGGATGGTGGTGGCGAGACAACTATGGAGGAAGAAAGTGAATATGATTACCCCATGACCTTGATCCCAGTCAATCAGGGAGGATGCTGGAGGAAGACCCTACTATTGAGCACCTTGCTTGTTTTTTAGAGTATGAACCCGAAGATCCTGAAGAGCTATATGACTATGATTCTGATCTGACCAAAGCGAATTGGATCATCTAGCATAGGGAATAGAAGTACACCCAACGTTTTATTGACCATATGCCAAATCCAAAACTAGTGGGTCATATGGGGTCCCTTTTCCACTAGTTGTGAAACCTATGTGCTAGAGGGGAAGATTCTTGAGGTCTTAATGTTCTAATTCATTATTATCTCATCAAAAGTATGTGGGAGGGGAGCCAGTATATGGATATCTATTGGACCCAGGGGAAGTCCAAAAACATTCATAAGATTTGAGACTTCGATGAGTAAATTCAGTATCTATAGGAGTAAGCTGGAAAGGATTCCTATTTCCTTGGTACTCAATCAAAGATCATCATCAAATTGAGGACTCGTCTGGAGGATTCCAAGAACCAAATTAAGCAGGTAACTACAAAAATTTATGTTCTCTAGGTTGAGTGGGGACAGACACTGATAAGAGATGATGAAATCTATCGAACGGCTAGCGATGAGGAAGCAGAGCTTAAGAAGAGGAAATAAATATTTGAGTCCACTCCAGTGGCCTGAAGGTCTTCATTTTTTATTTCTTTTTGATAATCCACCTTTTAAGGGGTGAGGTGGAACCCTTACAAGGCTCGTAGGTGTAAGTATTACATGGCTTGTAGGCCTAAGAGGAATTAATTTCCCATAGGCATCAAACATTACAAACAACCCAAACTAACTACTAGGAACTGCTCCTCCCCAGTAGCAGATAACCCTTTCTATATATCATCTTGTTTTTTTCTTTTGGAACTCATGAGGTCATGAAAACATTCTTTTTATTATTTAATTATCACACATTGATCATGTTTGTGAGGCAACCTCTGATCAATCCCTAATCTCACATGGGGCATTCCTAGTGTATGAATTATGGAATGAACACATATATATTCACTTTTTATGAGAGTGTAATATAAACATAGAACACTTGGGGTCTGTTATTGTTGGATGACCACCAAGAGTGTTCGGGCTAAGAGAGATTGGGGATAGAGTATAGGGATCCTCGAATTGCCAACTTGCTTCCCTGATGTATGCTAGGTCACGAACGAGATAACTCTACGGAAATTGGATTCAACTCGGACAAAGGGGAATGTGGATTTTTAATCACAATATAAAATATTTGGAATAAAAGTAAAGGGGAATGGTGATATAAGATAACACTAGACCTTGTTTGACACAAAGAATCCGTACCATTATCCTAAAATGGGGTCAATCAAATGAGGGTCGACCATTGAACATGTTCAAAACACGGAACATCTCTCTAAATTTCATCCAAAATATTTGGGAATGTTGGACTAGGAAGATAGGTCAAAAAATATGGCATGAGAACATTCCATTAGGGGGTCCCCATAAACATGGAAGAGGATGGGGATCCAAATAAGGGTCATGCGAAGCATTACAATGGAGTGATGTAATGTTTGAACGGGCTCCAACAGTCTCAATATTATACCACCATGACTTAGATCAAATTAGTGTAATCATATTGGTCTGAATAAATATCAAAACCATCTTCTTGGGGAGTATCATCTCAGATGCCACGTGGCATCAAAAAATGTGAACAATGATGTAGATTACCAGCATAAAAAAGTGACCTATTAGGAGAGGACCTATGATGTTTTATAGTTTCACATCATGAATCTAAGGATAATTGACACATAGTTTAACATTATACAGTGAGGATGAGTCATGGTATAGTTTAATATTGTGTGATCAGGATGCATCCCATAGTTTAACGTCACGTGACCAAGACAATGCAAATAGTTCAAGGTCATACTTCCTTCACCCTAGAAAAAAAGTTTAATGTCATGTAGCGTAAACTATGTAAATGTATATTTCAAATATATTTTTGTGGAATAGAGGAAATAAATCTTACGTGAATCATCTAAATGATCCTTGTGCACCACATAAGTATTAAAAAACAGATGTATTTTGATACTAATGAAGATCAAGGGGTCCACTCAACACAATATGTCCTTAAAAGGGGGAGTATCACTACTTAAAATAATGGAATTTGCGACGGGGCATTTGCGTCGGGATCCCGTCGCTAATAGGCTTTTGCGACGAGGGTCCGTCACAAATAGCCCGTCGCGGAAAACGGCGTCGCAACAACAATTATTTGCGACGGGCCCATCGCTAAAGGTATTATTTGCGACGACGATCCTTCCCGTCGCAAATATTAGTCCGTATATTTGTGTAAACTTTTTCAAATCGTATTTGCGACGGGTCCGTCGCAAATACCAATTGCGACGGGCCCGCCGCAATTACTATTTCTAAAAAAACTAAAAATATTAATAAATTATTTTAATGAATATATTAATAATACTATTTGCGACGGTCATAGTATCCCGTCACAAATACTATAAAAAAATAAAAAAATAAATTATTAATAAATTATTTTAATTAATATAATAATAATCCAATTATAATTCAAAAATAAAAATATATTAATAAATGATTTTAATTAATATAATAATAGAATTATAATTCACAAATAAAAATAATAAATTATTAATAAATTATTTTAATTAATATAATAATAATAGAATTATAATTCAAAAATAAAAAATAATAAAATATTAATAAATGATTTTAATTAATATAATAATAGAATTATAATTCACAAATAAAAATAATAAATTATTAATAAATTATTTTAATTAATATAATAATAATAGAATTATAATTAAAAAATAAAAAATAATAGAATATTAATAAATGATTTAAATTAATATAATAATATTAGAATTATAATTCATAAATAAAAAAAATATTAATAAGTTATTTTAATTAATATAAAAATAATAGAATTATTTTACATTCAAATATTAAAATAATTCTAATATTACAAAAAAATATAATTAAAATATAATATTATAAAATTTTAATATATATATATAATTTAATATTATAAAATATAAATAATATTATTATTCATATTAATATTGTTATTTCAAAATATAATATTATTAATATTTTATAATGAGACAGAAACTACGAATAGAAAAAAATTCATATTTTGATTTCACAAACTTTATAACATAAAAACAAACTCTAATCTGAAGGAGGGGGGAGGGGGTGGAGGGGGGATCTGCAGATGTGGGTGGAGGAAACTCCATCCCTAAAGCATGAGTGAGTCGGCGCATGTACTCCATCTACTCTGGATGCTGCTGCTGCCACCGACTCATCTGCTCCTCATACAGCTGCTGCTGGCGTCGACGCTCCTCCTCATGCTGCTGCTGCTGCTGACGCATCTGCTCCTGCTCCTGTCGGAGACTCTCTATCAGTGCAGTCTGAGATCGCAACTGATCCTCATACTGTGTAGCAGAAGAAGATGCACGAGCTCCTCTCGAGCTGGACACCGACATCGCAACACTGCCATAATAATCTCCGGGAGTCAGTCGAGAGCTGATACCAACTACCCGGCCCTTCTCGAAGGCATACTGGGTGGCCTGCATCCATGCCGCCTCATCAAACTGATGGCCAATGGTCTGATCTGATGACTCAGCCTGACTCTCAGGCTGGGTCTGTGACGCTGCGGCCTCATATGACTCCTGTAGTTGCAATTTAAAATTAAAATTGTGAATATATTATATGCAGTTAATTTTTAAACTTGAAAACAAATAATACTGACCACGATGTGACGCTGACGATCACCTCTGAGCTCCCCAGTAGCAGGATCACTATACATCCTCCGATATACGTCGTACTCCGTAATATCTCGGTGCTAGACATCATATAAGAATAAAAAATAAACTGTTGATATTTATAGTTATAAAAAATATTTATAAATAATATACGTACCAGATGCTGTCTATGAGTACTGAAAGTACGACTCCCAACTCGATGAGTCACCTCCTGTCTCCCCCGATTCTGCCTCCCCACCGATGATCTCCTCTGAAAGGCATCACTCAACCAGTATGCACATAATCCATCCCATACATGGGATGAAATGTACTCTGGTCGGTGTGCTCTACATGACTCGTCAAAATATGACACTCCTGCTTTCTTCGTGGAAGCTTTTCTTAAATTGTGTAAAAACTGACGAAAGCGGTCACGCATGGCCACCTCCCATGCCTCGTGGATGGCATTACACATGGTATCCTCGATCAGATACCATAAACCCTACAAATAAATCAAAATATCAAGTTAGAAATGAAATAATTTTCAAAATAAAAATTATTTATTTACGTACGTACCAACCAATGGCCGAACATAGCCTGCTGCACATCAATGGGAATCTGCTCCCATGTGGTCCAAGGCTGAGAGAAATAGTTTCACAAAATAGCGATGCCCTGTCCGACTGCTATATGTAGAAAACTGTAAAAAAATAAACATTTATTATGTGAATATATTAATGAAATCTTATTCAAATCCACAGGTTATCACACAGGTTATTACACCTCAGTGTGCGTGGATCAAACCCAAGACGTGGACGTCGCTCGGGGATGGGGTCAGAAATCATCAATCGTGCAAGATCGCACCCCCTCCGCGTACTCCCTGGAGCACCTGCAGGCTGAGGGTCATCTTCCAGCAACTCATCTGCATCGAAAGGCAGGTCAACATCCGCCAACGCACAAAATGTGTCGTCATCCATCTGAAACAGAAAATGTTAATGTTGTTAGAAAATAATTGATAATTACTATTATATATACATATATATTAGTTATGATTGTATATAACTACCATGAAATTCTATCACTGTTCATCTTCATCATCATCTTCATATATGTCAATGTCATCTTCATATTCCTCCTCAACATCATCGATATCCATTCGAGTTCCAGTTGCTTCATCTCTTACCATTTCAAATTCATATGTGACATCATTAACATCATCGTCATCACCGACTCTTAAATGTGGGGTGTCGTCATCGATACTCATGTATCTTTGTAAAAAAGATTGATTTTGAGTACTCTCTTGAAAAACTTCAATTCTTTGCACATCAGTGAAAGCACATTCACTTTGACTAAACTGATTGTCTCGAATTTTGATTTTTATTATACTCCACCAATCAGTCAAGTCTCTTGATGTGGCACAGTACTTTGCGTAATAAACATGATGTGCCTGTTGAGGCAATAAAAATGGTTCATTTACTGTGAGAACACTTTTACATTTAATATCGATGATTCCATGAGTCGGATGAACACGCACGCCTCTCTCTGTATCCAACCACCGACATTTGAACATGGTTATGTAATGTTGTCTAAGATAACAGAGTTTAATGATTTCATCAAGTATGCCATAAAAGACAACTTCATTTTCTCGATGATGAGATCCTCTCAAGCTAACTCCACTATTCACTATTTTTTTTGATTCCCCATATGAATGTGTGTGAAATCGAAATCCATTAACCACATATGCATTATATGTTTTAACAAGTTTGGAAGGTGGGTTACTCAATATACATAGCCGTTTGTCAATTTTATTAGCATGTCGAGACACCTGAAAATTTGTGAAATAATTATCAATATAGTAAACTATACATTGAATGAGTTTCTAAAAGATAAAGAATTTATGTTACCAATTTTTGAAACCACTGAGATAATTTTTTCTGTCGGCGTTCTTCGAGAGCAGTTGAAGTAATTTGTGGAATTTGTTTCTTGATATGATTATCATACAACCTATAAAAAACAAAGTTATTTACTGTAACATAAATGATAAAATAAGTGATATAAACACTTACAGTACAACTGATGTCATCTCTTCACAGTTGAGAAGAACATACATATGAGCTCTGTGATGTTCATCATCCGGAAGCCAGCGTTCATAAACTCCACCAAAACCAAGCTATGGCTGGTTGAAAACAGATAATTGATTGTCGATTTCATCAATATTCCTCTCATTCCGTCCCATTCGGTTGTGTTTTGAAGGATACTCAGATTCAAAATAATGGGAGCAGAAAAAAGATATTTTCTCTTGCAAATAATCTTCTGCTATAGATCCTTCAACAGATATTTTGTTACGTACTTTTCTTTTCAATTTTTGCATGCATCTTTCAAATGGGTACATCCATCGAAACTGTACTGGACCTCCACATTTGGCTTCATATGGCAAATTTAACATCAAATGTTCCATTGAGTCGAAGAAAGACGGTGGAAATATTTTTTCCAGTTTACATATAATTACAACAACATCTTCTTTAAGTTTGCATAGAGCATCATAATCTACTGTAGCCGCACAAATTTCTTGAAAAAAATGAGACATGTCTGTTATGGAATCCCAAATCACATAATTCAACAGACCTCTTAATCTAATGGGTAGAAGTCTTTCCATTATAACATGACAATCATGACTTGTTAATCCAGTAATATGACCATTCTTTACACATCTACCCAAATTGGAAGCACAGCCATCTGGAAGTCTCAAATCTGCAATCGACTGACAAAATAATAAACGGTTTTCTTTAGACAGTGTATAAGCTACTTTTGGTTTCAGTAACCTTTCTGTTCTGACATTCTCAAACAGTTCCAGTTCTGGATGCCTGCAAATTTGGGCAAGATCTAAACGTGCATTTACATTGTCTTTGCTCTTTCATGGCGTATCCAAAACTGTATGAAACAAATTATCAAAACAGTTCTTCTCAATATGCATGACATCCAACATGTGACGGACCAACAAATCAGACCAATATGGAAAATCCCAAAATATGCTACGTTTAATCCAATTGTGTTCTTTCCCAAAACCAGAAATTTTTTGTTGGATTATTGTGGGACCAAAAGTGATGGGATGTAATGAAAATACAACTGATTTTAACTCCGAACCTGATAGGATTTTTGGAGGTCCATCCCTTTCAATTGTTCCTTTTATGAAATTAGATCTGTTTCTGCGAAAAGGATGATCAGCTGGAAGAAATATGCGATGACAGTCAAAATAACAAGGTTTCTTTCCATGAATGAGCATAAATGCTTTGTTCTCTCCCATATAGTAAGGACATGATTTCTGGCCATGTGTACTCCAGCCAGATAACATCCCATAAGCCGGGAAGTCACTAATTGTCCACATCAATGCTGCTCTCAGTATGAAATTCTGTTCCGTAGCAACATCATATGTACTGACACCAGTACTCCACAATAAACTTAATTCATCAATCAATGGTTTCAAATAAACATCAATATTCCTCTTCAGATGTCCTGGAATTAGAACAGTCAAAAAGATATATGGCTCCTTCATCAACATCCATGGAGGTAAATTGTACGGAGTTAAAAAAACAGGCCAACATGAATATTGACTACCATAAGATCCGAACGGACAGAAACCATCAGTGGAAAGGCCCAGTCGAACATTTCTAGCTTCTAAAGCAAAGGATGGATGCACTCTATCAAAATGTTTCCATGAATCACCATCGGTTGGATGATTCAAGCTTTTATCGGTTGAAATATTCACTTTATGCCATGACATCATTGTCGCTGTATTCTTAGACATGAATAAACGCTAAAGTCTGTATGTAAGCGGAAAATATCTCAACTGTTTTACAGGAATCAAACCAGACTTCCCATTTTTCCCTTCTTTATATCTCAGTTTCCCACATGTGGGACAACTATCCAATGACTTATTTTCCCCAGAATATAAAATGCAGTCATTTGAACATGCATGAATCTTCTGACAAGTAAGTCCCAAATTTTGAACCAGCCTATTACTCTCATTGTAATTTGCAGGCAAAACATTTCCATCGAGTAACAATGTTTTAAGAAAAGAAAATATCTGGTCAAAACAGGTGTTTGGCATTATGTTATCTGATTTGATAGCCATAAATTTTGCAACTGCTTCTAATTTTCTCATCTTGCAGCCAGGATATAATGCATCCTCAGCAGACCTTGACAACTCATAAAATTCAGACGGTGCCAACTCAGGATTTGAAGCTATATCAGCCAGAGTTTCTGTGTGTTGAACAGATGAACCTGCAACATCATGTACTAAATCTTGAAATCGGGATGGATCCAGAATCAAGTTGGTATCACCTACTCTAGAACTGTGTTCACCGTGTTGATACCAAAAAACATAATCTGGTTGAAAACCAAAACGCAAGAGATGTCCCCCAACTTTGTCAAACGTGTCAAACATCATCAATGCACATTTTCTACAAGGGCATTTTATTTTTCTTTCTGAAACAAATTCTGGATTTGATGCCGCAAATGATAAAAAAAGTCTCCACACCCTCTATATATACTGGATTTAAACTTGAACCGTTTGGATTTCTACGTTGATTTATCCATATGTGGTCATCTAATAATGACTGTTGACGACCTCGTTGTTCCATATTTTTCTATAAAATATAAAAGCGTTACTAGTTTTGAATAATTTGTTAGAAAAAAACACTCAAGAAAGGATAATTATAGAGTTTACATCATACACGACTAACACAAACTTTTTTATGGAGATAGACCTATGAATTGACCCTGTAAGAATTGAATATGTTGAGAATAAAGCAAAACCTATTAAAAATATTGTTAATTTTAATATTATATAATTTTTTCATTATTTTAATAATACTAATATTATTTTTTCATAAATATTAATTATATAATAATAACATTATTACATTATTAGTATATTTTATTATTAATAATAAAATAATATAATTTTTTATATTATATACAATTCTCATTTCATTTGTGTGTTTAACATTCTATCTCCACATGTTATATTTTCATTCACTTTCACCTCTCTATTGATGAGTAGGTTGATAATTTTGAAAAAGAATGCAAATATTACATGTGGAGACAGAAAACACACAGATGAAAGGAGAATTGTATATAGTATAGAAAATTATATTATTTTAATATTTATAATAAAATATTCTAATAATGTAATAATGTTATTATTCCTAATTATTGGTAATTATTCCTAATTATTTGTAATTATTCCTAATTATTGGTAATTATTGGTAATTATTACTAATTATTGGTAATTATTGGTAATTATTGGTAATTATTGGTAATTATTACTAATTATTGGTAATTATTGGTAATTATTACTAATTATTGGTAATTATTACTAATTATTACTAATTATTACAAATTATTACTAATTATTACTAATTATTAATAATTATTGGTAATTTTTGGTAATTATTGGTAATTATTAGTAATTATTACTAGTTATTGGTAATTATTGTTAACTATTACTAATTTTTGGTAATTATTACTAATTATTACTAATTATTACTAATTATTACTAGTTATTACTAATTATTATTAATTATTTGTAATTATTGGTAACTATTGGTAATTATTACTAATTATTGCTAATTATTACTAATTATTAAGAATTATTACTAATTATTACTAATTAGTAATAATTATTGGTAATTACTGGTAATTATTAGTAATTATTAGTAATTATTGGTAATTATTACTAATTATTGGTTATTATTACTAATTACTGGTAATTATTGGTAATTATTGGTAATTATTACCCATTATTAGTAATTATTGGTAATTATTGGTAATTATTACTAATTAATGGTAATTATTGGTAATTATTTCTAATTAATGGTAATTAATGGTAATTATTTCTAATTATTAATAATTATTGGTAATTATTACTAATGATTGGTAATTATTACTAATTATTGGCAATTATTACTAATTATTAGTAATTATTGGTAATTATTGGTAATTATTACTAATTATTACTAATTATTGGTAATTATTACTAATTATTGGTAATTATTACTAATTACTGATAATTATTACTAATTATTACTAATTATTGGTAATTATTGGTAATTATTGGTAATTATTACTAATTATTACTAATTATTGGTAATTATTACTAATTATTACTAATTATTGGTAATTATTATTAATTATTACTAATTAATGGTAATTATTGGTAATTATTTCTAATTATTCATAATTATTGGTAATTATTAATAATTATTATGAATTATTGGTAATTAGTGATAATTATTACCAATTATTACTAATTATTGGTAATTATTGACAATTATTATTAATTGTGGATAATTATTGGTAATTATTACTAATTATTGGTAATTATTACTAATTATTGGTAATTATTACTAATTATTGCTAATTATTGGTAATTATTACTAATTATTACAAATTATTGGTAATTATTGGTAATTATTACTAATTATTCCTAATTATTGGTAATTATTACTAATTATTACTATTTATTACTAATTATTGGTAATTATTACTAATTATTTGAAATTATTACTAATTATTGGTAATTATTGGTAGTTATTGGTAATTATTATTAATTATTGGTAATCATTACGAATTATTACTAATTATTGGAAATTATTGGAAATTACTGATAATTATTGGTAATTATTGGTAATTATTACCAATTATTAGTAATTATTGGTAATTATTGGTAATTATTACTAATTAATGGTAATTATTGGTAATTATTGGTAATTATTTCTAATTAATGGTAATTATTGGTAATTATTTCTAATTATTTCTAATTATCTGTAATTATTACTAATTATTGGTAATTATTACGAATTATTCGTAATTATTACAAATTATTAGTAATTATTGGTAATTATTGGTAATTATTACTAATTATTACTAATTATTGGTAATTATTACTAATAATTGGTAATTATTACTAATTATTGATAATTATTACTAATTATTACTAATTATTACTAATTATTGGTAATTATTGGTAATTATTGGTAATTTTTACTAATTATTACTAATTATTGGTAATTATTACTAATTATTACTAATTATTGGTAATTATTATTAATTATTACTAATTATTGGTAATTATTGGTAATTATTTCTAATTATTAATAATTATTGGTAATTATTACTAATTATTACTAATTATTTTTAATTAGTGATAATTATTACCAATTATTACTAATTATTGGTAATTATTGGTAATTATTAATAATTATGGATAATTAATGGTAATTATTACTAAATATTTGTAATTATTGGTAATTATTACTTATTATTGGTAATTATTACTAATTATTGCTAATTATTGGTAATTATTACCAATTATTCCTAATTATTGGTAATTATTCCTAATTATTACTATTTGTTACTAATTATTGGTAATTATTACTAATTATTAGAAATTATTACGAATTATTGGAAATGATTACTAATTATTGGGAATTATTGGTAATTATTGGTAATTATTACTAATTATTGGTAATCATTACGAATTATTACTAATTATTGGTAATTATTGGTAATTATTGGTAATTATTACTAATTATTGGTAATTATTCCTAATTATTTGTAATTATTCCTAATTATTGGTAATTATTCCTAATTATTGCTAATTATTCCTAATTATTGGTAATTATTCCTAATTATTGGTAATTATTCCTAATTATTGGTAATCATTACGAATTATTACTAATTATTGGTAATTATTGGTAATTATTACTAATTATTGGTAATTATTCCTAATTATTGGTAATAATTCCTAATTATTGGTAGTTATTCATAATTATTGGGAATTATTCGTAATTATTGGTAATTATTCCTAATTATTGGTAATTATTCCTAATTATTGGTAATTATTCCTAATTATTGGTAATTATTCTTAATTAGTGGTAATTATTCCTAATTATTGGTAAATATTGACAATTATTTGCAATTATTGGTAAATATTGGTAATTATTGGAAATTTTTTTGACAAATATTTGCAATTATTGAATATTGGGAATTATTATTAATTATTACTAATTATTAGTAATTATTACTAATTATTGATAATTATTGTAAATTATTACTAATTAATGTTAATTATTTCTAATTATTATTAATTAATTCAAATTAATTTTAATTTTTCATAATTACTGCTAATTAATTGTAATTACAGCTAACAATTTTAAATTAATTAGTGTTTAATTGTCTCTAATTACTATTAATTATTAATACTTATTCATAATTATTTCTATTTAGAAATCAAAAAAAAATTCTAAAAATTTAAGCTAAATAAATATAATAAATAAAATAAATATTAAATTAAAATTCAGAAAAAAAACCTTAAAATTGATGTCAATGTCGAGCCGCTGTAATTGTGGAACACCACCAACTGAATCCTTGAAGTCGGAAAAAAAAATTACAACTGAAAGTCGTAAAAGATTCAGAGTGAAAAAATTGGAACGGTAGAGAGTTGAGAGTGGGGAAATTGTAATGGTTGGCAGTATTTATAAGTTGGATTAATTGCGACGGGCTTTTTTGCGACGGGTTTTCCGTCGCAAATAACTATATTTGTGACGGGGCCCGTCGCAAATAACCCTGACCGCATTTAATTATTGGCGACATTAAAACAATTATTTGCGACGGGGCCCGTCGCAAAAATCCCATGCCGCCGGGGTATTTGCGACGGGACTGCAGGCCCATCGCAAATAGTCTTTAACCGCTGCCGGTTATTTGCGACGGGGATAGAACCCCGTCGCAAATAACCCTGGCCGTATTTAATTATGGGCTGCATTAAAACGGTGATTTGTGACAGGTCCCGTCGCAAATAATTCCTGCCGCCTGGGTATTTGCGACGGGGTTCTATCCCCGTCGCAATAAACTTCGCGCGGTTTGGCGCGCATTTCGTGCCAAACTATTTGCGACAGGTAAAAAAACCCCGTCGCAAATACTCCTTTGCGAAAGGTATTTGCGACTGGAATTATTACTGTCGCAAATACCCCGTCACTATTAACAATTTTTCTCGTAGTGTTTGTAGTTTAAAGTCATGCATGGACATAGAATTCTAGTTTATGTTCATAGAGTTTTGGACTAAGGAGAATGCAGATTCCCAAAATAAACACATGTGTCCTAGTGGAGTGACTAACTCGATGTGAATGATGCCTTATGAGGCCCTATGTGACACCACAGTTTTCTAATGAACCTCTTAGTTTTAGAGATTAGATTTTGGATTAGGAATCCCTTAGGTGACTCAAACACATCGGTACCCACCCTAACAGAGTTCTTAAGCCCACATGATCCATTCTCGTTGTTGGAAGCAAGGAATGATATAGGGGGTCTACCTAACATGTGAATGTACACATTAGGGGTGATACCAAGGGAGGAATTCCACAATGACAATGGAGAGTGGAGAGGAGGTTAGTCATCAATTTCAAGGTATGTATAATGGGGAATCTAGTGAGTAGAGATAGACTATTGACCATGTTCAAAACACAACAACCATAACCCTAACAGCCGAGAATGGGGTGAGAAGACTTGTTATCAACTGTTGACCAAGTTCGAAACATAAGATTCATTGTTTGCTACAAAAACACTCTTAGGGTGTTGGACCAGTGTAGCAGGTGACCCAAAAATTACATTTGAAAATAACTATTAGGGGGTCTGTCTGGATTTGAAAGTTGATTGGAATCCAAACATATAAAGTCTCAGAATGTGGAATAGGAATATCATAGAGTTATATTCAAACCTGGGCATTGCAAAAAGTTTAAATTCATGTTTCATGGACTATGGAAAACAGTTTAATGTCATGTTTCTTGGACTATAATCTCATAGTTTAAGGTCATTTAATTTGTACCGTATGGGAAGTCAGTTAAATCTAGTGATGTATGGAATAATTGAAAAAGTTCACTTACATGGGTATATGTATTTCATGATTGAGGTAAAACTAGAAAAAAAAATATATGGATGTTCCGGTGCCATATATACAAATTAAGATAGAACTGTATAATTTATTAGGTCATGATTCTAAGAACAAAACTAAGGCCAAGGGTCTAAAAGGATGATAAACTTGTGGTTGGACCTGTAGAAATAATTTATATGAGCCGCTACATTTTTCTTTATGGTTGGGAATGAATTCACTTGTATTCTTAGAACACATCCTAGTAAGATACCAACACTGGTAGTGGAAATACTCCATTGTGAGGAAACTATGGAATCCCATAGTTATTGTGATACATTCATAGTTTTTAGGGTAGAATCATAGTTTAACATCATGTGTTGAGGATATTATTTCTTAGTTCAAGGTTTTAGATATAAATCCATGGGGGGATAAATCCAAAATGGATATGTGTAACATGGTTACATAATAATATTTATGTGAATGAGGTCCAAGGAAGTCCACACACCACATACACATTCGTAAGGAAGATTGTATATAGTTTAAAGTCATGAATCTTGGAATAAATAAAATGCATGAGGCCAAAGGTTTGGTAAACTTGTAGCTGGGACAAAATTAAATATGTCTAGGTGATTCTATATATCCCATAAGAATTGGAATCAATACACACATAGTTTTTGAAGGAGATCTCCCTACATAGGTCTGACCCGCACATAAGAGGGGGAGATTTTATGTTTGTTTGTTTTTTTCATTCCCTTTCTTTGAATGATATAATTTGACCAAGATGTAGAATCAATGTGTTGCTACATATCTTGTATGGAAAAGAATCAATACATATATAGTTATCAACATATGTAATGGTGGATGACCAATGCCATAGGTAATTCCTTCTTATGTTATAAAATTATGATGTTGTGAAGTTTATCAATGTACGACCCAGATAATGGTTGTTACACAGTTTATCATTGTACAACTAGGAAACTAGTGTTATAAAATTTATCGTCATACATCTAGGATGTGGGTTCTATAATGTTTATGATTTTTATTATAGGATTTTGTGGGAAGGTTCTCCAAGAGAGTAAATGCATAGAAAAAATGCTATAACCTAGTGTGAATGAGGACCGATGAGGCTTGTGTTGTGCACTACATTGAAAAGTAAGACCATTATATAGTTTAAAGCCATGTTTCTCATACTATAAGATATGGAAATAGTTCAAAGTCATAATGACTGGACCTAATGAAAATATTTTAAGGTCATGTTTTTTGGATGATGAGCTCTTAGTTTAAGGTCATAGAGTTTGGACCAAATAAAGGACATACTTCAAAGAAATGATCATAGGGTGGCAGAGTAATAAAACCCAACTTGAGTGGGGGAATAGGAGGGCTTCTACCATATGAAATATTATGTGGAAAGATCCAAAAGCAGTTTAAAGTTGTGATTCTTGGACCACCTAAACATAGTTTAACGTCATGTTGTGGAGATGATGATGCTTTCTCACACAATGCATTTCATTAGGAACTTGGAATTGTTTAGAGGATTGATTCACTCTCTATCTGTGATGATCAAAGAGTATGTTCCATTGGGATTTACCTTGTGAATGATGTAAGGGTATTACCATTTGGGCTACAAATTTTGTGGCTTCCTACCAGGTATCATTAGAATTATGAGAGACAATACTATGTCACCTTGTAGAAAATAGTGAAGAAGAACCTTCTTATTGAATTCCCTCTCTATATTTCTCTAGTGCCTTTATATAATTTTCAAGTATTGAAGCTGGTTCTTATTGAGGGCTTCCAGCTCATCTAGATGAAATTATTCCATTATGTATGGAATATATTGAGCATAGATAACATTTTAGAGTGATGAAAAATGAATCTCAATTTGAAAGAATACCTATATTCTATAAACCAGGGAATATAGTGTCATATGGGGGAAATTATTAGTTGTTGTATGATAGGTCTAGAGATCATTGGGGAATATTTCTAAACAAATTTTATTGTTCCGGACCACCATCTTCTTCAAAATTATGGAAAGGGTCTTCTTGAACACCTTGATATTCCCATTTTCCTGCGCATGGCGGTGAGACGTATTGTTTGACCAGATGTTTTTCTTGGCATAAAAATTCTTCATCTAAGCTACCGTAATTTTTTTTTGTTTTCTCTAAGAATGGTGTGATGGACTTCAAATCGATGGATTAAATTAGAGCTCATGAATTCAACCATTGATCAGCACTTTAATTCCTTGAGAGGGATCACTTCTTCCCACTAGGAAATGAAATATTTCATGGTAGGAATAAAGCTATATGGTATAGATCTTTCTAGTGGATATAGTCTAAATAAATTGAGTCCCCAACCTTAAAAGGGATAATAATAATTGTTCATATGGATGGGTTCCAGAAGTTGGTAAACAAGATTGGCAGGGATCTGAAATGTGTGGATCCTTTTATAGAACTTGATGTATTCATGGATCATTTTTGGAAAGAAGTAGAACAACCTTTGAAATGGTGGGAGATCTTTAATCCTTCATAATGAGCACCACAAGACCCTAAATGAACTTCTTTATTAACCTATGGAATCTCATCTCTTTGAATGAAATGGAGTATAATTCCATCAAACCCATATCTCAAGAGAGTATTTTCTAGGTTTGTCCCACTCTAGAGGGTGAACTGTGTTGTGAACCAATGGATTGTATCACGTTTAGCATTGTTTGGTGGGAGGATACCATGTTGGAAGTAAAATATGGAAGGAGTTATCAAATAAGGGACTTATTATACCATACGGGGATCTGGAGGTCTCTATGTGGAAGCACCGACAGTGAGGTGGTTTTCCTATAGGCTGTTATCATTGTCTGGAAATATAGGAGCGATGACTCTCTAATACACCACATGGATGAATAAATAATCCTAGTAAATCTCTCTAAGATAAGTGGATATAATGGAAAAGGAATCAACATGACCATTCTACAATCAGGGCACATGAGACACCATTGGTTGAAACAAGAATTTAACCATCGGGTGGAATGTAAACTCTAGAAAGGGAACATGCTTATGCTTCTTGATGATGTAATCACCATTTTTTATTAATAATTACAAGTCTCCCTTCACGTGTAAGTGGGGAACATCAATATCGAGAGCAATCTTGAGACCAGTGATGGGAGACAAATACTCCACCTTGTTATTGGTGCATCCTTCTGATAGAAGGAATGAGTATGGTACAACAAACTTCTAAGGAGTGATGAAGATTATTCCCAAGACTACCATATTGAGGATGGGAACATTGATCCTTGTACTAGCTGGGATTTTGGAGGCACCGTCAAAATAAATCATCCAATATGAATTAAAATTTCACTAAGATGATGTCCTCATATGGGAAATCAACATCCATTTGCACTTCTTTAGGGGTTGGATGGGTGGACAGAAATTTGGCCATTGCTTGACCCTTAACATCTTTTTGTTGAGTGAAACTGATGCCGAACTACTGAAGGATCAATTCCCAGTGCACTAGTTGACCATTCAACATTGAAAGGTTCAGGATATACTTCATTATATCCATACAGAACAAAATCTATATCACATGATGCTGAAAATAATTCCACAACTTTTGCACTGTGAAAACCATCAAAAGGTAACTCTCCTTGATATAAGAGTATCTATAATTTGTGTTGAGGATCATGAGACCAAGACTGTAAAAACTATTATATATCACTTCATTTTTACTCTGAATTAGTAGGAATCTATTTTATCATTCTAGGGTAGTCATGTAGAAGACCAGAGGATTACCAGAGATGGGTGGAAATAGAACCGAAGGCAGTACCAGGTACTTCTTGATTTCCTAAAATTCATCCTAGAACTCCTTATCCCACCAGTAGATGACACATTTTCTCATGAGGATGGAGAAGGGATTAAAATTTCCATCCAAATTTGTGATGAATTGAAATATGTGGGCCATGTTCCCTTAAAGTAAACAGAGTTCCTAGTGGTTTCTCAGAGGAGGGATCTGGTTGATGTCCTTGATCTTAAATGGTTCTATCTCTATACTTCTTTATGTTATGATAAATCAAAGAAACTACCTAGTGGTAACCCCAAATTTACATTTCAAGGGGTTTATGTTAAACTATTAAAAGTGGAGGAACCTAAAAACCATCTCAATATCTATGATATGGTCCTCATACTAGCAGGATTCAACCAACAAGTCTTCCATAGAGAATTACACTAGCATCTTGAGTATCGATATAGAGATGTGGTGCATGGATAACTAGTAAGTGGCTCAAAAATTATTCATAACAAAAGAAATTACAAGATAATAGAAAGTACCTTGTGACACTATGAAGGTGGTAGACAACTCATATTCAAGGGAGTTCCTGATCTAGTTATATAAAGAGTTTCTATCCAAGAAGATGATTGATTGAAACATAGTAGGAGAATCAATGAATCTGTCTTTCACTGGAAGGGTAAATTCATCCTTTAGATAGTGATGGTTGAGATCCTAGAAGTTGATACACACTATTAACTTACCATTCTTCTTCCAAACAAGAATTATGTTGGATAAAAACTTGGGGTACTAAACTTCTTTGATGAATTTGGCCTTAATAAGCTTTTCATCTTTAGCCTCAACCTTGTCACTATGATAAGGGATCATCTTTATTGGAGGCTTCTTGATTTCACGATGACTAACCAGAAGGACAAGAAGGAGGATGGTGACATAAGGGTCTAGGCCTAGCAGTATCATAATAACTCCAAGAAAACACATCATGATGCTTCTTTTGGAAATTCATGTATTGCTATTGCTCCTCCAGAGGCATGGATGCACCGATCAGTGTTGGCCTTGGATTGGCCTCGGTACCAAGGTTCACTTGAACCCACTTATTGATGGTTGTGGATACACCCTCTTCATATGTGGGAGGAGTGTCTTCTAGATCCTTTTTATCATCTAAGGATGGGGTACCAATGGGAGGAGACGGCTCATCTAGGATGAGTGATCCTAGGGGAACAATGGTCCTCACTTAGTTGGATGTGGACTCTTCACTATGACATTATTGCTCGGATGAAACCATAAAAATAGAGGGTTTCATTGAAATTACATCAGGCCTTTGACTTTAGAGTACATGATTGATATCCATGTGATGGTTGTGAGTCAGCGTGTGTCGGTTCAACCCATCTTGATAGAACACAAAGTTATGATTTATATTTATAGCCATTGGGAAAACACATCGATAATTGACAGAGGTAGGGGGTTCCTGTATCACCTAGACCTATCCAGTGTATGAGTACGAGGTAATATTTCTACGTTCTTCATACTTAGGGACACAACACTCTTTTCTACCTGAAATAATGAAGCAATTTCCCATGTTTTTCATCGTGACCTCCACCCAGTGAATTGGGAGGATGAATGTGATATAAAAATTCATCAATAAGCTAGATGTGCTGGTGGTGTACTCAACCATCATGGTTGTAACCTACTTGTACTTTCTCTTTTAATATTCAACATCCATATAACGGGTTACACAAGTGTCAAAGGGAGATGCATCACATTGGATCATGCCTACGTGACAATTGAGGGAGTCATTGAGGCACTAGGGATATGAGGATGGGATTAAATCATGAATATAAATTTAGGGACTTCCCATCAATGTGCTGCAGGCAATGTCTGGTGATAGAACCATGAATTAATGGTTTTATACCAAACCTCTGAATTGGGTCTTCAAATAGATCCTTCCACATGGTCTCTCCTCAGTCCTATCATAACCTCAAATATTTAGGTCATAGAGACTCAGATGTGCTTTAGTAAATCCCAACCAATATAGCATTCATATTGGGATAAGATTGATCTTGGAACCTATGTACACTAGATAGAAACATATATCTATTCCATTGAACTAGA
The DNA here is from genome assembly GCA_963277665.1 of Viscum album. Classification (NCBI taxonomy): domain Eukaryota; kingdom Viridiplantae; phylum Streptophyta; class Magnoliopsida; order Santalales; family Viscaceae; genus Viscum; species Viscum album. The sequence continues at coordinate 1,651,537,476 of OY728152.1, forward strand.
TAGTGATGTATAGCGGGCGGATGTTCCCCTGCACATGGGATCCATCATCTTTTAAAAAGAATGATGTGATGGATTGGCATTATTATTTCTCGACTTCCTCACCATATAAGGTATATGTGGCCACTAACTCTATTTCTAACTAGTGGTGGATTCTCAAAGATTCTATGAGGGCCTCACATATCTCTTCTGATTGTTCGAAGGCCTCCATGATCGAGAGGTTTTCATGAATGATGGAAATATGATTCAAAAAAACATACTTCCACTCTAGGAACACATTTCTACCCATAGGGGGATATTATTTTGAATGGTGAATGACAAGAACTATTGGATGAACCACTATATTCTTGATGGTTTTGCAAATGACTTTATTCTCACTAGGAAACTCACCTAGAACCACAAGTAGTTTTTTATTGGCTGGCTGACACTTCACTTTAGATAGATGTAGCCGATCATGATACAATTGTAGTTATGATGGCTGGTCAATTAGCATGGTCATAGATGGTGATGTTTCTAGTGGAGCAGGATAAGAGGAATTTGACTACTGAACTCTCTGTAACACATATTTTTTGGTATCATTGGAATGAATATCTTATATTGGAGAATTTCCCTATGTATTCTGATGATGTGCATTCCAGTGGTTTATTCTGGGATGATTCCGGTTGGTAGAATTTGAAGGGCTTATTGGATGTTTCTCATCATTGGGGACCATGTTTTGGTCCACCAGTTCAATGGTGTTCATAGATTCATACTTATGGACATCATTGGAGGAGTCTTCCAATGATGGATGGACTCTAGGGGTGATTCCCTTCTCTAGAGTCATAAAATCATCAAGAGTGTGGAATGGAATTAGTGCTAGTGAGTGGATTTTTTCCCTTGTACCACAAGTGTCTACTCTTTCATGACATGGAGGGCTACGAATTGGATGCTGAAGTGTTAGACAAAGAAGTTTTAGTGACGTTAGGAGGTTCAGGTCGGCCTAAGAAGGTAAGAATGATGCCATATGCATGATCAACTTCACTACGATCCAACCATTCATCATACTTCAGAGTCCCATGATTGGAAACCCATTTCCATTCATCAAAACCCTCACTATCGTTGTCCGGATTGGTGGAGATGTGTTCCACCTTTATGGAGACATGAACCAAATTGACCACACCATTATACACTTGGTTCTATATCGAATACTTGAATACATTGAATTTGTTTATGGTATGTCCAAGAATCATGCTGTTGGGGAAGTATCCAGGGAGATCAATGAGCTTGGTCTCATGGGGTTTCCTGCATTCTGTATGTTTCGGAACCCCATGTTCCAAGGCGCGGTGGAAGTAACTAGGTACATGTGAATATTAAAAAGAGTAGGTCTGATTTCTACTGTCTAGGAAGGGAATATTGGGATCTTGGCCATAATGAGGGGCTTTATCCTAACAGGGGGCTAGATACACATTTCCTTACCTAGGTGGTTGTGCTTGATGAGGTGGTGCCTACCGATTTTCCACCAGGAGAGGATGATCCTGATGAGGCTTCTATTCATAGTGAGGCTATGCTATAGAGCCTCTAATGGAAATAAATCTAGTGGATATGGGGATTCTACCAACACTATGACATCAATATATGCCTTGGTTATTATTATTGTAGAAGTTAGAAGAGGTAATGTATGTACATGCTATGTCTTATTAAAGGATTCCTCTTGGCATTGGAACCAGTTAGAAAAATCCCAAAATCCACACAGAAGGTTCTATGTGATGAGAGAGGGAAAGTATCTTCAATGTCATCTGATAAAATTGGAACGATGAAGGAGTGAACCAACTAAATATTGATGTTCCCCACACACATATTCTGTAGATTCTCTTCTGATAGTTGTATATCAAGTGAATACATGATGAATTTCCATCAGGTGAAAAATTATTGGACACACTCATCTGGTAGTTTATTTCAACTGGTGAAGTCAACAATACTTGTCTTTTTCTTATTGAAGATTAACACGTAGAGAATCATCTTTGAAAGGTCTCCCAAATAGTGACAGACTCAATGGGTAACTGGATGTACTAGAAGGACCTGTGACCTTCCAAAAGTCCAAACAAAACATCAAATATTGATGGTTTTCTACTCCTCTGTGTCCACACCTTGAGATAAAGTGGTACAAATGCTACAGTGGGTTTTACATCCCATTGGAGGGGGAGAAAGTAGGATTCCTAAAATCTATAGGTGCTCTCAAATCATCCACCCATACCAGATACAACTTTCCATTAGGTGGTATTTACACCTATAATGTATCTAGATATTCTAGGGGAGCAGTTGGAGAAGCAATCATATCATCCTGGAAGGGATTCCTATCATGATGGGGATCCTTGATGACCAGTGCATTGAAAAGTAAATCAACACATTAGGTAGGCTCAACGGCTCATGGTGTGGCTTTTGTAGCATCTTGAGCCAGATCCAGAAGAATATTAGCACACTCCTCAGACAGATTTAGTGATGCATACTAGGGTATTTTTCTATAAAATATAGTCTCTACCCTATCAGGTTGTGCGAGATCACTGAGATTGATTATGAGAATCTGACTGAGAAGTACTTATGGTTTCCCCTACTGTCCTAATGGAGGATGAACATGATTCTGTTGAGGAGCACCATAGGCTGGGCAACGCTCAGTGATGAGATCATTGATGATTATCTTTTAATATGAAATATGACGTAATAGAGAGTCCTTGGAGGGATCTACGATTATATTTCACAAAACATCATATGGATCATATGTAACATAAATTTCAACCTTCTCTTTACCCCTGCAGGTGTTTCTACCAGTGGGAAATGATGTAGAGGGCCCCTTGAGGATGATGATATTTATTTATAGAAGAGTGAAGACACTTATATGAGAATCCATATAGTACTGTGCTACCACAGAGAGTATATTATCTCTGTCGATCCCAATGTCAGTGTCACCATCCTTAATGGATATGTCACGGATAACCATATTTACTATGATGACACCCGAAGGCATATCCTCAATGTCAATAAGTATGTCTGGTTGTCATAGGATGGGACTTATGTAGATTGTGGAATACTATCCTCAGCCTCAGATATGCGCATATGGAGATGCTTCTAAAATTATTCAACAGAGCACAGTGACGCTCTGACCACATCTCTATTTAAGTTTCTAGTGGTGGTCGGGTGATGCGGGGTGATGAGCCACCAGGAATGACATGAACTAAACCATACATAATTGCTTATAAATGTCATCAAAGTTCTCCCACCTCCTTGGTTAGACCAGCTTATAGTCAAAAAAGGTGAAAATGTTTTTCCCAAATAGTCTGGAGAAAGCATGTGACTAGATCCTCAGTGTGGTACCCTAAGATGCTGACGTCAGGGGGTCAAATTCAGCCTGAACAGAACTAAATAATAATATTTAACCAGAGTATCCCATGGTATTTCATATTCATAAGTAGGAAACTATCCTTTGTTATCCCAAGATTCGATTGACATTGGAAGGGAAACTAGTATAACTAATGTGGACTGGTGCGGTAGTGGAATGTCTGGTAGAGAAGTCACTTCGTGAACTAAATTATCTCTACATGTTGGGTCATCCCTCGAAGGGGGTTCTAACTACATCATCATGTACCTATAAGACTATGTTCTTACCACTACCTCATGTGTGAGGGTAGAGGAAGTCACTGGCTGGTCTTCAAGATGATTTTCATCTATCATACTCTAGAACAAATCTTAGTAATCTCAAGTATTGGTAGTGAATGAAATTGGAGATTATAGGGATGAATACACCATTAGACAGTGGAAGGGATCCATATCTCCATCCTCTTTCACGTAACTATGACAGTATTTAGTAATTTGCTATATCTAACCTTCAAAGATGACAAATCTAACCATTTAGGATCCTTCCCCAGACTCTCATGTAGACAAAATGGGTGAATACTCCCTCATTGAATCACATTATGCTTTAGAATATAATAATTGAATGAGATTGATAATGACTTGTCACTTCCCATAATATTTCCTTTGGTGACAGTGGTTAACCGTTCTTCCCTGGGATGGTTCTTCAAGGAAGGTATGTTTTTTATAATGTGGAGGAATTTTGTACTTGTTTGTGATAGTGTGGGAAGGACCTCCACATTTATTTATGGGGATATGGGGAGGTCCTCCATATGAGATATTGGTAGAGATGTGAGGAACTCCAATTGGACAACCATAGAAGTGGGTAGGACCTATACTATGGATATTGACATAGCCGGGAGGACCTCTAGTTTAGTCAGTGGGAACATCAAGAGAACCTCCATGTTGTTAGTGAGAGAAAGGAAGACCTATGCTTTGGGGTGGTTATACTTCAAGCATGATCTTCTCACTGATCAAAATGGACGTTAGGGGTGGGGGCATGTCAATAATCACAATTATGGGGAGGACCTTCATACTAGTTTTCTGATGTTTAGGGAGGACCTCTGCTATGGTGAGTGATAGAGTGGGGAGGACCTCTATGGGAGTTGATGGAAACATGGGGAGGGTATCAATGTATATTGTTAAAGGATTGGGTAGGACCACCAATCTATTGGACTATTACATAGGGAGGAACTTTATATTATACGATAGTGATAGAATTAGGAGGACCTTCATACTGATAATTGAAAAAATGTAGAGGGCCTCTGTTTTGATCGATGCTGAAGTGGGGAATACCTTTTATTGATAGTGGAATGAAATAAGGGGAAAATTCATGATAAAAATCTATGACATGGGGAGGACCTTCGTATCATGGACCACAAGTATGCGGAGGACCTCAACACTAGGTGTTGACGAATAGGGGAGGGAATCAAATTTTACTGATGTTGGGAATATCAGGAGGACCTATATGATGATCGTGGGAGTATGTAGGACCTCCACTTTAGCTAGAGATTATATGGGGAGGGCCTCCATACTGATTCTTCTTTTATGGAAAAGTCTGTAATGATAGCTATTGATAGAGTCAACCCGACCTTCTTGTAGGGAGGTTGGGGTCTCGATCCCAATTGGGCATTGAAATTTACATGCGCTATAGTGGAAGTGATCCGGAACAATGATCCATGTCTAGTAGGGTCCCCAAGAGATATGGAAGATGATTCCCCTTGTTTTGAATCATCCTGATCTTGGGTTTGACATTGGCGTTGGGTCATTTGGATCAAGGCCAACACAATAGAAGAATATTCCACCTGTTTCTTATCCTAAAGGACTAGTCACTACTAGCACTGATGGGGAAATGTGGGAGCCCTCCTTAGAGGATCTCAGGTAGTAGTCCTAGATGGGGTGACTCATACATACCCCACCTACTCTGAATTGGGGAGTGAGTCTTATGATTGTGCTAAAGAGAGGTTCATGAAGCTGTTTTTCATTAGAGTAGGGAGCAACATCTCCCTACACAACCCTTAGGGGTGATGGTGTCAGAGAGGTGCATAAGCCCCCCAATCTTAGTGGGCCATGCGGCTCTTGGGAATGACCCCCTCTTGCTCGCACCTTCATACGAGGGCATCTGTCATCCTCCTATGAGTAAATTTTTATGGTGATATGAGGCGTGGCCATCTGGTAGCTGATGGCATAGTGGATGTCATGGAGGAGGGGTGTGGGTCATGTATGATTCCCATATTAAAATTTATCCTTCCCATGCATCGGTGGTAATTGTGTTATTGCTTTCTTATATTTTGGGTCCTACAATGCATGAATGAAAACCTAACAGTACAAATATTGGGAAAGCAATTACTAATTCCCCAAAATGGTCTAATATTCCATAATTGGAGAGATAGATGCACGTTAACAATTTCATAGACCGTAATTCCCAACATTCAATTTCCCTAATTTATAGTTAGTTCCATACTAGGCCAACTATTTTCATGGTGGATCATAGCACTAGATAGATGGATCTGGTGACATTCTAGTCTACTGATTTTTCGAATGGTATTAATCCCCATTTTGTGGTGAATAGAATCGCATTGGGTTCACCATTTCTATTGGTGGCCCAATGATAGCAATGTCTAAATACAATCCTTGATTTTATGACCATATTTTCCAATACCCATGGTTGAGGGAGAAAATCTTGAGTTTAGGTTTAGAGTTTCAATTTTTGACACTTTCTCTAGGGAGCACCACCTTTGTGTTAATGTGCACTGGAGTGCATTGATTCCCCAAATTCTTTCTTTTCAAAGGTGGGAGATATTCATCATCTTCATCAGTGATGTATGATCCATAATCTATAGAAGATGATGAGATGTTAGTTCTTCCTTATGTGGGTTTCTCCTAAAAATTTATTTCATAGTCTGGGTCTCCCTCATAGATTAGATTTATTTCTTGGTACTGATTCCCAGTTATATATCTTTGTGTATGCCATGCTATTTCAATCTAGACATTACAAATGGGTCTTGAAAGGTAAGAAACCTTTGATCCAGAGAGTATTCATGTCAGGAATTGCTGGCATGTCTTGATTCTGTGATCATCAGACACCTGTATTCATCTTCATAGGAGGAAAACTCATGGAGGAATCCTTAGGTATAGTAACCAGGGCATCCCATTTCATTCATGAGGTATCTAATGTTGAAGGCATATCATCTAAGGATTTCACCTTAGGCATCCCATGTTTGGAATAGGGTAGTTGTATGAGGTAATTCATGGGTTTAGCATCTTTTAAAGATATAGTTAAGATAGATCAGAACACCCCATAAAGGTGGATCAAGGAGGTGCATCCCTAGGAGGGAAGGTGTCACAATAGGAGGTTTATCGATGGATGGTTTGTAATGCCTCATGGAAGTATATTTGACAGGTGGGACCCATAAAGGGAATATTTTACACCATGAAGTTTGATCTAGACACCCTTGGATGTGGATTAGAAAGATACACCCCTAGGAGGGGGAACTATGTTTTACCATTTTTTGGTATGGGATATTATAGAGGCATTCTATGTGCCCTATTTAAGAGTCAGGGATCAAAACTCATGTATTTAATTGAAGGTAATTGGGCTTACACCTAAGGAGGGGGCCATGATATAGGGAACGTGGTTGGGGATTATGTATAATAGTTGCTCGAGATAAGGCAAAGACTGGGGAATAATCTAGGAGGGATTCCCATGAGGAGGACATGGATGAGTTTCATGGTAACTACTAACTTCTAGGCCCACATGAGTTAATATTTGTGTACGAAATAAGAGGATGTAATGGACCTGGCAGTTGTGACATGGAAGATTCATCGAGGAGATATGGTGTGGGGATTATTTAAGGAAGCTGCATGTGAGAGTTTTTTATGTCCCCATGGAGGGAGTAGGTGGAATCCCATGATGATCTTTAGTGGATTATCCCATTTTCATTTCATGGAGAAATACCAAATTTTAAGTTCACATGCTGAGGATGTAGGTACTAGGAATGTTTACATCATGAAACATAGACGTTGGTGACTCACTCCTTACCCCTTGTACTTACATAATCGTCACACATGCAACACTAGGTAGTACATGGCTTTGACAATTGTAGTTTGTAATGGTGTAGAGGATTGATTGATAATGAGGTACACATTAACATCCCAATTCTAAGAAGAAAAGTGGATTAGCATACCTATGTTTATAAGAAATAGGTACGATGACATATGCACTAGGGTCATAGGGGAAAACTCAAGAGGGACTATGAAATCACCAGACAGAAGCATGGAGGGCTATATGCAAGGTGTGAGGGATTCACACAAGAGGTTATAGGATAAGTGGATTTGATTAATAATCAAGCCATGGATCCTCAAAGAATGTGGTCATTAAATATTAGATGCTTGAGCACAAGTCCGGGACTTGGGATGTCACACCCCGACCCGATGCTTTATTTTATTTTAATTATTTTGCGTCTTGTTTTGGAACTGCATTTTGAACCGGTTTTAAATTAAAATAAAACCTCATTTTTATATGAACGTGTGAGCGTATGTGCACCCTGCACAGTTCCTAATTTTTGTTAAGGGATTGTTTATTATCGAATGTGTTGTTTTTGAGACACACAACCATGCACGCGACCCCGCACGTGAGACCGTGCACGGTGTCCGATCTTAGTTAATAATTTTATTATTATTATTTTAGTTAATATTTTAATTAGGCTTAGAATATTAAATTATTGACATATTTATAATTTTTTATTATTATTATTATTATTATTATTATTATTATCATTTGTTAAAGTTTAATTTAATTCAATCTAATTTATTCTATTTTATTTTTTATTTCTTTATTTTTTCCCGCACTTTTCTTTTCCCTCCCTATTTCCCCCTTTCCTCCCCACATCATGCAACCCCTTCTTCCTCCCCTTTGGGTCACGCAACCCCCCTCCCCCCCATCACGTTGGATCCCTCCTCCTTGCCTAACCCTAAGGGCTGACGGATCTCCTTATCCCTCTCCCATGGTGCGCCGCCCTGCCTCCCGGCCTCCCGCTATGCAGCCGTCGCGACCTCCTCCTTCGGCAGACCTAACTCGTGCCGCACCTCCCGACCACCGGCTCGCAGGCACCCATCAACCAGCGGCCCCCTTGTTTTGCGACCCAACTAGCCGCCAACATCGTCTCCCTCTGGTGACCCCCTTTGCTCTCGCGTGACTTCCCTTGGGTAAGACCTTTCTCCGATCTTGGGTTTTGGTTCTTTTAATTTGGGGTTTTTCGGTTTTCATCAATTATGGTTTTAAATTAGGGTTTAGAATATGGTTTAGTTTTATTATGGTGTAGTTGGTTCAATATTGAGTTTGGTTCAATTTCTTATTTTAGGGTTTATTTGATTTTGTTGGTGGCACGATTGTCTTGTAGTGGAAGTTTCACACCGAAATTTTGAGGCGTTCTTCTCCGAGGTAGGTGGTTCCGCTCACAATTTTTATATGATGATTTCACTTGCTTATTTAATTAACTCAGCACTGTTTTTAATTATTTTTCATTCCACGAAATTGTTGTTGATTTGGTTTCAATGTGCATTTCAATTGTGAGTATCATGTGTAAGTGGTGTTAGTGTATTTTATTTTCAAAACCCACTTTGGGCTGTTTATCAGCACCGATAAATTGTGCAGTTTGTGTATTTGGAAGTGCAGTTGGTGCAGTGGACATTTTGGTGTGGGGTCAAAAGTGTGTTTAGTCTTGAAAATGGTTTTGAATGAGTTTTCTTTGCTTTATATATTCAAATTTTGTGACATGTTTGAAAGATCTTTAATAAATTTTCTAAGCAATTTTTTTTTATTATAAAAAAATCTCTTTTCAAACTGTGAATTTATTTCATTATGTTGCGCATGGGCTGCGTTTTCTGTTTTTACAATTGAGTGGCATGAGTTTCTCCTTAGAAGAGGTTTTGGGGTGGGTTTTTGTCTTCAATGTCTTGTAGTACCGCTTGGAGTTGTTTTATAAAATTTTTAAGTGTTTTATTAAATCTTGTAAAGTGTGTGAAACATGTTTGTATATTTTTTTGGTATGTTTGGGTTGTTATGTATTTCTAATGTAAATCGTAAATGGTTTAAACAATTAAGTGAATGCTTTGGAATTTGTTCTAGTTTATGTGACGATTTGAAATGGCCTTTGGAAATGGTTAAATTGATTTTGTGCTTTTCTTTTAATATTTTCAATGAGTATTATGAGTAACGTATGTGGCGCGTCGTTGGTTAAAATCCTTGATGTGTTAGTTTGAAACACTTTATGGATCGTTTAAGTGTTTAATTACTTTATTAAATTATTTTTGTAGTGTGTTGGATATAGCATCCCTCCATTTTATAACATAAACTTTCATTTCATTACACGGAACTGAGGATCGTTAAGGTTTAGTGTCTTGGAAACAAGGAACATAAAACATGAAACAAAAAAAACATTCTTCTTAAACACTTGAAAGGCTTCTCCTCATGATCACCCTAGGCTCATTACTGCATCTCATAACCTGGGGACATACATCAAAAGGAAGGGTGAGCAGAAGGCCCAGCAAGGGAAACAAGTGAAACATTTTACATATGAACTTGAGATACATCAATAAAGTCATGAAAAGAACTTTAATGCATGAAAATGAAATCATGAGGCATATCATAATAAAAATAAAACTTTTTCATAACTTGAAGATGTGGATGCAAAATTTAATATTGACAATCATTTCGTTTCACCAAGGTCCATCCCCAAGGTGTCGTTAAAAATTACCAAGGTTATTCACCAAGGCATCGTTAAAATTTTAATCTCTAGTGGTTACATCATTACCCAATGCATTGGAGCGCTATCAGGGCGCACCCTTAAATTTGCCTTTATTATCATGTGAGCCACATATATCATCATAAAACATTTCATAAATAACCCATAGAATAAAATAAATGGGTTTCATTTCATAATCATAACGTTTAAAAAAACTGCTTTAAAGACATGATCCTTACGTCACATTAAACCCACGGAAAGGGAAAGCGGGTCTCATGTATGTAAATCCCAGAATTTAAAATAGAACATTTTGATATATATGTGAATACCCTTGTAGAAATAAGAGCTTTGAGTATTCACTTTATAACATAAAATAATTCTGAGAAAAGAGAGAGGCATTTTGAGACCAAAAATTCTGCGGCATAACGGCTATGTTTCGGGGTTTTAGAAAACATTGAAAAGAGAGGGGACATGGGTCACCCACTCATAAATTATCCATAAAACAGTAGAGAGAAAGAATATCATGGATTTAAGAACATGGTAATGAAATTTTAAAATATACCATATGAAATGAAGAGCATGAAAGGAAGACAAAAATACGATTTCTCTTATGAAAATCCGACAGCCTAACGGTGTCACATAAACTTCAACCCAAAAAAAATGAATTGATGAGATCAAATAGGGTCTCTCATAAAAGATCAGTATGATAGATATAGATATCATACCCCAACATAATAAATGGAACTTGAAATAATTTACATGAAAGTAGAACTTCAAAACGAGAAGGGTGAAGAACCACTTAAAATTTCGGCAGCCTAACGGCGCCACGTAAAACCTCAAAATACTGAATTGAAGCGATCAAATGGGGTCTCTAATCATAAGAACATAAGAGTCCTGTATCATATATATAGAGATCATACCCCAATATAACAAATATGAACTTGAAATAATTGACATGAAAGTAGAACTTCAAAACGAGATGGGTGAAGAACCACTTAAAATTTCGGCAGACTAACGGCGCCACGTAAAACCTCAAAATACTGAATTGAAGCGATCAAATGGGGTCTCTCATCATATGATCATAAATGATTAGTATTATAATTTAGAGATCATACCCCAAAAAAATAAAAAGGAACATGAAAGACTTGAATGAAAATAGAACTTGAAAACGAGGAAGGTGAAAGAATCCCTTAAAAATTCGGCAGCCTAACGGCGCCACTTAAACATTCTTAAAACGAATTGATGAGAGGAAGGGGGGGTATCTCATCATATGAACATGAAATAGGAAGTAGGTTGAATATAAAAGAACATCCTCCAACATAAGAACATGGAGTATAAAAGAAAGGACATAAAAGAGATTACTTGAAAATAAAGAGAGAGGTCGGATCCCTTACCTTAAAACGTGACTCTTGAAACTCAAAGGATTGGACCTTGAGGGCTTGGGGGCACCTTGGGAGGACTCCTTGGAAGGTAAGAAGACCAGAACTTCGTTGGGGGAGAGTTGGGAGTGAAAACTAAAGGAGGAAAGGGTGGGTATTTATAGGGAAAGTGAGGGGACAAAGCATTAATGGCCAAGGGACACCTCACTAGTGGTTTTGGAAAAACCATGGGCTTGCCCATGGTATTTGACCATGGTATTGGCCACTTGGGACACCTCACACCTTATCTTACTATTCATAATTCGACCATATTGAATATATACTTAATACATCATTTAATGATGTCATTAAACACCCGTAACTTAAAAACTATACTTTCACTATTCACCGAAAATTCAACTTTCTCAGAATAATCCCAAAATTTCACCTTAACCAAATATCAATTCTATGATTTCAAAAATGAACTCCATTTTATAAAAAATAATTTTCTAAATATTTTTAATTTTATTTTTAAATAAATACACTATTCATCGAAAATTCATTTTTTCAGAAAAATCCCCAAAAATTACCATAACATAATATCAATGATCTGAGTTCAAAAATAAAGTCATTTTTATAAAAATAATTTTCTAATTATTTTTAATTAAATTTTTAATTAAAAAACACTATTCATCCGAAAAAACTAATACTTGAATAATAATTAATGAAACCGTTATTTAACTATTTTATTGAATCACGTTACTTAATCAAGGTGCCTAGGTTATTTTAAAACTTTCTTTAAGTGAGATTACTAATCCATTTGGTCATATTACTAATCCTAATCATAAAATCACTATTCATAATTTACTATTCATCAAAAATCAAGTTGATCTTATTAGACTCCAAATTTCGTACTGAACATAATTGTAGAAGACCATTTTTCGAAAATCATTACACATTTTAAGTTATTTAAGGTTTACATAAACATTTTTTTCAAAATATTCTTTTGAAAATTCATCAAAAATATGCATACTATTTTTATCCGGTCATTTGAAAATTCATAAACTTCATCATAAGCAGAAATCCCAATTTTTATTTAAAACAAGGATTACACAAGGCAGTTACGGTCTCGTTACATAGCCCCTTATAATACCAGCATAGGACCTAAGAGTAAGGTGTGATAGGGTGATAGAATCTTGGGGCGGCTCGGTCAACATTGCCCGAGTAGTAATTTCTATCAGTTTGAACTTCTCGCGAAGGCGATTCCATTCTAGCTTCACATGATGAAGTTCGGCTTGGGTTTGGTCCAGAGCAAAGGCCAATGGTGCTACCTCCTTCCCAAGCTCTGTTAGATGGGCTTCGATCTGTCCAAGACTACTAGGTGAGGCCATCGAATCTTCTTTCTATAATAATTAACCAAGATTACTTATATTTAGAGACAATAATCAAAACATTTTGTTCACAGCGGTCATATTGACTGATGGTTATATAATAGTCAAAACCCACTGATCTCATTTTAATTATAATCATGTTTATGAAATAAAACATTTTTGTTGAGTATAACAATAACACATAAAATTAGGAAACAAAATTTATTTAAAAAAAAATTTCGGGTCGTTACAATCTTCCCCCCTTAAGAAATTGCGTCCTCGCAATTTTAAAATTGGGTTTTGAAATTTCATTGAAAGTCCCACATCGGAAAAGGAGTTAGTAAAACTATTACTTTAAAATAAAGAAAGGGAAGTACAAAGGTCACCCGAGTTAACCCACACTAGGGTTCCATGTAGCAAAACATGGACATGGAGGAGAAAACAAAGGGTCAAGTTCTGAGGGAGAGTAATAGAGAACATGATTAGGAGAAAGTTAACCATGAGAAAATCCCAAACTTATGATGTGTGTAAACGGTCTTTGATTACCTAGTAGGAAACGTAAACCAAAAACATTTTTGTTTTACGTTTATTTTCATAATTTTGAGGATTTCATTTAATACATAGAACAAAAACATAAGAAAATATACCTACCTTCAAGTAGAGTTTCATCCTTTAACAAGTCCCTACCAACACTAATCTTTTCTCCAAATGATGAGAATTCAAAAACACTTGGTCTCATAAAAGCACAACAATCATCTTCTATAGAATCACATAATCTACAAAAGATTAACTATCTATTTCTTCTATCTTTAAACATTATCCCAAAAACAGAAAGGTTAAGGTAAAACAACTCTTCAAAAAGAAAGAATCCCATAGTAATGGAAACTACTTTTAAATCATCAAAGTTCCATAGTACTACCCAAATTTCATCATAGACCATTCCCTAAATAACGGTCCTTAAAATTCCTCAAAACATAACCAAACTAAGATTGAAACCCAAATACAATAAGGATTTGATAACATAGTCTTCCAAAACAACTTCATTGTTCATCTCCAGACAACATCAACCACTCTTAACATCTTATAAAAAAAAGTAGCTAACCTAAACATATTTTACCCAAGATAGGTTAGTCATTCCCATAAGTAACCTAAATTACTATAAGTTCACCTTAAATTCATCGATTCTTCAAAATATAAGTCAACCTTACTCCTCAATGAAAATACCGTAGTAATCTATTTACCTCGATCAAATATGGTTCCCAAAATAATGAACGTCTTCCAAAATAATAATCATATTTTAATTCCCTAATCATCCCTGTCATATTAATACGAAAATCATCGCATTTCCTATCACATTGGTTGTCAGAACATGTTCTTCCATTTCCCATCATTAACTAAGAAGAGAAAGCATAATTAGAGGCATAAGTACTTAGCTAATAATCATGAAAAGGAATTGAAAGCATATAAGGATAACATGTATATGAAAGGTATACCCTAACTTGTGATCTCCTAGGTTCCAATCTAGGTTATGAATGATCATATATTCTTATGTGAACCTTTATTTTATTTTATCTTTGTTCCTTTAACAATGGTTCATACCAAGCTTATGAATTAACCAAAGCATATCCCCCGGGAGTGTCGTAACCAAGAGTGCAGCAAGGCCCGTTGTCGTGTACCAGTTCCCGTTCGAGTCTAGCTCAAAGCGGTGTCTTCGGGTTTTACCCCTATGTACATCTGTGCCAGAGCCACCTCTACCTGCTCGTATCCAGACAGGGATGTATTTGCTTGGCAACCCCTTACTCAATACTCACCAAAATACCAGGAAGATTTCCTATATTAAACTTTTCTATAGGGTTCCTCCTAGAGTTTTCATATCCTAATTTCCACAAATAACTAAACCATACTTTGATACCAACTATAGCATCCCTCCATTTTATAACATAAACTTTCATTTCATTACACGGAACTGAGGATCGTTAAGGTTTAGTGTCTTGGAAACAAGGAACATAAAACATGAAACAAAAAAAACATTCTTCTTAAACACTTGAAAGGCTTCTCCTCATGATCACCCTAGGATCATTACTGCATCTCATAACCTGGGGACATACATCAAAAGGAAGGGTGAGCAGAAGGCCCAGCAAGGGAAACAAGTGAAACATTTTACATATGAACTTGAGATACATCAATAAAGTCATGAAAAGAACTTTAATGCATGAAAATGAAATCATGAGGCATATCATAATAAAAATAAAACTTTTTCATAACTTGAAGATGTGGCTGCAACATTTAATATTGACAATTGTTTCGTTTCACCAAGGTCCATCCCCAAGGTGTCGTTAAAAATTACCAAGGTTATTCACCAAGGCATCGTTAAAATTGTAATCTCTAGTGGTTACATCATTACCCAATGCATTGGAGCGCTATCAGGGCGCACCCTTAAATTTGCCTTTATTATCATGTGAGCCACATATATCATCATAAAACATTTCATAAATAACCCATAGAATAAAATAAATGGGTTTCATTTCATAATCATAACGTTTAAAAAAAACTGCTTTAAAGACATGATCCTTACGTCACATTAAACCCACGGAAAGGGAAAGCGGGTCTCATGTATGTAAATCCCAGAATTTAAAATAGAACATTTTGATATATATGTGAATACCCTTGTAGAAATAAGAGCTTTGAGTATTCACTTTATAACATAAAATAATTCTGAGAAAAGAGAGAGGCATTTTGAGACCAAAAATTCTGCGGCATAACGGCTATGTTTCGGGGTTTTAGAAAACATTGAAAAGAGAGGGGACATGGGTCACCCACTCATAAATTATCCATAAAACAGTAGAGAGAAAGAATATCATGGATTTAAGAACATGGTAATTAAATTTGAAAATATACCATATGAAATGAAGAGCATGAAAGGAAGACAAAAATACGATTTCTCTTATGAAAATCCGACAGCCTAACGGTGTCACATAAACTTCAACCAAAAAAAAATGAATTGATGAGATCAAATAGGGTCTCTCATAAAAGATCAGTATGATAGATATAGATATCATACCCCAACATAATAAATGGAACTTGAAATAATTTACATGAAAGTAGAACTTCAAAACGAGAAGGGTGAAGAACCACTTAAAATTTCGGCAGCCTAACGGCGCCACGTAAAACCTCAAAATACTGAATTGAAGCGATCAAATGGGGTCTCTCATCATAAGAACATAAGAGTCCAGTATGATATATATAGAGATCATACCCCAATATAACAAATATGAACTTGAAATAATTGACATGAAAGTAGAACTTCAAAACGAGATGGGTGAAGAACCACTTAAAATTTCGGCAGACTAACGGCGCCACGTAAAACCTCAAAATACTGAATTGAAGCGATCAAATGGGGTCTATCATCATATGATCATAAAAGATCAGTATGATAATTTAGAGATCATACCCCAACAAAATAAAAAGGAACATGAAAGACTTGAATGAAAATAGAACTTGAAAACGAGGAAGGTGAAAGAATCCCTTAAAAATTCGGCAGCCTAACGGCGCCACTTAAACATTCTTAAAACGAATTGATGAGAGGAAGGGGGGGTATCTCATCATATGAACATGAAATAGGAAGTAGGATGAATATAAAAGAACATACTCCAACATAAGAACATGGAGTATAAAAGAAATGACATAAAAGAGATTACTTGAAAAGAAAGAGAGAGGTCGGATCCCTTACCTTAAAACGTGACTCTTGAAACTCAAAGGATTGGACCTTGAGGGCTTGGGGGCACCTTGGGAGGACTCCTTGGAAGGTAAGAAGACCAGAACTTCGTTGGGGGAGAGTTGGGAGTGAAAACTAAAGGAGGAAAGGGTGGGTATTTATAGGGAAAGTGAGGGGACAAAGCATTAATGGCCAAGGGACACCTCACTAGTGGTTTTGGCAAAACCATGGGCTTGCCCATGGTATTTGCCCATGGTATTGGCCACTTGGGACACCTCACACCTTATCTTACTATTCATAATTCGACCATATTGAATATATACTTAATACATCATTTAATGATGTCATTAAACACCCGTAACTTAAAAACTATACTTTCACTATTCACCGAAAATTCAACTTTCTCAGAATAATCCCAAAATTTCACCTTAACCAAATATCAATGCTATGATTTCAAAAATGAACTCCATTTTATAAAAAATAATTTTCTAAATATTTTTAATTTTATTTTTAAATAAATACACTATTCATCGAAAATTCAATTTTTCTGAAAAATCCCCAAAAATTACCATAACATAATATCAATGATCTGAGTTCAAAAATAAAGAGATTTTTATAAAAATAATTTTCTAATTATTTTTAATTAAATTTTTAATTAAAAAACACTATTCATCCGAAAAAACTAATACTTGAATAATAATTAATGAAACCGTTATTTAACTATTTTATTGAATCACATTACTTAATCAAGGTGCCTAGGTTATTTTAAAACTTTCTTTAAGTGAGATTACTAATCCATTTGGTCATATTACTAATCCTAATCATAAAATCACTATTCATAATTTACTATTCATCAAAAATCAAGTTGATCTTATTAGACTCCAAATTTCGTACTGAACATAATTTTAGAAGACCATTTTTCGAAAATCATTACACATTTTAAGTTATTTAAGGTTTACATAAACATTTTTTTCAAAATATTCTTTTGAAAATTCATCAAAAATATGCATACTATTTTTATCCGGTCATTTGAAAATTCATAAACTTCATCATAAGCAGAAATCCCAATTTTTATTTAAAACAAGGATTACACAAGGCAGTTACGGTCTCGTTACATAGCCCCTTATAATACCAGCATAGGACCTAAGAGTAAGGTGCGCTAGGGTGATAGAATCTTGGGGCGGCTCGGTCAACATTGCCCGAGTAGTAATTTCTATCAGTTTGAACTTCTCGCGAAGGCGATTCCGTTCTAGCTTCACATGATGAAGTTCGGCTTGGGTTTGGTCCAGAGCAAAGGCCAATGGTGCTACCTCCTTCCCAAGCTCTGTTAGATGGGCTTCGATCGGTCCAAGACTACTAGGTGAGGCCATCAAATCTTCTTTCTATAATAATTATCCAAGATTACTTATATTTAGAGACAATAATCAAAACATTTTGTTCACAGCGGTCATATTGACTGATGGTTATATAATAGTCAAAACACACTGATCTCATTTTAATTATAATCATGTTTATCAAATAAAACATTTTTGTTGAGTATAACAATAACACATAAAATTAGGAAACAAAATTTATTTAAAAAAATTTTTTGGGTCGTTACATTGGACCTCGCTACGATGGTTTCAAGTTGCGGGTGTCAGGAACGCCTACACGCACATGCATAGGGTAAGGCATATATATATATATATATATATATATATATATATATTCCCTCTTTGTACATATTCCCTCATGGCGTGGGGAATATGTGCAATGAAGCTTGGAGTGTATATATATATATGTATAAATGCATGTGCGTGTGTGCGCCAAGTGTCGGTTCGAGTGGCCATCGACAAATAACGACACGTTTGAGGTAGGTCCCCTATGCCTAAGCTTTTAATTTGAAATTCATAATTGCTTTATTTTTAAAAAAATATGTTTTACACTATGCTATATACACATGCTACGGAATCTGATTGCAGTTGCTAGAAACTATTATGCCTTGTATTGGAAAAATTGAAATGTATTTCAAAGCCATTGGTCTTAAGTGACTTTTCATGAAAAATTGATTTCTTAAGTGGTTTTGAATTGGTAAGGTGAATTTCCAAAGGTGTTTGGCCTTTTGGCCAGTTGATTGAAAAAAAGTGTTCCCTTTATGTAATTACGCATGTTTGGAATCTTAAGAATGTTTTATTAAATAGAAAAAAAACCTCTATTGAGGCCCGTTTGGCACTTTAATATTTGGTTTGAGAAAATAGAAAACACCTTTTGATTCATTCCCCTAAATTTGAAAATAAAATGTGATGCAAGTGTTAATGAGTGGTTTGTGATATGTGCCTAGTGTAAAGGCTTGTGCGTTATTGTGTGATGTAAAGAGGGGGAATGCACTTAAGTAGGGAGTGTGGTGGTGAAAGGTTGAATGAGTTTTAGATAAAGAAAGTGTGACGTACTTGCTTGATTGCTTGATAAAGAAAACTCACCACCAATTGAAAGAGAGCACAGTGGGAAACCCGGGTATCTAGGTGGGTGACCAGGTCTAGTATGCTAGATGACACGGAAGGGGCTCGTCCCGGTTTGTCTAGAAGGATTGACGCAACAACACTAACTAAACATATGAATTTCTGAGGGTCGTGGCCTTCTAAGCCAGTTTTCTGAGGGTCGTGGCCTTCTAAGCCACGCTTTCTGAGGGTCGTGGCCTTCTAAGCCACGTTTCACTGAGGTACGAGGTCTATAGGTTCCCACTTGTTCTAGCTACCTATATGGTTTACCCATGGTGCTCATTTTTGACATGATTCTAGTGATGTAACTTTCTTTTTAGTTGTTTCATACTTGATGTCTTGTTTGTGAAAACCATATTTTGATCCAAACTGGTATCTTTTCATTTTGAAATGTTAATGCATGCTTGGAACCAATTTTGAAAATGTAGTAAGAGTGAAACGCTTTATTTGAAAATGCAAACTCATTACTTGAATTTGAAAATAAGGGAAAACATTATTTTATTATATCTTATTTTCAAACTAGCACAGTTGGATTTCTTAATAAAGGCAGATGCATAGGACGTTGTTATATTTTGGCTTTCCTACTGAGCATCTCGGTGCTCATGCCTACTTTACTTTTCAGTTGTAGGTTTCAGTCTTGGATCGCTTTTGGGAGAGAGTGTGGTTGTCGTACCGTGGTGATCCACGGGGTCACCTGAGTTATGTCACGTTTCCTTGTTTATTCCTTTTTCTGCTGCCACGTTGTTCAGTTTATTTTCCTTTATTTATCTTCATTTTTCAGTTTGCGTTTATTTATCTTTTTCATGGGCCAAACCTTTCCCTACTGGTTTGTTTTGATGCCCGGAACTAGTTTCCAGCTCATGGGGATCGGGAATGCCCTTCAGGCCATGTCGCAGACCGGGTCGGGCGCCGGGTCAGATGACGATCCGGCCTAGTTCGTGACATGGGAACAACTTTGGAGTTTTATATGTATGGTCATGGATGTAAACAAAGGTATCCCTTGAACACACATAACATAGGCTGAAAGAGGTTGGGATAGGGTTACATAATTGTAGTCCAACTCAAGGGAGGACCCACATAAGATCAATCATGCAAGATCTATACCTTGAGGGTTCTATTGTTGCGCAATGTCATAGAATCATGGTCTTACACATATTAGATAGGTGATTAATCTTTAGGAGGATTACTGGAAGGAAGCAGATGGCCTTTAATATATAGAGGAAATATTCAGGGACAATGTGAAATATTTTGGAAAAAAATATGGATTATGTGTGGTTGTACTCCTTTTCTGCAACAGATGAGTGCACACAGTTCAGTTTGACATCACAATGGATGAAAAATAGTTTTTATTGCAACTTTAGGTCTTATAAATGATGAAAACATCTTATGTGAACCTCCCTTATATGGATTGAATGGACTACATGGAAGGGGAAATATGACATCAAATTGGGAAAGAAGGAGTCATGGGCAAAAATTCGAGTATTCGACGCGACAAAAAAAATATTGTGCGCACCTGAATTACCCGGTTTGAGTGGTTTGCACAGAAGGGGACATGTTACATCACATTGTCCACTCAAGAAGATTTATCTTAGATTAATATCTTTTGTGAACACCTCAAAATATACATGTTCCTTCCATTGTTTTCTTGGAATGTTATGTTAAGTCATATGGTGGATTTGATTTATCTAGAGATGTCTATTTGTGGATTCAAGGGGGATTCAACCCTAACAAGGGTTTTTTTTTTCAAGATATGATATTACATGCTACTACCAAATTTTTTAGTGAAGTTACTGCAGCTATATTCTGTGAATATATTGATATGAAATTTTTGATGAAGTCTGATGTTTTTTAATTGTTTTTCTATTTTTTAATGGAGTATGATTTAGTGGGTTGTTTTTGGATGTACTTATATAAGAATGTGGTTTGAATTTAATAATAGATTTATACCTTCTATTGATCTATAAAATATTTCCATGCTTTCCTTAGTTGTGTTTTTTCAGTGGAATTTTTTTTCATGAAATATATTAATCTATACTGGAATGATAATTTTAGATATAATTTAAAAACACAATCTTTTATCATTAATGTTTTAGTTATTTTTTAATTTCAGAATTTTTTTTGGAGATTTTAAACCAATTCAAAAAAACTAGAAAATATTTATTTACACTAGTGATGGTTTTGATCCTTTACTAATATTTCTTCAAAATTAAATATTTAAATTAATGGATGTTTTAGACGCCTTTATTTTTTTAAAAAAATTTCTTATTTAGATTAGTGGAAACTTTTAACCCCTTCAATTTTTTTAAATTTGATTACATTGGTAGTTGTTTTACCTTCTTAAAATAGATATTTATTAATATAGAGGGGTTTTAACCCACACTAATATAACCACTACAAATTTCAATATTCCATTGCTTTCTATAAACCAATTTAAATGTAATATAGTTGGATATATTAGTGGTTGTTTTCATAAATGCCGCTAAAATATTTGGATGTGGTTATATCCACCTCTTTTGTAAATATAATCTCTTCTAATCTATTCGTTTTTTACAGTGATATTTCAAAAACATTCATTTAGTTAACAAAAAAATATAATTTAGTAGATCCATAATTTCTAATTTACTTTAATGAGTAAGTTTGTAATTTAATAGAAAATTGGTGTTTTATTTTTTATTACAACAAATAATTCAACATGTTAATTTATCATAATATTTAATTATTTATTTTATTAAATGAATATTTTTAAATTATTTTATATATTTTAATTTATTTAAATGTTTAATTTTATGATTTATTACATTTTTCATAATATAAATCTTTAAAATATTTTGACATAGATTTTTATATAATTAAAAAAATTTCAAATAAAATTTGAATAAAAATATATTTTTACTTTTTAAAAAGATTACACCATCATAAGAATAAAAATTTATTGTACATTATCACTGAAGATTTAAATATTTATGATACCTTTTATGATTAACAATCATACTTAGATATATGTCTTTCATATTTTAAAATAATAGATTAATGGTCGTTTATCATGGATTTTGACCTTGACAATTTTTTGTTTCTAATAGTGGTTTTATATTGAAAAAACATAGTAAAGTATGGGTGATTTATACCAATAAATATGAATAGATTGGTTGATTTTACCACTTTATTGTGGAGATAAGAGATAACAACACTATCACTAAGCATGAAGGGAGTGGGAAAATAACTATTTTATGATACCTTGATGAATTTTCTTGGTGTTATCCCCCTTATTTAATAAAATGTTTTGGATCTTGTGTGTGGAAACTCATAATCATTTAATATAATGAGTAAAATTTTCTATTGAACTCATTAATTATATTTATTAGTTTTTTATTTGTGTATTTTCAAATAGGGAATTCCATATTTATAAATGATAAAAGACATTAGATACCCCTCCACCATTTTAGAGTGAGTAAGTATAGGTGTATCACTATTAATAAGTGTGATGGGGACTCACTTATTCTACAAAATGTAATGGTTCTTTGTTTCTTTTGGTACTATTGTAAAAGGGTAAAGGTTATTTCTAAGCGTAAAAATGGAAAAATTAATAAATAATAAATACATTTTTATATTGGGTGAAGTAAGTAATGGGTTTGTCACAATGACCAAAACATTTTAAATATGATGTTTTTACATGTTTTTTATATTATATTATAAATTTTTTTATTATCATAATAATTGAATAATTTTTTTGAAGATATAGTTTAACCAATTTATCCCACCACAAGTGGAATAATACCTTTTTACATTTTTGTGTGTTTTAACATCAATTTTTTCATTAATGTAAATATGGCTGGAATTGAAATTATTTCTTCTAGCATTGGATATATTAACTGATTTTTAAATCATTTAATATAGAGTATGTTCATGTTTTTTATTTTGATTAATAGTGTGGAAAGTAACCTATAACATTTGTTATATAAATAACCAACATTGTAGTTTTTTTCAGCTAGGTTATTTAAATTTCTAACATATAATGTTATATATATATATATATTTAAACACTTAAATATATACCACTTATATGGTATAATAAATAATATAGAATAACTAGAAAATTATAGAATCCAAATGAAAATAATAAAAAGTGACTACATTCTTGGGCTTCCTTTCCTTGATTGTAGTGGTGTCCATCAAATTTAAATATCATTTATTGATATTAATTTTCAAAGTAAAGTGGAACTCGGGGGGAATTTTGGTTTTCTTCAGCTAAATATAATGTGTACGATATATCATTTAAACTTTTTCAAATTTATTTGTTGTATCAAATCTATTTTTAAATTATAAAATATTAAAATATTTTAAGGAATAATTTTGGATCTAGGCACTAAGTCAGCATGAAATTCTAAGGTCCTAGGAGTCATGGTATGAATATAAAATAAATATTAAATATATAATATTTTAAGAATTTAGTTTTTCTAAAATAATGGAATGAATCCCAAACAGAGTGTAATTTAGGAAATCCAAGACCGTTATTAAATCTAAAATAAGGGTTTTACCCTAGGTGCGACATAACCATTGTTGGCATCAGGATTTTGGTTAATAAGTGTTTATGTGAGGATTTATAAAATTATTTTTTTATTTATTTCACTAGATATATCATCTCCATATATAATCAAAGTAATGGGAAAATCATTGGGTAATATGTATAACATTAGGTATTTGATATAAGAAGTGGAGGAGTATGTTGTGTCATCAATAGATCATGGTACAATGGATCAAACCCACTAAGATCTTCTGCACTGACGGAGTTCATAGATCTCACCAATGAATACAAAGTAGAACCATTTCTAATCAACAATTGATCCCAAAACAAGGTATAAAATGTTGATTGTTTTCTTTTATCTAGATTGTTTATCCCATTTCAAATGAAAACCAGTGTATGATACAAAATTGGTTTATAGATCTATGGTTGATTATGGTTATTTTTTATATCTTCCTTCAGATTGGGAATTGATATTATTTGATTAATATTTGGTTCTTCATTTAATTTTCAAATGGAAATTAATTAAGGCCATCCCTAACAATGGTTGAGGTTCATTCCTCTTGTGTGGTATGTTATTTTCTCCCGCTATTCATTGTGTGATCACTATCAACATTCCATTTGGTCGGTGGTTTGATGAATACCCAAAAACCTATCATTTCACATTTGATATTTCCTAAAAAAGATCATTTATGTGGGTGTGAATTTGATATTTATGGAATTATTGTTATCTATTTAGGAATATGTATGAATGGGGAATTTTTTTGAATGAATTCAGAGACCTTGTTTGTGGTTTGGTGTGCTTCATGTGGTGTGGTATAATTGGTATCGATTTCCAAGTGGTTTGGTTGGACAAAATATGTGCACCGATGATGGAATGGTTCAGTCAGATCATGATCCATGATTTTAAATGACTATCATTGGATATTTAGTGATGATGAAGGAATCAGAATAAGACACTTGAGGGTTATATATTTCTGAAAAAAGACATACTACACACTGTTTATCTTGAAGAACACACATCATGTTGTCCACCTTTTACGGTGCTAGGTTTTACATGTAGAAAAAAATCACAAAACAGGAGACATATGTTTCATTCCATGCGATCCATGGATGGTAGTTTAGAATCTACCATAGTCTTACATGGGAACATACATATCTAGACACACAGGCATAGCTAGAGTGCATGGGCACTTCTCAGTACCTGGAGACAGCCCGATACTTGTGCATTTCTAGTGTACATGGACATATTCAGAGTACACAAATATATGAAGGTGGAACATGAATACTTACATTATAACATCTATACACTATGTGTTTTAATTGGACATTCCAAGTATATGTGGAAAGACATTTCATATGGGACATCAATATATAGGTTTACCTAGGGTAGGAAAAACAATCCATGTACTCCTAGTACACATTGTGTATATTCTCTAGGGCCAGATGAGGCCCTATGACTATTCAGTGTGGACCATGTTCATTTGGGTGTGTTCCATTGGTTTATCCCTAGGAGGGTATAGTGATGCATTTCATCCTGAGTATAGGATTTGATCCTCTCTATGGGGTTAGTCTCGGATAGTGTTTTGGAATATATTTGTCTTACATGTGGTATTATCCTCTATCATTTGTTCATATTCACTTGGTAGAGTATGAGAAATTTTCATGACCAACTTACACATGCATAGAATCCCCTAATTAACAATTTATTCCAAATAGGGTTCAATATACCCTAGATTCCATTAGTTTGATCCCCTTTCTATGTATCGATATCTTTGAAGTTCCAAAGAGTACATCTTTGGAATGACCTAAAAAGAAAAAACTCTCTAATGATTACGTCAAGTTATAACATGGGTCGTGGTGTGAGTTCTTTGGGAAAAGTGTTACCCCTAAGCCTCAAGCATAATCTTGTGGTTGGTACTATGGTTGATACCCCTTTAATAAAAAGTGTCTATTATGATAATTTCTAGGTATTCTTATTATCTTGTCTTGTATTTTAACTAACATAAATTCATGATGATGATATTACTATTCTCTGTTTTCTTTAGGTTTAGTGATTTTAGGGTGTCTTAATTGGTATTTTTACACACACCTATATGGGGTCTTACCATACATGTCATGTATTATATAGAAGATATATATTTTGAAGGAGTATTAAGAGGAAAACTAATAGGCAAAGCATAATGATATTGAGAGATCATTATTCATACCATGTGTTACATTTGATAGCATTCCCCTTCTTCTTAGCAGGTTGGACTCTTTTATCCATTTTGGTTTGATTTTATTTGGGCATCAATGATTTCAATTAATTTTTTCATACTTTAAAGTGTGATAGATGTTGTGAATTCATTTTGGTATCAGTTATGTTATTCCATTCATCATTGTATGGGTATTTAAATATGTGTGAATGTGTAAAGGTACTTTAGTCTCAGGACTCCCATGTGTGTGATATGACTAAACCACACCGATCAAATTCCCACATCCTATAGGAGAATGTCTTGGAGAGTTTCACATGTCTTAACACCAACCACGAGGGACCTAGTGAATTGGGTTGTGATAGAGTTGTATAAGAGAAATATTCATATTAGGACTGGATTTTGATGATTGTATAACTATGAGATTTGGTTTGGGAACTAGGTAAATATTTTTAAAGTGTTTTGAGATTATATTTCAAGATAGGGACTCCAGTGTTGGTGCGACACTTTTTCTATCCCTTCACCAGGACTATGATAGACTTTTTGTTAATGTGGTACATATAGGAACTAGATGTAAGGAAAAATTAGTTCATGCATCATATAGGAATGGGTTGAGGTTTCCACTCCATTATTGTGTCAGGTCCCCAGATATACTATTTGACTATAGTATGTATTGATTATTTTAAGATGCCTCTACGATGAAATATTTCTTGGATTGTTTTCATTATTTCAATGATGATCCCCAGAGTGAAGAGGCTTCAATATAGGGTCCAATATAGGCGGTGGTACCTATGGGTGGTTTTCCATTATTTCCACCACCTGTTGAGAAAATGTGTTCATTAGAAGTAGTGGTCAAGGGTATTCATAGGGTAAGAGAACTCTATGAGTTTCCAAGATAATGACGTCTCAGGTTTTAGGGAAATGTTGACCCCTAAGAAATTGTTTTCTAACTTGAGGTAGTTACTGGAGTTTTAATCCTTATGAGGACACCTCCAGATCAGATGGTGGTTTGAGAGGTGAGTCATATTTAATACTCTATAAGGTTATAGGGGAGTCTGGTGACTAAGAAACATGATGATATTACTCTCTATTATATACAATTCAAGCATTTATTTAGGAAGGAGTTTGATCTATCCACATTATAGGCAGTAGACATCTTAGAGCTTCTACTGCTTTAACATGGTTATAAGATTAGGTAAGAGTATTCATAAAGGTTCACTAACCTATCAAGATACTTTATGGATATGGTTTAATATTCATTGTTCAAATCATGTACCATTGTTTGGGGTATATGTCAAGACATTATAGATGGAGTGATATCACTTTTCATGCCTACATATGATGTACTGCTTGAGGGAGCACTAGTGGTAGAGAAATTTCATGGTGATTAGATGCCAAATTTTTTTGATGGAAATAGGAACACATGAGATGAGACCTTGGAGGGTAGTAGTAGAAAACAAACATAGGTATTAGAGCACGTGATATGATTTAGGATATAATCTAGGGATATGGGTTCTATAGTTCAAGGCCCTTTGGACGATTGTAGTTATCCTAGAGAGAGGAAGTGTTTCTCTAATGATGGTTGAGGATATCTCATGTGGGATTGTCCAATCGACTGTGTAAATGAAAAAAATATGGGCAATTGAACACTCAGGTAGAGACATTGGGAGGATAAGGGAGGTCCATAGGGTGATATATGTGGAAGAGGAGAGGGAAGAGGAGCTGGAGGTGGTAGATAGTTTGACTTGTTTCCACCATCACTGCTAGGTAGTCCATGCTAGGCTTAGGGAGATGGTGGCCAGTGACAAAGAAAACTGTAGGAAGTGGAGGCCTTTAAATGAGAGGATCCATGAATTATTATAGGTATAATCTATGTCTTATCAACTTTAAATTTTTTACTTATAGATGGAGGTTCTATCCACTCTTTTATTTCCAATTATACTTTTCAAGACATAAAGATTTTGGATGAGACCTTAGATCAACCATTATGCATAGAGAATCTAACTGGATGAGATTAAATAATCTTAGAAAAATATTGAAATTGTTACCTTACTATTGGAAGTTAGAGATTCTTAAGGTATCTCTTTAAAGTAACAATTATTCTATATGATTTAATATTAGGTATGTAATGTTTGTATGTAGTTTATTCCACGATTGGATGTTCTAGGTGGAGGATTATATGTGTATACAGAGATGGTATGGGGTTTTCTTCATTTGGTGAGAAGTAAACCCAATCATTGTAGGATTGGATCATACATAGGAGGATACATAAAATTACTCACTTGTTGGTTAATATGACCCTTGGTGAGAATATTCTATGAGATATTTGTTTTCTACATTGGAGGAGGAGTACAAGTTTTTCATTCATGAGGAAATGTATTTCGCACCTCCCCACCAATTGATAAATTATGTATTTAATTTCTCCCATGGAATTCTTTGATATTAGTTCTAACATATGAGATGGTTCACATAGAGTATTGTTAGATAAATGTTCAGTTGGAGGACTTTCAAAGGATGGGCTTTGTTAAACCATATGTGTCCCCCTAGTAAACCCCTATTTTTCACTAATAAGGTGGAAAGGGTATTTAGGTTATGTATGGATTACCATTTCTTGAACTAGGTGACTGTGAAGAATAAGTATCCACTATTGATGGTCGATGACCTATTCTATTAGTTGAAATGGGAGAGTTTGTTCTTGTATATTGTCTTATGATTATTCTACCACCAACTCTGTGTCCAGGATGAGAATATATCATAGATGACATTATGATGTTTCTATAATCATTATGAGTACATGGTGAGGCCTTTTTGGAGGATGAAAATGGTATATTTTTTAATGGGATTCATGAACTAGAATTCTTCATCATTTCTTTCACCAATATGTGGTTTTGTTCATTTAATACATTCTAGGGTACATAGATTCCAAGAAGGATCACATGCGACACTTGAGGATGGTCCTAGATATTCTCCAAGAGCACCAAATTTATGCGAATATCTCAAAATTTATTTTCTTGATTTTAGAGGTCTACTTTAGGGGAAATTTCATCTGAGTGTAGGGTGTGGTTATGGACCCAGCAATGGTGGAGGAAGTTCTAGCTTTAGATCCATGAAATAGTGATATGGAGTGTAGAGATTCATTAGGTGGGAAGATTAATATAGAAGACTATTTCCTGATTTCTCCAATATATCAGAACCCTTAACTACTTTGACTTGGAAGGGGAACCATTTTTTGTGGATGAAGAGGTACCACCAGGATTTTCAAGAGTTGTGGTAGTGGTGGATGGGAACCCTGATTTTGAGACTACTAGAAGAGGGTTCTATGTACATGGTGTTATATGATTCCTCTAGGTCTGGGAAGATATGTGTCATAATTAAAAGGTTGGTAGTGATTGTATATGGGTTCCAAAAATAGAGACCCCCTAAGAAGAACTTCATGACCCATAATATAGAGTAGGAATCAGTAGTCTTTGACCTGAAGATGCGATGAAAATAACATTTGGTTAAGCAATTTATCATCTATTCATACCATAAGAGTCTCATGTATATCTTCTAGAAGAAGGATCTTAACTTGAGAAAGGGGATATGGATATAGATCATTAATTATTTTGACTTTTTGATAGTCTATTATCCTGGAAGGGGGAACATGGTGCCAAATTCTCTTAGCAGGGAATCTTATTCGCAGATGTTGATCAAGGATTCAGAGCAGTAATCATAATTGTAGTTTTACTTAGTGGACGAGGATAGTGCAGATTGCCTATAGTTTATGGTTGTTACCCCATGATTTCTACATCATGTTTTGGAGTCTCAAATTCAAGATAATGACTATGAGAAAACCCATATTCATATATCCATTGAATGTTCTCTTGATAGATTCTCCGAATGTGAGGAGCTCATCATCCTTTTAAGAGGACATTTAATAGTACCAGTGGTATTGTGGGAGGTATTTATGACGTATTTTCACAAATCCCCCTTGGAGGTATGTCATAGACTATAAATGATATACTTTTCCCTTCGATGTGAGTACTCGTAGTTGGGAATGGAGAATTGTATAGTGGATTTTGACTCTTTTTGCCTCACTTGTCAGTAAGTGAAGGATTATAACTAGGTTGTAATGGGTTTATATGAACCCATTATGGTGACATAGTGGAAGTGGGATAGTTTATCTATAGACAGTGTGATCAATATCCCATGATCTTCTTGGGATAATGTATATATAGAAGTTTTTATAGAAATACATTGAAATTCTAGAGGACATGATTCTATCTGTGTAACAGTAGACCGACTCACCAAGTCGGCCCAATTCCAAGCTATATTTGTAGAGACCCAAATATTGATGTATATGGACATTACATTACATTTGAGGAATACTTAATACATAAAAAAACCAACACCCAGGGACTGTAATAGTTTAGTGTCTTTGGAAACTCAGAACATAATCTTCTAATCGGGGTGAAAGATCTTCAACATCTCCCCTAAAGATCTTCCCCTTTTTGTTTTCTTACCTAAAACCTTTCTTTAAATCATGGGAAAAAGAAATCATATATAGGGTGAGCTCAAATTCTCAGTAAGGGTAAGCATGGTGAAAATAAAACAAATCATATACATTTGAACATTAAAAAACATGAAAATAATGTTTAAACATCAAAATCATGAGCAATGACATAAAACATGGCAGTACATAAGGCATAGATAATAAAGAAACATTAATCATGATAAAATATCATGGGAATAAAACATGTAATTGTGGAAACCATTAAGCACATGATATGATTTCCATAGTAGCCAAGGCATTGCTTCCAAGACCATCTTAGTGGAAAAAGTCCCTTTCTGAATCAAGTTCACTCCTCGTTTCAGTCCTGTAACACTGAACCGGATTAACTTACCATTCTAGACATGTCTATCTCATGAGATATAAATCATTACCCAATACATTTGAGGGATATATATGTCTCACCCATCTCATAATGAAATCATTCTTATGTGTGCCACAACATAAACATAAATCATTCATCATAAACCAAAGAATAAAATGGGTTTCATAAACATCACCCCATCATAACATAATCCATATAAAACAAAAGGATATCATTTCATCCTAAGAAAAGTGAAAACCATGTAAATCATAGAGACATTATACTTGAAATATACACATATGAAATAATGTCATCTTATATGGAAAATGGTTTTGATAAAACACTTGAAAATAATTCTTGAGGAAAATAGACTTTCTTATTCAAAATCATTTTCTTTTCAAAAAATGCCACACAATTTTAAAAGAAAAAGATTTTTTTGAAAATAAACATGAAATATTGTAGAGTGAACTTAATGAAAATAAGGCGTTATTAAATCGTGAAAATCCATTCATGCTGTATAAGTTAAAAAAACCATTCTTCTTGTACTTTTACTGGAAAAGTCAAAAAGTACCTCATATGGTAAACAAAAGAATGATTCCTTCCATACGATGTGGTAAAAGTAAAAAAAAGGGTAAAAATGACTTTAAACATACATGGATGAAAAGTAAACATTTTATGAAAACATTTTGAGAACATATGGACATGGATAACAAACATAACCCCATTAAATACTTATGAATAAACAATCTTGGATAAGAATGAGATTGGAATAATTATCCCTTACCTTAGGTCCGATATGCTTCGTACGTATCTGAACCTCCTGTATAATGATTTAAATAATTTCATTTACTTATTACAGAATCATATTAATTGTTATGATATCATATATGGTTCACTTATGACTTTATATTACTCGTTCTTTTGTAAATTCTTTGTTAAAGAAGAATTTTCGGTAAAATCGTTTCATTTATCGCACGTGTTTGGACTTGTTGTTCATGATATTATTATTACTTATATCATGATTTAATTACTTAAAAAATTTAAATCACGATTTATATATCATATATATTCAGTATATATATATATAATAGATAGATAAATTAAATGAAATACACCGTTCATGGAGACGGTAGGCCGTACGTACGCATGAACACTGTTTTCTTTTCCTTATTGAATTGAATGGAAGTAAGTAGATGACATATATATATACATAAATAAATCCAGTAGCTTTATCATGTCATATATTTCATTATTATTCATTATATATACTTTATAATCATTCTTGAGTGGTTAACGTGGTGATTGAATCTCATCGCATCGTGGAGACGGTAATCCGTACGTACGCACGATCGATGATATCATTCCCATAATTATTGAATTGAATTGGAGTGGATGATATAATATCTCATAATCAGTATGATGTTATAATATCTTTATATAGTTATTCTTTACACCATTATACCAATCCAAGTAAGGTGGTGGTGGAAAAACAGATTACACCACGACGTGGAGATGGTATTCCATACGTACGCATGTGCGGTGATTTCATTTTCCATAAGATGGAAAAAAGGTAAAATAGGGTTGTTTAATATTTATAAAAACATATCCGTATATAATTATGACTGATGTTATTACTTTATAATGAAAGAACTAAATAAGAGGAAGTAGAAGAAGAAAGAAACTTGAAAGAGTCGGTAGGAGAGATTACCTCTTCCTCGACGCACCTCCTTTAAACTTCTTCTTAGGGAACTAGATTTGGTCTTTTGAGAAGACCATAACCTCTATGATATAACTAGAGAGGTTGAGAAGAGTAATTGGTAGGGTTTTTCTGAGCTTTAAGGTTCAAAATGGTGTGAAGAGAAGAGGAAAGGGGTGCCCTTTTTATAAGGGAGGAGAGGGGCACCTTTGAAAAAACAAAAACTATTATTTTATAATAAAGTAATATTCGGTTTATAATATCTCAAAATTGATTTATTTATAAGAAAATGTGTGGATGGGTCGAAATCCTCTCAACCAATATAATTTATACAAGCTTAGGTTACTATTTTAACCTTATCATTTAGATTTTACTTTATGTTAAATAATTTTACTTTTACCGTGTCTTCTTGTTTTCTTACACTATATGGTTACTAAACATACTATAACAAGCCAAAATAACCCCAAGTTGTTCATTATTAATATATATAACCTTACATAAGTCATTTGGCCGAACCGTAGATTTTAAGGAATAAAATAACAATTAATAATATAATATTTGTTTTAAAAACTATTTTATGTCAATTTTGACACTATTAGGTAATTGATTTTTTTGAAAATCATAACAGCATGATTAGTTCTAAAAAAGTTAATTAAATCAATAATAACATGTCATATTAACCTATAAAACTAGTTTAATTCATAAAAAGTCTCAAATTACATTTATTTGGATATTTAAAATATCAATTATGTTAATATTTCATTAATAAGGTAACTACTGCATCATCATTGTGTCATAAATAAATTAAATTATTTAATGTCTAAAAAATATAAATAAAATACCCTTATGTAGGAAATATTTTTATATTTATAATTAATATTTATAGTCTAATTTAAATTATGTATAACCCTATATTAAAAATGTTTTAGTTATTAAACTATTATTTTAACTATTTTAACTCTTCTTTAAATCAAATAATAATAAGTGTCCTATTCTAATCCAAGTGGACATAAATGGTCATATTTTATTCCTAAGTCTGTTTTTGGTTGAATTAAACTTATCCAATAGAATTCGTACATGTGTTACGGTAATAATAATATCATTTTTACCCTTAATTATCGTATTTACTTTTAACTCTAGTAAACAAAAGAAAAAAGATACTATTCACCAAAAATTATTTTTATTTTATTGAACCACATTTTACTCCTTGATATTAACTGCGTCTCTTAGATTTTCTAAATTCCACTCACAGAAGCGGCAAAATTATGTTTTATGTAAATTTTTAAATTCTCCCAGGAGGTGGGTAAAAGACTGTGAAAAGTTCAATAAATTTTTTATATATCTAAAATTATTATAAAATGACTTTGATTAATTACACTGAACTTATATTGGTATTATGTATCAATTTTGACCTAAAATAAATTTAGATAAAATAAATAAATATTTAAATAAAAATTCGGTTTTTAAATAGTAACCCAGTGTTTTCACTATTAATAAAAAATTGAACGTTTTCAGAAAAATAGCAAAAATTCAACCTAGGATAATTTCGATATTATGAATCCAAAAATGATGTCCATTTTGAAAAATAAAATTTAAAAAACTGGGTATTACTATTCATAACAGGCAGTTCATAATAATATTATAATAATATATCGTTTAGTGAAACTTGGTATTGCGTACTACACACGCTATCGAAGAAGGTCTTGATTGCATGTATTGCAAGCCAAGTCAGTGCTGTGTATAGTGAAAGATATGTTTGGTGTTGCATATATAACAAAAAAATCTTGGTGTAGTGTATAATAGAAGGCACCAAAGAAATTAAAAAATAATATATCTCATAAAATCTCTCGGTGTTACATTCTACCCCCCTTAAAATGAATTTCGCCCTCGAAATTCATCGGGGTTATAAATGGTTTACTACTTGAAAGATTCTTTCATAGAAACCCACATTGTAAAAAGGAATACAAAAATTTCATTTTAAAAAGGTAATTTAGAATCATAACAGTCACCCAAAGTAACTCAACACTGGGTTTCCACATAGGATAAAATAGGTGAAAATATGGACATGGAAGTGAAATATAACCATGAACTTCTGATGAAGAGTGGTAGAGGACATGGCTATGAAAAATCCAACAATCACAAAGCCATAAATTTTTTATGATCTAAGGTACCATCTAATTCATCAGATATAAGGGCACTAGGACAAAATTATTTGTTTTCAAGATCATTTCCCTAAAGTTGAAGAAATTGGAATTATAAGAAATATTTTCTTGATTTTGGTACAATCTCACCATTGGTCATTCCATGGACAATTTCCACTTCATATCTTAAATAAATGAAGTTAAATTTGTCATTAGTGAAGTGTTAGCAGATCATGTGATAGAATTATGGGTCATTCCATATATCTCAAAAAAAAAGTTAGAAAAAGTAATAAAAAATACATAAGTCTACCTATAGTGAGATTAATCATATATGGTTCCTAAAATGGACTTATACTTCATATATAATACTGATTAATATAATAAAACTAGTTTCTACTAACCAGGGACTTCATGTAGGCCAGTGGTAGGCGATAAAGGCCTGTTGCACTTCGGTTGTGGGTTCGATTCCCACTGCCTTGTCTGATGTGACGGGTTTTCGCCCGTCCTACAGGTTGTCCTTTTTCTAAAACTACATTATTATAAAATTCCATAAATAATATTGAAAAATGTTCTATCCTTAAAAAATATTATCTTATTTCCAAAATAATCCTTTTAAAATCATTAGGGTTATCCAAAATACTTTTATCCAAGCTCATAGTGTAAAGAAAACGATTACTTGAAAGGTCACATAACAAGCACGTCAATACCATCATTTTCCCCCATATATCATACGACATATCTTGTTGGTCAAATTACAAACATGTGAATACCATAACCATGTATTCTCTTGAAAAATGAAAACTCATTGACCCTTAGTCAAAACATGAATGCTGTCAAAATTTAACACTTTCCACA
Organism: Viscum album; assembly: GCA_963277665.1. Classification (NCBI taxonomy): domain Eukaryota; kingdom Viridiplantae; phylum Streptophyta; class Magnoliopsida; order Santalales; family Viscaceae; genus Viscum; species Viscum album. The sequence goes on from OY728152.1 coordinate 1,651,572,782, forward strand.
TACAAGAATCCCAAAATTTCTATACACTCAAACCATGATATCACTTTGTCCTTATATCAGTCATGAGCTCATGAATACTATCAAAAATCTCATTTTCTACTTATCCCTTCATTATGTGCATATCATTTACTTTCCAAAAATATTTCAATCACTTTTCATGGATACTGGTACCATATAACTATAGAAAACCACAATAAAACACTACATAGATATTCTAATGTTACACAATACTATAAATGATATCCCTTTACAAAAACACATAATCATTCCACCACATCGTTGTCATACTCAACATTGCTAATAGTGATCGCATGTGACTTCCATTTGTCCTTTTCCTTAAGAGGTTGCTCACGTCGATCATCATTAACCCTTGGATTAGGGCACTGATTAGCATAATGCCCCATTTCCTTGCACTTGAAGCATTGAAGTGTTGGTGGTGCGTTCTCTACAGTCTTTTCTTTATTCACATCATTAGAAACCTTTTACCCATTACATCAGCACTCAACTGCTTTATGACCTTCTTTTCCACACTTGAAACATTTTCTTGTACCTTTTCAACAATCTCCACCATGCTTCTTTCCACACATTGAGCATAAAGAAACATTCACCATTTTTTCACCATTGTTTTGAGGTTTTTCCTTGAACTCCATCTTTCGTTTCTTGTCAAAACCATGAGATGGATATGTAACACCAACTTCCATTTCTACCTTGATATCACAATGTACAATTTCTTTATAGCTACTGAAGTCTCTTATAGCTAATTCCCTTAGAAGACTTGGTTTTAAGACACTGAAGAATCGATCAACTTTACTTTCAGGTTGGATGATAAAGCCAGATGCATACCTTGCAAGCCATGTAAAATTCACTTCGTATATACCAACAGATTCATCATACTTTTTCTTAAGCTCAAGGAAATCCTTTTCCATCTTTGTTTGAAGAATACAAGGGTAGTACTTATTGAAAAATATGTTCTTGAACTCATCCCATTCCATGGATTCAATTTCATCTTGGGGCCTCGTATTCTTAATTAGAGTCCACCACTGGTCTGCTTCACCTTCTAAATAGTAAACAGATAGAATGACTTTATCATTTTCCGAAGAGCGAAGTATGGAAAATATCTTTTTAATGGTTCTGATCCATTATTCAGCAACAACTGGATTAGAAGACCTACTGAAAAAATGGGGGCATTGCCTCATGAAGGAATCTATATAATATTGTTCCCTTCTCTGATCATTTGGAAATCATGAATGATTCATTCCTTGTGTAAGTATATCAATAAGATTTTTCCCTCCATCTCCCATAACGTAGGTTTGTTCAGGAGGACAATCATTGCATTTTCCATTACATTGATCAACATGGTTCCTTCGGGTTCCAGCCATTGTCTAAAGCCCAAAAAGAATAGTGTGAGAGGAAAAACTTATTCTAGGGAAAAAAACATAATAAAGGGGGAGTACCTTCAATATATAACATCTTAGGTATATTTCTAAGATCATTACCAGAATTCTAGGACTATAACCTATACTTTTACTTATCCTTAGGGACATCCCTAGACATACCTAATAAATATCTCTAGGGATCTCACTAAAGTTTTCACATCCTAGTTTCCAAAGGTTAACTAATCCTTTCCTCTGATACCAACTGTAGAGACCCAAATCTTGACGTACATGGAGATAGTACATCTCCGATAAAGATCTTCCCCTTTTTGTTTTCTTACCTAAAACCTTTATTTAAATCCTAGGGAAAATAAAACATATAAAGGGTGAGATCAAATGCTCATTAAGGGTAAACATGGAGAAAATAAAACAAATCATATACATTTGTACTTAAAAAAACATGAATATAATGTTTAAACATCAAAATCTTGAGCAATGAAATAAAACATGGCAGTACGTAAGGCATAGATAATAAAGAAACATTAATATTGGCGAAGAGTTTATAAGAGATCTAGAGATGAATTATGTGTAAGAGATAGTCCATCTTCATGAACTTACCCAGATGATCATTTAAATCCATGATTATTGATTCGTGTAATGGTTATGGATATGATTTTAGAAGGCCTTTGGGGATGAGTTGCATTTGAAAATGGTGTTTCATTCCCTAACTAATGACACAAATGAATGTACCATTTAGGTTCTTCAAGGAATGTTATAATATTTCATTTTATATTTTGATCACAGTTGTGAGGTCCACCTACCCTTTGTGGAGTTTTAGTAAAAAAAATTCATTCCACCCTCAATATTTTACCATTTGAGGACTTGTATTGGAGACCCTGTAGGTCAACACTATGTCAAACTGATGTAGGTGAGTAAGAACTCGTGGCCTAGAGTTGGTATGGGAGATTAAAGAGAAAGTTCATATTATCCAGGAGTGAATGATGATTATATAGAGCTATTATAATTCCTATAAAACCCAATGATGGGGGTGTTTGGAGTTTGTAGAGGGAGACCACTTGTTCTCTAAGGTCTAACCTTAATGTGTATTATAGTGATTTGACCAGGGTTTCAATTTATCTGTATGATTCATTGTCCCTTTCCAGATACTACATAGGGCTAGGGAGGTGGGGTACCACTTGTACATACAACCATAATTAGAATAAATACATGATATCTTCCATGTTTCACAGCTAAGGATATATGTGAATGACCCATCAAATGTATTCGATAGGGGCTAGATGGACATCGAGGATGTATATACATTTCAAGAGCTTCTGGTAGAGTTTGAGGATTTATAGGAGAATATCCTCCTTGGGTGAGTGATTCCCTTGGTGTGTATCTAGTGGCCACATGAGAATCTGTAGCAGAGATTGGGGAGTGGGCGACCCATATGTGAGATCAATATCCACATATTTTTGAGTAGGCCTTTTCATTTTTCGGATGAAAAAATTATAGGTAGGAGAATGTAAATACTCTATTTTTACATTGTATGACATTAAAACTTTTTAAGAAATATTTTGGGATCTAGGAACCGAGTCAATATGAGATTTCATGGAACAAGGGGGATGAGTATGAATATAATATAAATATTAAGTATATTATATACATGCACATAGTTTTTATGAAATAATGGATTAATTCCTGAATGGATTGTCATATGGGAAATCTATGATCACCATTAAATATGGAATGTGGGTTTTACCCTATTCACAACGTAGTTTTTAGTGATGTCGGTATTTTTATTAAAAAGTGTTTGTGGGCCCATTAGTAAATTTATTTATTTATTTATTTTGTTAGACCTAACGTCCTTTTATTTAGACCCATTTATGTGAAAACCCTAGGGATTTACATATAAACATTGGGATTTGAGAATAGAAGTGGTGGAGTTCATTTTGTCATCAATAGATCATGGTACAATAGATTAGTACTATTATGTTCCTCTAAACCAATGAAGTTCCTAGATATCACCAGCAATAACAAAGGAGAACTATTCTTTATCAGCACTCAATCCAAAACCGATGTAGGAATTTTTTATACCAATAAATATATCGTATTTAGTTAAATCATGTTGAATGACAACTAATTTTCCAAAACAAATTGGTTCACTAATCGATGGTTTATTATGGTTCTAGTTTTTATCTTCATACGGATTGGGAATTGAGATTATTTGATTATATTTTGGTTTTTTATTCATCGTTCTAACGAAAAAAACTGAGGTTAAGATGAACAACAGTTGAGGTTAGTTCTTCTTGTATTTTTATGCTTGTCTTTCATATTCACCATGCGATTATCATCGACATTCTATTTGGATGGAGGTCTGATGATTTCCTTGAAATTGATCATTTCCCATTCTATATTTGGCTCAAAATATATTTTACAGGGGTGCACATTTGATATTGACGAAATGATTGAGATCCTTTAATTACAATGGATGATCATGGATGGATTCAGATTTGGAGACCCCTTTGTGGGTTTTTGTGTGGTGTGGGGAAATATGAGTCAATTTTTGAGTGGTTTGGATGGAAAAAATATTTTCACAAGTGATGGAAAAGTTTTTTTGGATCAAGATCTATAGTTTTTGAAAACTATTTTAGAGTATTTAGTAGTTCATGTGACATTAAGGGAATACTTGTGAGGGTTATGTATTTTTTTACAATTTATTACTACATTGTGTTTAGTCCAAAAACACATTCTATGTGGTCACCCTTCTATGATGTTAGGGTTTAAATGTAGAGAAAAATATCACACATCGTGTGACACATGTCACACCTTGTGTGACACATGGATAGAAGCTCTAAATGTACCCTAGGGGTACATGGGCACATACATTGATAGAAACATGAGCACGATTAGAGTAAACAGGCAGGACGAGACACTCAGACATGACCAGGTATACAGGAACAACCAATTCACATGGGCATGACTAGTGTAAAAGGACTCAAGTAGGTGTAACATGTTGGGTTCTAACCAGACCACTACACACCATGCGTCCTAATAAGACACTCTATATATATGGATAAGTACAATTCCTATGATATGGTGAGACATGAGAATATTCAAGGTAGATAATAAAGGTTGTGCACTCCTAGTACATGTCGTGTTCACAAAGGTATGATATGGATATCCAAAAATATAGTATAGAATAGTTTCAGTCGGATGACTTCCCTTGGTTCGTCTCCATGAGGGTGTAATGATGAATTATGTCCTAAGAATTGGATATGATCCCCTATAAGGTTTTAGTATCTCATATTGTTCATGAATACTTCTTGTATGACTCAAGGTGTGATCCTCTAACAATTATTTATCTTCCCTAGGTGGGATTTGATAAATCATCATGACAAACATACATTGGAAAATGATCCCCTACTTAGTGGTTCATTCCATGTAGGGTTCAGTATAACATAGACGCCCTGAGGGGACCCCCTATTTGTGTATCATGATCTTTAGAGTTCCATCAACTAGTTATTTAGAGATAACCAATAATAAAAACCTATCATATTATTGAAATAAATGATATCACATCTCTTGGAGTGATTTTTCTCGAATGAGAATTAACTTTAAACTCAAGTAGAATCCTATGGCTGGCAGTGTGGTTGAGGCCTCCTTCACACTTGGGGGTCAATTTTGAGTATATTTGGGTGTTCTTATTATTATGTCTCATATTTTAATTGTCACACCATTATGATAATGAGATTATTATTCTATTTATTCTTTATGTTTGGTGATTTATGGGTGTCCTATTTTGTATTTTTTGTAATCATCCCTAAACTGGCTCTACCCGTACATGTTATTCCTTATAAAGATGAAATGCCTTTTGATGGAGTATAAGGAGGAATATGAGAATGTGGAGAATAGTGGTCTATATAGACTGTGGTCCATTCCATGTGTTTCATTTGATAGTGGCCCGATCCTTCATAGGAGATTGGAATATTTTATAAACTTTGGTGGGATTGTATTTGGGCCTTTAATCTTTTCGATATTTTTTCGCACTCTTATGAGGGATAGATATTGATTGTTTATTATGGTATCAGATTTGTTCTAAATTATAACAGTTTATGGGTATTTTGAGATGTGTACGTGCATATAGGTACTTTAAGCTAAGGCCTCGCATGTGTGTGATATGCTTACTCGATGCTGGTCTCTAACACTTGGCCAATTTGAGGTTAGATTTGAGTGTCACACCCTGCTTGTCACTGGCTTGACAGGCCTTGGTGGGTTTTTCATAAAAACTATCTTTATTAAAAAAATCATCAAAAAATATTTCTATCAAGAAATAAAATCATAAAATTCTAAAAAAAAGGACAGTATAATTATAAATACCATGTGAAAGTGGTGGAACAAAAAAGAAGTGAAATTATGAAGTGTTGGAATGAAAATGGATGAATAGGCCCAGAATATAAAAACTAGGTGAATAAAATATTATTGATCATACTAGGAAAAGTGTTTCTTCAACTTGATAAAATTATAGTCAAGAGCATAAAATTTAATGACCTCACCACTTGGTGTGTGATGTGAAAATATACATTTAATGTCATTTATACAAATAATTGACATGAAAACCAAGAGTTTTTTTAAACACATTGATATTTTGGATTTTATTTTTATTTAAAATAAATTCTAGGTTCTTTAGTTTGTACTATACACAACATCAAGCTTAAACAAACATTGATATACTATAAAAATATTATTATTAAAATATTATTTTTAAAATGTGACTTTTATAACATAGACATTGGGTTGAATGGTGTGAATTAGAGCAACTGAATTATGAAATATATGTTAAAATTATTTCCTTAATTAAATTTATTGAATAGATCCTAGTAAATAATTAATCAATTTTTAATGATAAGAATTAAATCACATAAGATAGATATCAATTAAAGTTTAAAATGTTCATTTTTATATAAAAAATGGGTTTCTATAAATTGTGTATTTTTATTATAAAAGATAAAGTTATTTATTTTAGAATTTAAATTATATTAAATGCACTTACATTTTGGATTCATCATATTAAAATTATCTTAGAGTAAAATTTTGGGGTTTTTTTATAAATACTTGGTTTTTGGATGAATTGTGACTCATAATAATTTTAAAAATAAGGTCACTTTTATGACTCTGTCAATATATAAGAACAAGTTTAAATATTTTGAATTCGATTTGGTATAAAAAAATAAATTTAATAAGTACTAAAATTAATTTAGAAATATAATGTTAAATGTTGAAATATTGTTTTGATATTTTGAAATTCTAAGTAATGTTTTTTTTCAAATAGAAACTTTTTACGGTATTTAGATTTTGATAAATTTATGACAATGTTTATATATATATTGGATTTTTTTAATGTAAAATATGTTTTAATTTTATTTAAATAATTAATTTATTTTGTGGTGAATCAACATGTTCCGTGATTTTGGTATAAAATCATTTCTTATGTATAAAATGAGTGTTTTTTTAAAAACCTTTTTTTGTTACATTTTAAAACAATATGTTAAAATTATTTTTCAAAAAAACATAGAAATTTAATAATATAAAATATATTCCATATTTCTTATCATTATTTTTTAATTTTCTAATGAGGATCGTTCCATTTTTTGTTCATAATAATTTGTAACCAAGGTAAAATTTTATCAACTCCCTGAAGGGTAAAATGGGTTAATTAGGATTAAAATTATGCGATAGGCTCTCAAAATATCTCAAAAACATAACTTTATTTCATTGGATGAGTTTATTTTAACCAAACACAACTAATATTCCAAAATTTGATAATTTGGTACTATTTTTATTTGATATTTTCCATTGAATTATTTTGAATAACGAATATGTAAAAAATATGACCAATTTTTTTAAATAACTCGAATATGTTTTCATAAGAATAAAAATATGTTATTAATGGGTATTAATGGTTAATTAGAATATTAATAAATTAAATTTATTATATTAATTTATTTTTAGTTTTTAGTAATGTTATAATTACCTAAAGCAGTTGTGAAAGTCAGAAAAATATAAAAGAAAACAGTTTTAAAATATTAAAAGTGATGTGTTTTGAATAATTTCAAGTCTTTCATGATTTTATGGATCAAAATGAAAGGTAATTAATTTTTTAAATATTATAATTTGATCTCTATGATAATATTAATGTATTTGTAGTCAAATTATATAGTAGTTCTACTCCTCATGCTCGACTGGGGTGGTAGGGGTGGGGAGGGATTTGGGTTCTGGTCATGGAGTTAAGTCCCCAGGACAACGAGTTTACCTATATTTTCTTATTTGTGTGTGTGATAATTTTTCAATTTTACCCAACCTGTAAATTTTGTGAATTGTCTAGGAAATTACATTAAAGAAATTTTACGTCAAATTATATTTAATAGATTGTTTTTAAAATCATAAAATAAATTATATTTTTTTTAAAATAATGTTAAATGGTCAATAATATCAACCAATTTTCACTGAGGATCTGATTGATCTTTCATAATGACATTATTTTCACTTAAAGACTAATTATATTGTTTCCATTATATGGGTTAAAAGGGTTAATGAGTGGATAAACTAAATTGATAAAGATTTAAAAAACCTAAAATATTTTTAAAATTCAATTTGATGAAATTATTTTTAAGCTATATCATCCCAATTAATAAATTTATAAAATTTGGAACCAATTTTCCTATTACGTGTCCTTATAATATATTAATGTTCATAATAATTACAAGTTTTCCACTCCCCTCCCTTAGAAATGGGAACCACCTCTACAGTCTTCACCAAACTATCTTTAGAAACATAGCTCAAAAAAACATATAGAGTTAAATTAAAAAATTAAAATTAAATTATATATATGTTATTTTATTCTTAAAATTTCAACCCAAGGGTACTTAAGAATATATCCAGAGAAGGTTTCCCAAATAAGTGGTAATTTTATTTAATAATATATTTCGAGTTTATTTCTTCCTTAACAAAAATAAATATTATATAACCAAATTAACATGATTAAATTTGTATAATTTATATACTTATTTTTTTTATGTTAATGTTACATCAATTTTCAACATATTTTCCATTCTATGATAAATGATTAAATCGTTTGTTTATATGTGTGCACTACCACTTCCATGTAAAGACATGATTCATTTTTCTTATACACCTTAAATGGATGGTCATAGGGATGTATTTAATGAATATATATGGCATATAATTTATTATTATGATTCTATAAAGGTATTTTTTACTTTTTACTTTGTTATATTATTTTTCAAATGAAAACATTACTTGTGCATACGTACGGACTGTCGTCTCCATGAGGTGATGTACTTCATTTTTCAATACAACCCTATATGATTGATTATAAAAGTATTTATAATTAATAAATATGATACTTATAAAATGATTATGATTATAAATATTATGAAACCATAAAAAAAATATCATGTTCTGATGTTTTCTTACATAAATATAAAATTAGTTTATTTGAATATTCCATATATAATATCACGATCTCTACCAGAATCATAAATGGTTTAGTTTATCTTATGACTAGATATATAAACATATTTTTAGATACATTATTAAATATATATTGTAGTTTTATTATAAAGTTTTACCCTTATTTACATACTCTACTTAAAACACTCTTCTTAACCCAGGGAAATGAAACATAAGAAATGGTGAGGTCAGATGCTTAGTAAGGGAAACATGTGAGATATTATCAATGATCATATGAAATCATAAGATAATAATAAGGGTATGGTATTTTAACAATAACATAAAAGGATTATTCCAAATATTTTAATTACCATGAACATTATTCATGGAATAAATAATTATCATTTCAAAATACATGAATCATAAGAGTGATAAGTCTTTATAAATCAGTCATGAACTATAAGTTCTTGTAATAAATGTATGTTCTGATCATATGTATAAAAACCATTTCATATGTCAGGTAAAAATATCATGACCATAATATTATAACGTATCATGGTTCAACACCCATTTCCTATAGTGGATCAACCACATCAACTTTTCCCCCCCACAGATCAAGTATATCGACATGTTTTCCATATCAGATGGAGCACCTTTAATTATTTCCCATAATTATCTCATTAGCTAAAATACTTTAATCAATTCAGTTAAGGGATATATATTTCTAGTACCACCCAAAACATAATAAACACCGTAAATATGTATTCCACAAGATCATACAACATTCACCATATCGTCAAATCATAACTTGTGTAAAAAAAGGTTTCAAAAACATTTCGTTAAGTCAACATTGAACAATCTATTAAAAAAATGGATTTCATAAACATATCATTATCATAATAAATAAAAATAAAAATAAAACCTATTGTATCATTGGATCATATCCCCATCAATGTATGTTCTTATAGATGAAAATTACATTAAATGATCACTAACACATTGGTTAAGGAAAAAACCCTTTCAACATTGAATGTCACTTTTTTAAATAAAAAATATTTCCAAACTATTATGGAATTTTTTATCTTAATATCACCATGGAAAATTATAAATTAATATTAATTTTATTTAGTGTTCATGACAAAGGGAAATTCGGTTCATGTTTATATATTAATGTAAAATATTTATTTAATACATTTCAGAAAAAGTCCAAAAGTACCTCATTCAGAAAATAAAAATAAGATTCCTTTAAAAACCCATTTTTCGAATGAAAATAAATCATGAGTAAAAGTTATTTAAAAAAATAATATTCTTGAATTAAAATAATTATGGATTTTTTTAGAAAACATTAATATAGAAGGAAAATGACTTTAAACCAAAGAGAGAAATATTATCAATTCTCCTTAAATCACTCTTTTGATCTCTTGAATACATAAAGTGGGAAAAAATAAATGAATCCCTATATTATTTAGAAATAACTAAATTAAATTAAAATTAAAGTTATTTTTCAGAAAATTTTCTTATAATTTCATCATAGGAAATTCAAGAATAATCATTTTGGATTAAAATATGATGGAAACAAATATCTATTACCTCATGTCTCATACTTATTTGTACACATTTTAACCTCCTGTAAATTAAATATTGTTTCATTATATATGTATTTTGGAACTATAATCACATCTATAATATCATTTATGATTTAATTATTATATCTTATCACTCATTTATTAACAAATTTTTATTGAAAATCACATTTATTGGTGATAACTGGTTTTTTTTCATGAATTTTTATGCTCGGCAGTCCCAATATTTGAAATTTTATCATGGTTACATCATCTCTAAAATATTAATCATGATAAAAATATCATATATATTCATTATATATACATAGTAATCCATAAATATTAAATATAGATAATTAATTACACTGTTCCAAGTGACTATAGGTCATATATACCAATGAATTTTGTTTACTTTTCAATAGTTGGAATGAAAGACTATTTATAACCAAACATAGGCTCTATTTATAAGAGTTTGAGGTACTTATCTAATCACTAAAAATTATAAAAAATTTAACATGATTATTTTTTCATTTAAAATAACTATTTAGAACCAAACATAGCCTATATTTATAAAAAAATAAAAAATATAGACATAGTAAACCAAGGAGAATGACATTTTTAACATTTGTGTACATAAATATTATAAAGGTGAAAATCATGGAAAAAAGGAAAACGTTAATATATTTGAATTTTTATGATTATGGATGAGGTATAATAATCCCATATAATTATTAAATGTTTTATAGTCATTTTTAATCAACATAATTTTATTTTTAACCTTACTTATCATATTTACTCTTTATTATGGTAACATTAATTACAATGGTTTCTATTGATAAGGAAAAAAAATAAAAGGTACCAACATAACAAAATTTACACCCATTATTCAAAATATGGATTCAATATTATCAAACTAAATTTCTATTTAATATAAGTGTGAAAAATGTGATGGAACCATTTTTCAAGAAAATACATTTTAACTATAAAAATGGATTTATTACTGTCTCATTCATAAAAAATAGAAGAATGTTAAAACATGTGATGTCCTGGACCTAGATTCCACTGAAGGGTGCCCATTCATGGTTGGCCAAATATCCTTAACCGCATATACTTTAATGTTAGAGGCTTACGATTAGTAGTGAGGGCTATGGGTATGTCCATGGGGAGACTATCCCCTCATTATCATAGTGAAAACAAACTGATAGATATAATATCAAAAGGTAAATAGTATAGGAAATATAAGAAAACATACGGAAAAATAGTATTAGATTGGAATAATGAATAACAAAAGAAATATTAATCATATACAAAAGTTGGGGATAATATGTCAAGTATCTATAATTCTAAAAAGCATGGGTACAAATTAGAAGACAATACATTCAATACAAAAGTAGAAAAAAGGAGTCCAAAAACTATCATTAGCATCCTGAGATCCATCCCTCTCATATGCTACTAACCCTATCCTAATCATGAATGAAATCATGTTTTCGAAGTGATATGTTTACCTTTGTCAACACCTACATACATGTAATATGCCTAGGTTCCAATGGATATCCACATAGTGTGTGAGATAAATCTCAGTGGGCCACCACCAACAATGTCTATAAAACCCTATTAATGTAATATAAATTGAAATATTGTGTAAGAATGCATATATAAAATTAAAATAGTACATTAATGCAAATACCCAAGTACATTATTTATCCATTGTCTTGGGTCTGAACATGAAACAAGTTAATAAATTAACTAATATCTAGTTTATGTAATTATGTCATGTGAGATAAATCCATCACAAACATGATAATATTAAAGGATTCAAGGTGAAAAAGGAATCCATGATGTTATTTATGATGAAGAGGATCCAAGGTAATAACCCTGGAAACCTAGTCCTCAAGGGTCACCAACTAAGTAGTAAATGGTGCCTAGTTAAGTGGTAAGATTTTAATCTAAGGAGTGTCATCCAATGGATTCGTCAATAGTGTAATATAATCAGGTCCAAGGAATACATCCAAGGCAATACTAGATAAGAAAAGGCCAGACCCAATGATGTAACCAAGGTTTCTCATGTCCATAGAATCCAGTCTGGATGCAAGGAATATATCCAAGGAATCATGTAATAGTAAAGGAGGGATCTTATGGTGTCATACCAGGAATACATTGATAGACGGGGATTGGGTTTCAAGGTTGGTATCAACCATGGAAACCCAAATTCTTGAATTAGAATTCAATCCATGAGTGCTCAAGGAATTCCCTTATGAATCCAAAATCTATCTTGAGTATGACCATTCCTATAATGATGTCAATGTCCATATGTAATTCAGCACCATATAATTAAATTCATTTAATTAATGAATCCTTATAATAATTATTCCATTTAACAAGTCAATGTTTTATTCCATTCCTTTCATACAAATGAAAAGGCATCTCAAAACATGAAACCATTTATAATTAATTTAATTCAAAATCATTAAATAAGTTCATCTGGTTCAAGCCTTAACTTTAATTATTGTGACACATCTAAGTGGAATTCAACCATTTAATACATTTCATATAATTCATAATAATTTAATATTTTTTTACTCGGATACCATCCATTAAATATGTAATGGGGTGCTATAGACATTCAACCAATCCATTAGAATATATTCAATTAGACCAAGTCATATATAAATAATATAATTTCAAATTCAATTTAGATTCATTAATTAAAAATAAACACTTACCCTATAATAATCATGTGGTAGCACCACATATAAGAGCCTACCATTATAATTTTGTTATAATTTTAAGTAATGAGGGATTATTATTAGTAAGGTCAAGCTGAGGCACACCCAAACTGTGGTGCAGACACATAAGTCAAATCACTAAGCCCAATTATAGAAAATTACCCTAAATGGGATGGTTGGTGTTGTGTATGTAACCTAAAATTATGAATGAAATATATAGAATAGTTCTTAGAATAAATTTCTGACAACTAAAATAAAGGCATATAAATTAAACAGGTCATGCTTAATGAACTCAGCATACACAAACAAAAATTTATAAAATGATGAATAAGGATGAATGATTTATAGGATACCTACCTTATAGTCATAAAACTATCCTCATCAAGCATCAGACTCTAGAACATCTTGGACTATAAGATATCTATATAATGGATCAATGACATAAAATTGGGCCATATGAGCCAATATCTAAATAGCAGCATTGGTAGAAAGAAGAATGAGGAAATATTAAAAATGGATCAAGATATTACCTTTTCAAATCCAACATGAGGAACAATGATTGAATAGTATATCAGACAAAAATCCAGAATCAAAATCTATATTAGAAGTATTTTTTTTGCTTTTAAATGGAGAAAAGAACGGTGGATGTACACTAGATAAGAAATAATAAATTAGGGTTTAGGTTTAATTATTTATTATGTAAAAAACCATAAAATGTCCCAAAATTAGCCTTTGTAGAGTTTTTCCACATAGTTTTCCAAAATGTGATCCAACTGTGCATAGTCTGCAAAAGTAAGGGGTACCCACAGGGTAAGGTTACATGGTTTGGGAAACCAGGATCCAACCATGTGAAACTCCTCTTCCATTTTGTATGCATTTTTCACATGGTTGTGCACCTAAAATAACATGGTTTGGGAATAATATGCACCCTCCTAATGCTCACTATCAGTCCTTACAGGGTTAAAATAAACCATGTGGACTACACTGCACAATTTACTTTAACTATGAAACAGACAAATTTCACCCCTAAAACTAGGCTCTGGGATCTGGAAAATCCCCTGACACCACTAAGAACTTCAAAAACACCTTAGGCATCCATATGTGGTCCATAAAATAGGATTTGAACAAAAATTAAAGGCTTCATACTTGAGAGAAAAACCAAGTTCTTACAGTCTTTCCCCCTTAAAGGAATTCAACCCTGAGTTTACCTTCCATGGATAGTGAAACACAGTCTAAGTAAAAATCTGGCCATTGGGAATGTACTTTGGCCTCCCACTACTTACTCCCATCTTGTATATGGTTGTGCAACCATAATTCTTATACTATAGGGATAGACTAGCCTGAGGGAGCCTTCATGATCTCGTTATTGGTTCGAATAAGATACTCCTCTAATGAAACATCGACATCTAACACAATTTCTCGATGAAAAAAAGTGTGATACATGTCAACATGATAATGAAGAATTTAAGATATGTGGAATAAATCATTAATGTAATGGTACCTCTGAGTTAATAGAAATCGATAGGCCACCAGAATGACTCTCTCTAGATTCTCAAACGACCTTACATAATGAGGCAACAACTTCTCTTGAATTTGTACCCATATAATCTCTAGCTTGGGTGATAACCATATGAAAACATGATTGCAAACCTCAAATTCTAGAGGTCACCGATGAAGATCAAAAAACTATTTGAATCTATACTGTGAAATATACATACACTTCTTGATCATTTAAACCTGTTCTAAAGTCTCTTGAACGAGATGGGGACATAGTATGGATACCTATACTACATTTTTCCAGCACATGGGTGAACAGAATGAGCTACCGAACATGGCCTCAAAAGTATCCCTCTTAATTATCTCATGGTAGCTATTATTATAGAAAACATGAAATCAGTGACACGATTCTACCAAGAACCACTAAAATCTATGACACAGGCTTAGAGTAAGTCCTCTAGAACCTGAATCATCTATTGGGAATGTCCATCGGTCTGAGGGTGAAAGGTTGTGCTCAGAACCACCTATGTACCCATAGATTTCTATAACCCCTAATAGAACCATAACATGAAAAGAGAATCACTATCTAAAATGATCATAAGAGGGACCCCCTATAGTTAGATAATCAAACATACTGACTATATTCTTATCCCATCAATTGAGAATGTATATCAGATAGTAATGAGGTGGGATGCTTTTATTAGTCCATCAATGATAACCCATACAATGTCACTACCTCAAGGTGACCTAGGTAAACTGACTAAAAAACCCATGGAAACCTCTTCCCATTTACATTCATGGTTTAGAAGTAGCTATAACAAGATTTTAGGTCTCTAGTTTTATGCCTTCTCCTGCTGATAGGTGGAACACCATGTAAAAATGCTCACTATCTAACATCTCATCCCATAGCACCAACACAGGTGTCACATATCTTGATAAATTTTAGAGATTCTTGGATGAGATACTGACTGAGAAGTGTGGGACTCTCACATAAAATCCTATTTCATATCTATAGGAACCCAGACACATCCACGTATATGCAGGATTTCATATCTTTCTGTAGACCAATCCATAGGTAGTTAAGCTCATGAAATACTCTCTTGGAGAACCAACCCTTCAAGATTTAAAAATTTCCCTCTCTAAAACTTCTCAAATAGGGAAGAGGTAACTGTCAAGGATGAGAGATAAAATTGATCATTATTGTCATGAAAATCCAAACGTAGTTCAAAAAAGAGATCTATTAACCTCCACTCATCATCAGGTTCCCTAACGGCCTAGGCCTGTGCTTTCTGACATAGCACATATGCTACCGCATTTCCCATTGTAGGCTAATAGGCAACATCAAAATCAAAGGACTGAAGATATTAGACCCATATTCACTCTATGATATTCAAGTAACACTATGAAAATATTTATTTGAGGATCTTAGGGTCTGTATACACAAAAATCACTCACCCAAAAGATAATTTAAACAATAACGTAATGCACGGACAACTGAAGCTAGATCAATGTCGTGCATCGGATAATTTATCTCACAAGGCCTAAACTACTGAGATATATACACAATGACTATGTCCATCAACTTCAACATTTCTCCTAGGAAAATTATTGATACATAAAAAACATTTTATACCCATTTCCTGGATCTGGTAGAATCAGAATTGGTGAGAAGTCAAGCCTACATTTCTTCTTTTGAAATGATTTCCCACACACTTCAGACCGCATGGACATAACACCCTTTTTTATAAGACCAGTAAGAGGTGAAGAAAGGAATATAAATCCTATATAAAACTCATGTAGTTTCCATATTTCCCCATGAAAATTTATATATCAAACTCATTCTTGGGATTCTCCTAGGAAACCATAGAATACACCTTCCCTTGGTCAATAATGACTCCTAATACTGAGATAATATAACCCATGAAGTGAACTTTTTCAATCTAAAATTGGCACTTATAATGATTGGAATAAAGCTTATTCTATATCAGTGTACTTAGAACAATCTCAAGGTGATTATAATGGTTGCTACATGTATGAGAATACACGAAGATATCATCCAAAAATACTATGACAATATAGTCCATATATGTATGAAACACCTTGTTTATCTAATATATGAAAATGCAGGGTGAGTTCATAAGACCGATCAGCATAACAAGGTATTAATACATACCATACCTACTACGAAAATATGTATGAGGTATGTATAATGTCCTAACACCACCTAATAATAGCCAAATCTTAGTTCTATCTTAGAGAAAACCCTTTCTCCTAAGAGCTGGTCAAAAAGATCATCTATTTGGGGAAGTGGATATTGGTTCTTGATTGTAAGCTAGCTCAATCATATATAATTCATTCATTGATAAAGGTTCCCATATGCTTTGTTAGCTAAAGTAACCAGAGAACCCTAAGAGGGATTTCTAGGACATGTAAAACCTTTAACCACCAGGTCCTCTAACTATTTCGTGATCTCATGGAGCTCAGTAGGTTTTAGCCTTTATGGATGAATGGAATCTAATGTTTCTCCTAGAACCTGCTTGACTGTAAACTCTACCTCTATCTTAGGAGAAAATATAAGAAAATCATTCTGAAATATGTACTTAAAATTATCTCTTATTCAATGGAATTCATTTTGATGTAAACCTTGATCCTCCATGAAAAGATTATCAATCTAGTCGGTCACTCCACCTAGCCTATGATTCTCTAGTCTAGATTTTTTGAATGGACATCCCACTCAACCATGTTTAGATAATTGATGCAATCTAGTGATGTAAATGAAACAATATAGTGATAAAAGTCTTCAAAGGCATGATACAAAACCAAACAATCCAGTCATAAAATGAAATAAAATCCTATCATCTCAGGAACAAAAGGGTACCACAAGAAAGGGTAACATCATACATAGGGGGGAAATTCTTACATTGGTGTATTCCCTCTGACCATACTCCCAACGGTGTATCCAGGGTCATTACAGCTTAGTAATACTATATTCCCAATCCAAGGAATTCCATGATAAATAAAGAGTTGAAGGAGTGTGAATGAAATATATCAAATAAGGAAGATAATATAGTGTAGCCTACTATAGTAGTACCTCATAATATGGATTTTCCCACAACACGATCCTTGTTTATTGACTATAGTGCATGAAACTGACCTAATCCGTAACTATCACAAAACAAGTAGGAGTTTAATCCAACCCAACAGCCAACCCAGTCCGTGGCATAGAACAAAGGGCATTCTTGATTCCCACGGTCTGGGAACTAGATCTAGGGTATCTACGACATGTTTTGGGAATGATTTCATCTATTTAAATAAACATAAATAATCAAAAATTGGTATTCCAAAAATGAATAACCAAAACCAAACACAGAAATAACAATTTTCAGATTCGATGTTTTATAATTTAAACCAATACCAAAATTATATCATTGAAAAGTGATACTCAAAACTATCCCAAAAGGCTCTATGCAACAATATAGTCATCACCCTCAAGACTAAAACACCAACACCTCCTACAAGAAGAACTCTAGAAAATAGATCCACCACCAACATGACACATCTTCCCTTTACCAGGGTCATAAAAAAACCTACATACTCTCAAATGTGTATGTAGGGTGTGAGACAAATCCCAGTATGATTCCAACTAAAGAAAATATTTCATGTCATAACATTTGAATACAAATTAATATTCACATTTATATAAAATCTATTAAAACATTTTCCTGAAAACACTTTTAGAAAACCCATTGTCAAGGAAACACTTTCATGAAAAACCATTTCTATAAAATTACATTAATGGAAATAAAACATACATAATTTCTACAATATGCCGATGGATGACACCACATATTGTATTTATAATGTCTCTATAGAAAACTATGTGTAAATACCTAAAGGTAAATAACACTAGTGGGATCTTTAAAATCTCATAACTTGGTGAAATGTGCTATAGAAAGCACCACGATGGGCTTAATAATGGACAAGACACTAGGAGGGAATATCCCACGGGCCTAGTGGTATCTAATCATCATTGTAATTTTGATTTTTTTTAATCGTCAATCCGACCAACCGAATCCTATATTTGCATCTTCTAAGTCAACAAGTGTCAATCCACCAGAAGAATCCAGTCTCTCCAATTCTAAATCATTAGAGTACTAGTTAAAAGATTCCATGGATTATAAACACCCTAGGAAATCATCTCTTTCACAAACCATCCCATGGAAACCATCAATTTCCATAAACCAAACACTTTCCATCTACACACAACAAAATTATTTGAAAATATTTTTTTTTCACACCACGTACACCATTCATGAAACCCATTTGTAAACATTAAATGAAAATAAAAAATACATTAAATCAATTCCATGGATTAATCCCCTTTCAAAACCACACATAAACAAAAATCACATTAAAACATGCCTATGTATTATACAGAATTAATATTTCATGTTAAAAGTACCCAAAAAAATAATCCTAGATTCCATAAAAATCCATTTCATTTAAAAAACTCACTTTTAAATACATTCTCACCTCAAATTACATAGAAAACTCACTTCACACCTTTCAAAAAAACCATGAAATACTTCCATGAAGCACCAAAATATCTGACACTAAAAAACAATTTTCCTTAATAAAATTAATTTCCATCACCTCAGCATGTCTAAACATTCTAAAAAATTTCCCACCACATAAATAAATCATAGATCCCATATAATTAACCATGAATGAAATCATTTAAAAATCATAGAGCACAGAACAACCTTCATCACACATGGAATATTCAAGAAAATAATGCAAAAATAAAAGCACAAAACAACTAGACCGTATAAAGAAATTATTGAACGCTTATCATCAATATTTTACTCAAAAAACACAAGAAAAAACTCTCATTAAGTAATACAACCAAATGAAAATTATAAACTCAATAATAGAGGAAGAGAAACCCAAGAAAGATGGTAGAATCAAGAAAGAAACCACTTATGTGGAGTTTCCTTCAATTTCCCACACTAAAATAACCCATGGAATGGTTCCCAAGGGGTCCAAAGAAGCTTGGAGGGAGCTAAAATGGATGAAAATAGTGTATGGGGTGGATGGAGGAGGAGATATGGTTTAATCCTGAGTAGAAACAAAGGAAATTTTCATATTTTTATTGGCATAGAAAAGTCACACATTTTTTTCCGCATGTTTTATCAAACAGTATGACAATCGTGCACCACTCACTAATAGAGGAACATGCCTCACAATTATACAACATGATTTACAAATCTTGTGATAAATGTGTGATTAAAAACTATCCAAAAATATCACCATGGCAACATAATTTCATGGAAAAGTCACACAACTTTCCAAACCATGCACCAATAGGGTACCGCCTACTATTATCCCAATAAATTTATTTTTTCATCAAAACTCGAGGGGGAAACTCAAGGAAAAGAACTATAATTAAACAAAACAAATGAAATAAATCAAAATTGATACCCATGACACCCAAAACATGATAGAAAAATCATAATCCAAAAATTAACTAGAACCAAGGATGAAATCAAAAACCCATGTGTGACAATTCTCCCCACCATAATGATTTCTACCATTGGAAATACACAACAAGGCTGGATTCGAAAACAAAAACAAATAATCCTACATAGCACTCGAAAATTCTCAATAAAAATAAAACAAGGAAAAATAAAGAACACTAAAAATAGAAATATGAATTTATATGTTTTACTTGGGTGTCCAGAATGGACTCCCCACCATATGCCTTTTCCCCAATAAAGCAACAAAACCTTTTATTAATTGATCAAAAGAGAATGAATTCTCACCACACATAATCCAACCTCTTCTAATAAGAACAATTCATACATTACCAATTTAAAATCATACCTCATATATGAAACAACAAAATGAACCTAAAAAACTTCTCAAAGGGCATAAAAAATATGAACAACAACTCTTTCAATTATTTATTCGAATAAAATTGTTGGGTGTACTCCAAAATCCCCATGTTTCCTCAGATGGGAATATCAGAGCCAATACCTTCAAACAAAAATTCTCAATGTCAGGATACACTAGAGACTAAACTAGATTATGAAAATGGGAGGCCCGAAATGAATCCCAAACATGAAAATCCAACTAACATCAACCAACATTAGAGGGAACAATAATGTGATCAAGGGTTGGTCTTCCCACCATTGAAAATAACAATCCTTTTAGGCCAACTTGCATATGGGAAATAGGGGAAACCCAGAACAGGACAAAACCCCACCCCAAGGGGCAAAAAATAAGGAGCTCCCAACCAATCTAAATGAACTTCACAAATTACCATCACCATGGGACGTGAAAATTTATAGCTAAGCACAAACAAATACCAAAATTGATTCAAAAGGCTGGCCACATAGGGACAACCAAATGATTATTTTCATTCAAAAATACAAAATCACAAGAGTTTTAATGCTGTGAGACCACCCCACATCCTCCCAATAAAAAACGATTTTTAAAAAAACATGGGACTCAATGAAGATACATGGCATATATGTCTATTCATAGAAAATGAGACTACTCAAGACAAAATAGAATTACAAGTAGCTTAAACTGTCTCTATCTCTAGCACTGAAGACAAAAGATAGACCATGGTACCTCACATCCATCATATTCATTACTAGGCATGATCTTTACTCAGGGGCCTATGGATAAATCCTTGATGTTTGAAGCATCTCCTACCTTGTATACATAAGCTAGAAATCCTTGACTAGAACACCTTATTTGGTTTATGAGAGATAACACAATATTCCAGGTAGAACCAAGAATCACACAACACACCATGTAATTCACTTATCCTAAAAAACGTACTTGACCAAGAAGGGGATTCAAGGGTCACATATTACTCATCCTCTTTCAACCCAAAAAGAAATAATAGAAAAAGAGGAACATATGGGAGGTACCTTTATTTGAAATAGAGGAACTCATGGCCTCTAAAATAAAAACACACTTCCATTAAAATAAAAATATTCACAATATTCACAATCCAACTATTACATATCGATCCAAAAGGAAACACCCTAAAACACCACTGGATTGAACCATTATAAAAAAAATGTAGAATTACAAAGAAATGGACTTTAAACAAGGCCCAAATAGTGCACTATTACTAAAAAATAGGAATGGGTGTTTTTAGAAGAGGTGGGATTATCTCCATGAAACTTCCTGAGAACATCCTAAAAGTGTCATTTCAAGTAACCTCAACATCCATAGGAAGGATAGGTCATCAGAACATTCTATCATGACAATTCTATAGGACCAGAACTCCCACATTGATGTCACAACATGATTCTACACTAGGAAGAA
The DNA here is from genome assembly GCA_963277665.1 of Viscum album. NCBI lineage: Eukaryota > Viridiplantae > Streptophyta > Magnoliopsida > Santalales > Viscaceae > Viscum > Viscum album. The sequence continues at coordinate 1,651,594,757 of OY728152.1, forward strand.
GCCGATGAACGATCCGAAGGCCTTTCTTATACCACAACCACCACCAACAACTTTGGGCCGCAATCTATTAATGTAATTACCTTCACCAGATCCATACCAGACTTTCCAGAAAAATGGGGGAAAATTCACCATTTACAACTCTAGAAACTCAATAAAATTAAAGCTTCTTTCAATTTTACACATCCAATCATCTCCATGGAGAGCATCTTCTTAACTGAAAAAAGTGGTGGATTCAATTTCAAAAAACCAAGAATAATGTACTTACATTGATCAACTAGAGGGTCTTCCAATGGTGATATACCCTTGGACACACATTGAATATGCATCGAATCTTATAGGGGTGTGCACTATCAATCAAGGAAACTGATAGACTGATCAAATAGATCCATCAACCAAAACATACCACAAAGAAACTCTAGACATAAAAGGGAACCAACTCAAATGCTTCCCAATTTTTTTTCAAAGTAACCCACTAACCATTATTTCAATAAGAACTCATTGACAAGAACTAAAACCTAAAAAACCCCTCAAACAAGATGAGTTCTAAAATTTAGAACACATCACAAGAAATATTCCCAAATCACAAGAAGTCACACCACACGATACTAGTCATCAAAACGTCACACCTTCTCTTAAATTATTTTTTGATAAGAAAACAAGCTTAGTAGGTTCCACACACACAAATTATATCTCATGATGCCTGACACATGCATATTATCATGCCAAACTAGGAACTCATATGCTTCTACACACATATCCATGCATGTGGTAATTCATGGAAACACCATTGGTCAAAACCCTTTCCAAGATAAAATATTCAACCAAGACTTTGAAATTCTCATTCCACTTCCAATTTAAAAAATTCATGAAACATTTATAAATATCTCTAGACACTAAATCAAAACCCATTTCAAACTCCACACATCAATCCATAACACCTAATTACATTCAAAAATATTTTCAAATACCAATTCATCCAATTAAAAACAGTTTTCAGATTCTCAAGAAATTCTATTCAAGTAAAAACCATTTGATTAAAACCCATTTCTTCTTATTCAAAACAAATTTAAAAAAATATATTGAAAAAAATTCAATTTTTTTAAAAAACCAAATTTTGAAAATCCCTAGGGTTTTATTACAAAAAACTCAATACTCAAAAAACTCATTAACATTTTATTCAAAAATCATTTTATAAAAATCCAATTTTCAAAATATTCCTTCTAAATGATTCAAAAAAATCATTTTACATCTTTACAAAACCAAATTGCATCTACTTTAAATTCCAAATTTCATAATTTTCAAAGAAGTGGTTTCATAACAATTTCCAAAACCCAACAAGAAACAAGACAATTCATAAATGGGAAACTATTACTGCTGGTTGACTTGAACATATGGTTGGTGGACAAACTTGAATCCCCCCACCATCATAGAGAGAATCCTTAGACCATATCCCAAACATCACATTTCTTGCGAGGCCTTGAAATCTTAATAAGACCACATGTCTGGCTCCCATTTTATTTCAAAAACAGTTAAAAATTCCAAATAACCAAAGGATCTAAAAAACTATACTTCCCATGGATACTCGAGTCCCATCACAAGGTGTGATGGAAAGACACCCTACTCCCAATCATGAAATCAAGCTCCAATAGTCCAAGATATGGTCTACCCAGACTCTTCACTAAATAATATGACCCATAAGACTGTAACCTGGCTCTGATAACATTTTATCATGAACCAAGATGAAGTTCCATCAGACCCGGCACCAAAACCAGTCTGTGGATCAGACCAAAGCTCATTCTCGATCCCCACTGGATGACAACTAGTGCCCTTGTATCAGCAGAAAGATTTAGGAATGTTATCAACCATTTAGTTAAACATAAATAACCAAAAATAATAGACATTATAATAATGAATAACCAAAACTAAAAAATGCAATGATAGTTTTTTAGATTCAATATTTTATAGTTTAATCCAATAAAAAAAGTAAAACCTTGGAATGAGAGACTCAAAAATATCCCAAAAGACTCCATACCACATTAGGGGCATCACCCTCAATCTCGCACCCCAGACACCTAAAACTAGAGGAACTCTAGGAACAAGATCAACCATCACCATGATACATATTTCCTTTTCCTAGGTCATACGTAACAAAATATATATACACCCAAATGCATATATAGGGTGTGATAAAAATCCATATAGGATGTATCCCAAAGGAAAACATTCCATGCTATAACATTAGAACAAATATTTACATGAACATTTATGCAAAATCATTTAAAAAATTTTCAAGAATATTTTTTAGAAAAACCATTCTCATGGAAACACTTTTAAGGGAAACCATCTCTAACAAATTTATATAAAGAAAATAAAACTTACATAAGGCCCACTTTATGTTGATGGATGGAACCGCATCTCATAAGTATCATGTCTCAAGAGATCATTATGGGTAAATATCTAAGGGTTACTAGCACTAGAGGGACCATAAACACCTCATATCTCAGTGAAAAGTGGTATAGAAACCATAACCAACCAATTTATCATGCATGTGACACTAAGAGGGAACATACCCTGGGACTAGTGGTCTTCCATCATCACCATAATTATTTATTGTTGTATTCATCAATCTGACTAAGTGAATCCATTATTTTCCACTTCCGAGTCAACTAGAATCAGTCCACAAGAAGAATTTGTGCTTGCCACTTCTGAATCACAAGTTTACTAGTTCTAGTTTTCCCACCTAGGTACCCAGGATTCCCATTGTGCTCTATTTATCATTTTGAAAGTCACAGAATTAATCACATTTACATACACTTTTCAACCATAATTAACATACTAGGAAATCAACTCTTTTACAAACCATCACATGGAAACCATAATTATCTATAAATAAACCACTTTTCATCTTACACACACCAAAATTATTTCAAAATTCATTTTCACACCACATACACATTTCATGAAACTTATTTTCCAAAATTACAAGAAAACATATAACCCATTCCATTATTTTCATGGATCAGTCACCTTTAAAAACTACATATAAACACAATTCACATTAAAACAAGATTAGATCATTTATACAATTCATATTTCATATTAAAGATACAAAAAAAAGAATCCACGATTTCATACAAATTATTTTATTTTGAGAAACTCACTTTCAAATACATTCTCACCTCAAATTCCCTTGAAAACATACTTCACACCTTTCAGAAAACCATGAAACACTTCGATGAATGTCCACAATAATTCACACTCAAAACATAACCATTTCATTTATAAAATTCATTTCTATCCGATAATCTCGTGAAACCATTAAAAAATTTACTCACCACAAAAATAAATCATAGAGCCCATATAATGAACCAAAAAAGAATATCAAATCATCTAAAGATGCTAGTACATAGAACCACCAACCTAACACTTGGAACATTGTGAAAAATGATGTGAAACTACCATATCACCACCATTAGACCCTATAAAGGAAGGATTTAAAACTTACAATCAAGATATTAATCAACGACAGAAGAAAAATCCCTCCTTATTTCATGAAACCTAATGGAAATTAGGAACTCAAGATGTGAGGAAGAGAAACCCTACAAATATGGGAGAATTAAGAGGGAAACCACTTACATAGAGCTTCCTTGAAGTGACCACACCAGAATCAGCCAAGGAATAGTTTCCAAGGGGTCCTTGGATGTTTTGTGGGAGATCTAATGGCGGAAAATCACATATTGGGTAGATGGAGGAGGAGATAGGGTGAAATACCAATATGGCATAAAAGTGATTTTTAGATTTTTAATGTATTAGGCAAGTCACATGGGTTTCCCACATATTTTACCAAATCATGTGGAAACCATGAACCCTTAACTACATTATAGGAATATGCCACATGAGTATCCCACATATTTCACATACCATTCAATAATCATGCAATTAGCCACTATCCAAAAACACCCTTGGGCGCATGATTTTCTAGGCAATCCGCATGGTTTCCCATACCATGCACTACCTTCTATTATCACAAAAACTCAATTTTCATCAAAAATCAAGGGGGAAACTCATAGAAAAGAACTAGACTGAAAATAATCAAAATAATTACCTCTAAATTCAAACCCTTCACACCCTGAACTTGAGAAAAAAACCAAGATCAAAAAATGGATCGAAACCAAGGATGAAAACAAAAACCAAGGTGTGAAAATTGTCTTGTGCAATAGCTTGAATACCACAATCATGACTACTCTTCTAGCGCTATAGGTGATTAAGAGTCTGGCTACCACAATCATGACTTCCTCTTTGGATAGTCTTACCATTTATACTCTAACACCATCCACGACTCGACGTCAATGAACCTACCCCTGAAGATGGTGCTGGTGCAGAACCTCTTCCATAAGAAGTTGGTGGAAACATCTGAAAAAAATATCTGATGATACCCTATAAGGCCTCTAGCCGGCACTCCAGAGGGTCTCTATCATATTGAAGATTCATGTCCCCCTTCCATCCATACTAGTGAAACAACATAGAGGTACCAACATGGGTACTCTGGATACCAATTCCTAGATAGGAAACCTTGAGGGATTACTTTCCGCTACTAGAGGAATTACTGGACTACCTTGGAACTTGTACTCTATACTCAACACTATCACTACCCCTTAGGTTTCTCTCAATGATAATATCCTGATTAACTATCACATAAAGGGTAGGTATTTGAAATACATTCACCTGAGTATAGACGGTATATTGAATCCCATCTCTGAAGAATCTATCACGTGAAATCTCTCACTAGGTAGAAGTGGTGAAAATTAATGCAACATAGTGAAACACGCTAAATAATACCTGAATAACAAAGAACACATCTATGTATGCATGAAAGCTATAGATCTATCAGCTCTTAGTGTCTGAGGAATGAACTGATCATAGATGGAAGTCTAGAAACTAGTCCATACCATGCCTTGTTGGTTACCAACAAGGGTAATCACATCCCACCAGCACATGGCTGAATCATGTATAAAGTAAATATCATGATTTACCATACACTATAGAGGCATCTCAAAAAACTGAAATATAGAAAAGATTCCCTCTAGCTAAGAATTCACATCTTATGGACATCTATCCCTTGAGATAGTAGGAGGATGGTGCAGTTGTAAATCATGGGTGATACCAGCCATTGTAGGTATAGGATGTGGAGAACCTTGCATGTGATGCATCAAATGTAGAAAACTATCAAGAATATGAGATTAACTAACTAGATTAGGTAGAATAGGTAGTTCCCTAAGTGGAACTCTTGGAGGTAATACTGGAGGATCAAGGCCCACCATGTCTGGAGTGTGGTTGTTACCACCCTCCTGGTGTAAGACACGAGGACTTCATAGTGACATTGGTCTACAAATGACAAGTACACAACTCTAAACAAGATTTGAATCATATATAAGAAATAGTGGAAGATGAATGTAAGAAATTATGACTACCGATGGTATACTACCCCATCTACCCACTTAGATGGCCTTATATTGATATGTTCTCAAGTATAAATTACAAGGGCTATAGTAGAGGAAGAGTTAAATATACCTTTCCTCCTCATTTACTAGAAAATATGCCTCTTTATAATTAAATTTTCAATTTGAATTTGATTATTTCAATATATCCAAGTTCATGTAGAATGGAACATCACTCCCATTGAATTAGAGTACATACACCTTATCACTTAAAGAGATACCCATTTGATTTTAATCTAATGTCATGACTCGGTAAATTACCCATTACAACCCATGAGGTCCAATAACACCTCATGAATTTAAACACAAAATAACTCAATAAAAACCAAACATCACCACAAGCATATACATACAAACCAGTCTCGCTCAACTATCACAGACATATCATGAAATTCAAGAAGTGAAATTCATTCATATTGCATGGAATATGAATTGAAGGTGCATCTGACAATGCATGTAACAATTCCCCTTGCCCACATATATTTATAAAGAGGTTTAAATATGGTCCTCAATCAGAATAATAATCAATAACACCACATAGCATGTGTGTCACCCAATAGTTAAATGATATCATATTAATAAGGAAAAAAACATAATAATAATTTTGGAAATTCAGTATTTACCCCGAACATGGGTTTGTGATGGTTATGAACGAAATATGAACAAGTTACAAGAATTAATTATCTCCAATACGTGGTCTCCGAATAGTAATGCCAAGAAGGAACCATTCTATTACCACTTTGTGATTTCTCTCACTCGGATGCCACTGATGGGTTCCCTGAGCCCGGTTGGCCACATGGCCTCAAGCGCATCTCCCAGAATGCTATAGACATCCTAATAATAGCGAGGTCCTGGGGTGTGTCCATGAGAGGACTATCAATTCATTAACATAGTGTAGAAAAATGTATAGATATAATATCATAAGGTAAATAGTGGAAGAAATATATGTATGCAGATGACACAATAGAAATAGATAGGAATAATGTATAAGTGGACAACTAATACTCATATAAAAAAGTTGGTGATGACATTTCATGTATCTATAAATCTAGAAAAAATGGATACAAAGAATTGGACAATACATGCTATAAAAAAGTAGAAAAATGGAATAAAAAACAATCACCAACATCTCAAGCTCTAGCATAGTCATCTGCAAGTAACCCCATCCTAAAAAAGAAAGAATTCATATTTCCAAAGTGATACTCTTCCCTTTGTCAACACATTCATACATGTAATATGCTCGGTTTCCCATGGAATCCTAGATAGGGTGTGAGATAAATCTTAACATGACACCACCAACAATGTCTATAACATCTTTTCAGTATAATATAAACTGAAATAGTGTGAAAGCATGCATATAAAAAAGTATAGCAGTAAAGTAATGTAAATATCCAAGTAACAAGGTCAATCCTTGGATGGTGTATAAACATGTAACCAAATAATTAACTAATTATGATTGAGTTTATGTAATTAAGTAATTTGACGTAAATCCAAATCTATTATTATATTATTAAAGGATACAAGGTGAAAAATGAATCCATCATGTTATTTATGATGAAGATGTTCCAAGGTAATAACCATGTAAACCAAGACCTCAAGGGTCTTACACTCAGTAGTAACTGCACCTTGGCTAAGGGGTAAGAGTTTAATATAAGGAGAATCTTCCAAGGCATTACATAATTGTGTAATATAACTAAGTGAAGGAATACATTCAAGGTAAAATTGTATAATAAATAAAAACACCCACGGATGTAACTGAGGCATCACATGTCAGTAGAAGCCAAGCTAGATCTAAGGAGTGTATCACATGCATCCGATAATAGTATAGGAGGGATATTGTGGTGTCATATTGGGCATCCGCTAATAGATGTGGATCAGGTTCCAAAGTGGGTATTAACAAAGGCAGCCGACTTCCTCAAATTGGTATGGTTACCACATGTTCTCAGAGAATTCCCTTGGTAATCCAAAAGATAACTCCTGTATGACCATTCCAATAATGATTTCAAGGACGATATATAATTAGGAACCTTAATATTTAATTCATTTAATTAATTAATCCATATAATAATAATTTAATTTAACAAGTTAAAGGTTTATTGCATGAAATTCATATAAGTGATAGGACATATTAAGACATGCCACTAGTTATAATTCATTTAAGTCATAATAATTAAATATGTTCATTTGGTTCGAGCTTTACCTTTCATTAGTGTGACAAGTATAAGGGGTAAACAAGAAATTAATTCATTTCATATTATTCATAATAATTAAATATTGTTCACTATAATACCATCCACTATATATTACAAGGGGTGATACATATTCTCAACCAATACATTCAATTATATTTTATTAGGACAAGTAATATATAAACAATATACCTCCCAATTTGATTTTATTCTTTCTTTATAAATTAATCACATTCTATAGAAGGGTCAAGTGGAACCATCACATATATGATCTAACCATTAGAATATTATTAGTCTTTTAAATAAGGAGATCTTTCCATTATTAGGGTTAAACAGAGGCACACCAAAACCATGGCTAAAACACACAAGTCAAATCACTTAAGTGAAATTGTGGGACATAACCATAAATGGGATGGTAAATGTTATTGAAATAACCACCAATGATGAATGAAATTAATGTAAAGGGTCTTAGAACATAGTTCTAATGACTACAATCATGTAATGTAAAATAAACAGGTCATGCCCATTGAGATCTAGGTTCACACAAAACAATTTATAAAATAACGAATCTTGGGGAATGATTTATAGACCACTTACCTCGTACTCATATGAATATTCTCATCTCGTAGTAGCCTATAGTTTTGAATGTATTATTAGAGAACTGAAAAACAGATCAATTCCGTAAAATTTGGGCATATAAGCCTACATCTAAATAGTTTTTTTGATTGAATAAATAATGATGAATGTTTAAAAAGGAATCGTGATCTTATCAGTACATATCTAATGAGACAAACGAAGATTGAATAAATATTCAGATGATGATATGGGTTAAAAATCTATATGAGATGGATTTTTTGGATTCAAAAGGGTTTAAATAAGGGAGGCTTTCCCCTTGATAATATATAATAAAGGAGGGTGAGGTTTAATTTGGGTTTTATGGGAAAAATCATATAATCAACCAAAATTAGCCTTCACATGGTATGGCCACACGAGCTTCAAAACAATTCACTAACCATGAACATTATAATAAATGAATGGGAAACCCACATGGTTAGTTCACCCAATTAGGGAAACTATGAACAAACCATGTGAATCTTCTCTACAATTTTGTGAATAGTTTTGCATGATCGTATGCCCTAAACAACATGGGATGGGAAAACCGCGTGCCCTCATACTTCTCTCTTTCAAGCTCTACACGGTTAAAACTAATCAGGAAGCCTACCCTAATATCTTTACATTAACAATTGTTTAAGCCTTTTCACCCCTAAAACTAGGATCTAGACTCCGAACATGCCCCAGACAACCCCAAGACCTTTAAAAACTCATTACGCATCTATATTTGGTCCACAAAAGAGAATTTGACAAAACTTTAAAGGAATCATAACTGAGAGAAAAATGGGTTCTTGAATTATTTTTGAATATATAACATCTGAATTTCATTTAAACCATTCACCAATAGTGATTAATTTAATTTATTAAGATTAAAACACTTTTCAGACATACAAATAGTTTTTTAGAAAACCACTATTTTACTGTCAAATGATTTTTTATTTCCATTTTTATTCTATTGATAATAAATTAATTTATTTTATACATAAATTTAAACTTTTTTATTCCAATTAATACCCTATAATTTAATATATGGGTTATAATGGAATAATATATTATGGTTTATTTATACTCAGGGTATCATGTATCGCATGATATCAAGAAAAAATATTTGAGGAGAAATATATATTAAAATATTAGGGTGTTCCATTAGAATCCCAGATATTAAAAATAATATTTCCCATAGATGGCCATCAATTGAATACAAACAATTAGAATATACAGTCTATTACATCCCCTGGTTCGCAAGTTTCTTCTTTGAATTTTTAATTCCACTAGAAAAGTTTAACCTGATGAGTTGTCTTGTTCCATTACACTTTATCTCTATGATAAATAATTTCTACTAGTTATTCTCAATATGAAAAATCATGCTCCATTGATTTGACCATTGAGATCAGTACATGTAATGGTTCAGGTATTTACTTCCATATGAGAGATACATGTAATTCATCATAAACTTGAGAGAGGTTTGGTGAAAGCATAATGAGATAAAAAACCATCCCTACATGATCAAGAAACGAAAAGGGGAAAATATACCATGTGCCTAGAATTAATTTATTTATGAATATCATATACTTATTCCATTTATAAATATAATGAAATACTTTTTCACTAACTTCAATTTCGTGATCTTTTCATTTATTATCAGCCGAACTCTTTGGTCGACTCTAAGATTTCTTGATGTTATGTTTAATGGCTATGAAATTTTCTACAATTTACTCAGCTAGATCAAGCCAAAATATATTTATTTATCTAACTTCAATAATGAATGTTGTAGTTATACACTTCAATCCATAAATGGATTCATAAAGTGTTGTCTGAATGCTCAAGTGAATGCTATTTTTGTAAGAATTCTTGATAATAGGAAGGGTTTTATCCAAACTACATTTAAATTCCATTTAAAAAGATCTCATCATATCCTCTAGGGGTTTATTGGTTCACTCAGACTAACCATCTATATGAGTATAATAAGATGTAATAAAGTGTAACTATATATCCAAATCTTACTAAATATTTATCCATAATTTTTATGCAAATCTTGGATCCCAATCAGATTTAATTGAATGTGGTATTTCAGGTAACATTACCGTTTCATTAGTATAAATTCTATCTATATTGTTAAGAGATAAATATTATTTGGTAGCAATGAACTGTTCCAAATTTTAATGGAGATAAACTACAACATAAATATCAATGTTTCATTTAGATGTTTTTGGGATTCTGATGAAGAAATCCATGGTGATGTTTTTCCATTTCCATTATAGTATAGGTAATGGTTGTAATATCATATTATAATTCTATCTCTATTCCTTAATATTATGACATACTATGAATTGAGATACATACTCTATAGTATCTCGCTTCATGTTCTTCTGTAAGAAATAATCTTTCATATCTATATAAATCTTCATACTACCATGATGAATATATAATGATGAACTATGAGACTCAAGCAATAGATCCCTCTTCAAATATGATATAGATGGAACACATTCATGGTCCCTTAAACTTATCACTCTATCAAAAATAATGGTTTAACATAATAAAATTTCTAACCTTATTCAATAGTTCTATACATTCCTTTTACTCCCCTTTTATCCTCATATGGATAGATGGTTTAACGATCAGTTGAGAAAGATAATATTTATCCCATTACGTCAATATATCTAGATACATTCCATGAAAATATAGAAATATTGAATATTTATTATCCTTTTCATAGACAATACGACATGATCATTTCAAATATGATCATCTACGACGTTTTTTTATTCCCAGGGTGGTAATTTATTGAGAAGTAATAATATTTAATTAGCTCTAACTATCTTATTTGGTGCATATTCTACTCTTACTATATGAATATATACTATAAAATTTTATGATCAGTATATATATTACATTTTTCTTAGTAATGTTAATTCATTTATTTTTAATGAAAAATTTACAAAAAATAACTAAAAATCGTGTGTTGGGTGATTTTACTCATGAGCATTCAGTTGGTGTGAGGAATAGGATCTTACCATATCATTCTGCATGAGGATTCCTCCCAATCCTTACATCAATGCATCATTATAGATTAAAAATCATTATTTATTGTAGTGTGGTGTAATCAAAGGTGCACTAAATAACCTTAAAATTTTAATCACATACATCTGTGTAAAGGAACTTGCCTCCTTTATGAGTTAACATGATTAGCTGATTAGATATACATGAGAAATTCCCGACGATGCATTGTTAATACCCATCCAATCCAAGAAAATTATGGATCCTAGTCACAATAGTTAGTGTGAGACAGTGGTCAATAACATTCATATTTCATGGATCCACTAATATACCCACACTAGAGATTACATGACCAAAAAATGACCGTTTTGTATATAAAATTATCACTTTATAAATTTTTCATATAAATTATTCATCCTTATGGTCTTTAGGACAATCCTCAAATGATATAAATTCCCTTCCATACTGTTTGAATATATAAAAATATTATTTATAAAGGATTCCACAAACTGATCTAAGCAATCTATAATGAATATATTCATTAAATCCAGAATATAGCGGGGGAATTAGTAAGACCAAATAGAATCACTATATATTTATAGTTTACATATCTTTTATAGAACATTGTTTTGGGTATATCCTCATTCTCAACCATTAATTGATGATATCCAAAATGGAGTTCAATCATTGATAATTATTTATATATACATATTTGATCAAAAAAAACATCAACATGAGGATAAGGATACTTTTTATTGATTTTGATATTTTTAAGTTCTCAATAATCAGTGTAGAGTTTCATTGATCCATGTTTGTTGTTAATAAAATGAATTGATCCACTAGAAATGTGACACACATGATTATGTAAATCCATTTTCATGATTATCTTGTATTTCTTATTAAATTCCTACAAATAAATTGGGTCCATTATTTGTGGATTCTTTAAAATATATATAGAAATAGTTATAAGTTCTTATTAAAAACACATCTACATTATTTGGAAGAAGACAAGGAAAATCATCCCAAAAGGTATCAATAAATTCCTTCATGATGGGAATATCTTCAATGTTTATTTACTCTCCCACCATATAAGATAAACACACATATTTAGATGGAATAAAGACCCCCTACATTGGATATATTTTCCACTAGAAGTTCATTTCTATCATTTCCCTAGTATTTAATTATATTTTGGTTCATAATATCAAACGTGACTTCCCTTACATGAAAATTGATGTGGTATTTATATAAATAAATCCAATACATGCCTAATATAAAATCAAAGTAAAATAGAGGAAGAATAAAAAAAATTTCTTGAATCACATTCCGACAAACATTAACTGCAAATAAATCATAGAATTGAGATGCAACCATCACACCATTTGGATTTTTTACTACTAAATGAATATCTAATTGATGAGGTTTTAAAGAGAAGCCGTTATAAAATTACATAGATATAAAAGAGGGGGTATATATAGAAGAGAACAAGGTATAAGCTATTTTATAGTGGATTAAATTCGTACATTTCATCACATCATTCTAGTAACCCACTTTAGCTGTCATTATCATAATAGATTTTCCTTTTTTCCTTTAAAATTAATAGGTTACTGTTAAAGATCATCATAAAGAACTTCATATTTCGTAAATTTTTTGAATAATTCTCACACTCCTTGTATTTAATGAATTATAACATGGGGGTGTATTAGTTGATATCTTCTTTTCTTCTATTACTTTAAACACAATATTTACCCCAGTTTAATAATCATGGGATTTATGCCCCAAATTTCAACATTTAAAGCACCTCCTAGTTTAATTCAAAAAACTCCATTGATATTTATTCCCATATTATGAGAATATAGATGGATGTAATGTTTTCTGACATTATATTTATTCAGGTTATCATGAGATTCCATCTTCCTTTTCATTTCAATTCCATGGGAATGATAGGAATATCTAATTTTTTATTTCTACATTGAGTGTACATCAAACAATTTCTTCGTAACTATTAATGTCTCTATTATCTAATTATCGTTGGAAACATATATTTAATCCACTACATAATTGATAAAATTTACATTATGGGATAATGTTTAAACCAAATTCATACCTTGTGAGTCGGGTAAAATTTTCCTCATAATTTGTAATGTATTATTTCTCATTCAAATTAATCATAATGAATTCATTCCACATAATTATATGTAGCGTATGAGGTAAGTACATAATAAAAAAAGTATCTCAAACACAACCCATTATATAGATTCAATTTCTTCCTCCTGACCTATGTTCTTAATAATACACCTCTGTTAATCTTCTTCTCCTTCCAAGTGATAAATAACTAGTATAACAATTTCATGTTCTGAGAATTGGATAACATGAAATATTTTCTCAAAGTTGATAATCCATAACATAGACACCAATGGATCAATAAACCCACTAATATAAGGGGGACGTTTTCTCAAAAAAGACTCAACAATACATTATCCTTTTTTATTTTTGGGATGCTCATCACGATTCACGACTTTAGAAATAAATAGGATCACAAAAACATGATTCTATATTCTGGATCCCATAACATTGGCTTCTAAGGAAGAAAATAATTTCATTTTCCATCTCATTTATCATTAACAAAAAAAAATTCAGGTTCCATCCATTGAATAAAACAAAAAAATCATAGTCTGAGAAACAATAATCATAGTGGGAAACCACATAATCATGAAAAATCATTTATAGGATATCTACATCATGCCACCTTCTTCCTTATATATGAAACCTTAGGTTTAACCAAGGTTATCCATAGTTATTACAAAAACAATAGGATTTTATCAAATACATAGACTTATCCCAAGGGTGTCTTCATAAAATTTTTCAAACTCTAATTTACAAATATTGACTAAACTCAAATATCATACCAACTATAATGGTCCCATAATTTTATACATAAATATTACTTAACTTTAGTTGTTTTTTCCATACATAATATCATAATCTAAGCTAGAACATTGAATATTTAGTGTTCTGGGAGAGTAGATATATAAAACTTTTTTAACACATTCTTCACCATCTCTCATAATGTTCTCCACAAACTGTACCCTTCTTGACATACCATAAATAAAACATTAATCATTACATGGGAAAATGAAACATAAGAAAAGGTGATATGAAATAATCAGTAAGAGAAAACATGGGAGATATCAAATGATGATCTTATGAATGCATAAGATAAAAATAAAGGGTTGAGATCATAACCTTAACTTATAAAGTTCATATCTAATCTATCAACGAATATAAACATGAGTCATGGAATAAATCATTATCATTCCAAAAGGCATGAATCATAATATTAAAAATTCTTCTGAAATCAATCAAGAACCATATGTTCATGTCACAAAAGTGTGCCACTATTGTAACAATAAAAACCATTTAATATGTCAAGGTTAACTAACATGACCATAAAATAACAAACGATCAATAATCAACACCCGTTTCTCATTTTGGATCAATTATATTGACTTGTTTCCCCTATAAGATCAAACACATTGAATTTTTTACCATAGAATATTAAGCACATAAATTTTTTTCCCATAATTATATCATGAGATATAACAATTTGTCCAACGAGTGGAGGGATTTATAAACCCAGGTCCACCCATCACTTAATGAAAACCATAAATGTGCACCATAAGATCATAAAAAATTTACCATATCATCACATCAAAACTCATACAAAGAAAACCTGTTTCATAATTATTTCATCAATTCAACATAGCATAGCTTAGGAAAATAAATGGGTTTCATAAATATCAAAAAAATAATAATCATAAACCATATAGATAATGAATAATTATGGTATCATTGAATCATTTCCTGATAAAAGGATATCATCATAGGTGAAAATTTATTTCAAAGATCACTAAAACATTCTCAGTGGAAAATATACATTCCACTTTAAAAATAATTTTCATTTAATCTTTTTTTTCGAAACAATATGGAAAAAATGGTATTTGAAAAAAGAAAGGAATACAAAAAATTAATGTTTAATATATTGAGATATCAGGATGGAATACATTCTATCTGTTTTTTATAAGTTAAAAAAATCCATTTCACACTTTTTTAGAAAAAGTCAAATTTACTTCATTTGAAAAATGACAAGAATATTATTTTTAAGAAGAAATATTTAAATAAATAATTTATAAAAATGAATTTAAAAAATAATTAGATAATATTAAAATTTTTCTTGAATTTTTTTAGAAAACTTGGATATGGAAAAATGATTTTATATTGGAGAGAGAAATAAATTCGGGTTTCCATAAAACACTATTTTAATATTTTAATTACATAAAGTGAGGAAAATTAAAGGAAAAAATATAGTATCAAGAAATAACTTGTTTATAATAGAATTAAATGGATGTATTAGATAAGGATCATATAATTTCCACATTGGATATTCTACCATAAAGAATCCTGAAGGAAATAGGATTGAAACATAAATTCCTTGCATCAAGACTCGTCCTTATTCAAATTTGATGGAACCTCCTATATGATACATATATATTTTATTATATATTTTTTCAGAACCATAATCATATATATCATACCATTTATTATTTACTTATGACATCTTATCATCTATTTATTAACCATTTGTTATTAAAAATTACAGTTCTAGATGATAACTTCTTCATTTTTCATATATGGTTCAGTTCAGATGTCCTAATCCTTTCTATTTAGTCATGGTTAAATCAAATCAAAAACATTTATAATTATATAAATATCATATATTTTAATTATATATATATATATATTCATCCATAAAGGATATCGATAGAAAATTGAAGTACATCGTTCATGGAGGGGGTATGACATACGTGCATATGAACACTATTTTTACTTATCAAACTACAGAATTAAATAAAGTTAAATAATAAGTAAAACTATAATAATCATTATTATACCATATATATTATATATTTTCAATAAAAATATTCTAATTATAATCCATGTAAAACTGAAATGATAAAACATATCACATCACATCATAGTGGTGGTAGACTACGACTATGCTGGAGAACCATTTTCATTTTATAAACGATTAGAAGGTAAGAAGGTAGATATGATAATATAATATAATAATCCTAAAAATTTAATAAATATAATTTATTAACATTAAACCCATCATAATAACCATCCATTAATTATGGTGAGGGAATGTGAATTTTATCACTACATATAGATGGTATGATGTATGCACCCATAAGCGACACATTAACTAACCATTTGATGGTAAATAGGATGGGTAATGGTGATTTCATAGTCATAATAAAATTAATGTATATTTATGATACATAAGTTATCATTTTAGGATAGATACCATATATTTATATTTTGTAAAGAAAAATTAAAAAGAAAGTGACCAGTGAATGCAATTACCTATTCTTTGAAAGGACTCCTTTAGATATCCCATTAAGGATCTTACGTTTGGTATATTGGGAATAAAAAACCCCTCTGAAATTGATATATAATTTTATAATGGACTTTGTTGGTTGACCTAGATGGGTCTAGGTGTTGTAATGAATAAGAAAGTGGGGTGTCCTTTTACAAGGTAGAGAGAGGACACACATGAAATTTCATAAAATATTAAAATATAATAAACTAATTAACAAGAAAAATGGATCCAAATAGAAAAAGGGATATGTTTTAAGTAACATAATACAATGAAATTTTTATTGTTTTCTGTGTTATTTTTTACCTTAACCACAGTAGCACCTATTTCAATCTTAAGGGGTTAAATTTTTTTCTATCACTGCAAAACTTGCTCAAAAATGGATTATGTTTTATATTTTCTACCATATTCTAACAACATGGATAAACATAAATATTTTATTATTTTTAAATCATTTAATAAATTATTATTTATTTCAAAATATCTATAATTTCAATTTGGGAACTATTCATTTAATTTGACCTTAAAGACCCAAAAAAAAGATGGAATTATAATATCATACATTAAAAGGGTGCTAATAGGTTTTATGTATCTACAATTTTTTTAACACCATAATTAATTCAAATTATATAACTTTTAGTATTTTAAAATCATTTATTTTTTTCTATTAATTGAATAAATATTGTGTGAGTAATGCATAAACGTTTATGGTAATTATACCATCACTAAATATTAGAAATAATTCACCATTATAAAAACATAATTTCTATTTCACATTACTACCTTTAACTGACCATATCCTCATTTTGTCCCTATTTCACATATTGAGAGATAATAAAATAAGAGAATGGAAATTTAGAAGTTTCTTTACATAAACTATTATAACAATGAAAATCAGGGACACATTAATAAAATTGTGATATATTATATTATTGGTTGATATATAATCATAAAAAAGTAATATAAATTTTAGGTTAATTTTTAGTCCATTTCATATTATTTTTATCATTAATTACCTGATTTACCCTTTACCTTGGTAAAAACATTATTATGGATATTAATCATAATTACCAAAAATAAAAGGGATCTACATACTAAATTTTACCCTAAAAATTAAATATATTGAATTAATTTATCAAATATAATTTCTATAAGAAGTGTAAATTCATATAAAAATAAATGTAGAAAAATTAGTGTAAACTATTTTTTATAAATATACATTTTTAAGATTATAACTTAATTTAGTCCTATATCATTCCTAAAAAAATAATTAGATTTAGTTTAAAAAATTTATGAAATATATAAAATATAAATTTCATTAAAATTATTCACCAATAGTGATTAATTAATTTTATTTATATAAAAACACATTGTACGCATATTTTTTTTTTCAAAATCCTATATTTTACTTTAAAATGACTGTTATTTTGATTATTAATGAATTTAAAACAAATTAATTTCGTTTATAATTTTTTTCCGTAATTTAGTAATTAATATTCATTATAACCAATTTAAAATATAGGTTATAAATGTATACTATGCTGCAGTTCATTTAGAAATGGGATGGTGTGCTTCACAAGTTATCCAAAAAAATTACTTAAAAGTAAAAATATATTTAAATATTAGGGTGTTACATTATACCCACCATGAAAAAGAATGTATGTCTTGAAATTAAATCACTTCAATAAAGAAAAAATGTGTATATATCTATTTCATTACATCATCAGGTTCTTAAATAACTTATTTGAATTTATGATTCCTACAGGGAACTTTAACCCAATGTGTAGTCTTATGCCATAAAACATTATCTATATGATCCAATATTTCTATCAGTTGTTCATGATATGAAAAATCTTGATCTAGTGTTATGAAATATGAGTTCATCATCTGCTATGGATCAAGTATGTACTTCTTCAGGAGAGCTACATGAAACATGTTGTGAACGTGAGATAGGTTTATTGGATGTTCCATGCGATAAGATATTGTCTCTACTTGATCAAGAATATCAAATGGGAAAATAAACCTATGTATTAGATTTACTTTCTTTTTTAATATCATAACCTTATTCCATGGATAAATTCAGAAAAATACCTTATCACCAACTACTATCTTCATATTTTACTGAGGATTATCATCAAAACTCTTCTTTCAACTATGAGATTCCTTGATATGTCATGGAATGGAATTGAATTTCTCAACCATTTCCACAAATATACCAGTTAACAATACATTTAATTATTCAAATTCCACCCAAAACATTGTACTTCAACACTTTATTCAATATAAATCTTCATCAGGATCTATCTGAATGATCGAGTGAATGAAATTGTTTTAAGAATACTCTACTAGAGGAAGGTATTGATCTCAACTACCTTTAAAATATAAAGAAAAGTATCTCAACATATTATATAGGGTTTTAATGGTTTTATGAGAATAAAACAACATTTTAGTGTAAAAATATATACAAAAACTCAACTCTACAACTATATCTGGTTAAATAATTCACAATAACATAGAGATAATACTCAGATTATGATCAGATATAATAAAATGTTGTATTCCATGACACTTTAAAAATTATTTAATATAAATTCCTATACAAGAGATAAATATTCTCTAATAACAATGATGTGTGCTACGTTGTAAGGAAATTGAATTCGACCAGTCTAATGTTGTGTACATTTGCAATTTTGGGTAGTTTGATGATGAAATCCATTGTTATGTGTTAACATTTCTATTCTGGTATGGTAAACGGTTGTGAAATCCCCTTATAATACCATATTTAAACCTTAACTTGACGACATATAAAGATGAAGTGCACTGTGTTGCATTTGTTGTCAATGAGGCATGATGTTGTCATAAGATGAATGGATGTCAAGGAATGTCAAGATGTGAATGACAAAGGATGTTATGGTGTTGGTGAGGAAAGGAGAATGACCATGGTACTAAGATTCATGTCACTTAGGAGATTCACTAAGTGACATAGGATGTTGTGGTTGAAACATTCTCTATGTAAATCAGACGATTGATGAGCTGATCTTTAAGTTCAAAGAACTTGTATCAACTGGATACAATGTCATCACAATGTTTGAAGACCATGCATTGTATTGACAATGCATGAGGAGATGTAGATGATCCATCCACAACTACTGAGTGGACGAAGTGGATTAATGAAGTCCATGCACTATCACTTAGAGCATGTGAATTTGAAGAAGATCCAACTTGATCTCTGATTGGATCAATGAAGAACATTGAAGATTATGTGACTAAGGAACTCAGTTGAAGATGAAGAACCTTCGGGAATTCCATTCTTAAATTTTGATTATATGTTGAAGAAGAATGATGAATTCTAATGAAGAATAGAAGAGGAATGTGGTTCTTTAGTAAGTGAGGAATCCTAGAGGAGAAATGAGGAAGAAGGCTTGAAGTGTCTTGGCATTTGGCATTTGGTACTTGGTAACTTTGTTTTTACACAAAGTCTAGGTTCTACACTTAAGCAAAAAATTAGCCACCAAGGGCCAGCCTTAAGGGTTCAACCCCAAGGCACATGTGGGACTCGAGGTCGCCACGCCCAAGGGGGATCCCATGGGGCCAGCCCGAGAGGTCGCGGCCGTGTGTAAGTCGGGGCCACGCAGAGGGTCAAGCCTGCGCAGCCAGGGCGCCAGAGCGCGTGCCCGTGTGTTCATAGTGGGCGCCAGTGGCACGCCCGCAGGGAGCAGAGATGGGCGCAAGAGGGCGCCCGCTAAGAGAACGCGGTGCGGGGCGGCACCGTGGAGGGGGAAGTGCAACTGAGCGTTGAAAGGGAAGAGCGAGTTTGATAAACCGTGTGGAAACCGGCTGCCGATTCGATGTGGGACGCGCAAATTTCATCGGGAGCGAATCATGGCCGCTTGATTGATCGCGCGCCAGATCTCGGCCGCACGATCGATCCCGCGTGAGATCTTCTGATCGCGGCCATCCAAAGATCTGATCCAATGGCCTGTGAGGCGTCTCCTTCCTCGAGCCATGCCGAGGCCTCCCCGTGTGCCTCCGTCGAACCAGGAGCAACCCGAGCACCGATTTTGAGCTCCTGGCTGTATCTCTCGAAGCTGAAGGCACCTTCGAGTTCATCTCTCCATGAGGAACTCATCCATGCATAAAAGTATACATGCATACGTGAAATGGGAGATTTCAATGAATTCCGAGGCAAACAACGTTTTTGAGGCATCGGGTGTTCGTGCTTTGCATGAATGGGCCTAAACAGAGGCCATGCACATGTTAAAATGCATGCACGTGAAGAAAGCAGAAACATAAGTGAACCCACGTGAACAGAGAGAAGAAAACAAGATTTAAGGAAATCTTGAAATCCCGAAATCTTCGGGAGATTAAAAATATCTCATACGGAAGATGTTTCACCGCCTCTGCCTATAAAAGGAGAGCCCGAGGAGATGGTTATGCTTACTGAATCTTTGTTGTAGATCTGAAGTCCCGCGAAGACTCGGTGCTTAGCGAAGAACATCCTGTGTGCACTACTTGCGTGGCAGTGAAGCTCGGAGCCATCCCTTGGCTCTGTTAGTTCCTTTTGCTCACTCCTTACACGAAAGAAGAAGGGGAGAAGACCCCTGCGCGCCTTCCCCTTGCGCGGCAGGAAGAACCCGGGTCCGCAACACCTTGCGCGCCCACGGTTGAAGCCCGCACTTGCGTGGCAGTTGGTGTCCTTGACACCTTGCTCGCTCGCGGCTGTCCAAGGACCTTGCGCGGCCCTTGCCAGTGCACCTTGTGTGGCTGTGAAGAGAAGAAGGGCACACCACTTGCGCACCTCCCAAGCGGCAGTGGTTCGGGTGAAGACAAGGCACACCTAGTGTGTGTGTGCAAGCAGAGGAGGAAGACCCGAGCCTTTTGTGTGCTTAAAAGAAGTGAAGTCCATTTTCATGGGTGTGTGCAAGAAGGAGAGGCCGAGAACTACACCAAGTTGTGTGTGGAAAGTGAAGAGAAGGCCAAGGCCTTAGTGCCTTGTGTGCTAAGTGAAGAAAGAAGGCCGAGGTTTAGTTTGGAGTGTGTGAAAATTGAAAGAACACACCTACGGGTGGTTTATGTGAAAATGAACCAAGAGGCTGTAGCCTTGAGTGTACGCAAAAGAAGAGGAAGGCCACTACACTAAGTGTGTGTGCAAGAAGAAGAGGAAGGCTTGAACCTTGTGTATGTAAAGTGAAGAACATACCTTGAGTGTGTGTGTGCAAACAAGAAGAAGAGGCCGAACCTTTGTGTGTGCACTAAGTGGAGTGAACACACATAGAAGAATAAGAGGAGGACACCCACACTAAATAAGAACACACATTTATGTGTGTAAGAAAATTGAATTAATTGTGTGAAGTTCAAAGAAGGTGTGTGCTTAAAGAGACTATACCCTTTGTGGGTTTATTGCACCGAGAAGAAGAAGGGGAGTGCATGCTTACATGCATGCACGTGCACACGTGAACAAGTTGAATCTGCTTGTGTGAAATTTGAGTTGTCCAAGACCAGAAGTTCTTGAAGATAATTGAGAAGCCATGAAGTCAGTGCACGAGGAAGAAGAGTTGCCATGCACTCAGTGCATGAAGTTGATGTGAAGCCAGACTGAAGCCAGACTGAAGTTAGAGATATCAGTTGTCTGAGTTTTGAGTAATTGAGAAGAGCCTGATCAACTGAAGTGATCAGAAGTGCTGAGCAAGAACAACAGACCTTTTCAGAGGCTGTTGAAGACTCTTGAAGAGAGAGGCCAGGTCATCCTTAGAAGAAAGGAGATAAATCCTGAGCAAGACGAGAAGACCTGTTCATCACAAGTGAACAGAGGTACAGAGCAAGGCCAGCAGTCTTTATCCCAGACTGCTGAAGATACTTGAAGAAGCTTAAAGTGATGAAGAGCTACTCGTGTGACTCGAGGAGCCAGGAGAAGCCCCCTGTGAGACTCAGGGTGGAAGAAGTCTTCAGTGGGATTCAGGAGAAGGCCAGTGGGACTCTGGTAACACTGTGGGATGCAGTATAAAGACTCTCCTGTGGGACTCAGGAGAGATACAGTGGGATGCTGTATCGACCATTGTAATTCTAACAAGTTATAATGGAGAAACCATGTTGGGGCGTATAAACAACATGGCAAGGACGTAGGCCTTTGGTGCCGAACCTTGTGAATCCTTGTGTCTTGTGCCTTTACATTTACTGCATCACTTGAGGAAAGGCTGAGAGATACAAGAAGAGTGGATCGAGGATTTAACCATCCATAGAGGTTTAATTGATTAAGAATCAATTAGTAAAATGTTTTAAAGGATCACTGATTTACCCCCTCCCCCTCTCAGTGATTCACACTGATCTGGGCACTTTAATTGGTATCAGAGAGAAGGTTACCTCTAAAAGATCCAAGGGAGTCTTTATAAAGTGCATATTTGAGGAAGTGAGCAAATACCCTCAAATGGAGATATCTGCCAAGACTATGAAAAACAGGAAGAAGAAACAGGCAAAGAAGATGAAGAAAGCCTGTCCTAGCTGTGATGAAGTTGGTACTATGAATGATCTTCAAAATGGAATCAAATATCTTCAGAAGACAGTCCCCAAGGAAGTAGCAATGTGTATAGCTACAGGCATCCTTGATCTTCAAGAAGAAAAATCACATCTAGAAGAAGAAGCCAATTCTATGGAAGATCAATTGGCAAAAAGGGTTGGCATAACCAACACTCTCAGAAAGCTGGTGAAGGCTAAAGATGAAACCGTTTCTCTTTGCAATGAAATATATGAAGACACTGTTGAAGAATTGCAAAGAAGCCTTTCTGAGAAAGAATTATTTAAAATAATAATCAAAGATGTTTACCATGCACTGGAGAAGAGGCATAGAGTATCAATGGTTGTTAAAGATGCTCAACTTGAAGACAAAGTAAAAAGGGTGAAGGATCTTGACAACTCATTTCTTGAAATGAATAAGGTGCATAAAGACCAGATGAAACAGCTGGAAGAGAAATGGGAAGGAAAGCTAAGAACTGTTGAGTATGAGAAGAACTCCCTTAACATGAAGTGCTTAGAATTAGAGGTGATATTGAAAAATCAGCAATCACCCAAAGCCAAAGCCTCCCAGACATCTAGAAGAAGAAATGTTGCCACTCAAGTGAGATTTGAGAAGGATGATTCTAAAAGAAATACATCCTCTACTGAAAGGGCACCATATTCTAAAAAGAAGGTACCATCCATACCATCTTGTACTCATGCTTCTAAAAGTGTTTCTACTAAAAGTACAGGATGGAAGAATGAATCCAAACATGTATGGATGAAGACAGTGAAGAAAGAATTCTCTCCTGAAACAACACAGCAAGTCAAGAAAAGTACCCAACAATCAGAAGGACTGAAGAGGTCAATATTTGTGGGTTAGTGTTGGTGTTGTAACAAGTATGGGCCCTATGCAAAAGATTTTTGGTACAATCCACTGAATGTAAAAGCACAAAGTAAGCCCATGCCAAGGGGGAGCAAGCCAGAGGAAAAGAATCAGCATCCACAGGTCCAGAGACATCTGTTTACTGCAAATAGATTTGGATTACCTGACAACATCTGGGATGATTGCAAAAGTGGTCAAAAAGATACATGTCAATCTCCAACTGTATCCAGAGCTCAAAAGAAGAAAAGATCACAGAACCTGGCTCAGAAAGAATCCTTGGGAAGCAAGAAGAAAGTTGAAGATTCTCCTAAGAAGGTGTTGAAAAAGGAAAAGAAGTCCTTGGAGTCTAAATCCAAGAAGGGTGATGCATCCAGAAGGACCACCAAGAAAACATTCTTCTACTGTGGAAAGAAAGGACACACCACGGATCTTTGTGAACAAGCCATGGAACTGAATAGAAACAGTCTTGACTCAAAAAGACAATCAATCCAGAAGAAGTATAAGGGATTGATTGAAAATAAGTTTCCTAAGAAAGGTAGCTTAACAGCATCAAAAGAACCATGTGGAATATCCAGAACTGAGGCCACACTTCCAAGTGACCTACTAGTCATATGGCCAAATCAGTTGCAACTTTCCAAAGATCTGCAAAGAGCTGAAGATGAAGTTCTGGCAGTTGCTAAGGAAAAAGGGAAGAAGAATATTTCACATGAAGATGTATTGAGATCCACACCAGCACCAACATCATTGAAGATCAAATGTGCAAGTGTGAAGAATGATGAAAATGGGACATCTTGGTTGAGAGAATCTTCTCAACCTTGTTGTTCACATTGATGAACCAAGGAGGTTCCATCTTATTCCCTAACAACTTGTATTTACATGTGATAACATTTTAGGGAATTGAAGATGATGATCATTCTCATCTGAAGGATGGTTTGGACACAATGGAGTGCACCCCTTGAGGGGGAGCCAATCTGTAGAAGATAGGATTCTGATATTTAATACCATCTTGAGAAAAGTGAAGGTATTCCAATCATACTTTCATCCCTTGTTTCATAATGTTATTCATCATGACAATTAAGGGGGAGTATTGATTGAAGGAAAATGGATGAAAGGGGGAGATTTATCTTTGCACTGAACTTTCTAATGAGTTTTGTGAAGTATGTGCAGGATTTAGCAATTCATTGTTATATCTGAAAAATTTCAAACCCCTTGAAGCATGATCTCACATGTACAGTGAATTGTGGACAGCATTGAAAATCTTGGTTACATCATTCTTGTTTTCTACACCGGGTTATCCCAAGTAGACTTAGAGATGATCTACTAAAGGTTCTTTGCTAAAGAGAACATGTGACATCATCCCTCTCTTAGTGCTTTTCAAGAAGATGCAATTCGAAGGGAGGAAGAAATATTTTGAAGAGAACCACACCACAACTTTGCATTTGATTGCCAATAAGGGGGAGAAAATATTGGCACACATATTTACCCATTCATATGTGCTGAAGAAGTGTATTGACAACAAATACAAAGGGGGATATTGAAGTGCACTGTGTTGCATTTGTTGTCAATGAGGCATGATGTTGTCATAAGACGAATGGATGTCAAGGAATGTCAAGATGTGAATGACAAAGGATGTTATGGTGTTGGTGAGGAAAGGAGAATGACCATGGTACTAAGATGCATGTCACTTAGGAGATTCACTAAGTGACATAGGATGTTGTGGTTGAAACATTCTCTATGTAAATCAGACGATTGATGAGCTGATCTTTAAGTTCAAAGAACTTGTATCAACTGGATACAATGTCATCACAATGTTTGAAGACCATGAATTGTATTGACAATGCATGAGGAGATGTAGATGATCCATCCACAACTACTGAGTGGATGAAGTGTATTAATGAAGTCCATGCACTATCACTTAGTGCATGTGAATTTGAAGAAGATCCAACTTGATCTCTGAATGGATCAATGAAGAACATTGAAGATTATGTGATTAAGGAGATCGGTTGAAGATGAAGAAACTTCGGGAATTCCATTCTTAAATGTTGATTATATGTTGAAGAAGAATGATGAATTCTAATGAAGAATAGAAGAGGAATGTGGTTCTTTAGTAAGTGAGGAATCCTAGAGGAGAAGTGAGGAAGAAGGCTTGAAGTGGCTTGGAATTTGGCATTTGGTACTTGGTAACTTTGTTTTTACACAAAGTCTAGGTTCTACACTTAAAAAAAAAATAGCCACCAAGGGCCAGCCTTAAGGGTTCAACCCCATGGCACATGTGGGACTCGAGGTCGCCACGCCCAAGGGGGATCCCATGGGGCCAGCCCGACAGGCCGCGGCCGTGTGTAAGCCGGGGCCACGCAGAGGGTCAATCCTGCGCAGCCGGGGTGCCAGAGCGTGTGCCAGTGTGTGCATAGTGGGCGCCAGTGGCGCGCCCGCAGGGAGCAGAGGTGGGCGCAAGAGCGCTCCCTCTAAGAGAACACGGTGCGGGGCGGCACCGTGGAGGGGGAAGTGCAACTGAGCGTTGAAAGGGAAGCACGAGTTTGATAAACCGCGTGGAAACCGGCTGCCGATTCGATGTGGGACGCGCAAATTTCATCGGGAGCAAATCATGGCCGCTCGATCGATTGCGCGCCAGATCTCGACCGCACGATCGATCCCGCGCGAGATCTTCTGATCGCGGTCGTCCAAAGATCTGATCCAACGGCCTACGAGGCGTCTCCTTCCTCGAGCCATACCGAGGCCTCCCCGCGTGCCTCCGTCGAACCAGGAGCAACCCGAGCACCGATTTTGAGCTCCCGGCTGTATCTCTCGAAGCTGAAGGCACCTTCGAGTTCGTCTCTCCATGAGTAACTCATCCATGCATAAAAGTATACATGCATACGTGAAATGGGAGATTTCGATGAATGCCGAGGCAAACAACGTTGCCGAGGCATCGGGTGTTCGTGCTTTGCATGAATGGGCCTAAACAGAGGCCATGCACATGTTAAAATGCATGCACGTGAAGAAAGCTGAAGCATAAGTGAACCCGCGTGAACAGAGAGAAGAAAACAAGATTTAAGGAAATCTTGAAATCCCGAAATCTTTGGGAGATTAAAAATATCTCACGCGGAAGATGTTGCACCGCCTCTGCCTATAAAAGGAGATCCCGAGGAGATGGTTATGCTTGCTGAATCATTGTTGTAGATCTAAAGTCCCGCGAAGCCTCGGTGCTTAGCAAAGAACAGCCTGCGCGCACCACTTGCGCGACAGTGAAGCCCGGAGCCATCCCTTGGCTCTATTAGTTCCTTTTGCGCACTCCTTGCGCGAAAGAAGAAGGGGAGAAGACCCCTGCGCGCCTTCCCCTTGCGCGGCAGGAAGAACCCGCGGCCGCAGCACCTTGCGTGCCCACGGTTGATGCCCGCACTTGCATGGCAGTTGGTGTCCTTGACACCTTGCTCGCTCGCGGATATCCTAGGACCTTGCGCGGCCCTTGCCAGTGCACCTTGTGCGGCTGTGAAGAGAAGAAGGGCACACCACTTCCGCGCCTCCCAAGTGGCAGTGGTTCGGGTGAAGACAAGGCACACCTAGTGTGTGTGTGCAAGTAGAGGAGGAAGACCCGAGCCTTGTGTGTGCTTAAAAGAAGTGAAGTCCATTGTCTTGGGTGTGTGCAAGAAGGAGAGGCCGAGAACTACACCAAGTTGTGCGTGGCAAGTGAAGAGAAGGTTGAGGCCTTAGTGCCCTGTGTGCTAAGTGAAGAAAGAAGGCCGAGGTTTAGTTTGGAGTGTGTGAAAATTGAAAGAACACACCTATGGGTGGTTTATGCGAAAATGAACCAAGAGGCTGTAGCCTTGAGTGTACGAAAAAGAAGAGGAAGGCCACTACACTAAGTGTGGGTGCAAAAAGAATAGGAAGGCTTGAACCTTGTGTATGTAAAGTGAAGAACATACCTTGAGTGTGTGTGTGCAAACAAGAAGAAGAGGCCGAACCTTTGTTTGTGCACTAAGTGGAGTGAACACACATAGAAGAATAAGATGAGGACACCCACACTAAAGAAGAACACACATTTATGTGTGTAATCAAATTGAATTAATTGTGTGAAGTTCAAAGAAGGTGTGTGCTTAAAGAGACTATACCCTTTGTGGGTTTATTGCACCGAGAAGAAGAAGGGGAGTGCATGCTTACATGCATGCACGTGCACACGTGAACAAGTTGAATCTTCTTGTGTGCAATTTGAGTTGTCCAAGACCAGAAGTTCTTGAAGATAATTGAGAAGCCATGCAGTCAGTGCATGAGGAAGAAGAGTTTCCATGCACTCAGTGCATGAAGTTGATGTGAAGCCAGACTAAAGCCAGACTGAAGTTAGAGATATCAGTTGTCTGAGTTTTCAGTAATTGAGAAGAGCCCGATCAACTAAAGTGATCAGAAGTGCTGAGCAAGACCAACAGACCTTTTCAGAGGCTGTTGAAGATTCTTGAAGAGAGAGGCCAGGTCATCCTTAGAAGAAAGGAGATAAATCCTGAGCAAGACGAGAAGACCTGTTCATCACAAGTGAGCAGAGGTACAGAGCAAGGCCAACAGTCTTTATCCCAGACTGCTGAAGATACTTGAAGAAGCTTAAAGTGAAGAAGAGCTACTCATGTGACTCGAGGAGCCAGGAGAAGCCCCCTGTGAGACTCAGGGTGGAAGAACTCTTCAGTGGGATTCTGGAGCAGGCCAGTGGGACTCTGGTAACACTGTGGGATGCAGTATAAAGACCCTCCTGTGGGACTCAGGAGAGATACAATGGGATGCTGTATCGACCATTGTAATTCTAACAAGTTATAATGGAGAAACCATGTTGGGGCGTATAACCAACATGGCAAGGACGTAGTCCTTTGGTGCCGAACCTTGTAAATCCTTGTGTCATGTGCCTTTACATTTACTGCATCACTCAAGGAAAGGCTGAGAGATACAAGAAGAGTGGATCGAGGCTTTAACCAGCAATAGAGGTTTAATTGATTAAGAATCAATTAGTAAAAAAGTTTTAAATGATCACTGATTCACCCCCTCCCCCTCTCAGTGATTCACACTGATCTGGGCACTTCAAAAGAATCAATTTACCTACTTTACAATAACTCTATTCATGTTTCCCCACTGGAAATACTCTTTCTAATCTCTATACATCTTTGTACATACAACATGAATAAAGAATGATGAAATCTGATCCTCATCGAATATATCCTTCATGAAATATGATATGGATATGACACATACACAATTTCTAAACCTTATCATTCCAACATAATCATGTTTGATCATAGGAATTTTTCTATCCTTATTCTATATTTCCTCTTATTCCTTATATACCTCTTTAATCCCCACATGGATATATGGTTGAACATTCATTTGATAATGATAATATTAATCCCATTTAATATTTCCATATACATCCTTTAACAATCCAAAAATATTAGATATTATGTGATCCTCATCATAGATAATAGGGAATAATCCTTTTTTACTCAGATCATATCTCACATTTTTTACTTTCTATGGGTGGTAATGTATTGAGAAATCAAAATCATTAATCAGCACCAACCATATACTATGTTATATATTAACCACTTTCAATGAGAATATTGTCTTTAAAATTTAAATATTTGTTTATATATCACACATTTCTCTCTAATGGAAATTCATTCATATTTTTAATTTAAAAATTTCTACAACTAACTTAAAATAATTAGTTTGGTAATTTTTCATATTAACCTTACATTTTCATGTGGTGTAAGATAAAACAACATCATTATATATATGGACACATCCCAATAATATACTGGATGAATCCCTATAGATTAAAAACACTTCTCCACTGAGGGTAGTGCAAGAATATGTGCACTGACATTCCTTCACTTCATCTCCTTGAACAATTCTTCACATTTATTTATCCAAAAGAACAGGGCTCGCTTCCCATTTAACATGGTGATTATATTATATAGCCATAATAAATTATTTTCAAAGCACTGATAATATCTACCCAAACTAACAAAACTATAAATATTAGTCATATAAGTTGTTTTAGCACAATGTTTTATAACTTTATCTTTAAGGGATCCAACAATATACCCTAACTTAATATGATTCGACCCTTAAATGAATCATTTAGTAGAAAAAATTGACGATTATTAAAATTTTAAAACAACTTTTCATGAATTAGGGTGTTTAGAACAATCCTTAAATTATCTCCATTCTCTTCCTTTCCCATATAATATATAATAGTATCATTTATAAATACTACTAAAAATTGATCAAGGTAATTTATAAAGATTCTATTCATTAAATTAGTAAATACAATATTGGAATTAGTGGACCACCAAGAATCACTATATATTTATTGTGTACATACCTTGTACACAATGTTTTATTGGGTATATCCTCCTTCTTGACCCTCAGTTGATGATATCTATAATGAAGGTCAATCTTGGAAAAGTATTTATATTCAAATAGTTGATTAAAAATATCATCAACACAAGGAATAAGATACTTATTATTGATTATGTTCTTTTTTTATGTTCCTTGTAAACAATAAAAAATTGTAATGATCCATTATTATTTGTAATAAAAAAAACTAGTTCACCCAAATGTGATGATTTTTTTTGGAATAAATCCCTTGTAAATATTATCTTGGACTTTATTCTTCAATTCTAATAATTTAATAGGGGCCATTCTCTATGGAATATTTTAAATAGGAATTAAACTAGTTATAAGTTATATATAAAACTGAAATTCATGATTTCGAGGAATATGTGATGAGTCTTCTAGAAATACATTGACAAATTAGTGCACAATGTGAATATCTTAGATGTTGAGTTTCTCTGCAACCATTTGAGATTAAAATCCATTTTTAAAAAGAATCAAGACCTATACAATTTATGTAGATTCCCATAGAAGTTAATTTTTATCATCTCAGTGGTATATAATAATAGGTTGGTTTGGAATATAAAATGTGAAATCCATTTGTTGGTAATGTAGGTTTCCTTTATATAAAAATATCCAATACATGCCAAAGATAAAATCAAATTCAACTAGAGGGAGAATAAGCAAAAGTTCCTGATGTACATTCCCAAAAAAATCAATTAGATAAGAATAATAAACTTTATAAGAGACCATCATATCATTTTTATTTTTCAATACTAACTCAACATATAATCAATATTTTTGTAACTCAACAACCATAGTAAATTACATAGATATAAAATAGTGGGTAATGACATAATTAAAGAATAAATTATATATTCAAGAGTGCATGGGATGTATACCTTTCATCACATTATTCTTATAATCCACATAAATAGCTGTGATAGAAAGTGATTTCTCTATGACTTTGGGATTAATATTTAATTATTTTTTATCATCTAAAAAACATTCAGATTTGTGAACTGGGAGGCTTAATGCATATACTTCTAGAATTTTATGAATTGGAGTGTGGGTGGTGCATCGATTTTCATCATCTTTTACTCCATTTAATTAGTGGGAATATTCATCCCCTTCCGACATTCAAGATCTTTATAATCCACATTTAACCATTTTAATCACCTTCTAGTTACACTCAATATATTTTATAAATGTTTCTTATATTATTTATGACATGTATATAGATATAATTTCTTTCCTCCATGTGATTTATTTGTGTTCTCATGATGCTCCATCTTTCTTCTCTTTTCAAATCCATGTGAATGATGTGAATTTACTGTGTCTATTTCTACATTGAGTTTACATCAAATGACCAATTTATAATTAGTAAATTACATTAATGCTTATGCCCTTTGGAGGATTTTTTTAATAAATTAAAGAATCAATAAATTTTTATTTCATGGAAAATGATTAAATCGAAAGCTTACCATTCATGTCTTGTTAAATTTTCCTCATAATTACCAATGGATTCATTCACCTTGTTCTTAATCTCAAGGAATTATTTCTCAATATTTTAACATAGAATATGAGGGATGTAATTATTGAAAAATATCCTCTAAAACTCATTCCATTCATTGGAGTCTATTTATTCATCTTGACTTTTATTTTTAAAAAAAATTACACCATCAAATCACATTTCCTTCTAATTGATAAATGTATAGGATAAAAATTTCATGTTTTGAGCTCTAGAGAACAAAAAATATTTTCTCAATGGGGTTGATCCATTACTCAGCCACTACTGGATTATAATACATACTAAAATAAGTTGGATATTTATTTATAAAAGAATCAACATTACATTACTCCTTCCATTGTTCTTTTGGAATCTCATGATGATTCATTACATGACGGTGTAGCGTTAGTAATGAAATAATATTATTTATCCCTTCTTCCATAACATTGGGTTTCCTGTAGGGAAAATCATTTCCTTTTACATCTCATTTATTATTAACATTATTCCTTTTTATTCTACTCTTTGAATAAAACAAAAAAACATAGTGTAAGTAATAATAATCAAAGTGGGAAATTGTATAATTAAAAAGAATAATTTAAAGGATGTCTAAATCATGATAATTTATTCTTAATCAATGAATCCATAGGATCACCCTAGGTTATCCATGTTTATTACCAAAAAATTATGATGTTATCTTATGCCTAGACATATCCCTAGGGTGTCTTCATAAAATCTTTCTAACTCTAATCTCCAAATATTGACTAAACCCTTCTCTTATACTAACTATAATAACCTGATATTTTTATACATAAATATTTAAACATTTTATATGAATATTCCTTATATAATATCATGATCCATTACATAAAAGTGAAGTTTTAGTGTCTTCAGATACTAGATATATGAACACAGTTGTTTAGATACATTCTTTATTATCTATCATAGCGTTCTTCCTAGTTTTTTTCCTTATTGATATACCCAACATAATTATTTCAACTTATCCTAGGTAAAATAAATATAATAAATGGTTATCTTAGATTATTATTGATAGAAAATATGAGATATATCAATCGATGATTATATGAAAGCATAAGATAAGAATAAGGCTATGATATCTTAACCATAACTTATAATGTTATTATCCAATCTATCAAATATCATACACATTACTCATGGAATAAAACATTTCCATTTAAAAATACATGAATCATAACAGTGATAATTCTTTATAAATTAATAATGAACCAAAATTACACACCATAAAAGTTTGGAACCATCATAAGTATAGAAACCATTTCATATGTAAGGGTTAACAACTAAGACTTTCACATCATAAATGATCAAGAATCAAAAAATTATTCCCATATTATATCAAGAACATCAACTTTTTTCCTATATAATATCATGTACATTGATATTTTCCCTTAACATATCAAGAAAATTTAATGGATTCCAATAATTATATCATGATATATAATACATTACCTAATTCATTAAAGGGAAATATAAATCCGAGTGAACCCATCAATTAATGAAACCAATATAGATGTATTCCACAAGATTATAAAACATTCCTCATATCACCACATCATAACTCATGAAGAGAAACCAATTTCCTTAAAAATTTCATCAATTCAACATAACATAACCCCTGAAAATCAATGGGTTTGATAAACATATCATCATTATAATGGTAAAACATCTATATAAAGAATAAGGATGGTATCATATGATCATATCCCATGAAATGATGTTATCATAGTAAAAAATTCCTTTAAAATATTGCTAAAACATTTCTTGGGGGAAAATATGCCTTCCAAATTTGAAAACCACACTTTTTTAGAAAATAAAAATATATCGAAAATATTATGCAAGAAATTTTATTTCTAATGAACTTTGGAAACATTAAAATGAAACATAAATATATTTATCAGTCATGATAATAGGAAATTCCATTCATGAAATATAATTTTAGATTATACATTCATTTCACACTTGTATAAAAAGTAAAAAAGTGTCTTGTTTGGAAGACAAAAAGACGATTCCCTTAAAAAACCTTGAAAAAATCATGGTTAAAAATAACTTAAAAAATCATAAGATAATATTAAAATAATTATATATTTTTTGAGAAAATATGATCTAGTAATAAAGAATTATTTTAGATAGAAGAGATAAATGAAGTCGATTTTCCTTAAAAAAATATTTTTCTCTCTCAAACACTTAATTTGAGTAACATAAAATAAATACATATATTCTCAATAAATAACTAGAGTAGAATAAAATTAATTTTATTTATTATATATGGATTATATAATTTTATCAATTAAAATTAAATCATAAATAAACACAATTAAAATAATACTGAAACATAAATCACCTATCTTAAGTATCATCCTTCATCTTACATGTTTTAACATCATTTAAATTAAATATATAATAATTATACATGTATTAAATTAAAATATTAATATATATTACTATTTATTATATACTTGTGACACATTATCACTGGCTAACTTACATTTTTTTATTAGAAATCACATTTTTGTGTGATAACTACTTCGTTTTTCACGCATGTTTAGGTTTGATAGTCTTGGTATCTATACTTTGATCATGGTTTAATCACCTCTAGAAATTTAATATTCATATTAATATAATTTATTTTAACTATATATATATATATATATGTTTATACACATCCATTATTTATTTATAATGATAAATTAATTACACCGTTCAAAGAGATGGTAGGCTATACGTAGGTAAGAAGGCTGCTTTCACTTTTCAACAGATAGAATGAAATAAATTTAAATAATAATTCATCTATAAAAATAAATATAATATCATATAAATAATATATATTCATCAAATCAATCTTTATTACCAAACACATGAATAAAAAATGAAAAAAAATCACATCACTTCGTAGAGATGGTCACCCAAACGTACACACGATCAACATTGTTGTTTTAAAATAGATTGGAATCTAATAATGTAGATTTTATATTATAATTATAAAAATATATTAATTTCATAAATATCATGTTTAAAAATAAAACCCACAATAATATTCTTCCAGGATATATGGTTATGTAATGTGAATTGTATTGCTAAGTGGAGATAGTAAGTCGTATATATGTACAAGGGATATTTTCACATCTCATTTGATGGAATAGTTGGTGGCTAATGGAGATTTAATAATCATAATAAAATTTGATAATTTTTAGGATACTAATGAGATCATTTTATGATAAATATCATATATTTAGTAGAGGAAAATAATATATAAAAAATAAAGTGATTGTTTAAGCAGTACCTATTATTTGAAAGAACTCCATTAGGTATCCTATTTAAGAATAATAGGTAAGTGTTTTGGTAATAAAAGAACCTATATAATATGTATAATGATGTTAATAAGATATTTTTTCTTATTATGGTCGATCTATACAGGTCAATTTTTTATAAGGAATAGGAAATAGGGGTGTTCTTTTATAAGGGACGGAGATGACACACATGGAAATAGAATAATCCAAGGAAATTTATACAGGTTTTGGTGTAATATTAATGCTTATATTTTAGATTTACCCCTTCATCAAACATTTTTTAACATAAATGTGGTAACAATTGTTTCAATCTTAAAGGGTTAAGAATGTAACAATAAATGGATAATTGACTCATAAAATGGATCATTGTTGAGATTTTAATACATATTAGAACCAAATTTCCAAATATAATAATTTTTTGGAATTTTAAATCATCTAATAAAATATTTATTTATTATAAAATATCTTTAATGTCAATATTGGAAATATTCATTTAATTTGACTTTAATTTCATCAAAAAGAATATAGAATTCGAATGTAATCTTTTTAAACATACCTTATAATTTATATTTATCTAAAAAAATCATGTAACCCAAAAATTTATCATAGATAAATTACATTTCATATTAATTAAATTAATTTTTATATTAATTAAACCATTTATCTTAGTTTCATATTAGTTTAATAAATATGGTGTCGAATTTTCAGAAGCCTCAAAGTTAATTATCCCAATACTAAAAATTAGAAATAAATTACCATGATTAAAAAAAAATTTATTCAAAATAACTATTTATAAACAAAACATACTCTATTTGTATCGCAATGTTTAAAACATAGAGCTAATAAAACAAATATAATGGAATTTTTTACTTTTCATTACATAAAATATTATAAAGGTCAAAATCTTGTCTAAGTTGGAAAAATACATATATATTATAAATTTTGATTATTATTTTCAAGAGAAAATCTTTAAATAAAATTAAAAAAAAAGTGATGATCATTTTTTAGTCATTATCATATTATTTTTATCCTTAATTACATGATTTATCATTTTTCATGGCAACAAAAACTAATATGGTTACAATTAAAAATGAAAAAAGGAATTATTTACCAAATATTAAAATCAAAATTATTAATATGAAATC
This sequence comes from Viscum album, assembly GCA_963277665.1. Taxonomy (NCBI): domain Eukaryota; kingdom Viridiplantae; phylum Streptophyta; class Magnoliopsida; order Santalales; family Viscaceae; genus Viscum; species Viscum album. The sequence goes on from OY728152.1 coordinate 1,651,631,221, forward strand.
AATTTTATCAAATTAAATTTCTATAAGTGGAAGAAATTCATTTTAAAATATGTGTCCAAATGTGAGGAAACATGTTTTCTCAAAAAACACATTTGATGTATAAAATTGTATTTATTCCAATATCATGCCTTAAAAAAATAAATGAATGGTTAAAGATTATATTGAATATATACAATATTAGTTTCAGTAAAATATTTCTCCGATAGTTATTAATTTAATTTATAATTAAAAAAACACATTAAAGAAATAAAAATAGTTTTTTTCAGAAAAAACCCTATTTTACTTTCAAATGATTTTTATTTCCATTTATGGTCAATTTATAATCTATATATTTATTTTTATATATATATTTTTAAAAATTTAGTTATTACTATTCATACCATCCAATTTAACGGCTATATTATAATAAAATACAATATTTAAGTTTAATTAGAATAAGGAGGTGTGTGTATCACAAGTTATCAAGAAACACAATTGGAGATGAAATATATATTAAAATATTGGGGTGTTATAAACAAGGTGCATGTACTGTAACTTCTGAACTAAAATATGTATAAAAAACCCAACAATGAACACCCTGAATGATGATTTTAAACAGAAATTATTAAAAAATGAGTAATTTGAAATTATATGTGAATAATATCAATTAATATAAGTACGAATATAATTTTCTTATAATTTTATAATATGTATAAATTAATTATACATGATTTTTAGATCATGTATGAATTATGTTAGGACACGAGACAATGTTTTCACGTCTCAATTTTATTCTTATGAGACATATTACATATTATCCACACATTTCATTCATGTGTGTGTATATATATCCCATGAATGTTTTTCATGATAAATTTAACAAAACTCATGAGGATTCACAAATCCATATATGGTTCCTTATTTTATGAATCATTGATTTAATGATTAAAAAAACGGTATGGGTCCTTTATCTCAATATTATTACATTAATAAATGTTCTGTCTTATGTATTTATTTTTTATTTATATGGTTTATATAATACACATTTGATATTCCATGTCATGAATCTATTTATATTAATCGTATTTAAATTTTCATATGAAGTTATTTCTTTCATAGGGGTTGTGAACCAAAAGTTACTAATGTAGTAAGAGATTATGATACAATCTCATTTTTTTCATGATTTCATATGATAAATTTCCATTGTGGGAAATTATATGATTCATATTATTTAAATCCAATATATTTATTATCCTATTTTTATTCCAAGAATTTTCATGTATTCATACCAATTCCCCCTATTTTATACTTAATTTTTTTGAGAAAATGCTTTTAAGAAAATATTACCTTACTTACACTTTGGTCAATAAACTTTTTCTTCCATGTCAATCTTATAAATATTTTTTTATAAATGTTTTTATCAATACATAAATGTTTGAGAAATATTATTTTTATTTAATTCACCTTTATTTAAAAATGGTTAAAAGTAATCTTAAAAAAAAAGTAATATATGTCACATTTTGCTTTTATAAAAGTGTGAAAAGAATGTTCTCTTTTAATGTGTATAAAATGAATTCATTTTTCGATCATCATGACCATTTTTTCATTCAAAATTTTCTCACCAGTTTCCATTCTTATTTAAAAAAAATATTTTTCAAAATATTATAGTAATTTTATGTTTTTTAATGATACAGAAAGAAAATGATATTTTTCTTATTTTCAAAGAAATTTTTAAATGCTCTATTAATTGTATTTTTTATTTATTTAAAAAACATTTAAGTATCTTTATGCATCACTAGGTATATCTTCTTATGATACTATCCACATACTTTCTATTTGTGGCTTATGATGATGATATTTGTAGGGTAATTCTATGAAACTGATTAATTTCCCATGGGTTAATTAAGATATGATGAAATAAGGAGTATTTTTATGATACCATTCACTTCCTTTTTCTTGATGTATTTTGATAATGTGATGATTAAATGTTCCTGAAACCCATTAATTTTTCATGGGTTATTCTATGATGAAATATTTAATGTTTTTATTATCTTATAGATCACTTATGTGTAGTTTTCATTAAGTGATGGGTGTGTATAGAATTATATATCCATCCAATGGATTGGGAAAATAATGACATCTTATGAAATAATATGGACAGGATTGGGGGTGAAATAATTTTAGTAAGATACTATTTCTACTATGATATTACAAGTAGTGAGACCTACCTAATAAAATAATGTAATGTGTAGTGAACCTAATCCATTATGGGACTATGTTCAGTGTGACTATCTTGGAAGAAATCATTGGATAAGGAATTGATTTTATTTGATTTTTTGTATGTCAAGAAATTATTTCTTCAACTTATGATATTCTCTTATATCTTTGGATTTAATATTGATGATTTCAAACTATAATGATTTATGTTTCTTATTATGAAAAATCCTTATTATATGACACATGATTAATTCATTTTGAATTATTGGGTATGGATTTCATAATTTATTATTATGTTCTCATAGCTATATATTTATCTTATGATCACTTATAACCGTTTATTGATATCTACTATGTTTAAACTTATTGGTAATTTTGTCCAACCCTTCCATATATTTATATTTACATAGATTGTGTAGAATGATTTTATGTAAGACATGTATAAAAGGTTATGATGTGTATAGAAATTGTTAGGAGTGTTTTAATTATTCTTATGGAAAAAAAAGTTTGGGCATAAAAGAAAAAATGTCCATATGATGGGAAAGGCATGGGTTTTTTTATGTAACGTGTTTTCTGTAACTCTCTAAAACTTTAAACCTAAAAGGAATTGGGTATTTAAGTGACTCAATGTTGGATATTGATACTATAATTATGTATGGTTAAAACTGTATCTCTTCTAATAGTATAAAAGCCAGTATGTAAGTAATATTATTTTAGAACCAAATCTTGGTGTATGGGTCTTGGAAAATCTCATTTCTAATTTAAAATATATATTAATCAGAATTAAAACTTTTTTAAACATCAGTTATAATATAAAAAACTTTAAAACTCACCATTAAATGGTTTTTAACATTAGATATATAAATAATTAATTTTATCCCCCTATTACCATCATTTAATTAATAACTAATTTTGAAAACCAAATTTTAATTCTGATTTTTCTACTACTGCCTGATGGTTGTCATATATTTCCCCAGATAGAGACAATGATAATTTAATGAATTTTTTTTAAGATTCAATTTAAGCTGAAACCTTTAATGTTATTATTCACCAGTTATTTATTACGGTATTATTTGATGAAAATATTTAACTATTCCTCCTTAAGTGTTTATTTTGGATAGAAAATTTAAGTAATTGCCTTCAATGTGTATCGTTAGTGATATCCTGACACGACTCTATAATAAATCAGTTTTATAATACCCCATGATGGGTTTTATAAGAATTTAACATACCATAAATGCAATAATAATCTTTTAAAAACCTAATCCATGTTAGATTACAAGTGGTTTCAGATAAATCAAATAAAAATATATAAATTTTATAACTCCAATGGCCTATTTCAATTATTATATTATATGATTTATTAATAATCTGATTACCAACCAAATAGATCATGAATACTCATGTAATACAGAATATATAATATTTTAGATCTAATACAATGTATTTTTTGAACTCTCATTATAACAGCATGTGTCTTCATCTTGGAATTACATTACATATGATCAAGATTTTATACTAAATTTAGTATTTATGATTTTATTAGATCATTAAAATTTAAAGGAAGTGATTTTGTAGATTGATTTATTCCCATGAATTATGTTGAATAAAAATATTTACTTTTGATTTAAAAGGGTTAAATTATAAATTCAAAATCTTTGGGGTCTAATATTGTAAAACTGATTGAGCTATGGAGTCCAGAATAAGGTTTTTACCCTAGGGTTGGGGTTTTGTAAATTTTAGTAACATATATGGCTGTGCGTAGTGGTGGAAAATAAATTCTAGATAATTAATAAAATAAAAAATAACATTTTTTAAAATAATTGACCAAGATTATTCACTACAAATTCATACTATAGAGAGAATGTATGGTTTATGGGAGCTCCACCGAGGAGGGATGTAACACCCTGATATTTTGTGAAATATCTATTTTCATTGATCTTAATTTATTGATAGACTTTGTAACATTAAACAATGTGTTTAGATTGTGTTACATGCAACACCGATTTTAGATTGTGTTACATACAACACCAAATTTAAAGAAAACACGATATACAATTAAAATATATTAGTTAACAAGATAGTTATTAACTAGCCATTAGAATTTTTAGGATGAATGAGATTAAATAAAAATAATATAGTATACACATATATATAAAATAAATTTTTTAGTGACCAATTAATTACTAATAAAAATAAAAAATATTTTTAAATAAAGGAAATCATTTTTATGAAAAACTTTTTTTATGTACACAAACGTGTTGTATCTCAAAATGTTAAATGAATATATTTTGTTGAATGATTTTTATTAAAACAATTATATATATATATACATACATATATATATATATATATATTCAATCAAATGTTTAACATTCATCTTATGTGTTTTCTAAATATGAGATAAAAATAATCCCAATTTTATACTTAAAACTATATTTTTTCTAAAAGATAATTTTGTCACATAATATGTAATTTTTTTAAAATTAACTTTTGAAGATATTAGTAAATTTATTTGAAAAAAAACATTTCATTATTTTAAATCTTAATGTAAAAATTATATCAGAGTGATGTTTTGATAATTTTCTGAGAAGTTGAATTTTTCAATCAATAGTGAAAAATACAAGTTTTTATTAAGAATTTTCATTCCTATTAATGAATTTAAAACTGTAATTTTTTTAATACAGTTTTAAAATTAATATTTGTTCTATTATATATATATTCATCTAATTTACATCCATCGAATTTATTTCACCTTGAATATTGATATTAAACCTTTTTAATTAATTGAACATTATTCTCCTTTGAAAACTATTTTGTGGGTTTAATTTTGAATTATTTTTTCCCACTTATTTGAATAGAATTCAGGAAAATGTATTAAATATTTTTAATAATAATAATTAATATTATTTAATAATTAAAAATTAAATTTTAACCATAATTTATAGTAGAAACAGTTAAAATTAATTATTGTGGTTAAGGTTTAAACAGAATTACTAGGGGTTAACATAAAAAGATAAGGTATAAAAGGACCTAAAAACTTTTCCAACAGATATTTTATCAAAATATTTAAACCTTATCCTCTATAAGGTAATATAATCATCTATTTTTCATATTTATTACATTTTTAACACATATTTACACTTTATTCATTTCAGAAATTTTGTGTGTTTCCTCTCTCCCACTTATAAAAGGTCACCCCTATCCTTTACTATTCACACTTCCAAAATGATTTTGTAGACAATAATGAAAACATATCTTCCTTAAATATCTATAAACATATTTTGGTTCTTTTTGAGATAATAAATATAATCTAGTAAGATGTTTGGTTAAACATAAAGAGGTTGTCTGGAAAAGTGGTAATGTTTTAAAATCTACAATTTTGTCTTAATTATTCCTATAAATACATTAAATATTCCTCAATTATGATGATAAAATAACACTAGTATCTCCAATATACCGATATGTAATTATTTTAATATCATAAATTATATTCTTCTCACCTTCCATCAAATGGGAAATAAAACCCTCTATCATGTGTATGGAGGACTACTACATCACAAACTCATGCTATTCATTTTCTGCAAAAAAACTCTCACCGATGGATAAAATGATTAATTTAATATTTATATGTGATATTTATTATAATATTATAATTATTAAATTAATACATAACATATAATTTATTTATTTCAAACCTATAGGAAAACAATAACATTGCCCGTGTGTATGGTGGACTACCACCTCACAAACTGATATAATGTGATTTTCATTTCTTTTTTAATTGAATGGTAAAAATGATATATTAAATGAATATATATGGTATTTTGTACAAAATTATTATTCATTAATTATAATATCACATATACCTTATCACATTCCATTCCATGTGGGATATAATAATGTCATTCTTAAATATGGCAGACTATCGCCTCATAAAGCGATGAGATTCTTTTTTCGCCAAATCTTTTCATGGATGGGAATTAGGATAAATTTAATGATTATATGTGATATATATTATTTCAAAATAATTTATAAATTTAAATATATTATTTTACCATTTTCATTAATCAATAAAATTGAAACAACGTTCATGTATTCACATTACCAACCATCTCTATAAATTATTTATTTCATTTTATATCTATCAATTTTAAGGATAACACTAAAAAATACATAAAGAATATATGTGATATTTATATCATGTTTAAATTTTTTTATATTATGTATTCAGGATCAAATTAATATTACCATAAATAACAAATTAAAACATACACATGAAACAAAATAATTATTATCCAAAACATGATTTCATCAATGAATTGTTAATAAATGAGTAATAAAAGGACATTTATAAATAACATATAATATGATATATATATTTTTGGTTATATAATATACTTATAATAAACCTATATTTATTATAAAGGAGGTACAAATGATTTTGAAGGAATTCTAGACATGATGTAAAAGATTTGTAGTCCCTCTTTTTTTTCTTGGGAGACATATGCCATATTCAAAAATTGATTATATTATGTGGTTTAAAAAATACCCATTTTACTTGTTATATAATTAATATTTTTATTTTTATGATATTTAATGTTTAATTAGATGTTATTATTTAATGGGGCATACAATTAAAAATATAACCATAACAGTAATTGTTTTCTTGTCTCAATTTGACTTACTTAGGTTATATGTTATATAATGATACTATATTCTTTTATGAGGTGTATATAAAACCCCTTTGACATTTAATATCAATAATTTATTTATTCTCATGATATTTTGTGTTTCATTTAATTTTATTCCATCAAGTGGCTTACAATTCATTGTTATTAGAATTGTAATAAATGTCTTATATAATATCATCATTTATTTGGATCATTTCAATTTTTTCATTCGATGATTAAATATTATAAACCATATCTCAATAAACTCATGAATTTTATTCTCAAATTTTTTTTCATGAGAAGAAATATTTCCCATTCCTTTTACTCTCTTCATGTACTAATGATTCCAAAATAATGTTTCAAAAAACCCACTTTATTTCTCTATTTGATCAAAAAACCTTTTTTCTTCCACTTCCATGTTTTCTAAAGATATTGTCATTTTTTATTATTCATATTGTATTGTTTAAATTAATTTTTACCCTTTTTTTAATTATTTTATTTTTTTTAAATGTAGAGTTATTGTTTTCTAAATAATGTTTGTTTAGATTTTAAGAGAATTTTGAAAGGAATATTTGTTTTAACATGTATACAATTTTCCACAACCATAACCACACAATGATATAATGATTTTATTATAAGTTTAAAAGGTTATTTTCAAATAAATGGATCTTGAAAATTTTTATGTTTAATTTTTTTTTTCAGAAATAAAAGGATGATTTCATCAAGAAATGTTTTAAATAATTTTTAAAGAATCATTTATAAGTTTGAATGATTAATTTCAATGGAAATTTTTTTTTGATAAACATTATGAATTTATTATACTAATAAGGATATTTTCAATGAAATTTTATATTCCTAAAGAAACATTCTAATTGATTTTTATTTAAAAATAATTTCCCATATAAGATGAAATACTTTGATGTAAATTATGTTTTACCTAGGACATAAACCAATGATACCATTCTTATCCCTTATTATAATGGTTTATAATTATAATGAAGACTTATTTTTGAATCCAATTCCTTTTTCCATGTTTTTTAGTATGATGAATTGATGAAAAGATTGTTAAACCCATTTCCTTCCAATGGTTATGCTTTGATGAAATGATTATGAAACCCATTTTCTTTCGATGGGTTATTATATGATGAAATATTTATGAAACCCATTACATTTATATGGGTTATGATATGTTAAATGTCTTATGATATTGTGGAAAAACAATGTATGGATCATGTTATGAGTTTTACCTATTTATCACTCAAAATCATTGGATAAATATTGACATCTCATCTAATAAAAAATATTGGAATGTGAAGTGAACCTATTTTAGTAAGGGAATTTTTCAACTATGATAGTTATGGGAGTGAACCTTAAATTATACGATAGATTAGGGATTTAACCCATTCCACTATAATAGTTTTGTTAATGAATCATAACAAATATAGAAATAATTTTTTATTCTTATATGTATACCAAATTTTAATTTCTTATATCAATGTTTTTATCTCATGGATCATGTTATTTTATTTTTTTATGATTGTTGTATTATTAATTGAGTATATTTATTCCATGACTCAATATTTTTATATTTTATATATAGGGTATTGGTTTATTATGTTATTCTAATATTCCCAGACCCTTATTATAAGGACTCAATATATAACATTATGTAATCTTGATATTTAATTTAATAATTCATTCTCTTACATTTGAGAATCTTTTCATGTTTATAGTTTTAGATAATTATTCCATAATATATAACTAACCCAAACATATAATAAAAAGTGGTAATGTCTGATATGTATCCTATTTTCATTTCAAATAAAATATTGGAACCAAAAAATGATTTCATTGGAAAGAAAATCTTCACAGCTTTCCACTTGGACTCTTCCTTTCCCTTACCTATCATTAAATCCTGTAAAAAATTATAAATTTGGGATAAGAATAAAAATATTACTAAGATATATAAGAAGAAATAAAAATATAATTATATTGAATATATAAAGACTCATTTACGTTTTTCCTTTATAATCAATTTTCATTACGAATATGAAATAAAACCTTTTTCCATGAAAAAAACACACACTTTATTCTCAAATGAATCCTTTAAAAACCCAGAGAAAGTAATTAAAAACATTATTTGGAAACTTAGATAATCCATTAATAACCCATTTTAAACATGTTTAAAAAGCAAATGGAGCTTAGTTAAATCCTTATGAGAAACCCTTTTACAAATAACTCATTATTTTATTTTAATACAGGAAATATTACCTAAATAATTGGAGTGCTATATGGGTGCATCTATCATTTAAGCTATAATAGGATCACCTGATGCTATCCGGGTGCACCCATCATATAATATATATTGGGCTCACCTGGTTTTATTTGGATGCTCCATTTTCTCTTAAATAAATATCAAGTACCATATAATGAATAAAAAAATTAATGGTGGTAATTTTTCATTATAAAAGATTTGAAAAACTATTTTAAAATCGTAAGGAAATACCTTTTGAATTTCAAAATACACTTTTATTTTAAAACCAAATTTTTAATATAAAGATACCCAAAAATGGAGAAGGGGTTTTCATTGAACAATGAATGAAATCTTGAAAATAAAGGTAGAAATTAGGTAAGGGTTATGGTCATGGAAAAATTCATGGTCAACATAAATGTTAAAATAGAACATTCCTCTTATTGTCTTCCAAATCATTCCATATATAACATGTTAAAAAATTATTTCAAAACTCATTTGAAAAAAATTAAAGGTTTCAAATAAATTAAATTATTAAATAGTATATTTCCATATAAATACATTCAAAAATTTATTTTAAAAAAATGTACTTTGAAGAGAATGTATTGTAAAGAAAATCATTACATGATTGGTTTTTAAATGAAAATTCCCTAATCACTTGCGAAAAACTTGAATCATAAGCCCCATGAAGGATTAACATTAAAAAAACATTAAATATCATTAGAATAAATAAATTAATGATGTAAATTTCATAGGGTAATTATATACTATTTATAAAATAATAAAGGTGTAGAACATCAAAATATGCCTCAACAAAAGGAAATGGAGACTAAGTCCCTTACCTTGAGTTCAACTTGTCACATGTATAATTATTTTCATGAAAAATAAATGTATGTTAATAATTTAATTTTATGAGATCCTATTTAAATTTTATTATTAATTTTACTCCACTTATTATAATGTATTATAAAATTAATTAATCAATTAATTTTACATTATATGTTTTGACCATATTCATCCAATGTGTGAAAATGACTTTAGGTAGGTTGAACATTATCAAATTGGTCATTATTTAAACAAATATAGTGTAATAATAAATAAATATATATCATATTTATACATTAATTATAATTTCCAGTCTCATAATGAAATATAGTTTTGAGAAATGAAGTATGGTATAATCATGGAGACGGTTGTACGTATACATTAGTAACATCTCCATCTTTCAATGATCATTATGGAAAAGCGTTAAATAATATATTATCATTATAGAATGGTAATACTATAAAATATAAAATATTAATTATTTAAATATAAATATATATATATATATATCAACCATGTCATTTGATGATGAAAATATGGGCATATCTCTTTGTGAAGGTAGTAGTCCACACGTTCATGGACGACATTATCAATTTTCAATGAATGGTACTGTAAGAAATAAAAAGATATACTATATTATAATAATGATAAACTAGTAGATTATATAATAATTATTCCATTTATATAAAATACATTCATTATCATTAAACTTATTACCTTCCATGTAAAACATTAGTGAAAAACGAATTGCATCGCTTTGTGAGATGGTAGTCTGTCGTACACATGTGCGTCATTATCATATCCCCTACAGAATGAAAAGTAAAAATGTAATATATTATATAATGAATAAATTTTTATAATTATGCTGTAAATTTCAAATATATACTTTATATCTATCATCATACCCAACATTGAGAGGTGGTAATGGAAAAATGAAAGACATCGGTTCGTGAGACAGTAGTCTTCCTGACACACAAAGGAAGATTTCAAAACCCATTTTATGTAATAGGAGAATGGTTTAGGTTATTAAAATAACATATTAAAATATAAGCACATTTAAGATAATTATTTAATTATATAATCTTGGTTTAATAATAATTTAAGGTGGTGGAGGAACAAATAACATAAAAACACTCGTTGAAGAATGTTACCTCTTATTCGGGTAACGTCTTTTCGATTTAACCCAAAGTCATTTCATGGTTGGATATATGCCCAAAGTATTTCCTCTAGTAATAGATAATGGATTTAGATAATTTATTTTTATATTTATTGTATGAATCAATGGTTTTTGATATTATTGAGAGAGGAGGATAGTGGGTGTCCTTTTATAAGTGAGGTGGGTGGCACACTTGTAATTTTTTGAAAATAATAAATTCCACACATGATTTCATAATGTAAAAAGGATCAAAAAAAGTTAAATTATTGAGGATTTAAATTATATGATATAAATACTTCTATAAAATATATTTTAGAAAATTTTTTATATAATTTTAACTGTTATTTTTTTAGTTTATTCCCCATTAAATAAATTATATCTTTAATGGTAATGGAATGTGTTGATTTAGTTAATTGATCAATAATAACCCAAATCACAATATTTCCTTGAGAATTCATTGGAAAGACTACCAAGAAATCAATTGATAGATTTTCCCATTACCACTATGGAACTAGAAACGGTTTATGAACTACCTTTAGTAATGATATTTTTATTTAACTTGGTGACACTTCAAACACTTCATCATGAATTCAACTATATCAATTTTTGTTCCTTATCACCAGTAATATTCTTGAAGGTCACTATACATCTTAGTTCTTATCATATTAATGGAAAATGTAGACTTATGGGATTCATACAACAACTATTTCCTTAAACACGAATCACAAGGCATCTATATTATTTTTTTCAAATTATAAAACACCTCATTTATCAATATTAAGAATTGGAAAATTACACTTCTCAATGTATTATACATTTTCCTACAATGAATTATCCTTATTCTGAGATTTATTATTTCTTTATGAAAAAGATGACTGGACTAAAACTTGAAACAAAACAGAGGATGTACATATTTCCACAAATTGTAGGGAAAAATCTAAAAAATCATTAACCAAATGTTCATGTTGTATAAACAAAAAATTATTAATGTATCATTATTCTTTTGACACAAAGAAACATCTTGTTTTTTTCCTTCTCTAGGATGGTAATTGACTATGCAATCATAATAATTTATCAGTTACAACCATCTTCTCTATATATTGTTCAATTATTTATGACTAAATATATAAATCAATGTTTTGTGACCAATATATATTTATCACTTTTCTCCATTGAAATTATTCCTCAAAATTTTTATGCCAAAAACCATAATAAGTAATTCTAAATAATTCATAGGGTAATTTAACTCATGATATTTAAATTTAGGTAAAAAATATGTAATTACCTAATCATTAAACATTAGAAAAAACAAATTTCTTTCAATGAAAAGTCTTTGTAGAAAATAAATTCACCATTTCTAGAAGCATGTAAAAATAGTGTCATTCCCCCAATATTCTTTTTAGTTCTTGTAAGGAATAATCACATTATTTTGTCCATATAAATATAACACAATTTCAAGTTAAAGTTTCCAGTGGGATAGAAAACTGATGAATGTTTTTAACAAACTACTAATGTTAAGCTCCAAATCCATAAAAACTGTTAATCTATGTAATATTTTTGAGTTTTGGCTATTCTTCAACAAATATTGTTTTATCAGGGATAAAACTTATTCTATATTTATAAAAAATACTTCCATGAAAGGAAAATTAACTCTTCTAAAATTTCAACTTACTAATTTTCCTATATATTTTCTTTTATTAAATATTTTTCAAAAAACACCTTAGATATTTTTCATATTCCTCATGAATTTCACAATATAAAAATGTCATCAATAAACATAGCCAAAAAATTATCCAAAACATCATGAAAAAATTCTTTAATAATGTCCATAAATACAATAGGTGTATTAGAAAACCCAAATTTAATAACTAAAAACCCATATTTCCCATATATAGTCCATAGCACTATCCATGGAATGTCGTCTTCCTTAACATTCAAGTAATGTACCATGAAATTAGGTTAACCTTAAAAAAATACTAATATCCATAGTGATGATTAAAAAATATATTCTATATGAGGAAAATGATAGTTATTAATAATACTGATTTTATTCAAGGATCTATAATCAATGCAAAGTCTCATTGAATGATATTTACTTTTAACAAACAAAAAGTACCACCCCATGGTGAAGTGCAAGGATAGATGAGAAATTTTTCTAATAAATCCAATAATTACATTTTAAATTATAAAATTTCAATTGATCTAATATATAAATGGGTTTTTAAATAGGACTAAAATCATTTACTAAGCCAACAGTAAAATCAACCTCTTTGTCTAGAAAAATACTAAGAAAATAATCCTGAAATACATTAGTGTATTAATTTACTATTGTAACATCACTTATTGGAATAGTTTATTTATTTTAAACAATATGTTCTAAGTAACATTCCTTTCCACTTTTAAGAAATTTATATATTTCTTAGTACATTATAAAAGGCATGAAATCATTGAAAAAACTTTTTTAGCTCTAAAATATATCTTTGGATGAAAAAACGAAATACAATCCATACAAAGAATGATATGAACATATAAAATGGACAATTAGATAATATTTATAAGAAATACCATCCCACTGATAACAATAGGAATATCCTTATAAATCTTGGTTTCATTAATATTTATATATAGAGATTTCACCAACAGATTCATATTCTTTTGATATGGTGATATTCCCATTTCACATGAAAATTTATTGGAAATAAATTATTGATATGACCATGAGTTGAATATGGTATTTTCACAATTCAAGAAAAAAGTATCATACATGCTAGGACTTCATTTATGACCCATCATCAACCGTAGTAGTAAAAAATTACATTTCTACACCTTTTTTTCGATCATGATGACTTCAATCCCAGGAAACAAAATTTAGACACAACATAGCATAATTAACCAACACATCACAACTAAAACACCTCAGTAATGGATGGTTATTGTCTACAACATTATTTGGTTATTCAATAATCTTTTTTTTATATTCATGTGCCCTGTGACCCAACTGAACAAACTAGAAACATTTTTCAGATCCAATAAAAAATTCTTGAAATGTGTTTTTTCACACCGGGAAAATTTTGGGGGGATTACCTCCAGACTTCTTAGTTGTGTTTTTCCATGACTCCTTCCACATTATAATTTTATTACTATTTTTATCTCAAGAAATATACAAATTTGGAAACTCAATATCAACTTTCACATCACAAAAAATCAATTTCTCATAATTTTTAAATACTATTTTGGATGATGCTCGTAGTAAACTTTGTTTCAACCCTAAGTAAATTTGATTAATTTTTCTATCTATGTCCTTAATAAAATATAACACATTCATATATAATATTTTAAAGTCATATTCATATACAGATATTGAATATCCATATTTGTTCCTTAGTTTTAGTAATTTATTTTCCACCACTATCGAATAACCGTAGGCAAACATTTCTCAAGGAAAGTTTCCTTAGATGTTTCCCATTCCATGGGATCAAGATCATCTTTATCATTGGTATTCATTACCAAATACCACCATTTATCAGTTTCAAATTCAAAAAATATACACTATAAGAGTTTCCTTTTAAAATTCAGAACATGTTATGGCATCAAATATCTTCTCTAGGAAATTAATCAATCCTCCATCTATTAGTAAGTCATATGATAAATTGAAATATGGGGGATGTTGTCTCATAATATTCTCATCTATTGACATGTTCCTTCATGGTAGACCAGGTTCCTCTCTAGCATGTATACCACCACCATTAATATCATGTGTTAGCTGATCCATTGCTGCAAACAAATATTCTATTCTAATTCCAGCCATCTTAGGATAATGATTTGGAAGGATATTTTCCTCTCTGTTACTTCCCACTACATCTTCCTTATCTCCTACGTGGAACAATATTCTGAAAAAAGTATTTTAGATGAAGCAACATGGTAATATTTAAATTCTATATCATTTCAACATAACCATAAAATAAAATATTTCTAGGGTATGCTATTATCAATATCCTAAAATATAATGTTATCTAAACTGTCTTATGATACCAACTATAATGAACCGAACTCAAACATTACATAATATTGAGATTTAATTCAATTATTCATTTTATTACATTTGATGATCTTTTCAGGTTTATAGGTTTATAGAATTAAGTGATAATTAATACATAAACAAAACATATAATACAAAGTGGAAACTTCCTATATGTGTCTATTTTTCCACCATATAAATCTTTTAAAATAAAAAATGATTTAATTTAAAAAATAAATATTCACAATTTTTAACCTGACCTATTCCTTTTCCCTTATGAAACCTTAAATCCTATAAAAACATTTTAAAAATTTGGGATGAGAATGAAAAATCTCAGTAAGATATTTATAAAGAATCAAAAAACATTAGTTCATTGAAAACATGAAAAATCTTTTAACATTTACCTTTACCTTAAATGTTCATGGTGAATATGAAGTAAAACAAATTACCTGAAAAACAAACACACTTTTTTTGCTCAAAATAATCCCTTAAAACCCATATAAATCTACCAAATAAAGTTTTCAATATCTCATACCATCACATTAATAGCCCATTTTAAACCCATGTTAGAAGTAATTGGATCCCAGTTAAACCCATTGGGGAAAACCATTGTTAGATCCATCTTTTACTATTATTAAAAGAAAAATTACCCAATGCATTCAAGTGCTATATGAGCACACCCATCATTTAAGATATAATGATCTCACCCGGTTCTATATGAGAAAACCCATAGTAGAAGATATAATTGTCTCATCCAATGAAATATTAATCACCCATTTCCATTTTTAATGATAAAGTACCATATCATGAATAAATTAGTTTTATTCTTTCACATTTCCATTACAAAAATTCGAAAAACTATTTTAGACTCATAAGAAAATCAATTTTGGAAATCAAGGTACCCTTTTCTCTTAAAAACACATTATCAATATAAAAATATCCAAAAAGAGAAAATAGTTTTTCTTTGAGGAATAATTAAAATCATGGAATAGAATATATATATGAAATAATAGTCCTGATGATGGAAAATTTCATTGTCATCGTAAGCATTAAAATATGACATTCCCATGGTTGTTTGTCAAAATGTTCCACTTAAAACATGTAAAAAGATTCATTTTCAAAACCATTGAAAAAGGTAAATGTGAAATAAAATTTATTTTATAAATATTTTATTTCTATATAAAAAATTCATATTTTTTTTGAAAAAACATGGATATGGAAGATTAATAGTTGGAAGGAAAACTTTTATAATATTATTATTTTAAAAAAATTTCCTTTATCACTTGGGAACAATTTAGTCCTAAGCCCCATGAAATAATAACATTTTAAAAAATAAATATCATGATAATACATATATTAATGATAAAAAATGTCGATGGGGATTTTTATACACTTTATAAAATAAGAAATGGCTATAATATCAAAATATTCCTCAATGAAAGGAAATTGAGTTGAAGTTGATTACCTAGAGTCCAACTTGTCAAGTGTGTCTTTATCTTTCTGAAGAATAAAAATATATTAATTATTTAATTTATTGATGACCCTTATCAATTTTATTTTATCTTTTATTTCATTTATTTCCATGATAAATACAATTACAAAATCAATTAAGTTTATATTAGATGTCTTGACCATATTTCTCTTTTATGTCAAAAATTAATTTGGTAGGATGACTATGCTAAATGAGGTGATTATTTAAACATCTCCATAACAATAATCATGAATTATTTTTCATTTTTATACATAAATAATACTTTTTAACACCTATAATTAAATATGGTTTTAATAAATGATGTACATTATAATCATAGTGATAGTAGGTCGTGCTACGCATGAGTAATTTTCCATTTTTCAATGATGATTA
Source organism: Viscum album (assembly GCA_963277665.1). Lineage (NCBI taxonomy): Eukaryota > Viridiplantae > Streptophyta > Magnoliopsida > Santalales > Viscaceae > Viscum > Viscum album. The sequence goes on from OY728152.1 coordinate 1,651,648,204, forward strand.
TGGAAAAAAGGAAAGACATTTTTATCACTAAATAATAATTATAATATCATATATACCACATTATTTTATTGAAATATACCTATATATATCATCCATGGGGCATGATAATGAAAATATGGTCACATCGCTCTCTGAAGGCGGTAGTCCAAACGTTCACGAATGACATTATAATTTTTCAGTGAGTGAATATGTATGAAAGAAAATGATATAAGATATTTTTATATTTTTAAATATGTTATTAATATTATAATAATTCTATGTCTATCACATATATTCATTATCATTACCCTTATTACCTTTCATGTATAATGTTACTGAAAACCGAATCAAATCACGTCGTGATGAGGTAGTCTGGTGTACATGCGAGTGATGTTGTCACATCCCCTAAGGAATGGAAATTAAAAAAAGGTATATATTATATAATGACTCCAAGGGTATATTTATTTTAAAAAAAATCATATATATACTTTATATAAATCAGTATACCCATGTATGAAATGTCTTAACGGAAAAACTAATGAAATCGGTTCATGAGGCGATAGTCCTCCCTACACAAGAATAATGATTTCATAAGCCATTTTATGGAAGAATAGAATGGTTTATGTTATTAAATAAATTTTATAATATCCAATTATATGGAATATTCTATGTTTTTTTATATAATAATGGTTTAAGAATATTGGAAGGAGGTGGGGGAGAAATAAAATAAAAATGATCATTGAAGAACGCCACCTCTTCTTCATGTGATGTATTTTTCTTTCCTCCAACGGAATTTATTGGATGGATTTATTCCCAAAATAAGAAATGTAATATGAAAGGATGGAATTATATAAGTGATTCTGGCTGGTCCTAGAGGAACCAATGTGTTTTTATAGTGTAAAGATAAAAGGATAAGAGGTTGGTTTTTATAAATGAGGTGAGTGGCACACTTTCCATTTTTGAAAATAAATAATTCCACCCATTATTTTTTTATGTGAAAGGGCTCAAATTTTAATATCCTTATTTTTAAACAAATAATATGTTCAATAGGGTACATGAATATGCCACATCGAGCTTAAGTAAATAACTATATATTATTATTTAAATGTTACTATTATAACCTAACTGTTAGAATGGATGGAACGAATAATATTAATTGAATTATTAAAATATTGTTTACATATGTATGTGTCTTAAATTATTTGGAAAAAAATAAAAATAAATTAAAATAAAAACCTTTTTAAAATAAAAGGAAATGTTTTTCCGAAAAACTATTTAAATGTGTCCAAGTGTGTTTATAAAATAATAAATTCACTATTTATGGAATATATTAGTTGGAATATATATATATATTTATATATAATATATTTTACATAATGTTTTAAAATCAAATTATGTTTTTTATAGATATTATATAGGAATAAATCCAATTTTGTGAATAGAATAATATTTTTTTTTTCGAAAAAGGAAACTTTCCTGCCTTTTAATGAAACACTTATTTTTAATCTATTTTTTGACAAAATTATATGTTCTATTTGAAAAAATTAAAATATTATTTGAATGTAGAGTATAAATATTTACTTTGGTTTAATTTTTGTTATTTTTCTAATAAGTATCCTATTTTGATGAATAGTGAACAAAGTAATGCATTTTAGTTGGAAACTCCTTTTTAATCAAATTTATTTAAATTTTTAAATTTTATTTTTATATTTTTTTAATGTATAATTAGATTTAGTCTTTATTACTCAATCAAATATAGTTCATTGGAATAAATTTTAAATTGAAATTGGATATTAAAACTTTGGAAAATTTTGAACATTTTTACTCTAAAACATTGATTTCTCATTCTATCAATAAGATTAATTTTTAATTAATTTCTGTAATTTAAATGTTTTCTATTTTAAAAAATGGAGAACATATTTGGAATAAGAAGGTGAAAAATTATTAAATAGTTACCTTTCATTTTTGGAAAATATGAATAGTAGCTTTAGTATTTTATTTATTACCACAGTTAAGGGTAAATCAGGAAATTAAATTTAAAAATAATATTTTAAAATATTAAAATATTACCCTAACACTTGTACAAATGTCATTGGATGAGTTATTTTTATCCAAAATAATCCTTGAGTCTATTTTATGTAATCTTGGAGCCACTTGGATGACTTTAAGACATTATAGTATTATATTCAAAGAAAAGTCAATTTTGTCACACTTTTGTTTTTACCAAGTGATTTTTAATATGGCGTAATACAGGTGATATGTTTGAAAATAAATATTCACATTAAAGATAAAATATTTATATAAATCATGGTAAATTATTTATAATTTTTAGTTACAAACTAATTACCTTAAATGGTTACACAATGATGATACAATAATTTTTTAATAACTGGAAGAATCAAATAAATGATATTAAAAATATTAAAATAAATACAATTTATATAACTTATGTAATCCAATAATTTTATAAATTACTTTTACATGTTATTGGCGTTTTAAAATAGTTTTGTATAATATATCATGTTTTTAGGATATGTTTAAAAATTCAATAAATGAATATTGTCAAAATTAACACTAATGGTGTTTTAAAATAAAAATATATTATTAAATGATATAAAAATTAAAAAAATATACGCTTTGGATACAAAATTGGGGAAATACCTAAAATTTAATTTATTACTCATTTATTTATATTTTTCATGTTATTGTAATTAAATTACCCCTAATAATGTAAATAATAAGATAAAATAGTAAGAATTAAAAGAGTTAAATATGGTTTGAAACAAAATGATCAGGATAAAAAAGTTATCAAAAGCTATGTAATTTTAATTATAGTAATGTATTTAGACCCATAATCATCCTGTATTCTAAATAATTAAATTTTTATCCCCATGGAATTAAAAAGTAATTTATATTAATAGTGTACTTTTAAATATTCCAAGAGTTCCCCTCTCCTCTCATATAAAAGGGAAGTACTTATTATCATTTATTGACACTTAATAAATTTGTTTCAGCCAATATCTAACTAAATAAATTCCTAAAATCCCTTCCCACAATATATATTCTTTATTTTAGTGATAACACCCTCTTTAGAGGTGTTAAGATGATAATTAAAGGAAATCAATCGAAGAAGAGGTATCATTTTTTATTAAGTGTTCCTATTTTATTTATTCTTCTACTTTATTTAAATATTCCTCAACCATGATGAAATAATAAATATTTTATGCTAAATAAACTTAGATTTTATTATGTTAATAACATTACTTATATCCATATCCACTCGAATAAAATTGGAAAAGAATTAATCGTTCATGCGTATGTGTGAATTATAACCTCCAAACACTGATATTATTCGTTTCCCATCACCATCTCGGAATAATGGTAATAATTATGAAATTAAATTTTATATATCATATTAAAGAAACATTTATCATTATAATAGAATAGTATTTCAATTAATTTCTTACTTTCTATGCATATACAAATGATAATGTTGTTCATGGGTACGCATGAACTATTACCTACATGAATCAATATGATATGTTTTTTATCACTAAATCACCTAGACAATGTATATATAAGTATATTTAAATTATTAATATGATATTAATGATATGATTATGATTCTAGGAATATAAAATAATTATTACCTTCTTTTCATATTGATCATAGAAAAATGGGAACGTTACTCATGCGTACATGTGAATTACTGTATCTATGACTGTAACATAGTTAATTTTTTATATCCATTTCTAATAGATGGATTTAAAAGTATAAATAATGTATAAAAGTGATCAATATTAAAGTAATAATATTATGTATATTATGTATTAATGTCAAATTTTTTTCTTTAGATGTCGTATCAAAGTCGTTTTGGACTCATGTACTGAATATTATCAAAACAAACGAAGTAAACATAAATAATTATGAAATTGTTATAACAAGGTAATATGTGATATAAAAAGGAATAATAAACTTGAAATTTTTTATAAATAATGTAAATAATTATCTTAATTCTATTATTCATGATCATAATGAACATACTTCACGAATCAAACATGATGTAAGGGACATTATCTCAATATCCTTTCATCGAGGCATAGTTTGGTGTTATACACCCACTTTATTTTATTAGATGTACATAAAACCCATTTGAATTATCATGTAATTAATTAATTAATTAATTTTTATTTTATTTATTGTTTTTCTAAATGATATTCTTTTATGGGTATTATGATTTAAATGTTCAATGTGGTATGGTACATCTTTAATGTTTAAAGACTTAATTTTGACATATTTTTCTCCATGAAAATATTCATGATATTATATTACATATATATATGGATATAAAAGGATTATAAATAAAATTTTATGTCAACTTTTAATTTCATTCAATGTTTTTCAAAATGAACATTTTTATATTTTTTATATCGAACATTTTGACAAAAGATAAAAGGAATATTATTTTTAATGTATACAACAACAAAAGCTGTTTTTCCAACATGACCATTATCTGATATTTGGATACCTCTACAAGTCATTGTATTTTTAAAAGTAAAATAAACCCATTTTTCATTTTATGGGTATTTTGGTAGTAAAAATGGTTTTTAAAAATGGATTTTTTATTTCAATATATTGATATGACTTCATGTGATTGAAAATGAAATTTTAAGAGTGAAATGATAAAAATTGAAATCTTATTTGTGCTGGGATTATTTAATGGTACTTATAAATTTAATGGGTGGTTAACGGATAATCCAATTATGTTTGGTACTATGATAAACCAAGGACATTTGGTTATGTTATAACCTCTAATGCATTTGGTATGGACATCTGTTGTATGGCTATTCCATTTGTAAGAGTGACATGTATGGAAGTCGACCTCATGATTATTCCATTTACCTATAACTGTGTCTCAAGTTACCTTTATGTGTTATTTATTTTTTAAAAGATAATTTCTTATCCCAAAAAGACTGAAGCACGAATATTATAAAATAGAGATTTTATTGGAGTCTAAAATAAGGAATCATATTCCAATATTTTTCATGAAAAGGAAGAAGATCAATAGAGAGATCATAAAACCAGGTGATGTCTTGATTTATAATCATGTTTCCCTTACCATCTACAACCATGTTTTCTTCACGGTATGCCTGAGTGATGAAGTAGTTGATATTGAGATGTGAATGGGTGTAGTCCATCCAACGGGTAGTAATCAGCCATGAAATATGTTTTATTCCATTCTCAATCACTTGCACAATGGTAGTAGAATCAATTTCAATCTAGAGATTGTTCCAACCAATGAGCATGGAGAATGGAATATCATGTATCAAACTCATCATTTCAGCTTCAAGAGAGGAGGAAATTCCATAACTACCCATGACGCATCCATGAATCTAACTGATGTGATTCCTAAAGATAGCATCACAACCTGTAGGTCCCAGATTTCCTTTGGAGGCTCCATCTACATTTACTTTAATCCATCTAGGAAGAGGAGATTCCCAAAACATATCCAAGTACGATGAGGCTAGAATAAATTACCATTAATCCGAAGATGTCATAGGATTTCAAAGTCCAACACAATATTGTTCCAATGTCCCTTCTACATCGAAGAAACTTCACGCATATCAATAAGGATCCACATCTGACCTTAATTTTGATTGAATGAGTAATTTTTATGATTAATAGCATTATGTTCATACATGTTCACATGGTCTATCTCTGTAATTGTAGTAAGAGAAAGGTTCCAATTTTTTTGAGAAACTTCCACTTCTGCGCATTTCTTTAGTTTAGATTTGACAGAGTCAAGAGACAACCATCTGAAATAAAAAATTTCAAGAATATAGTTCTAATGACTAGAAGTAGTAGCACAAGAAAGAAAAATATGGTTATCATCTTCTCTGTGTAGATTTGATAGATTTAATTTATAACAGATTTGGATTAAAAAAGGATGAAGGAAACTATCTGTGGGGACACTATTGTGATAAATACATTAAATAAGATTGAATCTTGAAGGATTTATCCAAGGCTTGTTAAAATGTTTTATCAAACTGAAATCACTTTCAGAATTAAAAAAATAATTATTATAATAAATTTTTGAGTTAAAAATACCAGTGTGAGAAGGATCAAAAATTAATTAATCATCAATGTTGGAGAAAGAGTATTTTTCAATAAAAGTCATAATAGTTTCAAGGAGACGATCATGTTGAGAGTGTGGAATATGTCTAATTGAGAAGTTGGTACTCTCATGGGTTTGATATAGAGGGATCATAGAAATTGAGGTCATGCATGTACAGGTATCCAACCAAAAATTCATGGAGGAATCCTTAGAAACCATCCATCAAGAATAATTCATAATACTGGAGAAAGATTTTATGATAGATGTCATATAGAAGACTTAATGAAATTTTAATTTCCCTTATTATTTTTTTCAAGATATATATTTTTTAGGATAAAAATAGAATTATACGTTTTATAAAGAATGTTCCAAGTGAGTCTGGCTTGAAGGGATTCATTAAAGTACATATGATTTTTAATACCGATTCCACATTTCTCAATAGGCTTGAAAAATGTTGACCAGAGGATAGTTATAAGTTATCTTTCTAGAGTGGTACCAATCCAAATAAATTTTTTGAGGTATTCATTTTTCATAAGCCTAACCAACCATATACAAACAATCATGCAGCAAACCATCTTGGAAATAATATTGGATTTTACCAGGCATGTCCTATCTATCATAGAGATATTTTTTCTTTCTAAGAAGAAATCTAGTTTTGAACTTGGTCAACTTTGGTAGAAAAGTGTCCGGATTTTGGTCTACCCCAAAAAATGGGAACACCAAGATAAGTAAAAGGAAGAGATCCTTCTTTAAGACCTAAGTCATTGATAATGGTACATTTTCTACTTGCTGGAATTTTCTTTCCAAAAAAGATCCATGATTTGTTCCAACTAATTTCCTGACTAGAAAATTCTTCATTATAAGAGAAAGGTTTTGAGTTTTAGAATGTTTCTTTTATCACCATGAAGGAAAAGGATGTTGTCTTCTTCATATAACAGGTCGGTGGGAGCATTCACATTCCTAGAAACATGAATGGGATTCATTTTATTATGATCCTCTAGGAAGGTGTGCAAGTGACTAAGATAGTCATCCGTAATCGAGAATAGAAAGAGATAGGGGGTTACATTTCCTTACAAATTTGGTACATTTAAAATATCCCCTGAGAGAACGATTGATCAATATGAAAATTGATTTTTAATTGAATTGGTTTTGATTGTAGTGATAAATGAATCACTAAAACCGAAACCTTGAGGAAACTTGAAGATAAATCTTCAGTCCATGGCATCAATATCTTTTCTAATGTCAATTTTAATAGAAGTATTACATCCTTTGTTAATATTTTTCATGTTATTGAAACATTCAAAAGAAAGATAGATATAGTATTTAATGGATCTACCATTAATAAATCCAAATTGGTTCTATGATTTTTTTTACTATGATAGTTGAATGTCTATTGTTAGTGATTTTAGTGATGATTTTATAATGACTGTTAATAAAAGAAATGGGTCTAAAAAATGAATCTCAGAGGCATTATCCACTTTTGGACTCAAGGAAAGAAAATAATAATTATGATCATGAGGAAAGACACTATTAGAGAAAAAATATTTGACAAGATTGAAAACATGGACATGTATGACATCCCAATAATGTTGGAAGAACCCATTATTAAAACCATCAAGGCCCAGAGAACTATTGGGATTGAAACTAAAGGTAGTGTATTTAATTTAATGATCATGAGGAGTGTTGAGAAGAAAAGTGCAGTCCTCATCAGTGACCACCATTGGAATGTCCTCAGGACGGAGTTATTTGTTATTATCAGGACCATTGAACATGGATTTATAGTAATAGACGATATTATGAGCAATGCCGTCTTCATTGGTTCTAAATTTACTTGGTATAGAAGACATCATAATAAATTAAAGTGTTTACTACTTATTAAGGGTGAAAATTTGTACTTTGTGATGAAGTATTCATCGATTATCATATTTTCACAAGACTAACTATTTTCCATCTTTTTATATACCTTGATGATATTTTTATGATCATACCATGTTTTAAAATGTTTTTCACATGGTATAAGGCTTTTTAACAAAAAGGAGGAATCCAAGTTGAATGTTATGAATATTTTTCATGAATAATAAATCATGTTTAATTTTAAAAGATTTATATTATGAATGAAGTGGATACTATTTTAGAATTATCCTATTTATATGAAAGTGGGATGCTATATATTAATTATTAAATAATTATTTAAGAAAGTAAACCATAAAATTTTCTCAATGTGACTGAAATAAATTTATTGACTAAAACTCAATATTACGTAATTTTTATGGTTGAGGCCTGATAGTGGTATCAAAGGAATGGTTTAGAAAACATTAAGGATAATAAATTATGGTTAAACACAATGTATATTCAATTAGTTAAATACCTGTTCTATAACTTTTTAATATCATGTTATTTCAGTTATAGATGGAAGAAGAAGGATATCATACACCTATATTATCTCTTCTCAATGTCTTGCATGACATAATTATTGCAAAGTTATGTCCTGATGATTATGAAATTTGTTTCTCACATCCAACTCTCTTGTAAACAATTTTATGAAATATCAAAAAACCGCATTATACCTTGATATCACTATAGTTCATGGGTTGTTTCTTATCAAATCACATTCTCTTAGTATTCTCATATTTTAAAAAAAGATAAATATTATCAAGGAATTTTTAGATATTTTTCCTTATTAAAATATTTTGAATCATATTATGATTTTTATAAAGCTTCCAAATAAGGGGACCCTTATTAATCCTATTTATAAATTTTATTAACTTATAGTCTTTCATTACATGATTATGGTAAATGGAAAGGAACTTTGATTAATAGTTTCAAATGAAACTTGATCCAAATGTTTTATAAAAATCATGTTTTATCAGATGTTTTGAAATTATATGTTATACAAAATTATTTCCCAAAAGCATTTCCCTATCAACACCCATACAATCAAAGTTTAAAAATGTGTATCTAGATAATGGAATCAATTGACGTTGAAGAATCTTTAAATCATTTTTTCAGTGCATGGAACTTTTATCTATGTGAATATACTGATGATGAAACCAAATGGACAACTTGATCAAGGTAGATATTATTTTCTCTTTTAATAGTTTTATTAAATTATAGAGAGATGAAATGAAAAATTTCAAGATATAAAATAATTCATGAATTAATCAGTTGAGGTTATTATAGGATGAGATACAAATTAGAGGTATAATATAACCTTTGAAGTTAAAATATTATATTGAAAGGAGAAACTGTACTTTAAAGTAATTATGTTTCTTTATTTTCTTAGTCTATGTAGTAAAATATTCCATAAACTCTTTCTACATGTTATTGAAACTAAAACATTAACCACTTACTATTCTTAGTGATAAATCAATGAACATTTAACCCTTTATAGATTTATATTTTTGTGATTGTTAAAATTATCATAAATATGTTCTCTCTTACTCTCCATCAGAACATGATAATTGGTCTATCTTCCATATCCATGTTTTCCTACAAATTACCCTCCTATGTGTTATCTCAAGTGACCCTCACACTTCCCTTTCATGGTTTTAAAGTGGAAGTTTCATTAATCATTTTTCGAAGGTGGGATTTCAATAAATTTATTTTGAAAAGTCAAAACCCTAGTTTTCATTCCTGAGTTAAAATGGAGAGGATACAATTTATTAGGGGGACTGAGAATGTAACATCTCGAGTTAAAAAAAGAAAAATACAATATCTTATAGCATACATGAATATTCCACATCAAGCTTAGATGAATAAATAAATATTATTATTTAAAAGTTATTGTTATAACCTAGCCATTAGAATGGATAGAATGAAAATTATTTATTGAATTATGAAAATATGGTTTAAATATGTATATATGATTATATCTTTGGAAACTAATTATTTATAAAATAAAATAAAACCATTTTTTAAAATAAAAGAATGTTTTTTGGAAGAACTATTTAAATGTTCACAAGTGTGTTTATAAAATAAAAAATAACTCTTTTTAGATTATATTAATGAAATATAAATTATATATTTAATATAATGTTTAATATTTCAATTATGCGTTTTCTAGACATGATATAAGGACTAATCCAATTCTATGAATAAAAGTTTTTTTTAATGGCAATTTTTTCACCTTTTGATGGTGAACTTATTTTAAATCTAGTTTTCGACACATTTATAAGTTATATTTTAAAATATAAACTTCATATTTGAAATCATAGTATCGTAATTTACTTTTATTAGTATTTTTTTATATGTTCCATGTTTTGATGTATAGTGAAAAAATATTGCATTTTAATTGAAATCTAAATTTTCATAAAATTTATTTATAGTGATTAATTATTTTTTTGAATTGTTTTAAAATATAATTAGATCAATTTTTTTATCATTTAATTCAATATAATTCATTGAAATAAAGTTTAAACACTACACAAAAATGACCATTTCACATTGGGTTTTTTTTGGATATTGTGGTAGTTCAAACTGTTGCCATATGATTCTACGGTGGTTTCAATCAACCACCAGGAAATTGTGTGTCAGCATACAATATGCTGCAGTTTCCTTGATATAGCGGTGGTTTCTGGTAACTGTCATAGTGGAATCATTTAGTGGTGATTTTATTCAAGAAAATGAATTTGTTTAGCGGTAGTTAAAACCACAACTAAAAAAACATTTGGCCACGAAAACCACCACTAAAACCAAGATAACCTCCCCAAAATTATAAAGGAATACAAAAGCTATGTAGCACAGTTTTTAACAACCACTAAATTATTATCCGTAGTATCTATCTAAACCACCGCAGATAGAAATATAGTGAAATTGTAGTCGCGGTTAAAACTACCGCTAAATATAATACATTTATTTAGTGGTTGTTAAAACCACCTCTAAAGCTAGATTTAAAAAAACAGAACCTGCTTCTACAGGCCCAGTACCATTTTCCTGAAAAAAACTATTCCAAGTTCACATGCACATATATACCACCTCCAAAAGAATACCAAAATACCAACATTTTCATAAGAATCACATGATAGATACTTGGATAATAGTTTATTTTTATTTGGGTACATAAAATTTATTCTAAGTACATGATGTGTTACTTTTGAATATAGTGGTTTAACAATAAGGGATATCAGTTGATCTCATGTATGTTAATGTATTTGTGTATCTATCATAACCGAGGAAGCAATTTATAGTTGATGTTTTATTAGATTATATGTAAATTAAAGGAGAATAATTTTATAGATTTATCACTTAGAATTGCTAATGTACACAGTTACCAAGAATAAATTCATGTTTGACTATACATGTTAGTGTGAGTACATTTCCATAGTGTTGAAGAAATGGTGGTTGTCAGCTCCAATCCTAAGTATTTCTAAGCCAATCATTGGAGATGTTGTGAAATGTGATGCATCTAGTTCTGGCATAGGATATTTTATGATGTAGGGTGATAAATTAGTCACTTTGGTTTTCATCATATTTTAACCCATAAGATGAAATACTCCAATCTTGTTTTTTAGTTTGTAGTTGTGGTCCGTGAATTGAAATTATTGTAACTCAACCTCTTGGGAGAGAGATTTGTTGGGCACTTTGTCACCTAGAGTTCATATATTATTTTCTCACCACATGGACATAATCTTTATCAATTGAATTTCATAGAGTACTGGTATATTTTTAACATCGATAAATATTATTCAACTAGAAATGAAAATGTAGTGGTAAATGCATTGGGATAGAAAATGTAGGAGATGGTGGAATAGATTTATTTAGCTGAATAGAAGATCTTATATTCACTGTAAGAATTGGTGGAAGTGTAGTTGATGGTTTAGGGGAAGCAATCTGGGTATCCTGAGAGATAATGTATTTAATGGTTAAATAATTAAAGACAAGTTAGAATATTGTTTTGGAATGTATCATGATGTGTGATAGGTTTGAAGAATGTGAAACTATTTTAGGATTTATTTTTGATATACATAGAGTTTTTATAGTTCGTAGCATGGTAATGGTCACATATTACATGAGAGACGAGTTTATGAGATCCTATAATGCTATTAATTGGGATGTTCACCCAGGGCCGACCATGATTTAAAATAATTAATGGTGGATGTTCTTGTGGCCCTCCATAGTAAGAGACATTAAAGGCTTTGTTTTCCATTGATTGGATTACCTAAAAATTATCACAAAGTGTTATAGTTGATAGTTGAAGTGGGATGTTCATCGAGGGTCGACCTGTATTACCTCATAGTTTTGGTAATTATAATAGAAGTCTATGAGTTGATAGTTGAAGTTGTGTATAACCTTTTATCCTTAGATCGATGAGCAGTCTGGAAGAATAATCCAAACCATATAAGACATGTTATAGGATTGTATTATATATTTTATACACAAGATGCATGTTTTTGGTGATACAAATTCTGGTAGTGTAAGACACTCAAGTGTTCAACAGATATTTGTAAATTCTACTATTAATAAAGTAGATAGACCTTCTACCGTAACAAGATCAGGACACTCAAGTGATCAACAATTATTTGTAAATTATTATCGAAACTATTTTGAATAAGAAGAAAGATTAAGTGGGAGTGATCACATGCCAACTATAAAACATGATAAAAGAATACTATAAAATTTGATGAAAGAAGGGTTATCCACTAAAAACACGTTGGAGGGGCTTACAAAACTGGATATTCCCAAGAAAATAAATAAGAATGCTGATCGTTCATCCCTGGGTAACAAACCAAATAAATTTTGTAAAAATGTATCATAAAAAATGATTCATTACAATAATGAATTGACATATATGGTTCATACCACACTCGAGAAATCAAGACATAAAATGAAACATCAGAAATCAATAAAATACGTAAAAGGAAACATGATAAATCAAGAAAATGTTAGGTCATGAAAATGTTTGGTGGAAACTATGTGCCACACATGATATATATACAAATCTACAGTTAGCATATTTTTACAACATATCAATAATACAATTAATCAAGGTTCGACGATGAACATAGCTCTTCACCATCTCCACCTCCATCTCTTCTTCCTCCTACCACCTGTATGAACATTATATAGAAAATTAAATACTATTGTATATTTATATTTAAACTGAAAAACAATAAATGTTTGAATTTTTGTGATTTAACTGCTCACCAACAGTCGATGCAATACCACTGGGGGCAGATCCAGTCGTCTTTGGATACAAATCAATCAGCGCTTTCTACAAAGTAGATATATGTTTCCCCATGTATTGTACAATGTTTCATAGAGAAACAATCTATCTCTGAGTATCTCAGGTTATAGAGTGAATAAAACCTTATGTTTATGCAGCTGTAATCCCTAGCGGCCTACCAAAGACCTCAGATGGTATGGGTCCCAAACCCATCCTACGCACTCTACCAAGATGCTCCTTCCTACGGACTTTAACTACCAGGTCATCCTGGGATACTGAGTAGGAATGTGCAGGATTGACAACCAATAGTTCTTTATTTTTTACATATAAATCAAATCGTAGTCATATTAGATGAAATATATATTAACATAGTAACAACTAATAATAAGTTATTATAATGAAAAATGAGTTCATACCCCCAACTTCTTTGGTATGCTCATTAACAAAACATACATCATATTTTTGGTGAACATTCAACCACACATCACTGCATGATACTTCATGCCCTAAACTTTGTGACTAAATCAAAAAAACATAAATCAACAATTTAATATACTAAACTAATAACATTTTGTTATGAATATTTAATATAATGAAAATATTACTAGCGAAGATCAGCTTTTAGAAAAAATCTTTGACCCCACAGTGTGTGGAATGACCTACTTAGCCTGGATCGATGCATTGTTTCTTGAAAGATCCTGAAATAAATAAAATAAATTTTAATATTAACTTATTCAATGTAATATCCTCTTTATATACATGTATAAATGTAAAATGAGATTAATATAGTAATATATATTTAAATACCATCTGTTCCTTATCACGATGTCTGTCTACAAAAACATTCCATTTATCTTTGGGTACCCCATAAGGTACCTTGTCAAACATCTATTGGGAAGTCAACAAAGTATCATTGACATCGCCCCATAATCTCCATTTAAAGTTTCCATTTTTTCCAATATTTTTAATGTCTTCTTTCATGCTATCACATCACCAACTGTAAAGTGTAAATACATATATACATAGAAATTCATTTTGAAAATATTAATAACATGGCATTCAATTACACCATAATGTATGGAAATTACCTTTATTTGGGAATCAAAAACATTATTTTTCCAACATTCATGCTTATACCTCCAATCATCATATGAAATAGGAAGGGGAATGGGCTCCGCTGCCAGCTGGCCTAAAAACCGGCCAAGTAATCCTATAGAGTTATCTATAGGGACCACATATAAAAAAATGGGATAATTATCTTTTCTCTGGTCAGATTCCATACATCTGAAAATTTTATATTTTATCTATACTTGCATTGTTTCCATCATTAAAGAGCAAACATTTAGTATAAAAAAGTGCAATAACTTTATTCATATTAATTTTTTTACATATAACAGTCACACTCTAGTATCCCTGCAAAGAACTAGAAGTGGCACACCACTTCCCCCTTGGTGAGTCTCCTAATGTAGGAGGTGGTGACTGAGCTACTGAAGGGATACTCACAAAGGGTGTGGGAGATGGTGTAAGGGGGAAATCATATGCTGGATCAGATGTCATATGGATGGAGACAGATAGCTCGTCATCTGTTGAAGTGGTCTATGAAACAAGATATCGCTTCTTCCATGGAATTCCTATCATTTAATCAAATAAAATTAAGTTCAGAACATAAATTTTTAAAAAAATGCAGAAATAAAATTTAAAATGATAACATAGGAAAAATACTAACAAACAAAATATACATAACCATGATAATGAATGATTGCACAAATGAAATAAGTGGTTGCTAAATGAATGCATAACTGTACATATAATAATTTTCACTTTCAATCATGTAGGTTTCCTACTCCATTAAATCGTCCAATTAATTCATCCTAGGATAACTAATAGTTTCAATACCATAATGGAAAAATAATTGTGATTCTTCTTTTTTGATGAGATTTAATGTCAGAGGTCATATCTTCCACTTCATCACCCATATCATACAAATCTCTTTGTGTTACATGAGCAACTACACACCACCATTGATCCATAATATTATTCACATAATATACCGTTTTTATTGTGATGGTAAGATATATGGATCATGAAGTTCACAACAACCAACATCCATCAAGCGATAGAAGTTCACAAAAGTAAATTGCAAGGAATCTCTTTTAACACCTCTGATAATATCAACCAAATTTATTTTGAAAAAAACAACTAAAAAATGACTATGGTAGTTTAATTCATTAATATAGGTAATCATTCCATAGTTTCCCACTTCAACTAATGTAAATATGCCACTAATCGGTGTTTTCAAACCCCCTTCTCGATCGATTGTATAAAATCTAAATCCATTCACGTTGTAAGCTTCTAACTTTCTAACTTGTTTTAGAGGACCTCACACAAGAAACTTCAAATCTTCTTAAAACACTACATGAGTATCAGTATTCATTATCTAAAAAAATAAATATACTTTATGAGATTTAAAAAATATGTGTGTTAACCTAATATATGTATTTATAGTAATATTTATGAGCTTACACGTTGTGCAAACCATTCCACAAGATCTTTTTTAACGAATTTCATTATATCATTCTCATTCCATGTTAGGACTCTCATTTGTATCTTTGATTGTATCCTAAACTCTTCAACAAATGGATATTCAATTTCACTATTCAGAAGCACATATCTATGTGTTTCTCATAATTCCATTTCTGTCAGTGTAACATTTGAGGTCCCCCCAACTGATCGAACAATAACATGAATTATTTTTCATTTCCCATCTATTTGATATTGATTAGATATGTCTTCAACCCATACAACTCGATTTAATATTTTCAAAATATCATCCTTGTATCTAGAACAAAAGTTAAGACACTCATCTACCAAATAGACTTCAATAATAGATCCTTATGGTTGAGATTTATTTCTTACGTATGACTTCAAATGCACAATATATCGATGAAATAAAATAAAAAAATAACTATACATTTAATTATGTCCAAAAAATTGTTTACTTAACTAAAAAAACATATAAATAAAGCACCTCTCAATTGGATACATCCATCGATAATGAACGGGGAATCCTAATTTAGCTTCCTCAACCAAATTCCTAGTCAAATGCATCATGACAATAAAAAACGATGGAGGAAAGATCAACACCACTGTAAAAATTGTCAATACAAACCTCTCTTGAAGGTCATAAAGATCCAATGGAAGTATATATTTCTCAAAAAGTTGTCTAAAATATGTACATAATTGGAGAAAAAAATTGGTAACTTTTTTAGGTAACAATGTACGCAATGACAATGGTAGTAACTACTGTAACAAAATATGTAAATCATGACTATTCAATCCTTGTAACTTACAATTCATTAAGTCAAAACACCTTGAGATGTTACTTGAATACCGATCAAATACTTTAACATTCTTTAAAATTCGAAGGAATGTATCTTTATCCCTATTTTTCATTGATAAAAAGGCTGGAACATACTTTTCATTCTCATCTGGCCAAAGATCACATTTTATGTTCATTACTTGTAAGTCTTTCTGAGCATTGAGATGATCCTTCGACTTTCTATTCTCGTTAATCAATATAAAGATCAAATTTTCATAGATATTCTTCTCAATATGCATCACATCAAGATTATGTCACATCAAATTAAATTCCAAATATGGATGTTTGTAGAATATACTTGTTTTTCTTCAATTGTTGCATTCCGATTTCACTTTACAATGAACTTTGATCCCATTTACCACTATCATTCAAATGATGAACCTTCCCAAATTCCGTTTCAACATTTCCAAGTTGTTTCAATATTTCAGAACCAACTAACAACTTTGGAGGTGGTCTACAATTAATGAAACTGTTAAATTCTGATCTGTTCACCAGAAATCTATGAGATGCATCGAGAAATCTTAGATAGAACAAGAAGAACCATTTTATAATGTGAGTTAACCATTTGGGCTCCAAATTAATGTTACAAAAAAGACAAGACAAACCATGTAAGTGTTCCAACTAGATAAATTCCCAATCCAAGGGAAGTCACAAATGGTCCACATTAAAGCAACATGCATTTTGATCATTGATTTAGAATAATCATCAAATGTATCAACATAGTTGCTCCATAACTCATAGAATTCCACAATTAAAGTCTAAAAGAATACATAAATACCATTTATATGATTTTTTGTCTATGAATAATCATCAAAATGATAAAATATGTTTGTTTCACACATAACCATGGAGGCAGATTGTAAGGGATAAAAACAACAATCCAAATGCTATAACTGGTACTCAAAGTCCCAAATGGGTTGAATCCATCGACAACCAATCCCAATTGAACATTCCTAGAATTAGTTGAGAAATCTGGATGTAATGAATCAAATGTCTTCCACAATTGTGAATCTCTTGAATGTTGCATTATCCCATCATTTTTATCATCTACAGAATGCCACTTCATGTGTTTGACAGTTTTCAATGACATGAATAATCTTTGTAATCGAGGATTTAAAGGAAAATAACGCAAAACCAATATAGGTGTGTTCCTTTTCTTCTAATACATGGTAGTATGAGGATTCAGACTTTCAACATAACCCATTGACTGCCATCTAGAAGAAGAAATTTTTTTAAAATCCTATCTACTTGAATCCTATTTCCAATAAATCATACAATCATTGGGACACATATGTATTTTTGTGTAATTTAAACCAAGTCTATTAACAACTATTTTTATATCCTAAAAAGACTCAGGGATGCTTAATTCTGGAAATGCATTACAAAACAATTACAATATCATGGATATTACCAAATTTGTAATTCCACATCGACTTTTTATATGGTACAATTTTAGTAGAAAAGAATGTATTGAATATTTAAAATAACTTCTATACAACTCTTGATTTCCATCATCAACTAAATCATGAACCATATTTTCCTCGGTGAAGTTTTCACTTACATTATTCTCAACACAATCAAGAGGAGGATCCACTGATATGATAAAATCGTGATCTAGTTGTCCTACAGTCTCAAAAACATCACATGTCACATTGTTATTTGTAGCACCCTTATTTGGTTTTCTTGATATGTTTTGATGTTGATGGTGGTGTCTTGCAGTGCCAAATGAATCATTTATAAGGGTTTTCATTTCATTTTCCATTATCGATGAAGTTGGGAGCTTATTTTGTGGATTGACATCTATGCTCAACCTTTTTTGTAACATTTGATTCTCCATGACAAATCAAGAACAAATATTGACCAAATAATTTCTTTAATATTAACTATTCATAAACTTTATCTCTCTTCTACCATTATATAAATCTACATTTAGGACATTGATATCTTATTCCACCTTTAATGGATATATTAGAAATTGAAAATTCTAAAAACTCCTCCAAACCCTAAACATACTTAGCAGTTTTCCTTGGTAATGTGATCCAACTTTTATCCATTTATACCACAATGTGCCAACAAAATATTAAGAAAAATTAAAACACATAAATATTAATAAATAGGTAAAGTGATTCATATATACTAGTTGAAAAAAATATATAAATATGTTAAATAAGGTTTTCCTGTATAAATACATATGGAATATAATGTACCCACCCACAAGAAAACCAAAGGCTGAAAATTAAAAATATCTATAAAATAAGAGGAGAACAAGGATCCCATCCCTGTAGTTTTTTGTATGTTGTGCTACACCAAAACAGATGGACAAACTGATGATATCATAACTATGATATCACTAATGTAAGGGATAAATAATTTATATAATAATTGAATAGAAGTTAAGAATATGAAATGGAAACAAAATCATACCATAAATAAAATATTTTGATGCTTTTAAGAGAGAGATATATGTTTTGGTTGGAAAGATCAAAACTGAAATGGTTTCTAAATAAGATTTTGATAATTTGAAAAAGATTTTGTCTAATAATTTTGAGTCTATAAAATACATTACCAGTAAATCTAGATTTTATAATTTCAGTGTAATGGGTTTTGTAGATATCATGTGATTAATTCCGTTATTTATAGAAGATATTACTATAATGAGGAAAAAATTAGAGATTATATTTTGATAATGTACCATTGAATCTTTTATTGAAAATTAGAAAGTGTTGGTTGAGAATTTAACATCTGTAGTGCCTAGTGTTTAGTTTTTGTTTGAATAGATGAATGATATGATGTGAAAATATGTTCAATATTCTAAGACTATTCATAATTCTCCAAAATTAAATCTGGTGGAGGCATTGAAGATGTTACAAGATTCATGGTTTTTGATGAAGGAATAGTATGGGAAAATTAATTAGAATTTATAACTATTGAAGAGGGAGTTAAAGGTAGTGCATCATACTATTCATGATTCCCCAACCACAAAATATTTTTTCTGTGGAGCCTTATACTGCTTCTCATGTTACCCCATAACCTGTAAAACCCTTGTACCAAAACTCATTTGTAATCGGAGATTATTAACAAAAAATAATTATTTTATTTATATTATATTATTTGATATCTTTATTATCTGCTTACTTTTTACTATAGTTTTAGGTTTCAGAGCCTATTTATTTTTCAAAATACATTTATTTTAGGTTAACATAACATTCAATAATGAATTATAAATTTTAACTATAGTTTTATGTTTTTTCTTCTTTAGTATTCCACTTATTAATATGATTTAAGAAAATAGAAATGTATCACGTTCCAAATCACCAAGGTGGGTTAATTTTTTAATTTATCCAAGTGTTTTTTAAAATTATAGGAAACCTAAAAAATGCAATGGATCATGAAAAATAGAACTATAATATTTTTATATATCGAATGATGTATATAGGGTGTGATAATAACTAATAATTGTAGGATATAAGAAAGGATTTTGTGATGGTATTTTCAAAACACATCTCATTTATGATAGTTTTAAATATAGTTATAAAATAGATTTTTATTGATAATCAAATGAAAAACCAAAATATTAACTTAACTTCCATTTTATAAACTCCTATTTTCTTCTTCTTCAAATGAAAATAATAATTTTAAAAATATAAATTTTAAACCATTACATTATTTAAAAACACCCATTAAATTTTCGATTTTAAAAATAATTTAGAAAACCCCTTTTGAAAACACTTCAAAAACTATTTAATGAAAATAACCATTCTCATAAACTATAAAAATTAAACAACAAGTCACCACATCACAAATAAGATATGAGTAAAAACGGAGAAAAATTCATGGTTCCCACCCTATTAATCAATCTAGGGGACACAATGATGGAGATTCCCTAAATGGAATCCATATAGTGTCATGTTAAAAAAAGGTCATAATGTAAGATAGTCCTAGACCTTACCAATACAAGATACCTCCCACTAACATTTTTCATCCAAATAACACAAGTCACTTGAGTTTCCTGCACCTAGCATCATAGGGGGAACTCCCCGCTAGAGATGGTATAAAAAACAACTAGGGGACACCAATAGTGTGTGAATATATAATATAAGATAAATATAGTATTCTCACTCAGTGCCCAGTATAACCATGATAGAAATAATAGGTGATGAGTAATCAAACATGTTACATGATTAATGAAACAACATAATATAAATCTAACCTCACCACCAATACCCTTTCAATAAACAACACCAAAAATATCATACATTTCATAAAAATAAATCTAATGATAAGGGGTAATAATTGAGGGTATTACATACATTATAAGTATTTAATTATGATTGTTACAAACAAGACTTATTAAAATAATCATAATTCTAAGTAACTTTAATCCACTTTGAAATCCCATTTCACATAGTTAATTAAAACTAGCCATTTAAAATCCCATTCAAAATCTTTTTAAACAATAAAACATTTCATTTAAAACCATTAATAAGCACAAAACTTCTATTCCTTTAAAAAATTTCCATAAAAAATTTTAATCAATTCAAAACCCAAGTAGGATTAAATCCCATTAAAGCACAAAATTTATTTTAAAAAAACCTTAAAAACTATTTATGAACACTTGGAACGTGAACATATTATTGAAAAAAAACATTGACACATCCTTTATTCCAAGCGTGGAATAACATTAAAACATGTATAAATTCAATTATAACAATCACATATTGATTCAAGTATAACAATCACATACAATTAGAGAATGAAATAAGAAGAAGAAAGATGATACTTAGGGGAGGTGAGAAGCGTCGAGTGGTGGAACGGGTCAGGACCTATAGAGGGGAGGCGAGCTAGGGCTTCGGGGGTTAGTGATGAAGGGTGGAGAGGTGCGCTGAGGGGTGGTGAAGCGTGCTGGGGGGAGGTGAGATAGAGCTTCATGGGTTGCCGAGGGGGTCTCGCGGGGGTCGGGGGAGGGGGGGGGGTCTCGCGGGGGTTAGGGGGAGAAGTGTCGGGACTAAAATAAAATTTCAGCGGTGATTTTTAATAAACTGCTGCTGAATCATTAATAAAAAAATTAGAAACAATTTAGTAAACCACCATTAAAAAATTGGCACAAAAGGATATTTATGTTGTAGAGACATTGAAACTGGATATTAAAACATGGTGAACTTTTGAACATTTTTACTTTAAAACCCTATTTTCTCATTCAATCAACGTGATTACATTTTAATTAATTTTTGTAATTTATGTGTATTGAATTTTTCAAAATGGGTTCCTTATTTAGAATCATAGTTTCCAAATTTTTTAAATTGGTACTTTTAATTTTTTTAAAATATGACTAATAACTTTAGAAATTTTTTTATTACCACAATTAAGGGTAAATATGGTATTTAGACATAAAAATAATTTTGTAAAATATTATAAAATTACCATAAAAATTTCAAAAATTTAACTAGATGGGTTTTTTGAGACCAATGGTATTCTTGGGCCGATTTTTGGATCTCTTGGGGCCACATGGATGAATTTAAGACTTTTATAGTATTATAATCATTGAGAAGTCAATTTTTTTACACTTTATTTTATCAAGTGAAATATTTTTATTATGTGGGTAATATAGTTAATATGTTATACTATAAAAGGTGATTTTAAATATAATGGATTTATCTATATCATGGTAATTTATTTGTAATTTTAAGTGGTAAAACAATTATTTTAAATGGTGACATAATGATGATAAAGTAATTGTTTAATTAATGATTGAATAAAAAAATTATATTAAAAATATTAAAATAAATAAAATCTGATATAATTAATGTCATCCAAGAATTTTATAAATTAATTACGCATTTTAGTTATGTTTTAAAGGGGTTGTATAGAATATATCATGTCTTTATGGTATTTTTAAAAATTCAAGAAATGAATGTTGTCAAAATAGACAGTAATTGTATTTTCAAATATAATTTTTTTTTATGAAATGATAAAAAAATTATAAAAATATAATATTTTTTAAAATAATTATTATAAGTAAAAAAATATCATTACTGACTCATTTATTGATCATATGTCATGTTATATTAGTAATATTAATCCTCAAAGAGTAAATTACATAGTAACACGATATGAGTTAAAATGGTAAAATAAGGGTTAAAACAAAAATATAGGGATTAAAAAAATAATGAAAACCAATGTAATTTTCATTAGATGAATGTATTTATAACCATAATAATCATATATTATAGATAACTCAATTTTTATCTACATTTAATAGGAAATTAATTTATATTAATTTAATACTTCGAACAATTCCTAGAGTGCCCCTTCGCTCTTATAAAAGAAAACTAATTATTATCATTTATTCACTCAAATATTAAATTTGGCTTATAAAATATCTAAATAAATCCATTCCTATAATAGATCCCTAAATTATAGAGAACTTAATTTAGTAATAAAACCCACCTTAAGGTGTTAAGGTGATACTCTAAAGAAATCGCCTGAAGAAGGGGTATTGTTTTTAATTAAGTGTTTCTATTTTATTTATTCTTCCAATTAATTCAATTATTATTCAACCATGATGAAATAATAAATCTATTATAATCAATATAATAAGATTTTATTATGTTAATATCATCATCTTAATCCATATCCACTTTTATCTAAGGGTAAAATAATTAATTGTTTGTGCGTACGTGTGAACTATCAGCTCCACGATCTAATATAATTAATTTTCCATAATTGTATCTCAAGACTTGTTATAATGATGTAATTAAGGTATATATATATTATATTAATGACATATTTATTCTTATAATAAAATAATATATCTATTATGTTCTTATTTTCCATCTTTTTTTTATTATAACACCATTCGTGCGTTCATGTAAACTATCTACACCATAAAGCGATGTGATTCATTTTTAATTACCACACCACTTGGATAATATATATAAGTATATTTAAATGATTAATAAGATATAAATTATATAATTATAATTTTTAAGATGAAATAATTCATACCATTATTTAATTATACGTACGACTTTTTGTCTCTGTGATGTCACATAGTTCATTTTTCATATCCATTTGTAATGGATGGATTTAAAAGTAAAATTAATATATAAAATTTATTATTATGTCATGAATATTATTATGTAAAAGATTTAATAATGAATTTTTTTGACTTTAGACATTGGACCAAAGTCATTTTGGACTCATGTATTGAATATCATCAAAACGTCTCACATGAGCTTAAATAAGTATGTAATTTTTATACCATGGTAACAAGTTACATAAAAAGGAATAATAAAGATAAAAATGTTCAACAAAATTATTAATTATCCTATGATTTTTATTTAGGAATATAAATAATATATGTGACAAATTAGACTCAATCTAAGGAACTTTATCTCAATCTCCTTTCATTGAGGCATAATTTGATGTTATACACCCACCTACTTTAGTAGATTCATATACAGACCCTTTTTCTTATCATTTCATCAATTTATTTATTATTATGTTTTTCAAATTTTTTTCTTTATGGGTATTAATATTTAAATGTTCGATGA
Source organism: Viscum album (assembly GCA_963277665.1). Lineage (NCBI taxonomy): Eukaryota > Viridiplantae > Streptophyta > Magnoliopsida > Santalales > Viscaceae > Viscum > Viscum album. Next base: position 1,651,672,392 of record OY728152.1, read on the forward strand.
CGTGTAGGACACCTCGAATATTTAAAGAACTAATTATGAAATATTTATCTCCATGTCAGTATTCTTGATATTATTTTAAATATTTGTATTGATATAAAAGGATTATAAATGAAATTTTACATCTATTTTAAATTTCATTAAAATGTTTTAAAAAAGAATCATTTTTCATGTTTTTTATAAAACATTTTGACAAATGACAAAAAGAATATTATTTTTAACATAAACGGAGACAGAAAATTCTTCGCCATCATGACCATAATTTTTTATTTTGACTCTTTTACAAGATTTTATATTTTTAAACAAAAAAACCCTTTTCCCCTTTTTCGGTATTTTGGTATTGAAAATGGTTTTAAAAATGGATTGATTATTTCAATATCTTGAAATAATTTCTTGCAATTGAAAATGTAATATTAAGGGTGAAATGATGAAAATTGAAATATTTTATTTATTATGATTATTTAATGGAACTCATTAATTTTAAGTGGGCTTATGTGATAAACCAAGGACGGGTGGTTCTCTAAGAATCTAAGGATGTGCGGTTACCTTGTAACCTCTAATTAATTGGGTGTATAAGTTTCTTGTATGACTATTCCATTTGTAAGAGTGTCATGTATGGAAGTCGACCGCATGATTATTCCATTTAAGTATAATTATGACCCATATTAGAATTATGTGTAATCTATATTTTATATGGGTTTTATTGTATTTTTTATTTAAAAATGGTATACAATGAGCCTAAATTCAAAGGAACATATTTATTATTTCTATTGGCTGAAAAGTATTACTTTATGATAATGTATTCTTGGGTTTTCATGTTTTAACAAGACTAATAGTATTCTTTCATTGGGTGTCTGTTTCCTAGATTCTTATACACATAAAAAATTTAAAATGTTTTTCATGGGGTATAAGGATGTGTAAGAAAAATGAGGAAGTTAATTTGAAAGTTATGAATATTTTTCAAGAATATAAATCATGTTTTATTTTATAAGTTCTAAATTATGAAAGAAATGGATAATGTTTTATAAGTATGAAAATTGTATGAAAGTGGGTTGTTATCAATGAATTATGACCCAATTAACTAAAACTCTAAACCTAAAATGATCCTTAATGTGAAAGAATGAAATTCCATGACTAAAACTCAAGATTATTATATGTTTAAGGTCGATCCTTATACAAATAATGGACCATTATTAATTTTAGAATATAAAAGGTAAAACTATGGGTATAAAATAGATTTTATTCATGTTTTATGTTATTTTAACCCTTGTATTCTTAGTTTAACTCCTTATAAATAAAATTTTACCTTAACCAGAGTAATTGATATTTATTATTTTCACCAATCATTTTTGTCAAACATTATGTTGAACATATTTGAAAATATAAATTTTAATGATTAAAAATATGGAATCCATTTTTATAAATTCAATTAATGGGAGTGGGAAAAATCAATTTTAAAAAAACCCATAAATGTGACGATAGAAGCATGTTTACATGTAGAGTATTTTTTGGGAAAAATGAATATTTATTTAGTCTATAACTAATAGTAAAAATTTTATGAAAATAAAATAATATTTAAAAATATTTAATATTTAAATTTTACTAAAACCATTTCACATTACGTATTTTAATTAATTAAAATGGAGAAACATTACTAATTTTAAAACAGTTTTTTGAAAAAACAATGTCTAACACAAAAACAAACTGATTGTAAAATCCAATATAAAATTGATTAAAAAGTAGCTAATTTGATTAAATATAACTAAATAATACATATGTTAATTTAAATCATATTAAAAAAATAACATTCCTTTTATGTTTTATATTTTATTTAAATGAAATTCCTTCTCTACAAAAATCGGTATTTTCACTATTCACTGAAAAATAAATATTTTCCAAAAAATCCTAAAATTTCACCATTGGTGAATTTTGATACTTTAATTTTATAAATTATATTAATATATTAAAATTAAAATTCTATAATTTAGAAATTCCACTTTTTAGTAAAACCAATACAAGAAAGGAGTTTAGTTAAAAGTACTTTATTTTTGATCTAAAAATAATTTAATATCTTTATAATGAATTTAACTATCTAATATATATTAATAAATATTAAAATTATTTATTATTTCATTACCCATGTTTTTAATCTTATTCTCATGTTATTTTTACATATTTATCTTGTATACCCTTGGTGGGATTTTGAGATCACTTTTTCTTATGTTTCGTTTCCCCAGGTTATGATAAAAGGTTTTAAGTCGGGTATGCATATGATGATTAATAATTGGGAAAATAATTTTCAGGTAAATTGAAGATATTTAATGAAATAATAATATATTTTATCTAGTCTCTATAGACACTAAACCTACACAGTCCACGTGCATGTACTTTTAAATGTATTGGGTATTTATCTAAAAATATTCAATATTAATGTATCAAAATTTTGGGTCTCTACAATTGGTATTATAGGAATTTTTTACCTAAATATTACAAATGAGGAAGAGAAATGAGTTAGTGAGAACCCTTTGGATAAGACAAATTATATGTGAATTTCCTATGTTATCGTTATGAAATGAGGTTTTTTTTCCGAGAAATACATCCATATCTGAATAATATATGTGGATGTGGTTCTATAAAAAATATTCATAGGGGAAATAAAAACGAATGTGGAATTTTTTGTTTGACTCAATAATTGCCCGGTATAAGATAACTATCCTTAGTGTGCACCAGGTTTGACACATTTAGGGTATATTATTGGAAAATTCAAAAACTCATTATAAAGCATCAGGAATGATATGAGTAGATGATGACCATGGAAAACCTATTATAATCTAAAGGTGATTTAGATATAAAATAAGGTGCCTCTATTTAGAAAACCTATAGATTATTATTTATGAAAATGTATTTTCTATACTATGATTATTGTTTCTTACACTAGTTTTTTTGTTTTAGTCAATATTGGGAACCAGAATAACTTGGTTAACATTAAATGTGGGGGAAAATGTGTCGATGAGAAACAAAATAGGATAATAATTAAAGTGAATTATATTTTAATTATTCATAATTAGTTATCATGATACATTATTAACATCATTTACCTTTACAAACTCTCACACTCACAAAAAAAAGAGAAGGATATAGTTTACTAAGACTTGGGGTCGTGGAGACCATAGAGGAAAACGATTCTGTTTCCAATATTTCAAGAATGTGGGAAGTATCACTCTATGGAATGTATCAAATTAATGAGAAGATGTTTTATTCTTTGATAATAGGGGAAAATATTAATATAATTCCAATGAAAAGAGAAAATTTAAGCAAACATAATTGATTAGAATAATTGTTTCCCTAAGTCATCATCAAAGGTTTAATTTTATAAATTTGGAAATTATTGGAATTATGAATAACAATTTACTAGGGTGTAAATTTAAAGAAGAAGATCAAAAAAGTTTTATGAGTAATTTTTTTTCATTTTATGAGGAAGAGAATGTGAATGACATGTGAAAGTTAAGAGGTATTAAAGTATAATATTAATCATAGTTAGTGGTTTAAGAATGAAGTTGAATGATTAATGTTATTTTGTATGGTAATTCAACAATTATATAAAATAAATCATTAAATATATAAGGACTGTTCTATAGATTTTTTCCACTAATGATTTTCAAGATTTTGTTGAACGATACTGATGACCACGAAAGGTGATTTAACAGTAAGGTGATATTTTATAGAAATCACATGATTACAAGAAGATAATTGTTAATATGTTTCTGATGATGTGAAATTTTTTTTGTTTATATAAAGAGGTGATTGATATGGATAAATTAAATTGGATGGTATTTATTACATTGTAACTTATTAATGATTTGATGAAAAAATGTTTTATGCTATCATTGACAAAGTTTATATTTTTTTATTTATGGAATATGGTCAAAAAACTGTGGTTTTATTTAAGGAATGAGGAAGCATGCATGTTTTCATTGAGGTTTTATGATTATTATAGTTATTACCATGGTCCAGAGAATATTTGACCAAGGTATTCTTATATTAGGAATGTGTCCATTAAGAGACACTTAATTATATTTGGGGGATTAATGTTAAGTTTATTTTAGGAAACATAGAGACAATATTTATAATTTTTTTTTGAATTTTTGAAGGGTCCTAAGGTTAAACTTTTATTGAATGGTTTAAGTTGAAATTTGGATGTGTTTTTAGAGATTACTGTTTTATTTACCCATATAAATATTTATATAAATTGGATAACGGGTTTTAACCATTTTTTATAATAACTATATATAGAAGGAATGACTTATCATTGTTTTGTGAATATTATTATCCATTAGGGAATAATACATGAAATATTAATCTCTTAGATTAAGAGATCAAGTTTAGAATGACCAAGGTATAACTAAAGGATGAGATTGAGTTTATCAAATGGAATGAAATGATGTAAGTATATATTCTCTTGAAAATTCATGAACATTAGAAAATGAATATTTAAATAAAATCTTATACATTTGACATCTTTTTTGATACATGAATGGAAATTTTTTCTATCACATATTTATGAATTTTTAGTCTTTATCTTTCCCTTTACCATGTTCACTATCACTTTCTATAAGTATTTGTGCATTGATTATCTCTTCTTTGTCCATGTTTTCAATTCCCATCAATGTTATCTTATATGGAAACCTAGTTATGTGTTATTATAGGTGACCTTCACACATATTTTTCTATCTTTTTAAGTTTATATTTTACTAACCCTTTTTATGATTTCGGTTTCTCACAAATTAATTTTTAAATGTTAATCCCATGATCAGAGAGCATATATTCAATTAAGAATAGTGACATTTATTTAATGGAGTATTATGTAACACCCAAGAATTTCTAAATATATTTTTCCAAATAATTTCATTTTTTTCATAGTTTATGTTACACATAACATGTCTTTTTTCTTGTATTACCAACAACACTGATTTTTTCTTGTGTCACACGTAACACCAAGTTTAAATGAAACATGACTTACTTTTAAAATATCATTATTTAATTTGATAGTTATCTTGTAGTTTTTGGAATGATGGATATGAATTGGACTAAATAAATTATGAAAATATATGTTTGAAACATGAATATATAATTAATTCCTTTTAACCAATTAATTATAAATGAAAATAAAACAACTTTAAAATGAAGGAAATCATTTTTTGAAAAAACTATTTTTATGAAAAAAATGATTTCTATCTCAATAAATTAAAAAACACTTTTTTGAATGATTCTATTAACCTTTATTTAAAATTTAATTCAATATAATTTTTACCATTAATCTTATGTTCTTACTAAGAATGAGAGAATAACAAATAGATTTTTATGCTTGAAAAATATAGTGGTCTAAAACACAGTTTTGTCGTGTATTTTGAACTTATTTTTACAATTATTTTTTGAAAAAAATTAAAAAATCCATTTGTAAAAAATGAAATCATTTTATAAATCATCATTTTAAAATTATCTCAGTGTCAATTTTTATTAATTTGATGGGAAGATAATGTTTTTTATGAATAGTGAAAAATACTAGTTTTTATTGAAAATTTTTATTTTTAATAAAACATTTAAAAAATTCAAAATTTAATTAATATGGTTTTAATGGAAAAATTTCTTCTAGTATATATCTTTCAATAAAAATTAGTTTTTTATAATTAATTTCATATTTAATTTTTATATAAAATCTTTTTAAACATTTTGATATTTTCTATTTTGAAAACCACTTTCTCATTGTAATTGTGGTTTTAATATTAAATGAAAAATTTTCACATATATTATTTGAATATGGTAAAATGGATTAAATATTTAAAATTAGTAAAATTAATATTATCTAATAATGTTAACATAATTTTTAACGAGAGTGATTACTGAAAACTGAAAAAACTATTTACCATGATAATGGTAAAAAAAGTATTACCAAGAGTTAAACTAAAAAGGCAACATGTAAAATCACCTAGATATTTTTACAAAACCCAATTTTTTTTAAAAAAGTTCAACCTTATAACCACTACGGTTTTTTAATGACCCATTTTGTAACTTTACTTCATGTAGAAAATGTGGGTACAATTTATTTGTTTAAAAGATTCCATGTGTGTCATATCCCTAACTTATTAAAGATAACCCCATCTCCTATCCCCTTCAAAATTCAAAAAACATTTGGTTTAAAAAATGCCTACCCAAATATCTTACATAAATCACAACCCACATCCATGATTCCTTGTTTGTATCAGAATATAAATCTACTAGGGCTTTTGAATATATAATAAAACCAGTATCTCCCATATTCTGATACATTATGATGATATTCAATAACTTATATCTGTGAATTTTGACATCAAATGGGTGATGAAACTATTGATCGTGTGTATGGAAGACTACCAATCCACAAACCTATGTTATTCGTATTCCATCTACAACTCTCAAGGATGGATATAATGATAGATTTAATTATTATCTGATACTTTTTTGGTAATATTAAAATTCTAGAATTATTATATCACATATACATTCTTACCTTCCATTCTATGGGGGATATGATAACATCATTGTGTGTATGATGAATTGCGACCTCACAAAGAAATACGATTAATATCTCACTAATGATTTGCATGGACTATAATTATGGTAAATTCAATGAATATATATGATATGTATTAATTAAATAATTTTTTTTAATGTTAATATATTATTTTCGTTTCTTTCATTTCATTCATTGAGAAAATTGAAATAAAAATCATAAGTACGTATGAACTACCATCTCCACAGATGACACATTTCATTTTATATCTCAAAATTTTAAGGATTATACTAAATAAATATATACTCAATATAAATTAAATTTTTTTAATGGTTAAATTTATTGATATTATAAAACCATGGTAAAAGTAATAAAAAAAATAATAAATCAGAACATATATGAGAAACAAAGAAGCTATTACCAAAAAAGTGATTGTAAAAATGAATTGTTAATAAAATTATAATAAATGTCCATATGTAATTCATATATGTTATGATATAAATATATGAAATGATCTAACCCCAGAATCCCATAGTTAGTGTATTAATTTGTTACATTGGCATGGTTATAAATAATCTAATCCTAGAGTACTAAATATTTTAGTAGTATTGAAAAACTAGATTACATAAATGATACACATTTTTCATTGAGAAATTGAAAATGAAACATAATACATATGAAAAGATAATAACCTTCATCCATTAAAACTCATTCAAATATCTTTTATTCATAATCTGGGGATAGGAAAAAACATAAGGGTGAGCTCAAATACTCATTAAGGGTTTTAATAGTGGAATAAATAATGAATCAATGAGAATAATCCATGTGGAAAAGGTAAATAACTAAACACAAATTCCATTTAATAAATAAACTGAAAATAAAATGCATCCATATATTTTTTCATAGTTAAAATACCTTGGATAATAATCAAAGAAATTAAATAAATTAATAATTATTGGATGTCATGTTTCCTAGGAACATGAAACCTTTACCTTAAATACCTTTCAAAATATAGTTTAAAATATATAGGGTAAAACCAATTTGGTTTGGCCAAGCTTAACACTAATCTTGATACCTTTTACAAGAAATTTTAAAACACAATGGTTACAAAAGAAAAGGTTTTGTCCCATTAAATTCATCCCATGAGACTACTGACGCATTAAGGGGCTTGCATTAATTAGTCCCCAACCCATGTATTGAAAGTAAAAATAATTCCTCATATATAGAATAATAGATTTAAATTAATGAAAAATGTACCTTATCAAATATGTTTTTTGAGTAAAAGATAATTATTTATCAATCCTTTCCAAGTAAATCAAGAAATTTCAATGTAATGACCATATGTAAGAATGGTATATGATTTATTAAATAAAAATATACATCATACAATAATATGTATATACCAAAGAAATATATTCTTCCATGAAAAAGATAATTGAGAATGTGATCATTTTGAGAGAATGTTGACAACTATAATATAATGTGAGACTACAATATAACTTTTACTAATTGGTAATTTTTAAGGTACAACCCCTTGGATTATATAATTAAAAAACATTAAATACTATAAATTTAAAAGGATTCATGATATAATATGTCAAAATGGGGTTTTAGGCACACCATACAAATTATGAATGTGTTCAGTATGATATTTATATCATAGATGTAAAAAAAGAAAAATGAAAATCTCATACCATGTACTTTCTTTTAGTGGAACTATATTTAACCTCACGTATAAGAGTTATAAACTTGTTAATAAATTATACAAGAACCATAATCATATAGATACTATCATATATTAACTAATTATAATATATTATTACCCAGTTTTTAAAAATCATTTATTATTTTCACAAATGCAGGTGTTAATTCCCTTGTTTTCGAGTATTTTTTGACTTGTTACTTGTTACTAATTATTGGTTCATTATTTCATCATATCAAGAATTTAAAAAATGGTTTAAATATTATATATATTTATTACATATGTATTTATAACAATCCATAATATATGGATATGAAAAATGAAATACATCATTCATGGAGTCGGTAGGCTGTACGTACGCATGAACACTTCATCCATTTGTTTGTCATATTGGAATAATGAAATGTAAATGATATATATATGTATATTATAATTACAGTACCATATTTATTCCATATATATGTCTTCTGTTTATTAAAATCATCCTTAATATATTCCATGTATAGAGTGAACATATCACATCGCTTTGAGGAGGTGGTAGTCCACAAATACACAAATGAAGTTATCATGTTTAGAAAATATAGAAAGCATAAAGGTATTTATTATATAAAAATTACAAAATTATAAATACATTATAAGTATCATATATATATATATAATATATACTATAAATCCATCATTATTTCCAACCATGAAATCTGGTAAATGGATTATCGAATGTATAACAACCCATAATTTAAATATAGATATTACATCAACATTGATATATATTTACTGCATAACATAACAGAAACCACACTAGGATCGTATAGGTTTAGTGTCTTTAGAAATTGAGAAACATAAATAACTGGTTCATAAAACATCCACATTATCTCCCACTTATTTTTTCATATCTAGACTCTTTTCTATCAAATCTTACTTAATACCGTTCATAATTACCTGGGGAAAAGAAACATATGAAACGGTGATCTCAAATTATTAGTAAATTTAAAAAATGGAAATATGAATCATATCATTATCATAAGAACATAACATTTGAAAATCTTATCTTTCATATAAAAGATCATTATATCATGTCATGGGATCATAAAAGTTCAATGTAATCCCAATAGTCATAACATAGGACAATAAATTTCATGGAATACAAACATAAGCATATGAAATCATTTCATATTAGTCAGGGATCATTTCCCAGACCATCATAGTAGACAATGTCCATTTCTGAACCAAGTTCACTCCTCATTCCAACCCATTAATATTGAAGTAGATTTACTTGTAGTTTTATTCTTGTATATCTCCTATGATATAAATCATTAACCAATTAATTTGAGGTAGATATAGGTCCCACCTATCTCATAATTAAACAATTCTTCCATGTGCCACAAAAATATAAAAATATTCACCATATCATAACCCCTTAAATAAAATGGGGTTGTAAAGAATCATTCCATCATAATTGGTATAAAACAAATAGATTTCCTAAATAAAATTCCATCATAAAAACAATAAAATTATTGTAATAACAAGGATATAAATATAACACTATTTAAAGAGTTACATCTTATATGGAAAATAATTTTGAAAAAAACATGTGAAATTAATTTCTGAGGAAAATATCATTTATTCTTTAAAAATGTTTTCCTTCCTCAAAATGCCCCAAAATTTTAGAATAAATCATTATATATGGAAACAGACCTATATTTTTGTAGGGGAAGCTTCAAGGAAAGGTGTTATTATGAAAGAGTAAAAATCTGTTCATGTCGGGCAAGTTAAAAAAACTATTCTCGTACTTTTGCAGGAAGTGCCATAAAGTACCTCTTACTAAAAATGACAAAAGATTCCATTTAGAATGTTTAGTAAATATTCAACAATGGGTAAAATTGATAGTAAACAATAATATAAAGATATAATGAATATTTGGAATACATATTTAGGAAACATGGATGTGGACGATAAATATACCCCAGTAAATACTTACGAATAAACAATATCAGATAAAAACGAGATTCAGCAAAGTTATCCCTTACCTTAGGTCCGATATTATTTTTATGTATTTGAACCTCCTGTATAATTATCTAAATAATGTAATATTTTATTTTTGATTCATAATAATTTTTATTATAACATTTATGATCCTATTTTCATCTATTTTTTAATAACATTTCATTGTTACTCGTTATTTGCGTATTAACTGCTTTATGTTATTATGCATGTTTTATCAGATACGTTATTATTCCTATTTTTTAGGTTATTTCTATATCATTTAAATAATGTTATTAGTATAATATATATCATATTTATTCACTCAATTCATTTATATAATAATTCATTAATGAATATTTGATAGAACGAGTCACGTTGCACTGCGCAGATGGTAAGCCATACATACACACTAGCGATGACATCATTCCCATAGATGTTGAATGGTATTAAAGTGGATGGTGTATAATATCTCATAATATAAATAATTTTATATTAAACATATATTCATTTATTAATTCCATCATTATACCCATCCATGTAAGATGGTGGTGAAAAATGGATTACAACACAACGTGGAGACAGTAAGCCGTACATACACACGAGTGGTGATTTCATTTTTCATTGGATGGGTTGAAGGTGGAATATGGTTATTTCATATTAATAATAAACTCATAGTATATAAGAACTACCAGAGTTATTACTTTCTAGTGAAACAAATAGTGAGGTTGAAGTAGAAGAAGAATGAAATTTAAAAGAATCGTTAAATGATATTACCTCTTCTTCGACGTGCCGCCTCTAAATATCCTCTTAGAGAAACAATTCGTATTCGAAAAAGTGAAAAACCTATAGATTGATTATATGAAATTTTATAAGGTAAATTTTCAGGGTATGGTCAATCATGATGGCTCAAAATGAAGTGAATTTTTGAGGTAGGAAGTGCACTTTTATAATTGAGGTGAAGGGAACTTTTGGAAATGTAATAAGTACTAAATTATAATAAAATCAAACCCCACCTAAAAACATCAAAAATATCCCAATTTATAATATTAGATGATATAGGGTAGTAATATCACCAAAAAATAAATTTACTCAATGTTTTATGTCAATTTAAGCATTATCATTTTAATTAGCACTTTGTAATTCAATTAAATTTTTAACTAGGGTAACAAATATTTCAATATTAAAAGGGTAAAATATTTACTTTTATTAAGTCAATTAGACCATAAATCAATTATTTATAACATTTTAGACAATATAATAATTATTATATATTTTTAGGAAGGCTTTTATATTTTAAAATAATTTAATAAAACCTTATTTTGACAAAATATCAATAGATTCAATTTTGACATAAATTATTTTATGGATTTCAATAAATATAAACATAAGAAGTTAACCCAGACCCTATATATTTTATTATATCACTAATGGTTCAAGATAATATATAAAATCCATTTTACATAATAATTATACTAAATTATATTTATTAAAATATATTTAATAACATTTATTTGATCTCTTAGTTAATAAAATAATTAGTACCTCAATTTTATGAAAATATTTAATATACTAATTTATTGAATAAAAACTCAAAATAAATAATATGATGTAGATAAATCCATTATATTATATAATAATTCTTATATTAGAATTTATATTCAGAAAAATACAACATTAAAAATTCTATGCTCTTTTAAAACATGAAAGTGAAAAAGTTTATCTTCACTTTTAATAAAATAATATAAGTGTCATAATCTCTTCTATAAGCGTCCAAATGATCAAAAACTAGACCCTTGGATTCTTATGGCCGAGATATGCTCGACTAATAAGGTTTGTTCAAGTGTTTGAGCCTTTTTATATTTATTAATATTTTAATAATAATTGTTTTATTGTTTTCTCATCAATTAATTAATTTTTTCTTCACCCATGTATAAGTGTTTAAGATAATTATTTATTTCCTAAATATTAAAAATAAATTATCATGATAAATAAATACATTTTAGCTTTTAAAATATTATTTAAAATTGAATTTATCTTTGCATAACCATACATTAAAAATAATTAAATTATTAATGTTTTAGTGGGTAAGATTTCACTTTTCGTTAAATAAAATAAATTAAGTGTCCCAATCTAATCCAAGTGGGTTCAAATGGATACCATTTAGACCCAATTATGTTTTAGGGAAATTTCAAATCATCCCATTATATTAATACAAGTGTTAGGGTAGTTTTATAATGTTTTTCTTGCCCTTAATTACTCAATTTACACTTTTTCCGAGTTAATAAAATCTACTAAAGTTACTATTCATATTGCCCAAAAATAAAATAAATATATTTAAATAATTTAGACCCATGGATTAAAACATGGAATCCATTTCAAAAATTAAAAACACAAATTTTTTAGTGATTAATTTAATATTAATCCCGTTGTTAAAATGATAAAGTGGGTTTTAAAAGTTAAAATATTCTAAAAGATTGAATTATTTTTTCATATGAATTTAATGTAAAATTAATTCCAATGACATCCATTTTATTAAATGGTAAAAATATATTCTATTTATATTTTTAAACCATTAAATAATATAATTTAACCATATAAATTAATTCAATGAAGAAAAGTTATTTTCAATTAATATTTACTGTATTGTTACTATTCATCAATACATGAAAGTTATCAGAAAAATATGAGAAATTCGTCAAACGTAAATTTTTATATTATGCATAAAAATAAAATATTAATGTTTTCCTATATAAATTATGAATGTGTCAAAGACTTAATTTAAAATGGGTTCTCCATTCAATGGTATAATTTAACCTTTTAAAAAATAGGTTTTTGTAAATTCAATAGGGTTTTATCCACACCCTATGAATAAAATATCCATTACGTGAATATAAAATTATTTTATTATGTATATAACATATATATATCTCATTAATTTCATTACCAAAAGTAATTCACTAAAAAATGAAATTATCTATTTAGATTTTTCACAAATAGTTGATAGTCAATGAATTCACAATGTATTTTCGTAAGTTAGTCATAATTATTCCCACTAACCTTACGGATAGGCTATAATAGTAATTTTGTAATAAGGTCATCTCACTATTCATTTAAACTCAAGATTTCGTGCAATGTAAGCTGCTGAGAAATAAAAATTATTTAAAGAAAATATTTTATAAAAACGTCTGTGTGTTACATTCTTCCCACCTTAAACTGAATTTCACCCTCAAAATAAATCATATATAAACAAACATATGAGGATACATCTCATTCATAATATCCTCAAGTTCCCATGTAAATTCTTCAAATTAGTGTTTCCTCCATAAAACTTTTACCATGTGAGTGATATTTTTTCGTAAAAATTTTTTCACTATGATCCAGAATCTCTATTAGTTGTTCTTCATAAGAAATTTCTTGCTCAAATGGTATGACTTATGAGCTTAGTGCATGTGAAGGATCAACTATTTACTTTTTTAGGAGAGATACATGGAACACATAATTTTCTTGAGAGATATTTAGTGGAAGTTGCAATCGGTAAGCTACCTTACCAAAATGATCCAGAATTTCAAAAGGAATGATATAACAATGGCTCAGCTTACCCTTCTTTCCAAATATCATCACTCTCTTCCAGGGTGATATTCGTTGGAACACCATATCATCCACTTCAAAATCTCAGTCTTTTCTTCAGTTCTCAGTATAACTTTTTTTTCGACTCTGATATGCTCTTATGTGTTGTTGAATAGATCTGACATCTTCTGCAATTTCATCAACAAGATAAGATCATCCTAGCTTTATTTCCCCAACTTCATCCCAACAAGTTGGATTTATACACTTATTTTCATAGAGGGATTCATAAAGAGCCATATGAATACTAGATTGAAAGATATTGTAATATGATAATTCCTCCAAAGGTAGGTCTTGATCCCAATCCCCTTTGAAATACAAAGAGAAATCTCACAACATGTCTTACAGAGTTTGAATTATCCTATCAGACTAACCATCTATATAAGGATGATAAAGAGTGATAAAAATTTACTCTGTATTCAGAGCGTGATGAAGACTTCATCAAAACTTCGAGGTAAACCTTAGATCCTGACAAGATATAATGTAAAGTGGTACTCCATGAAATCTTACCCCTTCCTTTAGATATATCATGGAAAGTTGGCCAAGAGACAAATCCGCTCAAATAGTAATGAAGTGTGCCAACTTTGTAAGGTGATCGACTATGACTCATATAGCATTATGTCCATTCAATGTTTTGGGAAGTCGGATAATAAAGTCCATGGTGATGTTTTCCCACTTCCATTCTGGTATGGGTAATGGTTGTAACATCCCCTTAGTCTGATGTCTCTCAGCCTTAAGAAGTGTACAAACCAAGCAACTAGAGACATATTCAACGATATATCTTTTCATTCCATCCCACAAGAAATATTCCTTCAGGTACATGTATACATTTTTTATTCTAGGGTGAATAGAGAATGAAGAACTATGAGTCTCATCCAATAGATCCTTCATTAATTCTTGTATTAGAGGAATACAAACCATATCCATGAACCTTATTATTTTATCTTAATCTAGGTTTAATTTAAGAACATTTGACACCTTTTTTTAGATATACATATTTCTTCTGTGCCTCCTTAATCTTCAATTGTATATATGGTTGATCTTTCAGTTGATAAAGATTATATTTCTCCCATTCCATTAAAATTTCAAGATCCATCTTTTGAAAATCCATAAATATTGGATCTTATTTTATCCTCATCTTGGATAGGATGGAATGTTCTTGTCGACTAAAATAATCTTCCACCTTGTTTTCTTTCCCAGGGTAGTAATTTATTGAGATGTTGTAATATTTAATCAATTCCAACCATCTTCTTTGGTGCATATTCAGCTAATTTTGTGTGACAATATAATTTAAAACTTTATGATCAGTATAAATATCACACCTTTCACCATAAATATAAAGCCTCTATATCTTTAATGATGTGATTACAAAAGCTTACTCCAAATCATGTGTTGGGTAATTTTGATCATAGATTTTCAACTACCGTGAAGAAAAAGATATCATCATATCATTTTTCAAGAGAACACATCCCAACCAATTATTTAGATTTTTGAAATTCACTACATATTCCTCCATCCAAATGAACATAACTCCTTTTCGAGTCAACATGGGCAGTGGATTAGACAATTATGAAAAATATTTCACAAAACGTCGATAATATCCATCCAAACCAAGAAAGCATTAGATACCAATTACCATTTTTGGTCCTAGACCGGTTTTAACAACTTTTTTTGGATGGATCCATATATATCCCTTCTCTATGGATTATGTGACCCAAAATGAATCTTTTTTAAGCCAAAATTCACACTTGGTAAATTTCTCATAAAGCTTCTCTTTTATTAAGTTCTTCAGTACAATTATCAAGTGGTTTTCATGTTCTTCCTTAGTATTCGAATAGATAAAAATAATCTATACTGAATACAAAAGAATTTATCAATATAGTCTCTAAGGACTCTATTCTTTAAATCCATGAAGATAGTAGGGGCATTAGTAAGTCCAAAAGGCATCACTATAAATTCATAATGTCTATACATTGTATGGAATGACGTCTTTGGTATATCCTCCTTTTTGATCCTTAATTGATGATATCCTAATTGAAGATAATTCTTTGAAAAGTATTGAGCTCTGTGTAGTTGGTCAAATAAGTTTTCAATGCGGGGAAGATGATATTTGGTTTGATAGTGATCTCTTTAAGTACTAGATAATCAATGTGGAGTCTCATTGATCCATATTTCTTCATAACAAATAGAACATGTGATCCCCAAGGTGATGCACTATGGCATATGAAATAATTATCAAGATTCTCTTATAGTTTCTTATTCAATTCTTGTAACTCAATTAGTTCCATTATATAAGGTGTGTTTGAAATATGCATAACACCAGATAAGAGTTATATTGAAAACTAAACTTCATGATTTAGTGGAATACCTATAAATTTCTCCAGAAAGACATCATCAAACTCCCATACAATTTGTGTATTCATAATCATGAGTTTCTCCCCAACAATTTCAGATAAATAACCTTCATTTATAGGAATAAAAACCCATAAGATGGAAGAAATTTATACGAGAAGGTTATATTCATCATTATATTGATAGATGATCATAGATTGATCTGGAATATTATATGCAACATCCCTTCCGTTGAAATTGTTATGATCTCCATATAGATAAATCCAATCCATGCCAATAATCACATAAAATTACACTATAGGAAGGATCACAAGATTTTCAAGAAGCCCATTCCTACAGACTTCAATCGAAGAAGAATTATAAACATTTTATGTGACCATTGTTCCATTAAGATTTTTCACAGCTATCTCAACATCTAAATATTGTGGGAATATGGAAATACCATTAAAAAATTCATCATAAATAAAAGAGTGGGTGGATAAAAAATCAAATAAAACATTTTCTTCTTTAGAGTGGATGGTAAGTGTACCTTTCACCACTTCATTTTCATACTCCATGACACTGATAGTTATTTAAAGTGACTTTCCTTTGTATTTGTCCATAAGAGTTTTTTTATGTCGATCAACATAAATAACTTTTGGATTAGGGAATTGATCGGCATAATTCCCCCATTAACTTTCACTTATAGCATTAATGTGTAGAAGGTTAATTATGTGTGGACTTTTCATTGTTTTCATCATTATATATCTTTTTTTCTCATCACATCGGCATTCAACTACCTCATGAAATTCTTTTCCACACTTGAGAAATTTAATTGTTCCTTTAAGAGAATTTCCTCCATGTTTTTTCCACAATTTGAGAATATGGGAAAACTCATATTCTTTTGTGTGTGGTCTCTATATTTTCCTTTGAATTCCATTTTTCACTTCTTATGAACCCCATATGACTAATGGGATACTATAATACACATCTCATCATTATGATCACATTGAACAATTTATTTGTAGATATTGAAGTCCCTTATGTGTAATTTCATTAGGAGACTTTGTTTTTTGCCACTAATGAATTGATCAATTTTACACTCAGGTTGGATAATAATTTTAGAGGCATACCTTGAAAGTCATGTAAAAAATTATTTATAGGTACCAAAGTATTCATAATACCATTTCATAAGATCAATCAACTCCTTCTCCATATTTGTTCGAAGAATACATGGAAATCACTTATTAAAAAAATTACATCTTCAACTCATCTAAATCCATGGACTCAATTACATCTCTTTGCCTCATATTCTTGATAATATTCCACCACTGATCATCTTCACCATACAAATGATATAATTTTAAGATGATTTTATCATGTGTAGAACATTTTAGAACTAAAAATATCTTTTCTATGGTACTAATATATTGTGCAGCCACTAATGAATCAGAAGACCCACCGAATTATAGTGGGCTCTGCCTCATGAAGGATTAAACATTATTTGGCCCCATCACTTGTTCATTTGGATTTATGATAAGATTTATATCTTTAAAAAGTATTGTGTGCATGGATACAAGATTTTTCATTCCAGAAACCAAAACATTTTGTTTTTTAGGGGGTAATCATTGGATTTACCATCGCATTTAGCATTAACATGGTTCCTTCATGTTCTAGACATTGACTAAAACCAAGAATAATAGAGTGAGAAACACTAATAACAATAGGAAAACCACATAATGAATGGATAACATTTCAATTTAGTATACTTTATGTTTCATCCTAGGTTATTCATGAACATCTCTAAAACACTAGGATAGGATTGTAACCTATACTTAGACATATCCCTAGGGTTTGTACTATGGTTCTCTCATCCTGGTTTCTAAAGGATCAATATATCTTTTTTTTGATACCAAATATAAGGGCCCATAATTTACAAGTAGATATTTCTTCAACATTGAAGAATATTTATTACATAACATAATAAAAACCACACCAGAACCATGTAGGTTTAGTGCCTTCAGAAACATGGAAATATTAACAACTAGTTCATAAAATATCCACATTGTCTTCCACTTATTTCTTCATAACTAAACTCATTTTTTTCATATCTTACTTAATACCCTTCCTCATGTCTTAGATAAAAGAAACATATTAATGGGGGAGGAAAAATTCTCAGTATCAATAAACATGGGAAATATCAATCATATCATAATCATAAGAACATAACATTTTAAAATATTATCATGCATATAAAATATCATAATATCATGTCATGGGATAAATCATAAAATTAAAATGTAATCACAATAGTCATAATAGAAGACATGAAATTTCATGGCATACCCATATAAGAATAAAAAAATATTTCATATTATTCAAGTCTCATTTACAAGACCATCATAGCGGATAAAGTCCATTTCTGAACCGAGTTCACTCCTCATTCCAGCATTGTATTACTGAACCAGATTTAATTTCCATTATATTCATGTATATATCATGAGATATATATCTTTACCCAACTCATTGGAGGTATATATATGTCCCACCCATATCATAATGAAACCATTCTTACATGTGGCACAAAAACATAAAAACAATCACCATATTATAACTCGTGAAATAAAATGTATTTCTTAATCATCATTCCATCATAATTGATAAAAAAATGGAATTAAAAAATTAGATCCCATAAAAAACAATCAAATAATTTTAATAACATGGATAAAAATATAAACCTATTTAAATAGTGTAATCTTGGATGGAAAATAATCTTGATAAAACACATGAAATTAATTCGGGAGGAAAATATCCTTTCATCTTCAAAAACATTTTCCATTCTCAAAATGACACACTATTTTAGAGGACATAATTTTACATGGAAATAACCTTGTAATCTTATAGGGGAAGCATCAAGTAAATCAGTTATTATGATTGCGTAAAATTTTTTTCATGTGGTACGAGTAGAAAAACATTTTTCTCATACTTTTGTAAGAAAAGTTAAAAAGTACCTTTTACCAAAAATGAAAAAAGTTTCCATTTACAATGTTTAGTAAAAATTCACCAAGAGGTAAAATTTAATTTAAACAATTATAGGTAGATATAAAGAATATTTTGGAATACATATTTAGGAAACATGGATGTAGATGATAAATATACCCCAATAAATACTTATGAATAAACATTATCTGATAAAAATGAGATTTTGGAAGGTTATCCCATACCTTAGGTCTGATATGGTCTGTATGTATCCAAACCTCCTGTATAATGATTTAAATAATGTTACTGATTTATTCTAGAATTATAATCATTTTTATGATAACTGTTTTGATCATATTTTCATCCATTTTTTAGAAACATTTCATTGTTACAAGTTTTCGGGTATTAACTTCTTTAGGTTCTTATTCACATTTTGTTGGATAAGATCTTATTTATCTATTTATGTTCTAGTTATATCATTTACATCATGGTATTAGAATAATATATATCATATTTATTCATTCAATTCATTTATATAATCACACTTTAATGATGATTATGTAGAATGAGTCACATTGCACTGTGGAGACAGTAAGCCATAAGTACGCAGGAGTGATGATATCATTCCAATAATTATTGAATGATATTTAATTAGATTGTGTATAGTATCTAAAAAATCAAATTAATTTTATATTAATCATAAATATTTATTAATTATATCATAATACCCATCCATGTCTGGTGGTGGTGAAAAATGGATTACGCCGCAGTGTGGATACAATAAGCTGTATATACGCTTGTGTGGTGATTTCATTTTTCATATGAGGGGTAGAAGGTGGACTATGTTTATTTGATAATAATAATAACCTATATGTATATAAGTACTAATGGGTGTATTAATTTAAAATAAATCAACTCATGAGGTGAAAGTAGAAGAAAAAATAAGTTTGAAAGGATCGGTAAATGATATTACCACTTCTTCGATGTGCCTCCTCTAAATCTTCTCTTAGAGAAATGTTGGTATTTTAACAATGCCTGGAACTCTATAATGTTTATAAAGAATTTTATATGGGAAATGGGTAGGGTATTTCCTAGCCTGGAGGATCTAAATTTGGTGATGATTTGAGGGAGGAAGCGTCGTTATATAATTGGGGTGAGGGGAAGTTTTGGAAACCTCAAAAATATTAATTTATAATAAAATAAAAACTCTTTTAAAAACTACCAAAATGTACCAATTTATAATATTATATGAGATATTGTTGTAAAATCATCAACAAATAAACTTTATATAGGTTTTTTTCCAATATAATCATTATCATTCTAATTAACACTTAGTTATTCTATTTAATTTTTAAGTAGGGTACCAAATATTTAAATATTAAAAGGGTAAAATATTTACTTATTTGAAGTCAATTAAACCATAAATGAATCTTTTAAAAAATCTTAGACAACATCATAATTATAATATATTTTTAAAAATGTTCTATTATTTTTAAACAATTTAAGAAAACCTTGTTTTGACAAAATATCAATAGTGTCAATTTTGAAACTATTTATTTCATGGATTTTAAAAAATATTAAATTAAGAATTAAAACTTGATCCAAATATTTTATTATATCCTTAAGGGGTATAGGTAATCTAGAGAATTTATTTGACATAATAATTATCCAATATTATATTTATTAAAATATTTTTAATAACATTTATTTGATCTCTTCATTAATAAAATAATTACTACATCAATTTTGTGTAATTATTTAATATAATTATTTGATGAATGAAAGTTTAAAATGAAATAATATAATGAATATAAATCTATTATATTTCATAATAATACTTTTAGTAGAATATATCTTCTGAAAATCACAACAATCAAAATGCTATACTCTTTTAAAACATTAATGTGATATATTTAACATCACATTAAATAAAATAATCTAAGTGTCACAATATCTTATTTAATCTTAAAAATGGTCAAAAAGTATAACCTTAGTTTATTATAGTATAGATAAACTCTAAAAATAACATTTTTTCATGTTCTTGGGCCTTTTTTATTAATATTTTAATAAAAATTGATTTATTGATTTCTCATGAATTAATTAACTTTTTCATCATCCAAGTATAAGTCTTTAAGGTAATTATTTACTTATTATAATTAAAAAATAAATTATCATGATAAAGAAAAGAATTTTAACTTTTAAATGAGTATTTATAATCTCGTTTTTCTTTTGTATAACCTTATATTAAAAATAATTTAATTATTAAACTTTGAGGGAGACATAATTCACATTTTATTGAATAAAATAAATTAAATGTCCTAATCTCATCCAAGTGGGTTCCAATGGAAACAATTTAGACCCAAGTATGATTTAGTTAAATTTATAATCATAAATTTATAATAACACATTTGTTGGGGTGATTTTATATTATTATTTTTACACATAATTACCTGATTTACCCTTTTATTGTGTTAATAAAATTTACTAAAGGTACTATTCATTTTGCCAAAAAATAAAATAAATATATTTATATAATTTCAGCCTACTGATTCCAAATATAGAATTAAATTTTAAACATTAAAAAATATAAGTTAAATTAATTAATTTAAAATTAATCCCATTGTTGAAATGAAAAAATGGGTTTTAAAAGTTAACATACTACAATAGATTGAAATGTTTTTGCATCTGATTTTAATATAAAATTAATTACAAAGACCTAAATTATATTAAATGGTTGAAATATATTCTATTTATACTTTGAATCAATTTTAAAATTCAATTTAACCATATAAATTATTTTAACGATAAAAATTTATTTTCAATTAAAATTTAGAGTATATTTTCTATACATTAAAACATTAACGTTATTAGAAAAATAGCAAAATTTCATCCAATGTAAATTTTAATATTATTCTTATAAATAACATGTTTATATCTTCATATAAAAATTATTAATGTGTAACAATATTAATTTAAAAGGGGTTCTTCATTCAAAGGTGTAAAATTAACCTTAAAAAGGGTTTTATACATCCAATTGGGTTTTTTTCATATCCAATGAATACAATATCCATTAGATGAATATAAAAATATTTTATTAAGTATATAACACACATATATATCTCATTAATTTCATTACCAAAAGTAATTAACTCAAAAATACAAAAATATATTTATATTTTTCATAAATAATTGATAGCCAATGAATTCACAATGTATTTTCATAAATTAGTTACAATTATTCCCGCTAACCTAGCGACTTAGCTATAACAGTATTTTTTTAATTATGGTGTCTCTAGGTTATTTAAACTCATGATTTCATGAACATAAAGATACTGAAGAATAAAAATATTCAAATAAAATACATCATAAAACAGCTGAGTGTTATAGAACATCATCGATTCGCAAGGCGGTAGTCCACCGTTCAAATGAACGATGATTGTGTATCCCGTTTTGATGGAAGTGTGTGAAAGTGTAGGTGTAAATATTATCCTAGAAATATATTATTATATTTTAGATACTGTGGTTATTATATAATCTTGATATAAAAATAATTAATGGGGTGGAGATGTAAATGAATCAAAAGGGATCGTTGAAGAGGTTTAACACTTATTCATATAACACCATTGGGTTTACACGAAAAGACTTGATTGGTTTAAATTCAGACCATATATAGGCTTATAGGATGAGGTATAAAATATGGTATATTCATTGGGCATGGGATGGATGATCAAAATTTCATGACTGGTGTGAAGAAGTGGGAGGGGTGAGTGCCTTTCTGTAGTGGAGGAGGAGTGGAATTCTTGTATATTTTTGAAAAAAAAAGTCCACCCATGGGTTTCCCTTGTCAAGTAGATCCTAAAATGAACAAAATTAGGAAAAAAGGAAGGAAAATGTATTAATATTTCTAGTCAATGGATTTTTCAAAAGTTTATAGGTCATTTTGGCCCTTATGATTATGTTTTAGTCAATTGTTAAGTTTAATTCTACCTTGAACGCTATAATGACTTTTAACATTATTCAATAATATTTTGGGTAAAAAAATAAGTAGAAAATATTATAAATTATAAATTGTTTTGATTCAAAATATTGAATTAATTAATCCAAATTTCAATAACATAAGTGGCCTAAATTAATTTTAATTTAATCCTTCAGATGGGATGACAAAGGTGGTTTTTAATGTAGAAATGTTAAAAAGAATGCTATGTTTTTTTATTAAATTTAATAGTTATATAGATTAAATCGACTTAAGTTTGTTTAATTGATATTTAATTGAAATAATTTGACTTTAAATCCAATTTAAAATATAATTTAACCTTATAAATAAATTATAAAAATTAGGAATTTTCAATTCAAATCCAATATTTTTCACTATTCATCATAAAATGAAACTTCTCAGAAAAATACCAAAAATACACCATTGGATAATTTTGAAATTATTATTTCAAAAATAAATTATATTTAGACATATAAAATTTTTAAATGATACAAAATTTATATTTAGAATAGGTTAACGAATAAAAGGTGGTTAATGTGTCTTTATAAAAATATTTTTTATGTGCAATATTGGGTTTGTTATTATCTTATATCTATCAAATCTATTTAATTAATGTAAAAAATATTTTTTGAATATATAATATATAAATTTAATTAAACTAATTCACTAATATTAATTTATTTATTTTTATTATGGTTATAATCCTTCTGCACATAGAAGTAGTTTTTTAGAAAAACATTTCCTTTATATTCAATTGGATTTTATATTCATTTATAATTAATTAGAAAACAATGGATTAAACCATGTAATTTAATAAGTTAATTAATAATAGTTATAACTTAAAATTTAAAAACTATTTTATATCTTATTATGTTAAATTGGAATATTTGAATAATATATTGTTGTTCAGTAAAACTCTATCTTACATGAAACTCAAGCTATCAAAGAAAGTATTTATTGTGTGTGATGCATGCAAACATAGTATTGTGTTCATTTAAAATTATAGAATATATTAAATTTATTTAAAATATTAAATATACTATAATATCTTGAGAGGTTATATTCCTTTATATGATTGGTGTTTCATGTCATACATGCTATTAAACACATTTTTATTACAATAGAATTTCAGGGTGTTACATTCTCTCCACCTTAAATAAATTGCATTCTCACAATTTAAACGTGACCTTGGTAATTCAAGAATTTATATTTTAAAATTATATTGCTGAAAATACCACATCATATAAAAGTTTTGTAACTCATATTACTAATAAGGGGAAAAATTAAATGCAAAGGTCACCATAGAACTAGGTTTTCGAATATGAGAACATTAGTGAAATCATGAATATATAAGAGAAATATAACTACAAAGTTCTGAAAGAGAGTGATATTGAACTTGTTCATTTGAATGTTGATGACCAAAAAACCATAAACCATATGTGTGAATAAAGTACATTGATATCATCAAAAAATTATGATTATAGGACAACATTTATTTTCATAACCCTTTTCCTAGATTTGAGAAATTCTTTCACCCTCTAAGAATATTAGTAAATAAGCTTACTTGATTTGTTTCTATAAAAAAATATTTTCCATTGGGTATTACTTAAATTATTTCTACTTCTTTTCATAGCATAGATTACAACATATGGTAATGTAATACAATAGTTTATGAAACCTTATCCAATATTCAACTTAAACCATGTTATAAATAGTTAACCTTATAAACTTTCCAAGTATTATGACCCAAAACATTAGAATTAGTTACAAAGTTGTTCATAGTATCCAATTAACTTTATCCCTATAATTTATATCATAATAAAAACATCTTAGTCTCAATATCAGGAACATATTAAGGGTCATCTTTACCAAAACCACGTGTTTTCCAAAAAGTTAAACTTTCTACAAAATCACTTTTCTTCATACCATTCAATATGTTATCTCAAATAATTAATGAAAAATAACTATAGTAAAATCCTTGTATATTTAATAAATCTTATAACGAGTACCAAATTGATAAGATACTAAAATAACAAAATTCTTAAATCCAAATACAACCACATTAATCATTTATTATTGGTTTTATCAATAAACTAAGATTATCTTCAATCCATTAGCTTATTTAGATGTATATTCCCTTGACACATAGGGCATTCATCTGCACAGTGAACCATCTCCTTGTATTGGTATCATTGCACATTGGAATTTTCTTTCTTTACCTTAAATTCTTGAACTTGGTGTTATTTTTCTACACATTTATATAAAACTCCAATTCTATTCATGAATGTATCGAGGTGTTTCATTCGAAAATTATCACATGTAGTAAAATGATTCATTATATTCTTCTCTTTATCCATATTTTTCTCTATTTTCCTCTATTTCAATTTATTCCCTTTGAATCCATCATACTTGTAGAATTATTTCTCTATGTTTATAGCATATAAAACTATTTCATCATATAATGAAAAATGTTTGGAGACTAGTACCCTTCGAAGACTTGGATTAAGACCTTCAAAAAAGTTATCAATTTTTCACTCTTTGTTGCGTATATAATCCATAAAATAATTAGATAACCTTATAAATGTGGATTCATAATCTTCAATAATTTATTCTTCATTTTTCTTTAAGCTAAGTAAATTCCTCTTCACCTCATTTTGTTTCGGATGAGGGAAATGTTCTTTGAATAATTTCTCCTTAGAATATTTCCATTCTATGAGTTCTATTTCCACTTCATCCCTTGTATTCTGGATCAATGCAAACCATTCATCGACATTATCTTTGAGATAATACACTGAATGTGTAACCTTTTCTTTTAAACCGCGTCCCATGTTTATAAATATCATCTCTGGATATTAAATACATTACTCATCCACAACTGGATTAGTATTCATAGTAAATGATGGTGATTTGTTTCTTATATATTGATCTAGAATAGAATAATCTCTGTTTGTAATAGGTTTCTCAATCTGGGAAACATTATTTTTTATAACCTGATTTAGCTTCCCTAATAGATCCATAACTAACTCAGTTCTAATACAAGCTGTATTGGTTTCCTCGATAAGTAAATATCTACATTTTTCCATGAGTATTGACACTATTATTACTTCTATGTTACATTTATAAATAATGTAATATAATATATTAGGTAATAAAATTATGAACATTTTATAATTCTAAATATAGAATAACAGATAACATAAATTGAATATTTTATGCACAACTAATTTAATAATCATAAACATGGTTTATTTAGTGATATCATTACTTTAAAATAAATCATAATATTTGTTAAATAAAATGTGAATTATCATAATAATATCCACTAGGAATTTCAAACTAGGTGAACAACAAGGGTCATGGTTTTGTACCGTGTTATGTTAGAGTTAGTCCTAATACACCCTTTCGGAGTTGGTACCCCTAGGTACGTCTCACTAGTGGAAATAGTGTCTTCAATCTTAAAGTTTGGCATCATGTTTTTATAAACCGATGCAAAATGTAAAAATTTTAATTTTTGGTAATCTGTTTTAAAATAAATGGAAACTATAAAATAGATGTGAATGGATTTATGACATCAGTTTTTGTCAAAAACAGACATGATAAATTATTACAAAATTATTTTTCACCATCTATTTTTATAGAAATTGATGCCAAAAATTAGTTTTTTCAATCGGTTTCAATAAAACTGATGATGAAAACATTTATTTAAAAACATGGACTCACAAAACCATCATATTTTAGATCTTTTAATCTTTTCTCTAGACTCTAGATTACCCCGATGGTGACCCGCTGATCCTCAATGACCATTGTTGTTTATTTTCTTCAAGTTTATCTTCATCTCCAGATATATGGTCGCAATTATTAATATTCTATAGTTATATCATCATCCATGGAAGTATTTATCTTTGGAAACCATTTTGGACAGACTATCATCCAAAGTTTGATTATATTTCTTTGTTCTTATTTATTATTCATTTCAAGAAAACATGTTGTCAGATCTCTCAGTTTTTATTCTTCCAAAGAAATTGAGGGATAATGTTCAAATTAAGGGTCTATATTCCTTGTTGAAATTTGAATTTGGTCAATTGTTTTATAATTTTTAATTTAAATTATTTATCATTTTTTATATTTTTCAGTTATTATTTCATTTTTTTGTATATCGGGGATTATTATATATAAATATTGTTGTTAAAGATTGTTTATTTTGATAAATTTTTTATTTGATGGAATTATCAAATGGGATTGCTGATATTATGAAATAAAAAATGATATATGATGTCATCGTTCACCAATATAATATACTTCACATACAATGACCCCATATTTCTTCACCAATTAAATTTATAAAATCATCAATACATGTTGACACACGCGACACCGAACTAATATATCTACAATGTAATATGAATGGATATATTTTAGATGATTTTAAATAATTAAATTATAATATCAATAAACCACATTTATATAATATTAAAATAAAAAATTTACTTTTTATAAATTCAGAAGATATATAATTTATATTAAAATAGTATTTCTTCAGATAAAATAGGTTATCATTTTTTTAATTGAACTCAATAAATTAAATTGATGACTATTAAATGATTGAAATGATATATGACATTTTGATATATGAACTAATATATTACAATTAATTAATTTATATATTTTTTTGAAATAATATTACAAAATAATTAATGTTTAAATGGACAATATTTTAATAATTGTTTTTTACTTAATCATGATTTTATACTAGAAATTTCTATTGAGGTCATTACATGTGATTTCCATAAGATTATAATGAAACGCATCCCAAAAAATAAATACCTTTACTATATTAGTTATTATTTTAGTCATGTTATTATTTGACTCTTCTTATATGATTACTAATTTTTTTGAATGTGTTTTTTATTACAATTTATCTGTTAATATATATTTATAAATTTTTATATGTTGTAAAATATTCATTGATTATATTATGATATCTGGTATTGAATGGATCATAATTGGATAAATTTATGAAGAACAAGTAGTGAATATAAAAAAGGATTTTATGATTTCATGGAATTTTCTAAATGAAATCCTCCAAACATAAGTTTTACTTTCTATCCATTTTTGAAGTGTTTAGAAATTAGAATATTAAAATCAAGAGAAATCAAGGATCGTCTAATTTGTAATTTTTTTAGGACTAATTATACACATTGGATATAGAATGGTGAAAGAACTGATAATTCAACAACTAATGTTGATGAAATGTTCATAATGAGGTAGAGGATCATATTAAATAATTAATTCATGATTTAGGTATTGAAACTGTAAAAAAACTATTGAATGAATGTATAATGACAATGAGAGATCATTATTCTTAGGTCATATTAAATATAAAGTTCTATCATAATTTTTTTAGATTAGATGACTAGAAATAAAATAATAGGTTGGTTGATAAAAGATTCTCTAACTTACATGAGCTTTTAAATGAGCTACTTTTAAAATGAAATGGGCTTCTATATTCCAATTATGAGGTGAAAAAATATTATTCCCTATGGGATTGGGGTATAAAAAGAAATATGATTTCCTAAATTATTATTTATTGTATATAAAAGGATATAAACATTTATCAAAATTTCCTACATGCGGGCATCACGCTTTACAATGGATGAAAAGGTCAAAATAGATTAATTCTTTGGTACTGATGTCTAATCTCATGAAAAATAAATTTTGAATAATTTCTAATAATTTCATCCAATAATTCCTTCATATAATTATGATAATTAAACTATGATTCACCCTCAGGTATCAAAATCAATGATCTGGATAAATAAAATTGGTACCTTTTAATATTTACTTGTTTAAAGCATTTATTTGCAAATTCAACTGATGCAAAAAAGTTTAGATGGAATTCAGATGAGTACATATCTAATGGTAACTTATGTTTCCACGAGGATTCACCAGAGTGGATGTTATTTGATAAACAATTTCTTGATTTTTAATGTGATATTAGAAATATCAAAATGGGATTGGGTACTAATGGAATGAATCCATATTAGATCCATAGTAGCCAATATTATTCATGTCCTATTTTTTGGTAGTTTACAACTTTTCCCCACATATATATATGAAGAAAAAATATGTTATGATGAGATTGATGATTTGTAGATTCCAAGATCTAGGAAGTTATGTTGATGTTTATCATTCACCATTGACTGATTATTTGAAACTCATGTGGGGGACATGTGTTAATGTTTTCAATTCATATAATAAAGAGTATTTTATTATTTATGCAATGATAATGTTCATTATAAATTAATTTATATCACATGTAAACTTATTTAGATAGTGTAAAGGGACACAAAGCATATCTAATTTGTGAATAAGATACTTTATATTATCAATTACAGAATTGATAAAAGACAATGTACATGGGAAATCGAATATTTTGGAAAATTGATCATCATTGTCATATATTGAAAAATGAATTTAACAGTTTATAGGAATACAATATTCCCCCATGAACATTTTTAGATGAATAATATTATGACAGGGTGAAAAATATTTTTTTGATATTTGGATACAAAATACATTCTATTACTCAAAAAAATATCCTGAAAAAAACAATCTATCTTTTTTGAACTACCTTATTAGGGACTTTAGAGATAAAACAAGAAATTGATGTTATTTGTGTTGAGAAAAACATTTTTTATACATTAATTGGATCATTTTAAGACATAAAATGAATGGAAAAAAGATGGATTTCCTATGATACTAGACTTGATATAAATGGAAATAAGATTAGAGTTAGCTCCCAGTATGAAAGGAAACGTAACATAATTACCACCATCTTGTCACACATTAAGAAAGATTGAGAAGATGATTTTTTTAGTGTCTTCATGGTATTCAAGTACCATGTAGTTATTCTTACAATGTGAATAATAGACTGTCATTAAAGGATTATAAATTAATAGGTATGCAATCCCTTTATTGTCATATACCGATGCAACAACTTCTACCAGTCACCATGCGTGGTTTATTTCTGACATCTATCATAAATACTATCATCAGGTTATGTATTTTTTTTAAATCCATTTTTAGTAAATTTGTTTATCAAAATTTGATCGATGTTTTAGAGAATGAAACTTATCTTCTTACATTTCCACTAGAAATGTATTTCCCACCAATATTTTTTTATATAATGGTTTATCTGATGATTTTTTGGGTGTGTGCGATAAGAATATGTGGGACTATTTATTTGCAATGGATGTATCCTTTTGAAATATAAATGAAAATTTAGAAGGGATGTGATAAAAATCATTATCGCCTAGTGGCCTCTATTATTCCAAAATATATGACAGAAGCGGAAGGTGAGTTATTTAATGATTATTCATATGAAGTGGAGCATATTAGTCTCCCTATATCTCGATATATGATAGTTGATTATGATGGTAGATGGATTCATCGCTTACTGGTAAAGTTCTTTCCACGAGATGAAGTGATGTAAGAACATTTATACATTTTAAATAACAAAAATAAGGTTCAACCATATATATCTTTCCATATTTCTGAATTTAAATTACACTATCTAAAAATAAATTAATAGTGTCTAATGATTTATTATAAAAGGACATATGTTCCATTGTTTGAAGATAATTTCATCATAGATATATCTACATCATAATAATTGAAATGCTTTGTAGGGAGAACATATCTTAGTATGATCACAGGGGATGGTGTTAATATTAATGGGTACACATTTTATATAAAAAACTAGGATGAAAATAGTACCGTTCAAAATAGTGAAGAAATTTCCATTGATGAAGAACAATATTTTTCAAGTGAAAAGGAAAAAAACCCAATTTTTGACACAACTCCATTTTTTGGAGTTCCTGAAGACATATGGGAAATTGATTATATTAAATTTATAGTCCCCGTGTTTATTTATAATTGGGATTCATGTGATAGTGGAGTGAAACATGATGAATATGGGTTTAAAATGGTTGATTTGAAAATATTTAATTGCAATGAGGAACCATTTATCATGGCCACACATGAAAAACAAATATTTTATTTCATTGATCTATTGAATGATCAGTGGTCTGTTGTTTTTGAAGGGGAAATAATCCATATGGATGATGAGGATGACGATGGAGTTATTAATTTTTATGAGCCTTCTTCTTCTATTACACCATTTTTGAATAATAATAACTATAAGGCACACATAGTTCATGTATTACGAAATAATCATGATGAAGGGATATGAGAAAACACTAAATTACTCTCCTAGTTAATATGGAAATTATTTACATTATATTTTTTAAACATTTACATGGGTAAAAAGTATATTATTTATATACTAATATATTTTTAATTATATGTATTTTATTAGTTATGTGATTTTTGGTGTAAAATTTTGATATTCAAGGGTTATTCGTAAAAAAATTTCATTGAAATACCTGACGTACATTATTATATTTTGGTAATATTAAGGCATATGAGAACATTTATTTTAACATTCATATTTAAATTTATAATTGTTTCTATCATTTTGGAATTACTATTTTAATTTAATAGTTTACCTTGTATATTTTTTGTTAAGAATCACAACATCATTATTTTTTAAACATAAACATGTTTTCCATGTTAAATACTTACATATTTAGTTTTTCATGTTTTCTAATTATATAATTGTATAATAATATTAATATATATAATAATTTCATCACATTTTCCCGTTTCAATAACAATTATAGATATATAAGAACATTTTTAAAAGAATTTTTCATTTTTCATTTTTTAAAAATATCATGTAATATAAATATTTATTGAAAACAATATTTTAATTTACAAAAAATAACTGATGTACTACTGATGAGACTTAACTAGAAAAGTCTTCAACTTTTACTATTAAGAAATTGAGTACTTGAGTTGGTGAACATGTAATTACACTTTTTCCAAAACAATCACTTTCTCATGGAGACAAGAAATTTCATTTTAGTTTTGATTATAATAATAATGAAACTGGAATAAATTTCATACGGTTTATCAGCTATATCTCTACGAAGAGTCATTGTAAGATTAGTATTTTATATCCTGATTGGAAGTCATTAAAAAAGATGATTTTAAATCAGCTTTGAGAGACCATAATGGAAACATATTTCAATTGATTTATTTTATCCCATTTTTTTAATATTATATATTTTATAAGAATAATATTTATTTAATTCAATTATAGTTGAAATTATATTTTTATGGAACAATAGGAATTATGAAAAGATTTATTTCTTTAGTGATGGTTTGGTGGGGATATTTCAAAACAATGTTGACAAAAAAATATGTTTTTGGATAGAGAAAAAATGAAAACCCATGCCTCAAGTATGAGTTTTTTATTGCAGAGACCTGGAAGAAATTTGATTCAATCGAACTTGATGAATCCTTTCTTGTATGAGGATTATATTATATTTTAACATTTCACATATAAGAATCTAATTAGTTAGTAGTTTACTTTTTATATAATAGGCCTCCATAAAATCTCATCAAGACATCATGTTGAAAAATGTATATTCCATACATTATCATATAGATGGAATCATTTATTAGAGAAAAAAATGATTGGGGAAATATTTGAAGCATTAAGAGATTAGTATGTTTGTGGTTCTGAGGAGGTCCAGTTCAGTCCTCCATCTCCCCCCACCCTCCATGAAAAATGTAAAAGAGTGAGAAGATGAAAAAAATGAAAATTATCTTATATAGAATGCTACGGAAGTATCTAAAATAATTTTATGTAAATATTTTTTTTTGTAAATTAACAAAACTATTATACCATTTTCATTTTTCATTTTAGGATGAAATTCATGAACATTTCTTTACAGGGAACTTTTATCCCTGAGGATAGGGTGTGCATCCTAGCCACATCTTTTGGAAAACCAGAACACCCTAACCGCGTTAGAGGATATGAGGCAAGTGTTAGTATTGATAATGTTTTTGGTCATCTAAGTAATCAATTGTGCAAGTTGTATTTGAAAAAATGTCGAGACAGACATAGTTTTTGCAGCCTTCCCATCCTATCGAGAATATCTAGCCTTTTCAGCTGACTGCGTATCATATACATCCCTCCCAGCTGAACCTAACTAATGATCCCACCTACTTAGATCCTCCACCTCCTCACTGAGAACCAATTTGATATTGTGAGTTGTATGCGATAGATCTTCATGTACATACTTTAGTGTTCAAAATCGTGCATTTTTTGGGGTAGTTTTTACATCAGAAGCCGATATAGATGGGTCAGGTTAGATTATCAGTACATGGTATTATTGATCCTACTACTCTACTACCATTTCCTACTATTGGGGGTTTTATGGGTCATTTTTTACTTTGGAAATATGGACTTCTTAGTTATCTTTCGTATGTGGTATGAATTTTTATAATGTTAATTACATCTATTTAAAAGTTGCATACAATTTTTTTTCACATTTAACTTATATAGGAGTATCTAATATGAAAATAAATAGCATAAAGGAAACAAAGGGTTTATGAACAAACAAATATATATACTTCTGATATTTTTAATGTGATACAAAATTTATATCGTGATTCTTATTCATTGGATAATATCTATGATTTTCAGATGGAATTAGATATACGTGGAAGAGAATATCCATTGAGAATATCTAGAAAAGATATCATGGATCAAGTTGTTTTTAATGAGATCTGCATGCATGTGTTAAAGTTGTTTCCATGTAATTAAATTGACGTGTTGGTTTTTAATTATTTAATTAAAGATGGTTTAAATTAACTAAATATATTTCTTTTTTAATTAGGCTTCAACACATGAATCTTATTAAAATTGTGGCCACCTACGTCTATGATTTTATAGACCTATAATTCATTTCAATGGTTTTACAATATGTGCACACCGCTAATAGAGTAACATATGTATGTGAGAGATTTTAAGAGATGGATATTATGTGTTTGTTTTTTACATTTCTTGATGGGAAATAACTGAGACATAATTATGATTCAATTTTCATTATAATTTCATAAATTGTGAACTTTTTTTTGTTATAGGGGCATTGGATGTTAGGTGTATTCCTCCCATGTGAATGAAAATTATATTTAATTTTTTCATTATTAGATGATGTTCTTAAAAAATTTATGACCTTGATAGATAGATAAGTTTTATTATTTTTTAGAAGTTTAATATATTTAATTATTATTTTATATTAATGAATTATTAAATTATATATATGAAAATTAAGGTTATGATTTTTTTTAAAAAATAACACTTTTCGATAAAGAACATAAATTATAGAAAATATTTGAAAGTAATAGTAATTATTTTTATTTTTACATTTATCATATATATATATATATATTGGATTTTATTACCAAGTTAATGTTTTATAACTACAGTGTCATTTTATTTAAGGATATATTTAATGTGCTTTTTATGTTCTATGATTCATGTATGAGATAATCACAATTAGAGAAACTATTAAATTTTATAAGGATAGTTATATTAATTTTTTTATATTTTCTATCATAATATTCTATTTTTTAATATTATTTCATTTAATATTATTAAATACATTCAATGATGTCGAGTATTATACATTTGATGAACTCCCCCAACTTTGATATTTTTTTGTGAACTATTTTTTAAGTATGATTACTATTTCAGTAATTCATATTATTATGTTTATGATTAGTGTTACATTTTCATAATAACTAGTGTTCAAAAACTAATAATTTCCTTATAATAGATGTTTGAACATAATGATCCCAAAATAACTATTCAATATCATCCAATAATGATTATGTTTTAAATTTCAAACATGTGTTTTTTAATTCTTATTTATCGTATGAATACATAGATATATTTTTTTATTTACTTGTTAAAAGTATGTTTTTATAGATTTTTAGTCAATGATACATGTTTTTTGATGCCCCTATATTTTTTTCCTATTATATGGATTCATATTTATTAGGTGGTCTAATATTTAAAATTTTCTATTTCTTGTAACTTTCAACATTGGTTTTTATTAAAACGGGTGCTGAAAACGTAAAAAATTAATTGGGTTTTCAGCATTAGTTTTCATAAAAATTGATCATGAAACCCCATTTTGGCTTCAATTTCATTAAGATAATGATGCCGAAAATTAAGGCGGTTATCATTTTCAACATCCATTTCTGAAAGAAACTGATGTTGAAAATGATATTATTTCATATTTTAAATGTTACCTTTAAAGACATCGGTTAAAAAAGTATTTCAAAAATTAAAAAAGGAAGTTAAATCACATATATTCACTAGTGTCTCTACCAAAACCATGTCCAATTAAAGTATCCAAACATATATGTATTTCTTGGAAGACCCGTATAATATCCACCTTACTGAAATTCCAGGATGTCTTTATTTACATATCCTAAAATTCAGTCTTAGTGTTATGTTCCCTAATCTAGGATTTCTAAATCTATATTCCATGATTACGACTACACATCCTATGAAACCAACCATGATTCCCTAACCCCAAAATCCAAGATACATTGCATTATTGATTACATTATAATGATTACAAGGAATCAAATCTTAAAGGAAAGAATAATTTAGTAATTTTTGGAAAGCTATATTACATACATTATATAAATGTTACAATGGGAAATAGAAATTAAAACATAAAACATAACAAAATCTAATAAACTTTATCCTTGTAGACTCATTTAATGATCATTTCTTCCTAACAAGGGGAAAGGAATCGAAATAAGGGAGGGATAAAAGGACCAGTAAGGGTATATACATTATATTCAATAGTGAATCAAATAGAATATTCAATATGTCATGGTAAATAATTGAATATTAATTTCATGTAATCAGTTGACTGAGAATTAAATCCATCCATATATTTTTTCATATTGAAAATACTATGGCTAATAATAATTGAAATTAAGTAAATTATTAAATATTGGCCTTCATGTTTCCTAGGATCATGAAACCGTTGCAATAAAGACCTTTCACAAGACTATTTCAAATATAAAACTTGAAAACTAATTTGCTTTGTCCAACCATAACTCTACTATCAATACCATTCACAAGATGGTTAAAACACCCTTGTAATAAAAACAAAGGTTTTGTCTAACTAAATTTGTCCCATAATACTACGGATACATCAGGGGATTTCATTAACTGATCCCCAACCAGTGTATTTAATGTCTAAATCACTCCTCTTATATTTAATAACAAATTTAAATTAATGAAAAGTGCCTTATCAAATATCTGTATTGAGTAAATGATATAGATTTATCAATATTTCCCAGGAGAAACAATATCATTAAAGATGAAGACTATATGTAAGAATGGTATATTGTTAATTCAAAGATATTTTAAATCATACAAGAATAGTTATATCTTAAATAAATATAATATTTAATGAAAAAATTATGAGAAATGGATTATTTTGAGTGAAAGTTAACAATCACAAAAGAACATGAAATTGTAAGATAACTTTTACCAGTCGGTTATTTTCATGGTAAAACCCCTTGGTTGGGATAATTTAAAGTAAAAAATTAAATAACATGAAGATAAAATTATTCATGATATAATATATCAAAATGGTCAGTATTTACACCGTACAAAATAATTAATTGTTGAATAATACATTTATCTAATAGATGTAAAAATTAATGGGAAAATCAGTTAACTTACACTTCTATTTGGTGAAACTCTATTTTAAATCATGTATAAGGGTTATAAACATGTTAATAAATTACAAAAATACAATAATAATATTTCTAATATCATATATTATCCACCTAGATTGTCTTATTACCCTTTTCTTAATAATTTCATTTTTTTCACTGATTTTGGTGTTAATTCCCCAGTTTTTTTGTGTATGTTTTGACCTGTTACTTATTGCTCTTATTTATTAGATCATGATTTTATCATATACATAATATAAAAACATATTCAAATATTATATTTATTCATTACATATGTATTTAAAACAATCCATAATATTTGGATATAGGTAAAGAAATGCACCTTTAATGGGGACAGTATGTCATACGTACGCATAAACGCTACATCCATTTCTTTGTCATATAAAAAGAATGAAAGGAAAATGATATATATTTATATTTTAATTCTAGTATCATTTTTATGTCACATATTTCATATGTTTTTATTAAAACCATCCTTAACACATTACATATAATGCATGAACGAATCACATCAATTTGAGGAGGTGGTAGTCCACACGTCCACAAATGAAGTTATTTTATTTTTCACATGATAAAAATCATAAATATATGCGTTATGTAAAAATTAATAAATCATAAATAAGTTATAAATATTACATATAATATATATATATATATACTATAAATACATCATTATTTTCAACCTTTAATTTTGTTAAATGGAAGAACGAACGACACCAGTTCATTTGGCAGTAGTCTTCCATACACAAGAATAATAACGGCATATCCCATTTTCATTAATGTGTGTGATTTTTTAGGTATAAATATTATAATAAAAACATATAAGAATATTTAATATACTTATATTATTATATAATCATTATATTAAAATTATTGAATAGGTGGAGATGTAAATGAAACGAAAGAGATTGTTGAAGAGAGTTATCTCTTATTCATGTAACTCATTTTGGTTTGTACCAAAAGAATTTATTAGTTTGATTTATGAACAAATAGTGTCTTTTAGGATGATGGGATGGAATTTGGTAGAATAGTTTGGAATGTTTTTTATGATCCAAAGGACTTGAGATATGTTATTAAATTGGATGGAGAGTCTCTTTTTATAGTGGAGGGGGAGTGGCATTCGTATAAATTTTTAAATGGGAATTCCACCCATGTTTTTTCTATGTCATGTGGCTCCAATAAAGAACTAAATTCTAAAAAAGACAGGATAAGGTTGATATATTGCCATAAAAATTTTTTATTTGAAAACTTTCTTTTCTATTTTTTCCTTAAGTTTATGGTTTATCCCTTATTATGATTGATTTTAACTTAATTGTTGCAATTAATTTTAACTAAATTTACTAATATTTTTGGTAAGAAAATAATTTTAAATCATTATAAATTATATTTTATACATATTAAAATTATGGAATACATTTTTCCAAATTCCAATCATATAAGTGGAAGAAATTAATTTAAATCCAATCCCATATACGTGGTGACAAAGAGGGTCTTTAAATTGTTTTTAAAAGATTACTATATTTTTATATTCATTTCCAAAGTGAAATTGATTCCATTAACATAAATTGTATTGATTTATTTATAATTTAAATAATATTACTTTATTATTAATTTAAAAAATAATTTATTATTATGAAAAAATTAGACGAAGATGTTGTTTTCAATTAAAATCTAATATTTTTCCATATTAATCAAAAATGAATCTTTATAAAAAAATAAACAAAATCACCCTAGATTAATTTTGATTTTCCAATTTAAAAAATAAATTTTATCTTTACATATAAAATTAATTATGTTTCCAAAATTTATATTTAAAATATGTTTTCCATTAAAAGTTGGTAAAAGTACCTTTATAAAAATATGGATTTTGATGCAAAATGTTGAGTTTGTTCTTATATTTGGTATATCAAATATCTTAAATGTATGAAAAAAATATTTAATCGAATATATAATATAAAAGCTTCATTAAATAATCCACTAATAGTAATTAATTTAATTTTTTCGGATAAAATTCCTTCTCCACATTAAAACCGTTTTTTCATAAAAAATATCCCTTTATATTTAATTAGGTTCTATATTAATTTATAACTATTTGAAAAAAATGAATGAAACCATTTATTTTTTCAATTTAATTATGATTATTCCAAAAAACCAATTCAATTTCTTGGTTATAACATATTATATCAAAAAAAATTATAATATATTGTTGATAGGTAAAACTCGGTCTTACTTGCAACACAAATTGTCGAAGAAAGTCTTTATTATGTGAAATGTAAGATTACTATATATTACATGAGTATTATGATATAGGATATTTTAAATTTGTTTAAAATATTAATTATATCTTGATGTCTCGGGAGGTTATATTCTTTTCTACATTTTTTGTTTTGTGTCATAGAAGTTATTAAATATAGTGTCCAGGCATTATAATTTTAGGGAGTTACAATATATATATATATATATATATATATATATGATTCTATAATATATGAATAATAAACATGTATTTTTTATATAAGAGTTTTGAACGTGTATGAAAGAAGTCCAGACTTAAGGTTAGGGATTTCTAATCTCTGTTTTATTTATGGGATATATATTCCATATTCACCACTTGATTCATTTGTGTGGAGTATATACTTAGAAATGGACATGTCATGTCTTGAAGATAATTATTTTCATTATACTAAAATTTCCATTTGATTCTATTGTTTAATGGATCTTAGAATTTAATATATTTCCAAAGCGGTAAGATATTTTTGGTCTCAATATTCATTCTTTGGGGCATATGTTATGTTTTGCGCCAACCTTTTTTAAAAGGTTTATATACAACCCCTTTGACATGTAATATATTTAACATATTTATTACCATGATATTTTATATTTTATATGACTGTATTCCTTAATGGGGATTATAGTTCTATTTTACCAAAGTTGTAAGGGTTTAATTATACAATCCGATCATTTATTCGGATTGTTTATATTTTTGAAAATGATAATGATATATTATGAACCATCACTCAAGAAACTCATGAAATTAATTCTCCTTTGGATATTTCACAAAAATAAATTTTTCCCTTAATTTTTCTCCCTTTTTGTACTAATTATTCTAAAAGAATAGTTTTAGTGAAAGCACACTTCATTTCTCTCTTTAGTCGAAAACCATTTTTTCTTACCTATCTATGTTTTCAAAAAAAATTAATCTTTTTTAATGTTCCTCTGGGATTTGTAACAGTATTTTTACCCTTTGGGGAAATTTTTTACAATTTTTTTAAAATAATTATTAATGTCATTCTCAAAATAAGGTCCATTTTTATTTTACCAAAAAAATAAAACAAAACATAATTTTATCATGTAATAAATTTCTCACAGTTTTGACTACTCAATGTTTTGAAGATTAATTAATAATATTCAAAGGTTATATTAAAAGAAAAAATATTTTGAATAAATTTTATGTTTTAATAAATTGTTTTTCAAAGTAGAAATGGTTTTTTTCATGAAATGTTTTAAATAATTTTTAATGATTTCTTTTTAAGTTTCAATGTTTATTTTAAAAGAAAATATTTTCCTCAATATTTTATTACCATATATTTTTAAAAAGGTGATTTTCAAAGAAACATTATTTTACTCAATAACTTTTCCATGTGATTTTAATTTAAAAATTATTTTATATCTAAGATGACACCATTCTATTTAACTTACGATTTACTAGGGATATGATCCGAGGATTATATTCTTAAAAATTCTCTAAATAGTTTATGATAATGATAAAGAGCTGTTTGTGAAAACCATTTCTTTCCCATGTGTTGTACTACGATGAATTGATGAGATGATTATGAAACCCATTACCTTTTAATGGGTCATGCTTTGATGAAATTATAATGCAACCTTTTTTTATATGATTTATGAATTGATGAAATTTTAATGAGATACACTTATTTTCAATGGGTTATGAAATGGTAACTTTATCATGATATTTTGGAAAAAAATATATAATTTATTTGATAGGTGGGACATATATGCCCCCCAAATGAATTTGGTAAATATTAATATATTGTGAGATAAAAAAGATGGTAATGAGGAGTGAAACCAACTTAATAGGGTAATTTCTCCATTATTATAGTCTTCAGACCGAACCATGACTACTATAATGGTTTTTTAAGAGAAACCATTCCTCTATTATAGTCCTGAAAGTTATCATTGACAACTATGGAAATAAATTTTTATTATTATATATATATTACACAATTTCATTTATTTTTTCAAGGTTATTCTCTCATGGATAATGTTATTTGATTTCCTTATTATTCATTACTTATAAACTTCCAATATTTATTCCCTAACATAAGATCCTGATCTTTGATATGTATGCTATGGTTTTAATAATTTATTATCTTGTTCTTTCACCCATGTGCACATGTTATGTTTACATATTTCCCTTATTTACCCTTATTAATCATCTAATCTCACCCTCTCTTATGTTTATTTCTTCATGTTATATATAAAAGTTTTAATTAGGGTATTTATATGAATTATAATAAATGGTAAGATCGTTGTGGTAGACATTGATGATCTATAATTAATAAGATTATAGTGTATCTTATCTCCAATGACACTAAACCTATATATTCATGTGGTGTTTATTTTTTAATTGTATTGAATATTCATATAAAAATATGTTGTATTTATGAAAGATATGTTTTATCCTGTATATTTTATCTGTTATAGGTTCATCATATACTGGAGTAACATCACTAGAGATCAATATTGGCATAGAATAGATATGGTTCCTTGCACCAAAACTCCATGTATTTGAGCACAAACTTTAATATTATCATTTTCCTACTAAATATTTGAATATTTTTCATGAATTTTTGGTACTTTTTTACATGTTTCAAAATTAAAACATTTCCTTTGGAATCATCAAAATTCGGTGAATGAATTCAGATATAAACTAGAGAGATGTTCTATGGGTATTTATGAAAAATTGTTTATATATTTTTTGATTGAAAAATTATAGAACTATAAATTTTTGTACATATAT
Source organism: Viscum album (assembly GCA_963277665.1). Taxonomy (NCBI): domain Eukaryota; kingdom Viridiplantae; phylum Streptophyta; class Magnoliopsida; order Santalales; family Viscaceae; genus Viscum; species Viscum album. The sequence goes on from OY728152.1 coordinate 1,651,714,294, forward strand.
CAATGCAAAGAAACTAACCACTCTTGTATCCCTAAAAAATTAGAGTTATATATTGAGATATGTCTTAGGTAGAATAGACAATTGTTTTCATCTTCTCTATTGATTATGAAATTCTTTTGGACTAAATTTCAGAAAACTAATGATGGATCTCAAATGAGGAGGTTGATATCAACCACCCCCTAAATAATGTTGAATGATGATGATGTAAAACTAGGTCAAACCCCAAGAATAAGTGAGGAGTGGTGATGTTGAAAACCTAAAATGATCTAAGTAGCAGGGGACATCTAATATTTGATTGCAAGGAAGAAAGCCTAGAATTTATCTTTACTATTGGGGGTAGAAGTGTGATAATACCTACCATATTGGGTTGTCCAATATCCATGATGATATGATTACTAAGGGAGTCAGTTCAACCCTTTCTGAAATGAACATGTGCGCCTTCATGATTTACATAAGACATTAGATCATTTTAATATCTGAAAATTACTTGGTCCCTGAATCCACATAAGGGAATAACCTTTTCCCTATTCCATTAAATTGTCATCCATCTGATGAATTGATAATGTTGTCGAATATGGAGTATAAGACAACACAAGGTAATTCCATCATGGATCACATGGTATCATTTGATTTTCTAAGAATGTTTGATTATATGAATTATACTTAAACTCTACATGGGGATATGAGAGATGAATTTAATAATACATAGGGTTCTCTGTGGCATTGTATAAATTGAAAAAAATATTAATGGGTGTGTGGGAAGACTAATTTGGGGACCAATTATTTTTTGAACTCATTTTGACATACCAAACCTAATAGAGTGAAGTTTCAATAATTCTCAGATTATTTTAATGATAAATTAAGTTTTTGATAATAAAATTAGATTAAGAATTAATATTATAAAAAAATTACCTTTTCCAAAATATATATTTAATGTATGAAATGTCAAATAAGATAATTAGATCTGATATAAATGAGTGCAAAAAACTCAATGAAGTTTGAAAAACTTAACCAAGATGTCAGAGTTACCACAAATTGATTATATAAATATTATGAAAATTGAATTATAATAATTTTTCAGAAATATTATGGTTACTTTGCTGATAATTTTGAATTACTCATTTGGTTGAGGTAATTAATGATGGGAGGTGGTGAATGTTTCTTGTTTTCAATTATATGGTCTTGATAATAAGTTACACAAAAGGGGAGGTAATCATTTAATAATATAATTATTTCTATTGAAATATTTTTACATCCATTATTTTCAAGGTTAATTCATTATAAAATAACATATTCAATATATTGATCATATATGATTTTTACGGATATGAATAAATAAAGGGAATAAAAATAACTATGGAAACGGAAGTTGATTTTTAAAGAGAGAACGATTAATTTTTTCTAACTACATATAAGGGGTTAGTGATGATAATTATTTTTTCTATAAATAATATTAATATATGGAGATAATAGACAATATGAATGAATTTATTTATATTATGACACAAAATAACATTTATTTGGATAATAATTGTCTATAAATTTAATGATTTTAAAAGGAGTGATAATTTTGGACAACATGGTAAATAAATAATGTAATTAAAATAATGATATAACGCTATAGATTGGGATTAACTTAAATGGAATGGAATAATTACAATGTAAATTTTATATTAATAATATATTTTCTATACAAGAGGATAAGAGAGTGAATAATGGGTGTAAGGACATAAGAGATTAATGTAGTGGGAATATTTATAATGAAGATTCTGAAAGCTCGGAATTGAATAGGGGACATAGAATTAGTATCATGATTAAATTTTTAAGAATAAATTACATATTTTTAAAGAGTATTGATATATATTGCACTATGATATGCGTATCTATAACATTCAACAACATTAATTATCAATTATTCAATTATCATTAACTCCCTATGAGATTGTGAAGTAGTAACCTATTAAAGAGGACAGATTATTTGTGTTTAAAAATGGAGAGACTTATGATACAGGTTGGTTGATAAAAGTTTTCTATTTTTATTTTTATTATGTTTCAAAATCCATTTTGGTATTGTACTGTCTCAAGTAGATCAATATTTATGTTGTTAAGATATAGTAGTGGATTTCATATTCCCTCACCCGCTGACTATTGTAGGATTTGGATAATAGTGACCACACATATTTTTACCCATTGAGCTAGGAATATTCTGACAAATGATTATGTAGGTACCCATTTTTACTCATCCATAGTTCTAGGTTAAGATAGATTAGACATTTCATGGATATAGTTTTTGATGTGTAGTTTTTTATCATCTCTGATGTAAGACAAAAAAAGATGGATAATTCCTCTAATATCCTTTATTTGAGAACCGGATGAATGGGACATGTGAATATTATTAACTAGTGTAGAATCAATGATATGAGAATGTGATGGTAGGTAATTCAATTGAGTGGTGACACTATTCCTCACCCACATATATGGTGTCAAGATAGACACTGATATAGACAATAATATCTCCTCCCTCACCCAATATTAGAGTAATGGGAATATCTCTTGTATAAATACAACCTTGGAGATGTTTATTTCCTCTAATATCCAATTATACTACTTTTATCTCTAGAAATGTTTATTTCCTCTGATATCTTGGAATGTATATTCCTCTAGCTTTGGAGATGTGTAATTTATTTAGTTAGGGATGCATACTTCCTTGAAACCATCAAAGGTATATTGGGATTTTTATTTCAACCTATTGTTATATGATATGTGGATATTCCTATTTTCTTTAGAATATCATAATTAGTGCATCTACGGTGAATTACATTGAAGGAAATTTATGATGGTTGTGAGATTTTATTATTGACTCTTTATTTTGGAGCTCTAATATTTTGAGAGTGGTAGGAAAGTGATCTATGGGTATATCAATAAGGATTAATCATGGATATTTATGGGGATGATGTTAGGTAGAATTATATTTTCTATACATTAATTACTATTGATGCATGTAGACACTAAATGTATCTATGTTCGGCTCACTAATTGGGGTAAACATACATGGTATTTTTATACTCACTTATATATTAAAACATGTGAGTTTTTACCCTATGTCCATATTGATTATTATATTCTAATATTATATTATCATGGATATTTGAGGTGTATGAATGATGTGGATAGATGTTGGATTAGTGACCTAATGATGTCAATTTCCATAATTTAGATGAGATCAATATTTCATCTATTTGGGATGTGTGAGTTATACATGGGGTTTCATTTTTATCAATTAATAGTGAATATTGAATTATATATTTGTGAATCTATTTTATTTTTATATTTATATTTCATGGCTATTATAGTTGATTTTTATGTATGATATAAGGTTATAGGTTGATTTAAAGGTAATGCCTTATGTGATTGGGTGGACAACTCAGTGTCAATCCTCATTTTCTTACCTAGTAGATGTGGGTTTGGTAAGTTCTCCTTATGGTAATATGATATTTGAAAGAGTGGTATCATAGTGATATGATAGAGTTTATAGTTAAGATCATTTGAGGATTTTTTGGTAAAGTTTAAACTAAGTCTTTATTAGTATTACTAGTACATGTAGTCTTGATAGAGAAATTTGTAAAATATGTATTGACAAACATATTTTTAGCATGAATCTTTTTAATGAAGCTTTACGAAGACCCTAGTACATCATATAAGATCATAAAGGGGGTATCATGAATCGTATATATTATTGACATGATTTTATAGTTTCTTGTTTTAATTGATTGTATCTGTGAATAGTCTATACGGGCTGACCTAGCTGAGGAGTTCTCTATATGATCAATATTCACCATGAGTTCATAGTTGAGATGCTACATGGGAGACAGTTGGTGAATAGATTCATGATTGAGAGGTTTCAAAGTTCATCTATGATTTTTATGGAAAGATTAGATGGAGACAGTGAATAATATGATGAAAAGGTACTCTAGATAAAGGGTTTTAAGGGAATCGAACAGACTCAAATAGTAGTAATTCTATATGGTATTACTTTGCCCTTTCAAAAATAGATATAAATTCATCAAAAATTATGAATTTATCTATTTTTTATATCAATTTATTGAAATTTTTAATTCATTCTTATAAGCTAATTATGACTCTAAAGATTTCTATATAATGTTAGTGTCACTAATAGTAGTTCCACTAGTGGATCATTAGATGTAATTTAATCATTGTTATCAAAGTAACATAGTTGAAAGAATAGTGGTATTTGGGATATCTAGTAGGGATGAACATTATTATGTGTAATTCACTTGATTAAAGGAATTATCCCAGATAACAGACATTCAATTTTTCTAAAGGGATGTAAAAAATATTCATTTATTCCTAATTTATATACCATGTAACTCCTTAAGGTAATTTTATAGGATGCTTTAGATTCGTTCCATGTATGTATGATGATTTAGATTATATTTATATATTTGTAATACATGATAAATATTTTTATGGTGATGGTAAAATGAATGATTCCTTATCATTTAATGGAATCATCACTGACATTCTACTATGGTTAGGTGGTATTACACATATTTTAAAAAACCCATTTCTTTGAGTATTAAGCTAATCATAAATTTCCAAATTAATGATTGAATAATTTTTTTAGATTACCAGATTATATAATAAGATAAAAAAAATTATTATGTAAAGTGTTAACATAATTTTGATGAAGGTAAAGGAGGGATGATGTTTTATCCTTGATGGAAGCACATATTTGTGCCTTTTAATCATGTATAGAGGTGAATTCCTATTATGAAATTTTGTGGTTCTCATTGGATGATAGTGATTTCTAGGAATTCCATGCCCAAAGTGATCTTAAATGTGATTTTTGGTGATCCTTCTCCTTTAAAAAATTACCTCTCCTAGATCAATGGGCGGTTAGAGTCTAAATAATATGTAAGTAACCATTGAACCTCTTCTATTGTCCTTAATTTTAGTTTTATATTAGTAAAAAATTAATTAGGTAGGGTTTGGATGAAATTAAAGTATCAAACATCAGTACATTAGGTATTTTAGTTCTAGGTATTTTGGAAGGATAAGGGGGGATAGGTTATGTAGATTGGCAGTGTGATTCATTTCCATCATTAGGTTAAGGCATGAAACTGCTTCTATAAATGATTTTATTAGAATTACATTTATATTGGTTGTGATTTTTTCATAACTTTTTTTTCATGTGCACAATTATTTAATGATTATGTTTTATAAATGTGATAGGGGTATTTGGTGTGAGGGGTTGTTGAGAAAAAATGGGATTGTCATATTTCTGGTTGTATGTGTGTTTTCTAGATATTTTGGTGAAATATGTTTCAGATTTTGAAATTATTTATTTATTTTTTATTTATTTTCAAGATTTTTGATATTGGTATTTTATTCATGTGATGATTAGGTAAGGTCAGAAACATGGATTAAAAATTCCCTCTTCATTTTATATTTTTTATTGAGGTTACAAAGATTCCAATTCTTAATTAAGTGTGGATTCCACATCAATGTTGACAGGGAGGTCAAAAATTTGTTGGGTAGTTGTACACTTATGGGTAGGAAATACCCTTGCTGATTTTGTGGTTATAAATGGATTCCATGTACCCTTGTGTTTTTTGAGCATGAGAACATTTATTGGTGGCTGATAAAATTGATGATTGACATGTTTGTTTTGAGTTATGATAAAAACTATTTCTTGTTATAAAATTTAAAATATTTTTAATTATATTATCAAATAAAATGGTTTGGTGATTTTATTATAATACTCACTTATATATTGGTTTATTTTCATTTATATGTGTTTTATGGTGATGTCTTGTTTAATCCTACGGGGTATTGTTGTCACCCCCAACATAATCACATTATGTATTAATAGATTTTATACAACATGACATGGGTAATGTAGGGGAATCATACTTCACTATTTGTGGTTCAATGACCTGGTATAGTATCTATGGGAAGGAGGAGTTCTGTATTTTCGGATGACTCATAGATTCTTTGGGAGGTATGGTGTCATTGTTTGGTCTCCATTTTTTGAGAGTTTCATTTTGTGGCCTTGTCTACCATTCTTTTGAGTTGTAAAAACTTGTGTAATTTTGGGGTTTTAGGATACTATTAATTTTATTATAACTATTTTATCATAAATTGTAAAATACCTTAGATGAAATAATTTTCATTTCATTATTTTCAAATAGTCAATTCGGGAATTACCGGTCTATGAACACCTCCTACCAAAAGTATAGTTCAATTTTATTATGAGAAGGGTATTTACATGAGGGTACAAAATACCCTAATTCTATTTAATTATAAATTACTAATTTATCGTTATCCTTTAGTGATCATGTGTTTCACCAAAGTGATGGTAACATTATGACATGATTCGTGTGCGGTTGAGGGATGACATGTTGGTTCGAGATGTTAAAAATTGTATCATTTTTTATCTTTTAGGGTGGTAGGTAAGATGATAGTTTTTTGGGGACACATTATGTAGTCATAAAATGTTTTAAATATACATTTTATTGTAATACATAAGTCCATTGCGTGTTTGGAAAGTTAATTAATTAGTAAAACACATGTAGTGTATTTTTAAATCCACTTTTGTTATTAGTCCTAAGTCAAATATGAGGATGGGATCACACTGTATAGTCATTCATAGATAAAAAATTCATCATGGACACATGTATTTTAGAAAATATATTATTTTGAAAATGAAATATATTTTTTAATTATTTATTTGAAAATGACTATTTTTAAAGGTAATTTGAAGATGAATTTTATTATTAAAAAATTGCATATCATGATTGTGATTATGGTTGAAAAATAGATCATCAGTTCTAATGGACATTTTAGTGTGGTTTGATGTGGTAACGTGTTTCTATACTACATGAAGTGGAATTTTAGTTGAAATAATGAAAACACTTTGTTAGTTTTTTGGTAACCATATATACTTTATTTTTGGTTGGGGTTAATGGGTTTTTTGTAGGTATCGTAAAAATATGCCTCTAAGTAGACATAATGAGAATAAATATCATGAATCCACTAATAACATTATTCTCAACAATATACCCTTAAATAAATGGTTCTTTAAGTATTATAAATAATCTTATCAGAAATATTGGTGGGTATCTACCACATAATTATTCTCATGTTGATAGATCATAAGGCTTCCAATGGTAGAACCCTCTATTTTTATGGGAATTTGGACTGGAAGTGCTACTAAATTTATTGAAAAGGATCAGAAAGACATTTTCATTCAAGGATTGTCAATTTTATTTTAATGCTATGTTGGAAACATATATATTTGAAAATATTTCAAGTGTGTGATGGGATTTTGTTGACCGTGCTAAGATACATGAAGATATAACATAGTAAGGGTTCAATATGATGTTTAAATGAAACATTTACCCTCATAAATTTTATTTATCGAAAAATGAATATTTTTTTTGTTTTTATCAATGTGATATGTTTTCACTTCAATATACTGCTTAGTTTATGTAAAGTTGCATTTTTCACCTGATGTAGCTGATAGCGAGTTTCTAATAGATCATGGGTCTGAGTAAGGACTATGAACACATATATGATCTTGGGTCATAATATTTTTCATTAACACCTATGTTGAGATACTGAATAAGGAATCATTTTCCAAAAACTTCTATCGGGAAACCACCGTGGGTTAGAGTTTCTTCACTCATCCAAGTAGATGTTGTGGTTCTAGTAACAGGTAAAAATGTAGGTGAGATGATTATTTTGGAAGGATAAGAGCATCATGTGGGTGATATACAATGTTTTATTCCACTATAAAACATGAGTATGTGTATCTAGGTTTTTCATGTTTGATTCTTTTGACCTCCTAAAGATAGATTTCTGATGAAAAACTTTTGGCTATTTTATGTGTGAAAATCATGGAGACTAGAAGATGTATTATATGAATCCACCTAATGTACCTATAATTGATTGTTTGAATCAAATAAAAGTATCTTAATATTATTTAGGTAGGTCTTAACAGTTTGGGTTTTTCTAATAGTGAGGCTTCATGATGACTAACACTATGAATACTCATGGATTTCAATATGCACCATCATTGAAAATTGGATGATCCCCCAAATTGACTTGAACCAAAGTTACAAGTTTTCATAATATTAAAATCTTATTGAATTAGTGAAAATACCATCTATAATTAGATATATCTTATTTATTTATTTTACTATTATTTTTAGATTATTTTATAATAATTATATAAACATTTATATATTGTGTAATTAGTAGTAGATCAATATATGTATATTGGTTGAAATGATATCACGTGGAATACACATCCAAACACCTTCAGGGGACCGAAATATATTGGGATTCATGTTTTTCATATTATACTATAGTTTTATAAAAATATTAAATTACCATGGGAATTCATTATCTTTAACATGTGTTGTAGGGAATGACCCTCTATTGACCCACCTTGATCAGTAGTAAACTAATAGTGAATCCCCAATCCAAACTATAATATTATAGAGGATGTTGATTAACACCAAGAAGGAATAATTTACATGGTATCTCCTCAACTATAATAAACTATGACAAAAATTCCTATTGAAAATGAAATATATATAAAAAAGAACCATCTATATATATATATATATATAAAGAAATGAACTGCATAACAATGAATGTATGCGACAACGACATTATAATAAAATGCCAAAAAAATATAAAAAGGTAAAAATAAAATAGATAATACCACTAATAAAAATAGAAATTAAATAGTGTGGAAATGCCTTTTTGCTTTGAGGAATCCTAATAAGGGAAAATCAATAAAAAAATCTACACCGAGAAATGCTAGGAACCACAATGAAGCAACTCTACTATCTCTTCTAGATCTATGTTCTCCAATGTCATAAATACCATATAATTTATATAGAAACATAACATGGGTTGGAATAAGGACCATTCAAGGGTGAGTATAAATATACCTGGTAGGATTCCCCCAAAAGACATGGTAATATATAACAATATGTCATCCAAATATATTGGATTAAGGGGAGAGATGTGTAACCCTATATATGATTAATGGTCTAGATAAAAAATATAGTAAAATGATCCAATCACTATAGGTTTTCTATATAATCAATCAAAACATAAAAGTAAATAGAGATACACACAATATTACGATACCAAAAAAACTAAAATTTGATAGCCAAGTGGTGGTAATACCTCAAAAAAACCATTTGTTCCTTTCACGTCACAAGATATGTAACATCTTAATCTTACATCATCCTAAAAAACCAGTACATCAATTCATCAATGATACCTCTTAGCAATCATGTTGGGTACCTACACTTCACTAGATAGTGAATGTCAATTGAGGGGTTCCAAATTCGATATAGGACATATACCTTATTGTGTAGTGTATGCATTGATTGAGGGGGTTAATGATTCTATATTTTGAGGACCCACACCTAGACATGAATTCGTTACCTACTCAACTAAGTGTATGTAGTTCCTGAACCATGGTATTGGTATATATCCATGTGGGTTACCGAACTTGTGTCATCTCAAACTTCTCACTCAATCTCCCCATCCTCATATTTATAAGATAAGGAATCCTATCTAATCATAAATCCTCATAAAATATTGAAAAACTCTAAATATATATACACCATCACATTAAATGTGGACTAATTATCATAATATAGTAATGATGCTCTGGGAATTGATCCCTTTCTTCCTCCCTAAATTTTCAGGATTTTTGAATAAAATGTTTTTTGTGATTGAGTATTTGATTCTAACACTCAGGTGAGAAGATATGAAAATAACTGATGAAGTTATGATACAGTGAATGAATTATTCCATACATGGTTGGAAAAACATTTCAAAAGTTGGGAGTATCCCATTGTAGTCTATTTTATGCAGAGTCAACCTACATATTATGTCAAGTAGTGTACTTGGTGTGTGATTTTTACTAATCCATTTGGGTATGTAATACTAGTATACACTGTGTCATAATGATTGGATACATGAAATACACTCCTAGGTACATGAAGTGTGTATTACCACTGATTAGATCATTGTGGGGTCAACTCGAATGGTGTGTTCAATGAGATACATGCTTTTTGGAACCATAATTCTAATTGGGATTGTACAGTAACAACAAATACCTAATCCATGTCTCCAATATAGAAGGTATGCACCACATCTCACATGTTATATGGGGTATTTATATTACATATTCATGAACATCATTATATTCCAAAGACATGCAGGCTGATATAAATGGTGCGTGGCCTTGAGTCACACTTCATGTGATATTTATGATCTATAGAAAACCCTATCCACTACCTAGATATATTCAAAACGTATTAATTGGGGTTATATTTTTTTTAACATTATTAATCATACATAAAAATTTGTTCTATTGGCATAAAAAGACATGATATGTGACAAAGAGGACTACACAACATATTATCAAGAATTATATATCTAAAAACATCAGTGACCCATACTTTGCACTTCAGTTTCTGCATCCTCAACCTGAACTACCACCTATGTCCATCATCACTAGATATCACCCCATTCTTAACTATAACTATAATCTAGTCATTTCTCATTGAAAAAAACATATTTCTTCAATTTATTCTGAGTTACATTTCTCTAAAAATCATCTTGGAGTTTCCATTACTATTCTTCCAATAAGTCATTCACCATCATTATTGGTCACTAGTTGTCTTCCCATTATGGTAACCAAATGTTGAATCACTGTCTACCATGATGGTCCCTAGTGAGGGGTTTTACTAAAATGGAAAATATATGAAAAATAATCATTAATTTAAATGAATGAACTTATTCAACATTATTATTTGATCATAATCATATATCATTATTCATCTTCACTCATCACATAATGACTTAAAATCATAAAAAATATAGTAAATAAACTTATAAATTATACAATACATGAATGAATTATCAATAAATGCTAATAAAAATAAAATATATTATAAAAGTTAATTGAATGTTCCTCAGTGGGCATGAGGAATCATAAATAAAATCTATAAAAATAGTAAATTTTATGGGAATTTTAATAAACCAATTTAAGGAAAATTTTATAAATTAAATTCTGATAAGAAGAATTCATTTTTAGAAAAATAATTATAGAATAAATACCCCAACAAAAAAATAGAAGAATTTCAAAAATATAGGGTAAACAATCTCTATGTTGAAAGTAATATTAAATACATTATTTCCATAATAATCCTTCTATTTTCATTAAATAATATAAATTCAAGAAGTTGAAATACAAATTATAATAATTGATCGAGGATATATATATAATACACCCAAATTTATTATGAAAAAACCATCGCACCAATTCATGTATTTAGGCTATGAGGCTCGATCATCATTTCTATATGAACATTCCTTATCTCTATGGTTCTACAATAACTACATCAAGTAATTTTATCTATCACTATATTCTATTATTATAGATATGAAAAATACCATATATGGATAAATTTAGTAATAAGAAAAAAATATGAATTTATATTATTTCTTCTAGGTCAACCATGTAGATCCACTAAAACTTATAAATGATTTGTTTTAGGATCTGAAACCATTGATCATAATTTATACCATCCCATAGTTAAATGACACATAGTAAACAAAACTTTTGTGTTTTAATTTCTATATAACCATCCAGTTAGGTGAAATTTATGTTTTTTAGAATGAAATAAAATTTTATTTATTTAATAAATATAATATGTCCTTTAAAATCCAACCAACATAGAATACCTTCCATAATCTATCCCATGGGTAGAAATTAATATCTAAGATACATAGAAGTATTATAAATTTTTTAAGGTCATCATGAAGAGTAAATTTACTATTATATGTAATGAACTAAAATTTTCCTCAAGCATGACTTTACACATTTTTTATTTCTACAGTCGCAGGTCCTCTATATGTTTAAAATTGTTAATTTACACTAGTTAATGAACATGAAAATGTTTTCTAATAGATCAGTTGATTTTAGAACATGGTTTTTACCATTGGGATAATTTTTTTTTAGTTCATAGTGGGTAAGGTTTTAAATAATGTTTGATATATATTTAATAAATAATTATTTATTTTCTGATAAAAACATTGTTAACATCTAAAAATAATACCAAATTAAAATTATGACATTTTAGTTGTGTTCTAAATAATGTGTATTTTCTTAATGTGGCATTATTTCTATTATATGGAACCTGGTCTTTAACTCAATACTTCTATAAAATTTAATTATTTTTTTCATGAAGCTAGGACTAGCCTCTATATGCATATTTTTTCGTCCACCTCGAGCTAGTCACTTCCTTCAATGATGAAACCATTAAGGCAAAAATTGGGGTTTGAGATTTTAAGATCTCTCTTCATTATCCCATATATCAAATCAATGAATAAAAATATGATTATTGATCCAATTATATTGAACCTTTTATTCTTTAATTATATACCAATAATTTATCACTTTTTCTTATTCATTATGTGAATAAATTAATACTTCTCAATCTTTACTTATCTTACATAAAATAATATTAATCATACCTTGTTTTAAATATGTTTTTTGAATTATTATTTTTTTGATTTATAATTCCATTTTCATTCTGAAATGTTAATTCTTAATTTTCATTAGAAAATAATAATCATTATGAACAACATTTTTGAAAATTATTTTTTTTCAAAGAATCATATGAATCATTGAATTAGTAAATTTTTTGGGGTGAAGGTTGATGGAACGATCCTAAATTATTCCTTTCATTAATATTATGTTAATATTCTATGAAAATTAATTTATTCTGAAATAAATAATGATGTATGAATAATTACATTTAATCATTGACCATCATAGTTTATTCTCTTTCAAAACCACACTATTTACATTTCTAGAGAAATTATCTTTCAATTTACCTTCATAGTGGTGAATGATTTGACACCAGTAGTCTAGGAGGGATTAAAGAGAGATGATAACAGGGGTGGTAGATGAATTTTATGAAACTAGATACTAGAATGAATGTGATATGGTATGAATTAATTCATGGTTCTGCATGGATTTTTACTGTGGTGTCTAATTAGGATCACTGATGAAAGAATAAAATGTGTATTTAGAGGTGAGTGAATACCGAAGGGGTGATTCTGGTTGAGGATGGTGGTAGTTGGTAGAATGAAAATATTGAACAACACAATGGGTTTGATTCGATATAAATAGTGGAAATAGTGATGTAAATTATATAAAATAATAGAGTATAGATTGAAATTTGAAAAGGGAGAATAATCTAGAAATTTTATGATGACAGATCATGTAGTATATAACTACATGGTTTGTAATTTTTCCACTGTGGAAGATAAGGTTTTTACTTGAGTTAAATATCATATGGAATCTAACCATAGGGTGTATTCTATATATGTTTTTTAGTTTCATCTTGGGATTACATTAGATAATTTATTAATAAAAACGTTTTAATAGTGAAGTACATGTCATTAACTTATAGGTCACATGATATGGTGTTTATTGGAATGCAGACCTAGTTAGTTAGTAAGACACACATGTAATCAACATAAAAGTACATACCATGTCATTTGAGACCATATAGTATGACAGTAGAAGTATATTAACAAAGGGCCTAAAATACATGTACATAATTATACATGTTGTATACTATGTTTCGTTTAGTGTTTTTTATATATTATCACTCATGATCCAGAATATGATATTAAAATTTTCCATTTTGATCATTTTTACATAAAGATATTGATGGTATGACACTCTTAGTCATTAGAAGTATTTTATGGGGAATTATAATTATTTTAGGTTCATTATCTTTATGGTGATGTATATACAAATTGAGAAAGATAATTTAAATAAACATGGGGTTGGTGACCCTCATATTGAACATTGATACTAGGGAAACAAATCTCCATACACTTACTAGAGTATATAATATTCCTCTATAATGGGTTTTGGGTGAGTCACTTATAATGTAGAGAATCACATAAATTTATGCACATCCCACATGACGAGGTGTGATTCCTCCATAGCTACGGGTACTTCCTTGACTAACATACACTCCCTAATGAGGTGTAGGTCACCAAATACAATTATAGAGTTGTTATGGAAGGTTTGGAGCTAAGTAAATGGGGTTTAGGCACTCCCATGAGTTTTAAGGTGCAGTCGACCATATATTAAGTCATATATTTCCCATTTATCAGGGTATTATCCTCATATGATAAGGTATTCTCAATGTCATTACACCCTTCATCAATGAGGAATTGGCCTACTATATTGTTTCAGAGTGGTGATTTAAGGATTTTGAGATATAATATTATTTCCACATCATGGGTTCTATTATATTATTAAGATACCTATTTAATGTGATCCTTTGTTGGGATGAGTTGGGATGACTGGGAATTTGATTAATCCCATAGAATCAAAATTTTATAGTATATCTATGATTATTTCTTACAAATCCCCTCTTATTTTGGACTTGGAGTAAATTTACAATTATATATTTTCTTTGTTTTTTAGGTAATCCTATTGGGTATGTTTATAATCACCCCAAAATTGGACTATTTCCCTCAAGTGTAGTGTCTCTATAGATATATCTTTATTTGGTGGTAAAATATATATATCTAGAGTAAGAGGAGATAAAGAAAATTATGAATAGTATCATATAGTGGAACACAATGCATATGGTGGCTGATAGAGTTACTTCAAGGATTTCAAGAACTGATGAGTTTCCTCTACGTGCATGGTGTTTGTTGTACCTACTAATATAATCTTTCATATATTTTCCCATGTTGTGTTATATTGGATTTTTATCATCGTATACATCAATTTTTTATAAAGTTGGTTATTTATAATCATTACTAGTTATATTTGGTATATATATTTCATATTATAGTTGCATTTGTTTTATAGTTTGACATAGGTTATGGCCTCCAATGTATTTTTATTGTTTCCCAGTACTAGTTATAAAGAATTGTTTCCAACTCTTTCGATGGGGCGCGCACATCCGTCTGTGGAGGACGCACAACTATTGCCCCGCATTCCCGCATTCCAAAGGTCGGTGGAATTCATCACTTATTCAAGGACTTTTTCTCCTTGATCAAAACGAGATGATGATATTTCGATTCTTCCTTATGTGGATTCCTCCTTGGATCTCGTCACCTAGTCCGAGTCTCCCTTATAGACTTAAGATGTTGCCCGTGAAACTCTTCCCAATTCCATATCTTCATGGACACCAGTTAATTGAACTACTTATGTTGGGACATTCCAAGGGGGATGGTCATGGCAGTAACCTTCGGTTGGGGGAGTAGTCATGTTGGACATCACTGGAAAGTCTGGACGCTGAAATAGTAGCGCGTCTTGGTTTCTTCTCCTTATTATAGGGCTTCTTGATGGCACGGAAGACTGAGGCATCCCATGTTGAATGTGGGTAATTATTTTCCATAGGCATGTATCTGAGGTTTTACATAGATTCCCATGTTTAACAAGGGGTATGTCGCGAGTTTAACGTCTAGAGAAGATGGATCAGACTGATCGGGACACTGACTAGAGTGGATCAGATGGGTGAAACCCCTGGAGGGAACACTGATGCCGGAGCTAACATGTGGTTAGTTACCCGGTTATTTATAGAATAAGTGAAGAGGTGAATTGGAATGATCTCACCAGGATGTGGCAGCTCGAGTAAGAATCAGGATGGATAATGGATGATTATGTGAAGTGAATGGAGAATGGGATGGAGTCGATTCGGGGACAACGGTGATGTCAGGCTTCAGTCTCGAAGAGAACTCCTACGTATTCCCGTGTCATGGAATCAAAGTCCACGTATTTCATCTGACGATGGATTTCCATCAATTGGGGACTTCAACGGATTAGAACTGAATGGGGTTGAAAACAAATTACCACTGAATGGGGGTCACAATGGCTTACTGTTAAATGTGGTTGACAACGACTTACCGCAGAATGGGGTTGATAACAGATTACCGCTAAATGGGATCGACCACGACTTACCGATGAATGGGGTAGACAATGGCTTACCACTGAATGGGGTTTACAACATCTTACCACTGAATGGGTGTTGAACCTCATGGAGGCTTCTTACGTACCATGTCTAGGAAACAAAGATCAAAGTCCACGTAGTTTGGGATGGTTGATTCAATTTAACATCATGGAGGATGAAAAGGGGGCAACCAGTTTAACGTCCTATGGGATGAAGGTGATCCGATGTGAAGGGGGTCAAAACCTGTGGTTGTTGGGATTGAACCTTATGGAGGCTTCCTACGTACCTTGTCTTGGCAAGGATCAAAGTCTGCATAGTTCGGGATGGTGTGAGTTGGAAAACAGACATGGAGATGTTTGGGAATAAGGGTCATTGGGCTTGAACCTCAGAGAACCTTCCTATATACCTTGCCTTGGAAAGGATCAAAGTCCACATAGTTCGAGAAGGAGTGGGAACTAATGTGAAGATGATCGGTACCAATGAGTGTTGGGATTGAACCTTTGGGAGGCTTCCTATGTCCAATTCCTTGGTAAGGATCAAAGTCTGCATAGTTCAGGAGAAGCGTGGGGATTATACTCTAGGAAAACCAGAGAGGATGTCAAGGTCGGTGCTTGCTCTAAGCCTACGTGAGTCATGATCTGTGTGATAAACAAGATGCAACAAAGACATGATGATCACAATGTGGAAGGTGCGTCCATGTGAAGTGGAATGGGGGCTTACATGTGGTTAGCGGCCCAAAGAGGAAATAGGGCCTTACGCGTGGTTAGCATCCCAAAAAAGAAACAGGGGATTATGTATGGTTATCAGTTCAAAGAGGAAACAGGGGGTTATGCATGGTTAGCAGGACAAAAAGGAAACATGGGCTTATGCGTGGTTAGCTTCCTAAATAGGAAATAGGGGCTCACGCATGGTTAGCAGCCCAAAGAGTAAATAGGGGCTTACGCGTGGTTAGTAGCCCAGGGTGATGGAGATTGGGAAATACTTCAGGATAGAGGCCTGGGTGGCGAAAAATACTGATAAGGGATGGGATAATGAAGGTCCTGATGCCCATCTCTCCTCTACTATTTGGCAAGGAAGAAGATAAGAGGAGTTGGGGTGCTTCCTTCTACAAGAAAAGATAGGGGATTACACCAACATAGTTTCCCTATCACCATGGATAAACACAGATCCCATAAAGAGGATCTCATTTAATGTGAGGAATGATTTCACTCCTGTAGAGACCAGTGGGTGTAGATAATATCTGAGATGGGGCACCCTGCGTATGATGCATGGGGCGAGACCAGAGTTTAACGCCATGTGCAGGGGATGATGGTTCTTGGCAGTTTAACATCCTGCAGCTCGGAAGAGGCAGGTGCACTCTGCACCCCTTGGACTTACATAACCGATACACGCCTTCCCTTGTGGGAAGGAAGGCATCGAAAATTCCTTAGCGAGGGGGTGTTATGGAGAGATCCATTGAGGGGTCCACATTAGCGTGGATATGAGAAGAAGCAATAGCTATTAGTGTGCCTATGTAAGGAAGCATGAATCAAAGCAACATAATGTGAAGCATCTCCCATGGGACCTTGAAATTTCTTCGTGTAAACCTGAAGAGCCACATGAGAAAAGGAGTCATAGAGCAAAGGGGTTCATAGGTATAAGCCTTGTGAAGCTGTAGTGCTCTGTGAAGTGGAGAGGCTTCGTGAAGGGATGTTATTTGCGATGTGACTTCACCTGGACTAGGCATAAGGTATAGGTGCATATGGAAGGTGCTTCATGAAGTGGAAATTCATTCTCGGAGCAATGCCTCGCAAAACAAGGGTGCCTTTCAAACCATAACATTGTGAAGCAATGTGCTTCAAGAAGCACAGTGACCACGACTTAGCATGCAAGTCACATGTGTTCAAAGGGTTCTTCACAAATCATAAACGCTCTGCGATGACTCGAGTCCCCTTGGGGATCTCCTTCCTTTGCGGAGGCCCATGGGCTCTGCGAAGGGAATCCCTCCTTGAAGAGGGGTGGAATTCACACAAAGGGGAAGGAAATTCGTGATTCAAAAGTAACTTGAAATGTACATGGATTATAGAGAAGAAATTTCTTTGCAATGTGAGAGGTCAGAAGGTGAAAGGTCGGAGGATCCATCCTCTGGTATCTAGGGGAGCCTAATATTTATAGGCAATAGGCACCGCGATGGAGAGCTTGCTCGATGGAAAAATAGAGCTTGCTCTGCAGCGGGTTCGTGAACGTAAAATCATTTCGCGGAGCATCCCTCCCCCTTCATTTGCGGTAGGTTTTGGAATGTCAAATCAGTTCACAGAGCGTCCCACCCCTTGCTCTGTGGCAGGTTCACGAACATCAAATCGGTTCTCAGAGCATTCTTCCGCCTTTCTACATGGCAGGTTCACGAATGTTGAATCAGTTCATGGGATATCACACCCCTTTCTCTGTAGTGGGTCCATGAACGTCAAATCGGTTCACAGAGCATCCAGGCCCCTTGCTTCGTGGAGGGTTTGCAAAGGGGGGGCTCTGCGCCAGCCACGGGGCCATGGGGGATTCGCGAGCGAACATCGCGAGGCATCCCCGAATGGTTTCCCTTTGTTCTTGCTTTTCCTTGATTTTGGTATCAAGAAATTACCCCCCTAGAACTTTGAGTCGAGGATAAAATGAGGATCAAAGTCTGAGGTTCAATAACCAAAATACCTTGGTCAATCACAAAGGTGACTCATGATGGGGGCTTTTGAAGTAGAGCGGCATGCACAGGCTAGCGCGCCGCGAAGCTCACTGCAGATCGAACACGCTGCAAAGCATTTGGGGTCCATTCCTAATAATAGGGGAGATGATATCTATTTTTTCCTTTCTCTTCTATACATTTTTAGCTTGTAGTGCTCTCGATCCACGAATCTCCACATACTATGAGATTTCTCTTTGTGAATAATTCCTTCTGCTTCACAGCGCACAATTATCCTTTGACTTTGCGTCAGTGCACTCCGCAAACTGCGTCTGAAGGCTGGGGAAAGACTCCGCAAACTTCCTTCACAACTGAGATCCATGAAAGAGCTTCGTGAAACAAACCCAATGAACCCATAAAATACAAAACTGAATGGATCATCAGAAGGCTGATAGGGGGCATCCTTGTGGATGCTTTCTGAAGGGAGGAAATGGAAAATAGCTTGGGTTTTGGGGAGCTGAAATAGAGCCACTCTGACCAAAATTCACTGGTAGAGCTTCTGTCGTAAAGCTAGAGGAACTATCCTATATGTAAGAGGTTTTCATTTTATGGATTTGAGCTAAGGGATGACGTCTTCATCCCTGAAGAAATTAGGGAAGAACCATCTTACTAGTTTAGGAGCATGGTGTGCTAGTGCCAATGGTTTATGGCGGCTGATGGCCATGCCTGGGAGGGATTCTCACCTGTTATTGTTGATTTCCTATACAACTATCTGATAAATGTTGATGGGAGGGAATTGTAGCTGGAGACATCCCCCCTGTATACTAGATGATCTTGAAGGCAGTCCTGAGGAACCCGGGGAAGGGATGATCTGACAAGTGGTATTTACACCAGGGTGGTAACATCATTGATGATTGAGACTTGGCCTACTTGTTAGGTGCCTCGTGTGTAGAGTCTAGGTCATATCTGAGGAGAGTGGTCCTGTACAAGGTGGCTTGGGCCTCCCAATTTCATATCTACCAACAAAACCAGTAAATGCCGAAGTTGTTGAGTAGGTGGTCATCAAAGACCAAAACCTTCCACTTACACTATGCGGGGGGGGGGGTGGCATCCGTTTATGGGCGTGCACTAGATCTCGGGGGGTCCCAATACTGGGGGAGATGTATGATGAATTCCTCTCTCTTATTTTTGAATGGGAGGAAATGGAGAAAATGATACCTCTGGCGATGGCACTGATGGAGCTGGTGCCAGGAGAGGACAAGGAAGTAGTGAAAGATATCCACTTCAGATGGTGGTTCAAACAGTTTCTGAACTTCCTAGAAAATAGATTGTTTCTAGTGAGGCCTTGTACATTCATCAAGGGGGCTCAACGGAGCAAGGAGCACTCATACTGGAAGGTTCTGGAGGATATCTGGTGGAAAACATGGGGGTTTAGTATCAGCAATGAGTAGAAACCAGTAGTCATGATGGCGGCATTCATTTCTGCTCTCATCCGTGGTTGGATCCTTCCGGTGAGGGATACGAACATGGGTGTGCGACCAACCACATTTATCATGGCATCCATGTGGGCGACAGGAGGGTGGGTGACCCTCAGAATCCGAATGCTCGCAAAACTGTACAAGATGTTGTGGTATATCAGCAAGGGGAAGAGGCCACAAAGGAAATTCGGGCCATTCCACCTCTTGTATGGGTGTATAGCGGTTCATGTAAGGGGGGTCTATGAATATCTGAACCCAATCTCCCCTCCAGGATCAAACTTCCACCCGTCCATTCTGAATTTCATGGGGAGATTTCCAGCCAAAATGATTGTCCAAGAAGTACTGAACCACATCTAAAAGTTAGAGGAATTCAACATTCATCTATACCTGCTGGCAACATGTGCTTTTACTGGTGATGGACAAGGAATGGAAGAGCACTGGTCCAATCTCCCAGCCTTTTGAGGTGGAGTCCTAGTGGTGAGTGTAGACTGTGAGCCTCTCTATGAGTCGTACACCCCACACTGATTTTCCAGGAAATTTCAGTGTATGCAACAGCTAACCCCACAAATCCTTTTAGGTGTGTACCACGAGGAACATCCATTTCTGATGAGGAATATGAAGATCATGTTCACACTGGAGGAAGAAAAGATGTGGAACGAACTGCCTCCACTTATAACCATCTTTGTGTTGGTGAACGAGTGTGCCAAAATATGGGAGACGGCTTACCCAGGGGAGATGCTAAAGCAACCAACCATTCGGGCTGTTGATGGCATGCCTCCCCAAACTTGAGGCTGGGGTTGGAAGGCAGGAAGGACATCCCACGGTGGCGGGGCTGCCATGGCGGCAAGTACTGTACCGGTTGAGGGTGAGGCAGTGGCAGTGGATCCAAAAATGGCAGTGGACACGGTGGTCACAGAAGAACAGAGTTATCTAGAGGGGAGGCCACCAAGAGGATTCTGTAGAATAGCCACCCATTCTCTAGGGAAGCGGCTGCGCTATATAGACATCTAGGATAATGCCACCTTCCCAGAGGCCTAAGACACCAGGGATGTCTATAGGAAATTCCACAAACCCTTCAAGATGTGGAAACTCTATAACTATCTCGGGATGGAATTCCTAGGAATTTTCTCTGTCAGGGCTGGCTTTGTAGTATCCCAGGAGGAGGCGGAGTGATACCTGACCAAGTGGGAGGATTTTGTCCACTCCCATGGTGCTCCATGTCCAATGAAAGACTAGGTGAAGATGTTGTTGTATCGAACAACCCATCCATAGTTATCAGCTTCCAAATTGAGAGAGCACCTTCCTCTTCAAGAAGAATCGGATGAGTCCTCCTAGGGGGAGGAGGCCAGTAGAGGGAGCCCATTAAAGGAAGGAGAAGTCAGTGATCAAGGCTCGGATCTTGAGGAATTTGAAGAGGCCCTTGAGGTAACATCCTAATCCCCTTCCACAGGGTCTGTTTCCATGTCATTTTGAATTACTCACTAATATTTGAATAGTGCATGAGAACCTCATACTCCGAACCCACTCCTATGCTACAGTAGATGCAGATATAGGGCCTTTAGGATCCGAGCATGCTTCTATGGAAATTAGTGCACCTGGTGTGGCCAGGGTACCCGAGATGGATCCCTCAGAGTTTTTAGACTCCCCTATAATATATGTAGTGCCACATATTGGGGACCCTACACCAATATACTAGGAACAAGACCGAGATTTCTACCTTTGTAAGTTTCCTTCACAAAATTCATGACTGTCACTCCTTGACTGGGCAAATGACATATGTTCCCCTCTTGGTATGCACAGTTCTTCAAGTGACATGGGCTGTCGTGGAGTGGTTGGTTGGGAATTTGGGTGGCCCCTTTCCTAGGAGAATGTTGGTGATCGTGTAGTAGGAGATCCAAACCGACAAAGCAGCGATGCTCTCGATCATTTCTGGGAACTTTTGTGGGGTTAAACCTGAGATCATTGTTGTGAGATCTAACGATGAGGATCGATCGAACTGGTCAGGCCCCTCCATACCTAATAAAACATCAAATGTGGGCCCTGCTGATGAATTCCTGGGGGTGTTCCCCACATACGAGCCTTCCAACCATGCTGACTGAGATGAGACAACCTCCCATAAAGGGGATAGAAAAACTGTCCATCACCAATCATGGAAGCTGATCAAGCACATCATTGATGACACCCCCCGAGTGCAATGGCTAGATGAGATGGATAGACTTCATTCATGGCTATGTGAACTATGTGCTGGGGGAGTGGATGCTAACCGTACCCAAATTCTCATCTAAAATATAATGGCAGAGAAGATTTGGGAGTATGATCGTGGCCTCAGTGTGGGCTAATAGTGGAGGATAGCGGGGAACATCAAGAGGCTCTGGGAGGGTGAAAACAAATTTCAGCGTCTTCAGATCCGGGTGGATGAGAACTCAGCCTCCCTGAATGCACACTCAGATCTAATATTGAGATTGAAGTCCCAGATGGTAGAGGCCAAAGAGCGCATGACACATGCCTCTAAAAAAATGACAATCATCCGGACTGATGTAGAGAGGTCCTAGATCATGGCAGCCGAATTTCTACTCATCGCTGCCGAGGAGGAGCAGGAGCTTAAAAGGTAACAACAAATCGTGGACGCCACCAGCTAGAGGGTGGTATAGCTACAACGCTCTTTTTAAGGGGTTAACCCATCCATGGGAGGGATCGACCCTCAGGTATTGTAATGATTACAAACCCTCAAACACACTTTCAAGATTTTATTGTTTTGTGCTAGATGCATGCATGAGTTCTATAATTTGTATTGGTTTATTGAATTCCGGTCATATTTGAGGATCATCCAGAAATCAACCCCTAAGCTCATGTGGGTTGGGCCCAGTGTGAGGAACAAGGGATAACCACCTTATAATTCCACCCAAATGTAGGAGTGAAAACCAATATTTGGGATTCTGGGGGGTTCTAACAACAAATCCAGATTTTTGGAAAGAAAGGGGGAGGCCGAGATAGAGGATGAGGACCTCAAAATAGCTGAATCATCGCTTTCCCAGTGTGCACTAGTGCACAAGAGAGGTAGCTCCCAGGGCATTAGAATTAATCCAAACATAGGGGAGTAGAATGTGTGAATCACAATACCCCAAAATTCGGAACACTGTAGGATGGTGTGACAATAAAGAATAAATGTTGATTGTGTTTGAAACATAGTATACTATTGGTTTAGCCTAAAATGGGGATAACAAATGAGGGCTGACCGCTAACCATGTACGAAACAAGGGTCCTGACTCAAAATATCATCCATTTGTCTTTCAGAACGTTGGCCTAGGACAGTAGGCGGGCCATAGGCCAGGCATCCATACTGTCAGGGGGTTCCCTTAGACGTTAAACATGAAGTGGGTCCAAATGAAGGGTGCACAAAGCATGGAGTTGGAGTGATGGGTTGTTCGAATAGAGTCTAACACTCTTGAAATCTCACCACTGTGATGAAGGAACATTAGGTGGGTGTATCCATCCGATCCTGGATCAAACATACTTCTGAGCATGACCTCTTTGGCAAGTGATCTAGTGCATCCCATGATTAACAAGATGCATCTTGAACTTTTTCAGGGTAGAATCACAGTTTAGTGTCATTCTCTGAGGACATATAGCCTCATGAAGTTTAACATCATATGATAGGACAGAGAGTGAAAGGGCCGATCCTAGGAAGGGAGTATGTGGTGCAGTAGCTATAAACCCGATGTGAATGATGACATGTGTAGTCGGCACCACAACACATATCCCTGAATGTAGTTTTTTAGGTCAAGGGCCCAAAAGTGAATGTTAGGCTGGGTCCGAAGCAAAGGGGTTAGGCGTTCTTATATACCCCATTAGGATGGGAATCAAGCCACAAGTAGTTCTGTGGGTGCAGTTTAACGTCATGAGGGATGAAGGAATGCATGAACAACATGGTTGCGCTAGTACATATCCTAATAGAACTACTAAGACCAAGTGAGTCATGCTCGATGTGGGAAACAAGAAGTAGTGATGGGACTTTTCTAAAACTGGAAGGAACATGTTAGGGGTGATGTCACACTAGGATAACAACGTCCCAATGATGCTGACCCGCCTATATAATTTACCTAGATGAGTGGAAGAGAAAATATGAGTATGTTGGAATTCCACTTTAACATAAGAAAGCTGGAATATGTTAATCATGGTGCTCGAGATCTAGACCACAGTGATGGTGGAGTGATGATAGGAGATAACTGTTGACCGTGTTCGAAACACAACATCCATATCGTGTTAGCCTTGAATAGGGACATTCAAATGAGGGTCAACCACTGACCATGTTTGAAACATGGGACCTATTGCAAATGTCGTCCGAGGTCCTTAGGGACGTTGGCCCAAGACGGTAGGTAAGAAAATGTGGCATGTGACCCAGCCAGAAAGGTGGTCCTTTCAGACATGTAAGAGGATTAGGATCCAAATAACGGGATCATGAAGCATGAACACGGAATGAGGGAATGTACGTGTAAAAATTAGACACTTTAGAAACTACCACAATGCATCTGAGTATGACAATAAGATGTATCATATGGAGGGAGTCGTGTCCCTCTCCATGGACAATTGTCCTAAGGTTTCACACTTCCAACTTTATGGGCATAGGATGAGCCATTGAGGGGGCTTGATTTAATGGACTAGGTGGAGGGTGGTGAAGTAATAGAACCTAACACAAAGTTCCCACATAGTATTATTTTTGGGTCATAGAACTCGTACCAGGTTCACAAAAGACATAGGGGGAACATAGTACGTCTATTGAAAAAACCTGACGTGAATGAGGACCCATGAGGTACTTACTACACCACATGTTCCTGAGAGAGTTCGGGCCGAGGGGCTGAAAGAGATGGCAAGATTTTATATTCCTTAGGCTAGACCTATAGACAATGTGTCTGGGAAGTCCTATGTATCTCATAATGATGAAAATCAATCCATATGTAGTTCTCGGAGATGGCACGGTAGGATGCCAGTGCCAGAGATAATAAGGTTCTGTGGGTCTGGCCCTTTAACTGAAAGAAGCGGAATTTGATAGATCTTGTTTGTCCTTTAGGATGAATGAGTGTTTTTTGTAAAGTAATGGATCTAGGATAGAAAGTCTAGACATCTCCACAAGAATCAAGTTGTATGTAGGCATTGAAAAATGTTATGGTTTGTGACCGATACCAAACATGATGCCCCCTCGAGTGAGGATATCAGGGTGCAGTTTTGTTTTTCGTCATGTGGCCAGGACTATAATGTCACAGTTTTAAGATCATGTGATAGGACCAACCATTCAATTTAATGCCATGCGGTATAGACATAAGAGTTTAAAGTAATGTGTGACCAGGCATCATATTTTAAAGTCATATGGCTTAGACATATATTGGAGAGATGAGGTTCCAGATGGAATATGCATGATGTGATAAAGCATACCTTATGTGAAGGAGGACGAGTTCCACATCATACCGTGCATGATTTCGAGGATTAAAACTTGGGCCGAGGGGCCAGAAAAGGATAGAGGATATGGGACAGGAGAGGAAAGCTCTCAGTTTAGCTAGACCCAAAGATGAGATGTCTGGGTGTACCAATGTATCCTATGAGGATAAAAATCAATCCACACGTAATTATTGAAGTTTCCTTTTAACGTCGTGCAGAAAATCATACAGTTTAATGTCATGTGGGACAAGAAGTAGGGGGGCTAAATACTAGAAATGGGTATATGTGGTGTGGCTACTACAAACCTGACATGAAAGAAGGCATAATCCCACACACGCCACATCGCGCGGTGCTATAAGAGCTGGGGCCTAGAAGGCAGAACAGAATAGATAAATTAGTGGATATCGAGTTGGACCCAATGAAAAGATGTCTAGGTGTTCCTACAAATCCCATGGGGATCGGAATCAAGTTTTATGTAGTTCTAAAATAGATCTTCGTTTAAGGTCTAAGAGCTCAGACCTTGGAGAGGCGGAATCCTTCCAAGTAGGTGAAGACCTCAATCCAATTCTAAAGATCACGTGAGTTAAAATCAGCGTGGGAAACAAGGGCAGAAGATGTTTTTTTCAATACCTAGAATACACGCCAAAGGGAAGTCGGTGTGAAGCTATGAATGATGCCTTACTACGGCTTTGTTCTCTTAACGTGAAAATGCGCACTGAGGGGTAGTTCTAGGAGCGTCTAAATTCCATTCGAACCTGATGGGGTGGAAAATAATTTGAATCATCTAACCAACATTCAAGTCTTGAAGGGGTTGGCGTGACGATGGAGGATAACTGTTGACCATGTTCGAAACATATCATCAATATCGTGTGGCCTGAGATGGAAACAAAAAATGAGCATTGACCACTGACCATATTCTCAATGTAAGAATTATATCGATTTGTCAACTGAAACCCTCTAGGACATTGGTCTGTAATGGTTAGAGAGCCCTTAGGCCTAGCATCCATGCCTTATGGGGTCCCTTTGGATGTGAAAGATAATAGAATCCCAAATGAAGGGGAACATGAAGCCTAAAAAGTGGGTGAAAGCAAGTCCAGGTAGAATTTGACACTCCAGGTTCTAGACTAGAATACTTAAGGGCCAATTGGTGAATCACCGAAGAGGGCTGAGGGACCCGACTTAAGGGAAGCCGACTTAAGGAGATAAGAGAATGGAATGGGAGTGAAGGATTATCAGGAGAGAGAGGTATGCAGTGTGGTTGTTATAAACCTGATGTGAATGAGGACATAATCCCATACCACAACATATACCCCCATTCTGGAAGAACATAGGCCAAGAGGCCAAAATGATAGGGAGGATTCTAAGAGATGGGGTTGGACCCAAAGACCAGACGTTCGAGCGGTCCTATGTATCCCATGGGGACGGGAATCAATTCTTACGTAGTTCTGTGGGTGTTGTGCAGTTTAACGTTATGGAGGTAAGGATGAAGATAGGGGAAATGTATCTCATACAAGGATGTGTATGGCACAGTGAGTAACCCAACGTGAATGAGGATATAATCCTTCACCAGACTATACAATCTTTAGTGAGAACTTGGTCCAAGGACGGAACGGTCAAGGGGCTTGAGGCTGGGCCTCGAACAGAAATCCATGACCAACATGCAGTTTAACATCTTGTAGTGAGGATGAAGGTGATATTAGTTTAGGGTCATAGAGCTCAGACTGTGTATGCCTAGTTTAATGTCATATGTGTGGGACAAAGAGGGCGAATCATCATTCCTATAGAAGATCACAACACGACAATGAGGATAGAGTACCATTGTTTACTAGATTCACAACACAGTATCCACACTTGTGTGACCAGAATTTAGGGAAAACAATTGAGCATCAACCATTGACCATACTCACAACATGGAACATGTATCAATTTTCCACCCGCAATCCTCGAGGACATTAGCCCGTAATGGTAGGAGGACCCTTGGGTCAAGCATCCATACTATTCGGGGGGCCTTTAAAATATAGAAGGTGATGGAAACCCAAATGACGGGGCTCGTGGAGCATGACAGGGCACGTGCTCACAGGAAGACCGATAAATGAAGGGAAGGATGTCTCAAGGGGATATGTGTGCTGTGGAGAAATAGCTCGACGGGAATGAGAATGTGAGTCCATACCGCACCACATAATCCTAAATTAGAACTTAAACCCGGGGGCTAAAGGGTTCGAAGGACCTGAGGCTAGGAATCCCAGCCAATTGTAGCCATATGATCTCTCATGCGGGAATTGCCTTCATAAATCCTAATCCCACGTGAGTAATTCTCGGTGTGGGAAACAAGGAGTAGGACTAGGCTCTCCCCATAACATGAGGGTCCACCGGCTGGAATTACACTCCTACTCAAGGAAAACCAAGATTTGGGGAGATGGTGGGGCATAATGGACCACTACACTCCATGTTTGAAACATATGGGGGTGGTGACAATGACAAAGGATAACTGTTGACCATATTCGAAACACAACATCTATATTGTGTGACCTGAAATGGTAACAACAAATGAGCATTGACTACTGACCATATTCGCAACACAGGAATTGTATAGAATTGTTTTCTGAAACCATCGAGAACTTTGGACAAAAATGATATAACTGCCCTTAGGATCGGTATCCTTATCGTTCGGGGGGCCCTTAATATGTGAAAGATAATGGAAACCCAATTGATGGGGTTAATGGAGCATAAATTCACCCATGCAATTTTAAATAAAGTTAGACAGTAGAAGAGATAGAGATATTTAGAGGAGATGGATACATGGTATGGTCATGATGAACTTGACGTGAATGAGGGAATAATCTAGCACCACCCCATGGGTTTCGTCCTAATGGGAGGTCCCAAAGTTAGGGGCTGAGCCTACAGATGAAATGTCTGGGTGGTCCTATGTATCCCCTAAGGATGGTAATCAAGCCACACATAGTTCTGGAAGGGCCATGTAGTATAGCATCATGTGGTAAGGATGTGGGAGGATTAGAATAACGAAGGAGGGCACATGGTGAAATCATCGTAACCTTGACATGGGTGGGGCCAAAGAAGCATGCATGACACCATGTGAGATCCTCCAAAAGAAATATGCCCAGGAGGGGATAGTCAAAGAGGAAACTATGGATGGACTCAAGATGAGGAGTCTGAGTGTTCCTATGTATCACACGAGGATGGGAATAAAGCCATACGTAGTTCTTGAGATGCAGTTTAACACCTTGAAAGCGAAAAATAGTTTAAGGTGATATTGGACCGTACAATTTAAGGTCATGTAGGAAGGTACATTTTAAGGTCATACATGACCGTAATGCAGTTTAGGGTCGTATAAGACCATCACGCATTTTGGGGTCATGAAAGACCGTATAGTTTAAGGTCATGTAGGACTGTAGGGACTTAGGAAAAGTGTTTCTTGGGGAACTTGGTATTGGTGGGAGGAGTCATATTCTCACCATCCATTGTAACCAGTGAGTATGCTCCATTAGAGTAAAACTTTTGAATGATGTAAGGTCTATCCAATTTGGGTTGCAACTTGGGTGGTTTCATTCGAGGTATCATTAGTGCCCTCAGGGCCAATACAAGTCATCTTACTAGATGGAGAGAAGGAAAACTTTCTTTGTTGAATGATCTAGCTATCTTGTTCTAATGCCTTTCCAGATTGTGAAGGGCATGGAGCCTATTCTCATCGAGCACTTCCAAAACAGCCATATGGATTTCGGCTACTTTATCTGGAACTTTCTGATCATGGATAGCTATGTGCTATGAGGTCAATTGAATCTTGATGGGTAGGACAACCTCTATTCCATGCACCACGGAATATGGGGTCACCTGGGTGGAATTATGAGTCGTCGTCCGGTATGCCTGGAGGGAATTGGGGGGCTTGTCCAGCCAACTCTTCTTATTCTGACCAACCATTTTCTATAGAATGATAGAGAGGGTTTTGTTGAATTCCTCAATCTATCCATTTTCTTGAGCATGATAGCAGGAGGTATGGTTAGAATGGATGTTGTACTTAGCGTACAATTTCTTCAACTCATCTACTCGGAAGTTCATACTGTTATCAGTGAGGACAACGTGAGGGACTATGGATTTGTAAATGACGTTGGAGAACACAAATTCAATGATGGAATGGTCCTTTACCTCCTTGAGCGGAACTGCATCTTCCCACTTGGAGAAGAAATCCGTAGCAGTCAGGATGAACCTGCTCTGGTGAGCTGTCGTCGGTGGATATGGTCCCACGACATTGAGTCTCCATACCCCAAATGGCCAAGAGTACTTTGTGGAGTGGAGAAGCTATGGAGGCACGTGCATAAAGTTAGAATGGATTTGGCTTGAATGGCATCTCTCGAAGATCTCGATGCAATCATGTATCATGGAGGGCCAAAAGTACCCTAGTCTCTGGATCTTGTGGGATAGTTTCAGCCCGGTCTGATGAGCCCCGCAGGAACTAGCATGACCCACTTGCATGACCTGAGAAATCTTGACTCCTTGAATGCAATAGAGGAGAAACCCATAAAACCCTCTCTTATAGAGGGTATACTCATGGCCAGGGCCATCCTGGAGGTTGAACTTCAATATTCATCATCATATTCGCTTGTGCTCAGCCTAATCTCCCGGGAGGTAACCATTTTGTTGATACTCAAAAAAGGGTGATCTTCAGTTGGGATTTACTTCAATCACTACATATTAGGGACCTGGGGGTCCTAATGTAGAGGTTCTGATGATAAGGTGTCTCACATATAGGTAGTTGTCGTCATTTGGGGTGATATGAAAAATGACTCTTCGGTGTTCCACATGGATAATCAGATCATCTTTCTCGGGCTCCACAAGTGATGCAGCTAGGCTGGCCAGGGTGTCAGATCGACCATTATGATATCGGGAGACATGAGTAACTTCTGACCGAGATGGGAATTAGGAAATTAGCTAGAGAGTGCATTCCAACAATTTTATGAGCTCTAACTTTATAACAACATAGTCATTGTTGATCTTCTTGATGGCTAGTTCGGAGTCCCCTTTCACATGAAAATGGGGCACATAAATCTCAAGGGCCTACATGGGGTTGGTGATGAGAGCTCGATACCTTGACTCATTGTTGGCATAGCCTTCTAACAACAGGAATGAGTATGGTAGAATGGCTTGTGTTGGGGTAATGAAGATGATACCCAAGCCAACTCTGTTGAGCCTGAGTTCATTGATCCTCCTTCTAGTGGGGCTCCGGGAATCACCATCGAAGTGAATCTGCCATCACAGTGTGGCCTAGTCTACTAAGAGGATTGCCTCATTGGAGACATCAAGATCCAAGAATAGATTAGCAAGACCAGGGTGTGAAGAAAGGAATTCTTCCAGTGCTTTCCCATTAATAGCCTTCTGAGGGACAAACCTGATGTCAAACTGCTGGAGAATCACTACCCACCGAGTTAGATGGCCTGTCAACATGGGGCAGATCAAGATGTAATTCAGGGGATCTACTCGGGACACCGACTATACCTCAAGATGCTGAAAGTAATGTCAAATTTTTTTTACTGCGAATACTAGTTCAAGGCAGCTCTTTTCAAAATGGGAGTATCTAGTCTTCGTATCAAGGAGCATGTGGTTGAGGTAATAGAGGGTTTTCTCCATCCCCTCATTGTTCGTCTGGATGAGAAGGGTGTCGAGAGATCAATCTAGGTTCGTCACATAAAGGACCAACAACCTTCCGGAGACAGGTGGAACTAGGACCAATGGCTGTAGTAGATACTTCTTGACCACCTCAAAAGTAGTCTGACACTCTTCGTCCCACTCATAGACAATGCCTTTCTTCGTGAGCCGAGAAAAGGAATTACACTTGTAGGCTAAATTTGTGATGAATCGGCGTATGTAGGCTAAGTGGATTTGGAATCCACGTAGTTCCCAAATATTTCTCAGAGGATATATCTGTCTAATGGCCTTGATCTTCTTTGGATTGATCTCAATGCCCCTGTATCTGACAACAAAGCTGAGAAACTTTTCATAGGTGACACCGAAGGCACACTTCAATGGGTTTATCTTTAGGTGACAGGAACGGACAAAGCCGAACAATTTCTCAAGGTCTTTGAGATGGTCCTGACACTTGGGAGATTTTACCACCAAGTCATCCACATAACATTTTACCAATGTTCTGAGGATCGGCTTAAATATGAGATACATAGCCCGCTGATTGGTGGAACCTGCATTCTTTAAACTGAGTGGAATGACTCGGAACAAAAAGTACCTTGTAGAACCCCGAAGGATTTAAAATCCTCATCCTTGGGGGACATTTGGATCTAGTTATACCCGGAGTAACCATCCATGAAAGAAGAGGGCTTGGAATCTAGCTATAGAGTCGATCAAAAATTCTATCACACGAAAGATAAAATCTTCCAACAGACAGTGGCGGTTGAGATCCTGGAAGTCGATGCAAACTCTAATCTGTCCATTTTTCATCTGGACTGGCACAATTTTTGCTATCCATTTGAAGTACTGAACATTATTAATGAAATTGGCTCTAATGATCTTATCAACTTCTGCCTCAACTAGGGCACCGTGAGAAGGGTGCATCTTCCTGGGAGGCTTCTTGAACTCATGAGGATTTTCTTGGCGACCATGAAGGTGGTTGGCTACCTGAGGATCTATATTTCATCCCGATCGTTTCTTACACTATTATTACATCATTTAAAAGATAAAAAACATAATAATATTACACAAATAGGATCCAATGGTTTAGTGTCTTGGGAAAACTAGGACCACACATAACAAATACAACATCAAGCATAAACATTTATTTAATTTCTTCTTCTCTAGCTTCTTATTGGCACTTGTCCTCTCCTTAGTACATGTAGCCACCTGAGGATATACATCAAAAGGGGTGAGCTAGAAGACCAGTAAAAGGATTGATAAGAACAATATATCATGGGGTGAGCATAATCATAACATAGGAAAAAAGATCATGAACATGAGAGGATAATAAATAAATGACTTGAAATGTGGCAATGCATAAGAATGAAAACATCATGTCTTAGTGGTTAACTATGACACATACCTGTGGACCATGCTAGAATCTTGTTCACACATCATTTCACATTTACTCATGAGCTTCATCACTTTACCCAATGCATTGGAGTGCTGTATAATTCCGGGCACACCCGTCACATTTAAACATTCATGTTGCGCTATATAATTCCAGGCGCACCTGTCACATCATAACATTATCATTTATCATTCCTTCCACAATGAAAATATAACATAAATTAACATAATTAACCCATTAAAAGGAATGGGTTTCATATCATAATAACATATTCATAATATTTGGGTTCCCGAAATAAATATGTAATAACATACATGTTACAAGAACCATTCACATTGAGTGAGAAGTAAAAGGGGTGTTCTTAAAAGAAGAGTTATTTTGGAAAACATTTTTTTGGACATAAAAACTAGTGAAAAACATGTATATCCTAGAAAATTAATGTAAATGATGAAAAAATGATCTTTGAGGAGTAACCGTATCAAAAATGGAGTGAAATAGGGAGAACCTGAAGGAAGAAAATTGGGTTCGAGATTTCCCCTTACCTTGTATCTGAATGATTCCTTCTCTTTAATGTCCTGTATAATGACATTATATACATTAATTATAAATCCAGAACCATGTGTAAATTAATAGGGCTAATTATGGTTTAATTATGTCATATTATGTTCCTTTGGATGACTTATAGATTTCAAAAACATTGTTCGGGGATGTTTGTTTTTATGGTTTTTCTTGGGTGGTTCACTTGTATTCTTAAATTGAAGTTTGGGTAGAACATGAGTAAACATCCAGAAAAGATATTACATGTCATTAATGATATTACAAGAGTTTTAAGGATATTATAGTGAATTATAATAGATCCATGTTGATGAATCATTAGATAAGAATTAAGTGATGGTTATTTGGGTCAATTTGGGTGGTTTTTGGATCACAACGAACTTGTTTTAACATATCACTTAGTAATATGGCCATAGGTTATTTACATAACATTAAATAGAAAATAATACATATAAAATAATCTGGTTCAACCATAAAAATGGTTTCATTACCAGATCTGAAGGTAGAAATGGAAGAAGAAGGCATGTTGTTCTTGAAGTTGATAAATTAACACCTCACGAACAACGTTCTATTTAATAAAATAAAAGGAATAAGGAAAGGGGGTTGGATGATATAATATACCATTATCATCATAAAATTACAGTAGATGTAAAATTTTGGAGTTACAATACAATTTATATGAAGATAGGTGGGAAGAGATCAAGAAATGAACTTGAACATGAAAGGAAATTAAAGGAGAAGAGGGAGAGAAATTACCTCTTAAATCTCCCTCTTGAGATCCTCCTTAAGGAAGCATGTCTTGGTATTTTGATGAGACCCACAGATTTTGGACGTGGGGGAGGGTCTAGGGAAGATGTTTGGGTAGTGTTTAGAGAAGGATTGGATCTTGAGAGGTGTGAGGAAATGAGGGAGTGAAGGCTGATATTTATAGTGGAGGGGAGAGTGGTTTCCATAATATAAAATTCATTAGATTATTATTTCCCCATAAGACATAGAATAGTGAGTCTTGAACAACCAAGAATAGTGATTTTATAATGTAATCCCGAACCATGTGGGCTTACATCAGCAGAGCACCATCAATGACTCAATTAATACATTATTTAGCATTTATTGTGAATTATTGAATTCTACTATTAATAAAAAATTCAAGTATCTCAGAAAAATCCCCAAAATTTAACCCAACCAATTTTCAATGTGTAGAATCCAAAAATGAAATAAATTTTTCAAAAATAATTTTCTATATATTATTAATTTAATATTTAATTAAAATCATAATTTACTTAAAAAACATGTTTTAAGATTAAAACTGATTTTATAGTTCTTTCAAAAATTATGTAGGGTCTTATAAAATTATCTAAAAACTATTATAAATTGATTAAATAATTTATGAATAAATTTTAGGGAAATAAATATTCTTTTAAATTAAGTAATTAATTATAATTATTTATTTATGACATATTAAATACCAAAAACGTTTACTAAGGTCAAATTGTCACGTTCTAAGATGTCTAAATTTTATTTTATTATGAATAGGTAATGTTACTCTTATGTGGGATGGTTTACTATTCATAAGGGTCATATTACTATTCATAAGGGTATGTAACTATTCTTAAGGGTACGTTACTATTCACCAAAAATTATTTTTGTTCCATTAGACTCCAAAAATCATATTGAACACAACTGTGTATGTCAGATTTTCAAACTTCCAAACATAGAATTGAAAACTTATGTTTAAAGGTAAGTTATAACTTAGTAGTTCATTATTTTATGTTTTCATGTTATTTTATAACATAAATATAAGAAGGTAATATCCACTGAAAAACATTGGGTCATTACATTCTTCCCCCCTTAAGAAATTTCGCCCTCAAAATTTCACTTTACACAAACAGGTGAGGGTACTTCTCCTTCATTGCCTCTTCTGGTTCCCAAGTTGTTTCCTTAAACTTATGGTTCGTCCACAACACTTTGACAAGATGGGTTGTCTTGTTGCGTAGAACCTTATCTCTCCGATCCAGAATCTTTACTGGCTGCTCCTCATAGGAGAGATCATCTTCCAGCTACACCACCTCTGAGTTTAGTACGTGTGAGGGGTATGGTATGTACTTCCTCAGTAGTGATACATGAAACACATCATGAACTTAAGCCATATTTGGTGGAAGTTCTAGATGATAGGCCATGGCTCTTATGTAGTCAAGGATATCAAAGGGGCCAATATACCTTGGGCTTAGCTTCCATTTCTTCCCGAATCGCATGACTCTCTTCCATAGAGATGTTCGAAGGAAGAATTTATCTCCAACGTTGAACTCCATGCCCCTTTGACGGTTGTCATCATAGTTCTTTTGTCGACTTTGAGCATCTTTGATGTGTTTCTGGATGACATGAACCTTCTCTGTCATCTCTTGAACAAGATCAGGTTCAAGTAGCTTTCTTTCTCCAAATTCATCCCAACAGGTTGGTGTTCTACATCGCTTTCCATAAAGAGCTTCATAAAGAGCCATTTGAATACTCGAGTGGAAGATATTGTTGTATGAGAACTCAACCAATGGGAGATGCTGATCCAAACCACCTTTGAATTCAAGAGAGTAGGCTTTTAGCATATCTTCAAGCGTCTGAATAGTCCTTTCAGACTGGCCATCAATTTGGAGGTGATAGGACGTACTAAAATTTAATTCAGTACTCAAAGCATGTTGAAGGAACTCTAGAATTTAGATGTGAACCTTGGATCACGGTCAGAGACAATTGAGAGTGGAACACCGTGCAGTCTCACCACTTCCTTCACATATATCTTTTCATGTTTTTCAAGAGAGATGTATTCTCGAATAACGATAAAATGGGCAGTCTTGGTGAGTCGATCAACCACAACCCATATCGCATTATTTCCCTTTGATGTATTCGGGAGACCCATGACAAAGTCCATAGTAACATTTTCCCATTTCCACATGGGTATAGGCAATGGCTGCATCATACCTTTGGACTTTTGTCACTCAATTTTAACTTGATGACATAGCAAGCACCTTGATATATATTCCGCAATATCCTTCTTCATGTTATCCCACCAGAAGTGTTCTCGGAGATCACGGTACGTCTTGGTACTCCCTAGATGGATAGAGAAAGTTGAGTTATGTGCATTATCCAATAGCTCATTCATTATCCCGGGTGATGAAGGCACACAAATCCGCGTTCCAAACCGAATAAAACCATCATCGTCGATATGGAACTCTTTCATCTTCCCTTACTTTACTGCATTCACCCTCTTTTGTATCTCCACATCATCCCTTTGTGCTTCCTTAATCTTCTATATGATGGATGGTTTCACAATCATTTGGGTACGGTAGGATGTATCCCCTACCCTTATGATTTCCAAATCCATTCCTTTCATATCCAAGACGATAGGGTCTTTTTCAATCCGCAACATGGATAGAGTAGCAGGTTCTTTTCTTCTTAGAGCATCAGCTACCTTGTTCACCTTTCCAGGATGATAGTGAATAGAGAAGTCGTAATCCATGATTAGCTCTAACCATCTCCTTTGACGCATGTTGAGCTCCTTTTGTGTGAATATATATTTTAGGCTCCTGTGGCCGGTGTATATGTCACACTTCTTTCCATAAAGGTAGTGCCGCCAGATTTTCAAGGCAAAAAATCACGGTTGTCAACTCTAGATCATGCGTCGGGTAGTTCTTCTCATGGATATTCATCTTTCATGAGGCGTAGGCTATCACATTATCATTTTGCATGAGTACACAACCCAAGCCTTTATTTGAAGCATCACTGTATATCACAAAACTTTTTCCACTTTTCGGTAGTGTGAGTACAGGTGCAGTGATCAACCTTCTCTTTAGCTCCATGAAGCTTCCCTCACAATCTACCATACAAACATTCTTTACCCCTTTGCTTGTTAACATAGTTAGCGGGCTTGACAATCATGAGAAGTTTCTCACAAAACATCGGCAGTACCTAGCTAATCCAAGAAAACTACGGATTTGTGTGACACTAGAGGGCCTGGGCCATTCTGCAATCGCCTTTGTCTTTGAAGGGTCTATAGAAATTCACTCTCTTGTGATCACATGTCCCAAGAATGTGACTTGATTCATCCAAAAGTCACACATTCATAACTTGGCGTACAACTTCTCCTTTCTCAATGTCACCAACACAAGTCTTAGTTGTTCTTCATGTTCTTCCTTTCTCTTGGAGGAGATGATAATATCATCAATAAACACTACAAAAAATTTGTCGTGGTAATTTCTAAAGACTCTATTCATCAACTCCATGAAGATTTTAGGGGCATTATTAAGTCCAAAGGGCATCACAAAAAACTCATAGTGACCATACCTTGTACGGAAGGCAGTCTTCTGAATATCTTGCTTCTTTACCTTTACCTGATGATATCCAGAACGAAGATCCACCATTGAGAAGTATTGAGCTCCTCTTAACTGGTCAAACAAGTCATTAATCCTTGGGAGATGATACTTGTTCTTTATGGTGATCTTGTTGAGTTCCCCATAATCGATACACAGTCGCATTGTTCCATCATTATTCTTCACAAAGAGAACTCGCGCACCCCAAGGCGATGCACTAGGATGTATGAACCCTTTGTCCAGATGCTCTAGCAGCTGCTTCTTTAACTCCTCCAGTTCTATAAGAGCCATCATATAGGGGAACTTCGAGATAGGAGCAGCTCCGGGTATGAGTTCAATTGAGAACTCTACCTCACGATCTAGGGGAATTCCGTGTAACACTTCGGGAAATACATCGTTGTATTCCCTCATGATGGGCATTTCCTCAAGGATGGAACTTTCCTTCGACTAAACCATTTGGGCGAGGTATGATTCTTCATAGGGAATCAATACCAACACCATTGATGGATTTTTCAAAGGAGATTCATGATCTTCCTTGAATTTGTAAAGGAGCATGGGATGGTTCAGAATATGAAAATATATTTCCTTTTCTAGACAGTTGATTTGCGATCTATATAACGAGAGCCAATCTATTCCCATTATAGCATTGAATTCCACCAAGGGAAGCATTACGATATTTTCTGGAATAATCTTCCCACATACTCCATCATGAGAAGAGTCAAAAAATTGGGTTAAAATGATTGAACCAATTGTTGTTTTTACAGATATCTCTACTTCAAGGTTTCGGGGCTTCGATTCTATAGTTCTAGAAAACCAGCAAGATATAAAGGAATGTGTTGAACCGGAATCAAATAATACTTTTTCCATTCTTGAATGAATAGGAATTTTACCTTGTACGACTTCATTATCATGCTCCACCTCCGTAGTAGTGATGGCATAAGCCTTCCCTTGTTCCTTTTTCGTTGGTGGTTGCTGACGTTGATTACCCTCGAGAACTCGAGGCTTAGCGCACTGGTTTGCATAGTTCCCTACCTCCTTACAGTTGTAGAATTGAACCATCAGTGGTTCTCTCCTTTCATCGGCTACATTCTCCTTCCTTTTCATATCTTTTCGACACTCTTGAGCATGGCTTCCTTCTTTACCACACTTGAAGCATTTCCCCATCCCTTTGTGGCAGTTCCCATGGTGCAACTTCCACCATTTTTGGCATATGGGTCGTTGATTTTTCTTCCCACCTTTGTCATTAGATCCACTAGCTTGAAACTCCATCTTTCTTTTCTTATCACCATATCCATGGGACCATTCCCCAAAATCCATCTCCACTTTGAGAGCACACCGCACAACTTCCTCATAACTCCCAAAGTCTCGAATTTCAAGAGCCTTTCGATGGTGTGGTTTTAATCCACTAAAGAATCTATCAATTTTTCTATAATTTTTGATAACAAAACCCGAAGCGTACCTTGAAAGCCTTGTGAAATTCGATTCATAGGTTGTGAAATATTCTCCTTCTTTTTTTCTTCAGCTCTATGAATTTTCTCTCCATCTTCGTGCAAAGAGTTCGTGGGAAATACTTATTAAGAAACATTATCTTAAAGTCTTCCCATTCTATCTCTTTAATTTCCTCCCTTGCCTTGGTGTTCTTAATCAAATCACACCATTTATCGGATTCTCCATCTAGATGATAAAAGGCTAGATTCACCTTCTACATCTCAGAATAGTGAAGGACAGAAAAGATCTTCTCCATGGAGTTGACCCACTGTTTAGCAACTATTGGATCGGAAGATCCACAAAACGTCGGTGGTCGTTGCCACATAAAACATTTGATAGCTAGTTTCTACCTCTTTGGTGAAGGAGGATGTTCCCCATTATTATGGTTATTATTCATAACCTGAGATAATTGGGTAAGCATCACCATGATGTTTTTAACTCCACCTCCAAAATCATTGGGGATGTCATTCGGGAAATCATTGCATTGGTCCTCGCATGAGTTGTTGGCCTGATTTCTCCTGGTTCCCACCATTTTCTAAAATAGAAAAGGTTAGAACAAAACATAAGTAAACAGGTCATGAATAACTTATTCATTCAAACAACCAAAAACATAACATATGGTATCCCTAGGTAAATATTCTTGTGTGCATATTTTTACTTAGTCTCATACTAGAGGTTTTCTCTAGGGTTCACTAATCCTAAATACCAAATTAACTAAATATGGACTCTAATACCAACTATAGAATCTCAGAATTTTCTTACATAACTATTACATCATTTAAAAGATAAACAACATAATAGTATTACACAAAGAGGATCCAAAGGTTTAATGTCTTGGGAAAACTAGGACCACACATAACAAATACAACATCAAACATAAACTTTTATTTAATTTCTTCTTCTATAGATTCTTATTGGAACTTGTCCTCTCCATAGTACATGTATCCACCTAAGGATTTACATCAAAAGGGTTGAGCTAGAAGCCTGGTAAGAGGATAGATAGGAACAATATATCATGGGGTGAGGATAATCATAACATAGGCAAAAGATCATGAACATTAGATGTGGATAAATAAAATACGTGAAATGTGGAAATTCATAAAAATGGAAAGATAATGTCTTAGTGGTTAACTACCACACATACTTGTGAACCAGGCTAGCATCGTGTTCACACAACATTTCACATTTACTCTTGAGCTTCATCACTTTACCCAATGCATTGGAGCGCTGTATAATTCCAGGCGCACCCGTCACATTATAACATTATCATTTATCATGCTTGACACAATGAACATATAACATAAATTAACATAATGAACCCATGAAAGGGAATGGGTTTCATCTCATAATAACATATTCATAAGCTTTGGGTTCCCAAAATAAATAAGGAATAACATACATGTTACAAGAACCGTTAACTTTGAGTAAGAAGTAAAAGGGGTGTTCTTAAAAGAAGAGTTATTTTGGAAAACATTTTGTTGGAGATAAAAACCATTGAAAAACATTAATATCCCATAAAAGTAAAGGAAATTATTAAAAATTGATCTTTTAGGAGTAACCATATCAAAAATGTAGTGAAAGAGGGAGAACTCGAAGGAAGAAAATTTGGTACGAGATTTCCCCTTACCGTGTACCCGAATGATTCCTTTTATTTAATGTCATGTATAATGACATTATATTAATTAATTAGAAATCTAGAACCATGTGTACATTAATAGATTTTATTCTAGTTTCATTATGTCATATTATGTTACTTTGTATGACTTATAGAGTTTAAGAACATTGTTCCGGGATGTTTGTTTTTATGGTTTTTATTGGGTCGTTCACTTGTATTCTTAAATTGAAGTTTGGGTAGAACATGAGTAAACATCCAGAAATGATATTAAATGTAATTAATGATAATAAAAGAGTTTTAATGGAGTTATAATGAATTATATTAGATCCATGTGGATGAATCATTAGATAAGAATTAATGGATGGTTATTTGGGTCAATTTGGGCGGTTTTTGGATCACAACGAACTTGTTTTAACTTATCACATTGAAATATGGCCATAGGTTATTTCCAGAACATTAAATATAACATAATACATATAACATATTCTATTTAAACTATAAAATTGTTTCATGACCAGATATGAAGGTACAAATGGAAGAAGAAGGGATGTTGTTCTTGAAGTTGATAAATTAACACCTCACGAACAACGTTCTCTTTAATAAAATAAAAGAAAGAGGGAAAGGGGGTTGGATGATATAATATCCCATTATCATCATAAAATTCCATTAGATGTATAATTTTGGAGTTAAAATACAATTGAGATGAAGATAGGTGGGAAGAGATCCAGAAATGAACTTTAACATGAAAGGGAATTAAAGGAGAAGAGGGAGAGAAATTACCTCTTAAATCTTCCACTTGAGATCCTCCTTAAGGAAGCTAGTATTGGTCTTTTGATGAGACCAGAAGCTTTTGTACGTGGGGGAGGGGCTACGAAAGATGTTTGGGTAGAGTTTATAGAAGGCTTGGAGCTTGATAAGTGTAAGGAAATGAGGGAGTGAAAGGGGGTATTTATAGTGGAGGGGAGAGGGGTTTCCTTAATATAAAATTCATTAGTTTATTATTTCCCCGAAATACAAGGAATAGTGAGTCCTGAAAAACCAATAATAGTAATTTTATAATGTAATCCCGAACCAAGTGGGCTTACATCTGAAGAGCATCATCGATGACTCATTTAATACATTATTTAGCATTTATTGTGAATTATCAGATTCTTCTATTCATCAAAAATTCATGTATCTCAGAAAAATCCCAAAAATTTACCCCAACCATTTCTCGATGTGTAGAATCCAAAAATTAAGTACATTTTCCAAAAATAACTTTCTAAATATTATTAATTTAATATTTAATTAAAATCATAATTTACTTAAAAAACAGTTTTTAAGATTAAAACTGATTTTATAGTTCTTTCAAAAATTACGTAGGGTCATATAAAATTATCTAAAAACTATTATACATTGATTCAATAATTTATGAATACATTTAAGGGAAATAAATATTCTTTTAAATTAATTAATTAATTATAATTATTTATTTATGACTTATAAAATACCAAAAACATTTACTAAGGTCAAATTGTCACTTTATAAGATGTCTGAATTTTATTTTATTATTCATAGGTAATTTTACTCTTATGTTGGATGATTTACTATTCATAAGGGTCTTATTACTATTCATAAGGGTATGTTACTATTCCTAAGGGTATCTTACTATTCACAAAAAAATTATTTTTGTTTCATTAGACTCCAAAAATCATCTTGAACACAACCATGTATGTCAGATTCTAAAAATTCCAAACATAGGAGTGACAAACTTATGTTTAAAGGCCACTTATCACTTAATAGTTCATTATTTTGTGTTTTCATGTTATTTTATGACATAAATATTAGAAGGGAATTTCCATTGAAAAACTTTGGGTCGTTACAATCTAGTCATGGAATCTCATCATAACTCTAAGAGAACACATCACAATGTTGTTTCAGATAGTCTATGTACTACAATTGCTCCTCGAGGGGAATGGAGACACCAATCAATGTGGGTCTCGAGTCTGCCTCGCTACCGAGGTTCACCTGTACCAACTCATCGAATGTGGTAGAGATGACCTCCTCAATGGTGTGGGAGCATCCACTAAATCATCTTCTTCACTTATGGATGGTGAATCCTTGGTAGGAGGAGTCTCTTCGGATTCAGAAGATCTCGATGGGAGTCTGGTACCAACCTAAGCAGTGGTGGACACTACATCAGAGAACTCCTGTGCTGCTGCAATGATAGCGATGAAGGTTGTCGATCTGATCCCATCTAGCCTTCGGCCCAAGGGGCCACACTTGATGATATAGAAGCAATAGTGGCACGTT
Organism: Viscum album; assembly: GCA_963277665.1. Taxonomy (NCBI): domain Eukaryota; kingdom Viridiplantae; phylum Streptophyta; class Magnoliopsida; order Santalales; family Viscaceae; genus Viscum; species Viscum album. The sequence goes on from OY728152.1 coordinate 1,651,757,251, forward strand.
GTCTTGAGCCAGTTGATTCCAGTCCGGAGGAACAAACAAGTATGACGTATTTTCATTGTCATGGGGTGGACATCCTGATACCTTATAGGAGTAGGAGGCTCCAGGATCACCAGAGACTGATTTGTATAGGTGTACAAGGTGATCATCCAACATCTATTATGCCTGGGAATGTGTTCCCCCCTCGTCCCAGAAATAAAGAAGCATTGTCCCATGTCTGGGGTCGTAGCCTCCAATCGGTGGATTAGAAAGACGTAGGCATCATCTAGATCTGTCCACTGGTCATTCGCAGCCGCGGCATGCTCGACCTCATTTGTATGAATCTAATTTTCTTTTCCCTTTTAGTAGTCAGTATCTAGGTAGCAGGTTTCACAAGAGGAAAAGAGAGATGCATCAGCTTGAAGCACACCCACTCAACCATTAAGGGAGTACTTAAGGAACTGGTGGTATAATGAGGGAACCGCCGCATGTAGGTGGAGCCATGGCCTTCCCATCAACACATTGTAGGTGGTGTCCTGGGAGACAACCATAAATTCAGTGCTGGAAAGTAGGCCACCAAACTGGGTCTTCAAGAAGATCTTGTCGACCAGTGTCCATTCCAACTTGTCATAACCATGATTTCTTAGGTCAGAGGGACTCAGATCATCTTTGGAGAATCCCAGTTTTCATAGTGTCTGAGTCAGGATCAGGATGATTCCAGAGCCTGTGTCGAGAAGACAGCAACAAACCTCCATGCCATTGAACTGTCTAGTGATGTACAGTGGGTGAATGTTCCCCTATACAGGAGAGCCTTCATCTTTGACCGAGAAGGAGATGATGGCCTGGCATTCAGAATTCTCAACCGCCTCAGCATGAAAGGCATATGTGGATGCTACCTTCGTCTCGAACTAGATGGGGCTTCTTAAGGCCTCATCAAGGGCCTCACACATATCTGATGATATGAGAAGGGCCTCAAGGATGGAGAGACTTGCTGGAATACTGGAAATATTCTTGAAAACATTGTACTTCCATGACAAGCAAGAACATCTGGTTACATGAGGTCTCTATAGGACGAGAGGTATGGTGGGCCCTACTGACTAGGTCGGTGGCTATCTGGAACTAGGATTATCCTTCTTCTCACTATTCGAAGCCTATGGATTGGCTACTGGATGAGGGCAAGACGACTGAGACCAGCCTGCAGTAGGGCGTGGCTGGTCACAACATGTTCGGAGTGCCTCTACCTGATCCAGCAACATGAACAATGTCGAAGGTGGGCTTGATTCCACTAGATGAGAAGGATGTTCATGCTGAGCTCTGTGAAGAGCCTATTTCCTGGTTTTAGTTATAGGAACATCCGGGCTGGAAATCCTGACCGAGGCACTTCGATGGCCCATATAGTCACAGCTCTGTCGACACTGACGATGGTTGCAAACGTTGGGAGGATCTGCCTAGCACTCCTCATTGTTAGGAATCATGTAGGGGTTTACTAGCTCTAAAGTATTAACCGAGCCATACCTTTGACCATAACTCGAAGAGTCCTGCACTACTGGATGAATTCTGGGAGGAACTTCCATCTTTGGGGGCATGATGTCGCTGAGAGTACAGGATGATGATGGTATTGGGGGGTGGGGGGGGGGTTCTTTCCCTTGGGTCGATGGTGTTTTCTCTTCTGGGAAGAGGTCGGATGAGACGACAATTCAGAAGTGGTGGTTGCATCTTCTAAAGGCTCTTTCAAATTCAGGTGTGTCCGGATGACACCATGGGTGTGGGCGACTGTTTTACGAGCCATCCATTCATCATACTTCTGGGACCCACAACTGGAAACCTGATTCCACTCACGCTCGCTGTCACTATTGTAGTCTGGCCTCACGAAGACGAGCACCACTTGTGCCGGAGCTGGGCCTAACTGGACTATGTTTTTATCTATCTAGTCTTGAAGCCGTTCATTAAACACATAGCAGTGTTTGATAGTGTGCTCCAGGATCCAGTGATAGGGGAAGTAATTGTGGAGATTAGTGTGGTTTTCCTCTTATATCCTTCTCCACTTAGGCAAATGTAGAATCCCCTACTCCCGGGCACAGCGGAAGTAACCGGGGACCTATGCCTTGTTGGACGAGTAGCTCCAATTTCTCCTGTCCAGAAAGGGGGCCCTTAGAGCTTGATTCTAACAAGGATCTGTATGAGTCCGTCGATGAGGTGGAACTTGGTTATATCGCCTAGGTAGTGGCAACACATTGTGTGGGGGCACCTTTCGATTCTGAGGTGGGCGCTGCTGGGATGGTGGCTGTTCCTAACGTGGAGGACCTCTGTGAGGATGTGGAGGCATCTCCATTGGAAACAAATCTAGTCACATGGGGGCCTCAATTTGGGCCACTATGGAGGGCTCAGCCCTGGAGGCCCTTCTCACAGGGATTGTATGAGGCAACGGATGGGCCTGCTTAGATTTCTGTAGGGCATCCTCTAGGCATTGGGCCTTGTCAGAGAAGCCTCAAAATCCCTCGGGATAGTTCTGGGTGATCTAAGAGGGGACCAGTTTTTATTGACATTCCCTACGCACGTTGTTAATAGTCTCTACTGAGTTGGTGGCATGTCAAGAATGTATGTGAGCCCTTTACACCAGGCGATAATGTCGGAAATGTGCTCATCAGGCCTCTACTTTCACTTGAAGTGGTCTGTGATACTTGTCTTCTGAGTGGTGGAACTGAACTAGTAGAGAAATTTCTTATGGAGGTCTTCCCAGCCGGCTATTGATCCGATGGGGAGCTGGTTGTACCAGAAAATTGTAGGCCCTTCCAATGTATGAACAAAACATCAGAGTTTGGTGGCATCCTACTGCGCTGGAGTTCCCAACATGGGGCCACACATTGAGATTAAGTGGGCCAGGTGCTATGGCGGGTCCCCTGTCCCATTTAAAGGGGAAAATTTCGGATTTCTGAAACCTGGGGGTGTTGGCATATCATCCACCCACGCCGGATATGTCTTTCCATCAGGCGATATTTCCACCTCTCGAGTCTCTAATGCCTTATGGAGGGCAATGAGTACCGCCATAAGATCATCTGGGTGGGGGTTCCTGTCTTGACATGGAACCCTGACTACTAGTGCATTGGTGGGTTCTTCAACATGATAAGGCAGCCCAGCAGCTCATGGAGCGGGTAGTGGAACAACATGTGGGGCAACTAGGGGAGTCAGATATGGGTCCTGGGGATTTTCACGTCATTCAAAAGGATTGGACGAGACATACCACACCCTCTTTCCGTAGGTTCTAGCCTCAACCCTATCCTCAACCCTATCTACGTGGGTAGGATGGTCAGGGTCAACAAGAAGAAATTTGTCGAGGGGATGTGGTGCCTGCCCCAGTGGCCCCAGCCTCAGATCACCATAGTTTGTCCATTTCTCTACAACATGTTCATCATGGAGGTCATCGACCACCTCCTTTTTTTTCAGTGAGTTGTTGACGCAACACAACTTTTTTGGGGTCGTATTCCACCTTCTGCACTAAGACAGATGGGTCGGAGGGTTTTGCGGCTCTGAGGTTTTCCATTCCCTTGATGGAATTCCGGCTGAAGACTAGTCCCTTGGTGGGAACAGATAGACCCAACATATTCCTATGTTAATGAGTAATTCTTCCCAGAGGGTCTAGAAAGTGTGATACTCCCTTGGGGGGTGGGTCCTCTCCAAGGAGCTCTAGATCGTTCTCACCCTCTGGTAGATTGGCTAGGTTAACAACAACTCTTCTGGGAGGCATACCCTCTATGTCACCTAGAAAATCGGGTTGTCACCAGATAGGACTAAAGAAGAGGGAAACATACTACCCCCAACCACGGATCTATACGTGGGTATAATCCTCTTTGATAATACTGTGGAGTACCCTAAAACTCTGAACGCCGCATTGCTGGAGCGATCTACATCGACCTAGTGAATAAGGGCACTGGGCCACAGGTAGTGTGACCAAATCAACCAGCCATCATTGTTAGCCAATGTCCTAGAAATTCTCTTGTCTCTTAGGGAAAGCCACTCACTGATGATGAAGATGGAAATGAGTCACCCAGAGGGTTTTATGGAATCACTCAAATTCCTCTTGGCTGAGGGATTCTAGCACACAAAAATTTAGTGTTGCAACCGGCCAAACCATCTCAGGGATGTGGTTTTCCACGAGGATATCCCATAAGCTCATGGGATTGGATTTAGGGTATGTCCCTTCATTGCTCCACTCATCTACTAGAGGTGGTTAGGGACCCGATAGTGGTATCGATGCAGACCACTGGGATGGCAGGCTGGCCAGTAGAGAATACGACAAGCGAGCTGACAAACCACCGCATCTCGGGCTATCCTCCAAAGAGTGAAGTGACTTAGCCATGATATCGCTATAATATGGGCTGACTACCACAGTTTCTGGTGTAGGGACTACAGATGCTGGCGATGGATCATGCTGATTTTCATCCACCATTGGTCCCCAGAACAGATCTTCGTGTCCTCTAATCGAGGTAGAGATTGCTTCTAGTGATGATGGTGGCTATTTCATAACTATATACTTTTGAGCTACCAAGTATTCATCTTTAATGATATACCTGTGGAGGGAGGTGGGAATCCAATGGACCTCATATTCTAGCGTTTTGAGGCTAACATGCATTGTACCTACCCTGACCCTCGATATAGAGGATCATAGTGAGGGATCCATTACTGAGTCATCCTCCGCCTCAGATTCTGAGAAGCAAACCAATTTGATCTCAGTTTGAATCTTCTCATCATTATTTTTATGGAGGAGACAACCCATCCTCCTTCCCCGAGATGGTTCTTCAGGACATGGTAGATTTCCGGTATGAGGAGGTCCATCAGACGTACTGGGGTATGGGTGGAGAGAATTCTCGCCTGAGTAAGCCATTGTGTGGGGAGCACTGGGATAGATATCAAAGGGTACATGGGGTGGAATTCCATGAGAAGTGTTGGAGCGGGTAGGACCTCCTCTCAAGCCGATAAGGGCTTGGGTATGACCTCCATGCATGTTTCCCTTGGCATCATCAGTGCGAGGAAGGTCCTTGTACTAGTTGATCTGAACATGTGTAGGACCTCCGTGGTGGGTGCTGGTGAAGCGAAGCTTGCCTTCACACCTCTGGTTTCTGAGGCAATGAGGATATTATCTATCTATTGTGAGGACATGGGGAGTCACCCCATTATAGAGATTGTCTAGATGTGCAACTTCAGCACACTGACAGTCTATGGCAGGATATATGACTCTATACCTGATGTAATGAGCATGGGAGAGGCTTCTGTGCTAGGTTTCACCATCATGGTGTGGTCCCTCATTCTGGTTGAGGGTAGCATGAGGAGAACCTCCATGCCAAGCCTGAAATTAGGGAATACCCGCATTCTCTATGGTGGAGGTAAGGGGAGGACCTCTATACTGGAGGCGGCCACTACCTACACCAGAGGCCAAGAGAGTCGACCCATCCTGCCTGTGGGGCGGTATGGTCCTCGATCCGGTATGACTATAATAGTCCCCCTACTCATCATAAAAATGGGCTTGATGATATACATAGGTGGTGTCCTGAGCCATAGTAGTTGCTGAAATTTGTTCCCCTTGGATGGAGTCCTCATCAGCCTGTGCCCAACAATGGAATCGGCTCGACCGGACTGGGGCCAACAGTGCAGGCGCATGGTTTACCTTCTCCACGACTTGCAGAACCAAATGGTGGCATCAGCGCAACTGAGTGGGAGCCCTCATTGGGGGCCTTTGAAATGGGATCCTGACTGGGATGGCCCAAACATCCCCAACATCATCGGCGTAGGGGAGAGAGTCGTCGAGGCATTCCATGGAGTGGCTCCTGAAATGATTTTATTTTGGAGTAGGGAGAAGTGTATCCCTTTGCGGCCCTTGGGGATTGAGGTTGTAGAGACCCGAGGCTTGACGTACATTGACATTACATTACATTTTCGGACTACTTAGTACATAACAAAAACACACACACAAGGATCATAATAGTTTAGTGTCTTTGGAAACTCGGATTATATTCTTCTAATCCTGGTGAAAGATCTTCAACATCTCCCATAAAGATCTTCCCTTTTTTTATACCTAAAACCTTTCTTTATATCCTGGGGAAAAGTAAACATAAAAGGGTGAGCTCAAACGCTCAGTAAGGGTAAACAAAAGAAAAATCAATCACATCATATTCATAAGAACATAACTTTTGGAAATCTTAACCTGCAAAAGAGAGCATAATTTCATAACATGGGATAAATCATAGTAGTGAAATGAAATCCCAATAAGCATAACTTAAAACATGAAACATTGTGGAATACACACATAATCATAGAGAATTATTTCTTGTTAGTCATGACTCATTTCCAAGACTATCTTAGTGGACAAAGTCCCTTTCTGAATCGAGTCACCCTCGTTTCAGTCCTGTTTCACTGAACCGGTATAAACTACCATTCCAGCCATGTCTATCTCATGAGATATGAAATCTTTACCCAATGCATTGGAGGGAGATATAGGTCACACCCATCTCATAATGATACCATTCTTATGTGTGCCACAAAATCATAAACCATACATCATTGCAAAACCCATGTAATAAAAATGGAATTCTTAAACAACATGACATCATAAAAAAATTCATATAGATAAAGGAATTCATAAAAATATTTCCATCACAACATAATCAAAACAATGTAATAATAGGGATAAAAACAGAACCCTTTTATTATCTTAGATGGAAAATAATTTTGATAAAATACTTGAACTCCATTCTTGAGGAAAATATCCTTTCTACTTCAAAAACATTTTTCCTTTCATAACATGTCATACGACTTGAAAATAAATCAAGTTGATTAAAAAGAAACTTGAAAACTTGTAAAGGAAGTTTCTTGGAAATAATGTTTTAAAAATCCATTCATGCCGTATAAGTTAAAAAAAACATTCTTCGTACTTTTGTCGGAAAAGTCAAAAAGTACCTCGTACGAAAAAACGACAAAAGATTCCTTTCATATTCTTTACTAAAAACTCACCGAAGGGTAAAATTGGATTTAAACTATTGTATGTGTATGGAAACAATATTACATATTGATGAAACATGGATTTGGATGATAAAATACACCACAGTAAATACTTACGAATAAACAATCTCGGATAAAAATGAGATTGTGATATTTCCCTTACCTTAGGTACGATTTGCTTTGTACGTGTCCGAATCTCATTTATAATGGTTTAAATAATGTTATTGACTTATTCCAGAATCATAAATATTGATATGATATCATATATGGTCATATTCTTAGCTTCTTGTTAGTAATATTTCATTGTTACTTGTTACTCGGGTCTTTATTGCCTTTTGTTCTTATGCGTGTTTTTCCGAATAAATTCTTATTCTTCTTTTAAGGTTATAGATACCATATATCCAGAATGGTATTAGTGTGACATATATCATATTTATTCATTCAATTCACTTATATAATTACTATGTAATGATGATCATGTAGAACGAGTCGCATCACATCGTGGAGACGGTATTCCATACGTACACACGAGTGATGATATCGTTCCTATGATAGTGGAATTGTATTGGAGTATATATATATTATTTCAGTATCAATTTTAAATTATAATAATCATAAATAGTTACTCATTACACCATTATACCCATCCTTGTAAGGTGATGGTGGAAAATAGATTACACCACGACGTGGAGACGGTATTCCGTACATACGCACGCGCGATGATTTCATTTTTTTGTAGGATGGATAGAAGGTGAATTAGGGTTGTTTCATATTTATAATAACATATCAGTATTTAAGTGATACTGATGTTATTACTTTATCATGAAACAACTAAAGAAGAAGAAGTTGAAGAAGAAAGAAATTGAAAATATCGGTAATGGATATTACCTCTTCTTTGGAACGCCTCTTTGAATCCTCCACTTAGGGAACTAAGATTGGTCTTTGAAGAAGACCAGGACCTCTAGGATTATTATAGGGAAGTGGAGAGGAGAAAATTTCAGGGGTTGGCCGAGCTTGAGTGCTCAAATTGGTGTGAGGAGGAGGGGGAGGAGGTGCCCTTTTATAAGGGAGGAGAGGGGCACCTTAGGAATATCTCAAAATATTATTTTATATTAAAGTCAAAATCGGATTATAATGGTTCCAAAGGGTCTTATTTCAAAGCTAAAGTGGGGATGGGTCGAAATCCTATCAACCAATAGGATTTAGACAAGTTTAGGGTATTATTTTAACCTTATCAATTAGATTTAACTCTATGTTAAATAATTTAACTTTTACCGTGTCTTTTTGTTTTCTTTCACTATATGGTTAATAAACATACAATAACATGCCAAACGAACCCCAAATTGTTTATTATTAATATATATATCCTTATCTAAGTCATTTGGCCGAACCTTAGATTTTTAGGAATAAAATAACAATTAATAATATAATATTTTCTTTAAAAACTATTTTGTGTCAATTTTGACACTATTTGATATATGATTTTTGTGAATGTCATAACAGAATTATATGCTCGCAATAAAGTTGATTAAATCAACACTAATATATAATAGTAACCTAGAAAATTAGTTTAATTCATAAAAAGTCTCAAATTACATTTATTTTGGTGTTTATAACATCAATTATGTCAATATTTCATAAATAAGATAATTACTGCATCATCTTTGTGTCATAAATAAATTAAATTATATGATGTCTAAAAATTAAAAATAAAATACCATTATGTAGGAAATCTCTTTATCTTTCTAATGAATATTTACAATCGAATATATCTTATGTAAAACCCTAATTTAAAAATGTTTTAGTAAATAAACTTTGATTTTAACTCTTTTAACTCTTCTTTGAATTAAATAATAATAAATGTCCTAATCTAATCCAAGTGGACCTAAATGATAATATTTTACACTTAAGGTTGTTTTTGGTCGAGATACACTTGTCCAATAGAATTAGGACATGTGTTAGGGTAATATTAATATCATTCTTACCATTAATTACCCTATTTATTTTTCACCGTGGTAAGTAAAAGTAAAAAGTTACTATTCACCAAAAATTATTTTCATCTCATTGAACCACATTTTACTTACTGAAATCAACAGTGTCTCTCGGATTTTTGAAATTCCATTCACAGAAGTGGTAAAATTATGTTTTTTGAAAAATTCAGTTTTTTAACTACCACTTAGTAGTTTCACTATTAATCAAAAATTGATGTTTTTCAGAACAATGCCAAAATTTCATCCTAAGCTAAATTTCATATTCTGAATTCAAAAATGAAGTCTATTTTACCAAATTCATAACATAGAAGTTGCATTAATTAATTTTATAATTAAATCCCGCTGTTAAAACAAATAGCGTGTTTTTAAGAAACAATATCTATCAAAAGATTGACACTTGATTATGTCTGGTTTAAATGTGAAATTACAACCAATGACCAACATTGTATTAAATTGTAAAAATATATTCCAAATATACTTTAAAACCACTCAAATTAATAATTTATCACTATTAATTATTTCTATTAAAAACGTTGTTTTTAATTATAATTTAGTAATTTTCACTATTCATCAGAATATGAAAGTTATCTGAAAAGTACGAAAATTTCACCTTAGGCTAAATTCGATACTCCGAATCCAGAAATGAAGTCCATTTTGAGAGCTAAATATTCTAAAATTTAAAAAGTGGTTATTACTATTCATAACAGCTAGTTTTAATAATATTTTAATAGCATATCTTTGTTTTGTGAAACTCAGTATTGCGTACTACACACGCTATCGAGGAAGGTCGTGATTGCGTGTAATGAAAGGCAAGTCAAGGATGTGTGTTGTGCAAGCTCCTTTTTGTGTAGCGTACAACACAAGACATTAATAAAATTAAAAAGAATATTTTTCATAAAATCTCGGGCTGTTACATTCTACCCCCCTTAAAATGAATTTCGCCCTCGAAATTCGTCGGGGTTATAAATGGTTTACTATTTGAAAGTTTCTTTAATAGAAACCCACATCATAAAACGGAATACCAAAACCAATGATTAAAAACTAAAGTATGAAACGTAACGGTTACCCAAATAAACTAATCACTGGGTTTCCACAATGGTGAAAATATGGATATGGAAGAAAAATCTAACCATCATGTTCTGATGGAGAGTGGTAGAGAACATGGCTATGGAAAATCCAGTAATCACAAATCCATAGATTTTTGATGATATAAGGTACCATCTGATTCATCAGGTATAAGATCACTAGGACAACATTTTTGGTTTTCAAGATCATCTCCCTAAAGTTGAAAATTTGCATTAGAATAAATAGTTACTTTATTTTGGTACAATCTCACTGTTGTTCGTGACTTGAACAATTTCCACTTCTTCTCTTAAATAAATGAAGTTGAATTTTTTATTCATGAAGTGTTAGCAGATCATGTGATAGAATGACAGGTCATTCCATATGTCTCAATCAAAAGGTTAGCAAAAATTATATACATAAGTCGATCTATAGTGAGAGTAATAATATATGGTTCCTAAAATGGACTTATACTTCATATATCATACTGTGTAATATAATAAAACTAGTTTCTACTAAACAGGGACTTCCTATAGGCCAGTGGTAGGTGATAAAGGCCAGTCGCACTTCGGTTGTGGGTTCGATTCCCACAGCCTTGTCCGACGCGATGGGCTGTCACCCGTTCTGCAGGTTGTCCTTTTTCTAAAACTATATCATCCCATCAATAATATTGAGAAAACTTCTATCCTTAAACAATACTAACTTATGTCCAACATAATCCATTCCAATATTTATGCTTATCCATAATACTGCAGTCCACTCCCATATATCATAAGATATGTTTTTTTGGTCACATTCCAAACATTCAAAGTCCTTAATCATGTATTCTCTTGAATACCTTAGTGAAAACATGAATGCAGTTAAAATTTAACACTTTCCACATACCAAAATCCTCAAAATTCTATATACTCAAACCATGATATCACTTAGTCCTTATATCAATCATGAGCTCATGAATACTGTTAAACATTTCATTTTCTCATTTTCCCTTCATTATGCACATATCATCTTATTTCCAAAAATATTTCAATCACTTTGAATACCACATTAGACCAATACATAAATATTCCAATACTCCATGATACAATATTATTTTGTAATCCCATTACATAAACACTTAATCATTCCACCACATCGTTGTCATATTCAACATCGCCAATAGTGATCGCATGTGACTTCCCTCTGTCCTTTGCCTTCAGTGGTTTCTCATGTTGATCATCACTAACCCTTGGATTAGGGCATTTATTAGCATAATTCTCCATTTCCTTGCACTTGAAGCAATGAAGTGTTGGTGGTGCGTTCTCTGCAGTGTTTGCTTTATTCACATCATTAGAAACCCTTTTTCCATTACTTCGACACTCAACTGCTCGATGACCTTCTTTTCCACACTTAAAACATTTTCTAGTCCCTTTAAGACAATCTCCACCATGCTTCTTTCCACACTTTGTGAATAATGAAACATTCATCTTCTTTTCACCATTATTCTGAGATTTCTCCTTGAACTCCATCTTTCGTTTCTTGTCAAAACCATGATTTGGATATGTAACACCAACTTCCATTTCTACCTTGATAGCACAACGCACAATTTCTTCATAGCAACTGAAGTCTCTTATAGCTAATGCCCTTCGAAGACTTGGTTTTAAGCCACTGAAAAATAGATCAACTTTACTTTCAGGTTGGATGATAATGCCAGATGCATACCTTGAAAGTCTTTTAAAATTCGCTTCGTATATACCAACAGATTCATCATCCTTTTGCTTTAGTTCAAGAAACTCCTTCTCCATCTTTGTTCGAAGAATACGAGGGAAGTACTTACTGAAAAACAAGTTCTTGAACTCGTCCCATTCCATGGACTCAATTTCATCTCTTGGCCTAGTATTCTTGATAAGATTCCACCATTGATCAGCTTCACCTTCCAAACGATATACTGCTAAGATGACTTTATCATGTTCAGAACATTGAAGAACTGAAAATATCTTTTCAGTGGTACTGATCCATTGTTCAGCAACAAGTGGATCGGAAGTCCCACTAAAAGAAGGTGGACGTTGCCTCATGAAGGACTCAATAGAATATTGTTCTCTTCTCTGCTCATTTGGAAGTCCAGAATGATTCATAGCTTGTGTAAGTATAGCAATAAGATTTTTCACTCCATCTCCCATAACATTTGTTTGTTCAGGAGGGCAATCATTGCATTGTCCATTGCATTGATCAACACGGTTCCTTCGGGTTCCAACCATCATCTAAAACCCAAAAATAATAGTGTGAGAGGAAAAAATCATGCTAGGTAAAACAACATAATAAAGGGGGATTACCTTCAATATCTAACATCTTAGGTTTAATTCTATGATCGTTAGCGTAATTCTAGTACTATAACCTATACGTATACCTAAACTTAGGTACATCCCTAGACATACCTTAGAAATATATCTAGGGATCTCACTAACGTTTTCGCATCCTAGTTTCCAAAGGTTGACTAAACCTTTCCTCTGATACCAACTGTAGAGACCCGAATCTTGATGTACATTGACATTACATTACATTTGCGGAATACTTAGTACATAACAAAAACACACACACAAGGATCGTAATAGTTTAGTGTCTTTGGAAACTTGGAGTATATTCTTCTAATCCTGGTGAAAGATCTTCAACATCTCCCATAAAGATCTTCCCTTTTTTTATACCTAAAACCTTTATTTATATCCTGGGGAAAAGTAAACATACAAGGGTGAGCTCAAATTCTCAGTAAGGGTAAACAAAAGAAAAATCAATCACATCATATTCATAAGAACATAACTTTTGGAAATCTTAACCTGCAAAAGAGAGCATAATTTAATAACATGGGATAAATCATAGTAGTGAAATGAAATCCCAATAAGAATAACTTAAAACATGAAACATTGTGGAATACACACATAATCATAGAGAATCATTTCTTGTTAGTCATGACTCATTTCCAAGACTATCTTAGTGGACAAATTCCCTTTCTGAATCGAGTCACCCTCGTTTCAGTCCTGTTTCACTGAACCGGTATAACCTACCATTCCAGCCATGTCTATCTCCTGAGATATGAAATCTTTACCCAATGCATTGAAGGGAGATATAGGTCCCACCCATCTCATAATGATACCATTCTTATGTGTGCCACAAAATCATAAACCATACATCATTGCATAACCCATGTAATAAAAATGGGATTCTTAAACAACATGACATCATAAAACAATTCATATAGATAAAGGAATTCATAAAAATATTTCCATCACAACATAATAAAACAATGTAATAATAGGGATAAAAACAGAACCCTTTTATTATCATAGATGGAAAATAATTTTGATAAAATACATGAACTCCATTCTTGAGGAAAATATCCTTTCTACTTCAAAAACATTTTTCCTTTCATTACATGTCATACGACATTAAAATAAAATAATTTGATTAAAAATAAACATGAAAACTTGTAAAGTAAGTTTCTTGGAAATAATGTTTTAAAAATCCATTCATGCCGTATAAGTTAAAAAAAACATTCTTCGTACTTTTGTCGGAAAAGTCAAAAAGTACCTCGTACGAAAAAACGACAAAAGATTCCTTTCATATTCTTTACTAAAAACTCACCGAAGGGTAAAATTGGATTTAAACTATTGTAAGTGGATGGAAACAATATTACATATTGACGAAACATGGATGTGGATGATAAAATACACCCCAGTAAATACTTACGAATAAACAATCTCGGATAAAAATGAGATTGTGATATTTCCCTTACCTTAGGTCCGATTTTCTTTGTATGTGTCCGAAGCTCCTGTATAATGGTTTAAATAATGTTATTGACTTATTCCAGAATCATATATATTGATATTATAACATATATGGTCATATTCTTAGCTTCTTGTTAGTAATATTTCTTTGTTACTTGTTACTCGGGTCTTTATTGCCTTTTGTTCTTATGCGTGTTTTGCCGAATAAATTCTTATTCTTCATTTAAGGTTATAGATACCTTATATCCAGAATGGTATTAGTGTAACATATATCATATTTATTCATTCAATTCACTTATATAATTACTATGTAAGGATGATCATGTAGAACGAGTCGCATCACATCGTGGAGACATTATTCCGTACGTACGCACGAGTGATGATATCGTTCCTATGATCGTGAAATTGTATTGGAGTATATATATATTATTTCAGTATCAATATTAATTTATAATAATCATAAATAGTTAATCATTACACCATTATACCCATCCTTGTAAGGTGATGGTGGAAAATAGATTACACCACGGCGTGGAGACGGTATTCCGTACGTACGCACGCGCGGTAATTTAATTTTTCCGTAGAATGGATAGAAGGTGAATTAGGGTTGTTTCATATTTATAATAACATATCATTATGTACGTAATTCTTATGTTATTACTTTATCATGAAACAACTAAAGAAGAAGAAGTTGAAGAAGAATGAAATTGAAAATATCGGTAATGGATATTACCTCTTCTTGGGAACGCCTCTTTGAATCCTCCACTTAGGGAACTATGATTGGTCTTTGAAGAAGACCACGACCTCTAGGATTATTCTAGGGAAGTGTAGAGGAGAAACTTCCAGGGGTTGGCCGAGATTGAGTGCTCAAATTGGTGTGAGGAGGAGGGGGAGGAGGTTCCCTTTTATAAGGGAGGAGAGGGGCACCTTAGGAATATCTCAAAATATTATTTTATATTAAAGTCAAAATCGGTTTATAATGGTTCCAAAGGGTATTATTTCGAAGCTAAAGTTGGGATGGGTCGAAATACTATCAACAAATAGTATTTAGACAAGTTTAGGGTATTATTTTAACCTTATCAATTAGATTTCACTCTAAGTTAAATAATTTAACTTTTACCGTGTCTTTTAGTTTTCTTTCACTATATGGTTAATAAACTTACTATAACATGCCAAAAGAACCCCAAATTGTTTATTATTAATATATATATCCTTATCTAAGTCATTTGGCCGAACCTTATATTTATAGGAATAAAATAACAATTAATAATATAATATTTTCTTTAAAAACTATTTTGTGTCAATTTTGACACTATTTGATATATGATTTTTTTGAAAGTCATAACAGAATTATATGTTCGAAACAAGTTTATTAAATCAACACTAATATATCATAGTAACCTAGAAAATTAGTGGAATTCATAAAAAGTCTCAAATTACATTTATTTTGGTGTTTATAACATCAATTATGTCAATATTTCATAAATAAGATAATTACTGCATCCTCGTTGTGTCATAAATAAATTAAAATATTTGATGTCTAAAAATTACAAATAAAATACCATTATGTAGGAAATATTTTTATCTTTCTAATTAATATTTACAATAGAATTTATCTTATGTACAACCCTAATTTAAAAATTTTTTAGTAAATAAACTTTGATTTTAACTCTTTTAACTCTTCTTTGAATTAAATAATAATAAATGTCCTAATCTAATCCAAGTGGGCCTAAATGATAATATTTTACACTTAAGGTTGTTTTTGGTCGAGATACACTTGTCCAATATAATTAGGACATGTGTTAGGGTATTATTAATATCATTCGTACCCTTAATTACCCTATTTATTTTTAACGATGGTAAATAAAAGTAAAAAGTTACTATTCACCAAAAATTATTTTCATCTCATTGATCCACATTTTACTTACTGATATCAACCGTGTCTCTCAGATTTTTGAAATTCCATTCACAAAAGCGGTAAAATTAGGTTTTATGAAAAATTCAGTTTTTTAACTACCACTATGTAGTTTCACTATTCATCAAAAATTGATGTTTTTCAGAACAATGCCAAAATTTCATCCTAAGCTATATTTCATATTCCGAATTCAAAAATGAAGTCTATTTTACCAAATTCATAACATAGAAGTTGCATTAATTAATTTTATAATTAAATCCCGCTGTTAAAACAAATAGCGTGTTTTTAAGAAACAATATCTATCAAAAGATTGACACTTGATTATGTCTGGTTTAAATGTGAAATTACAACCAATGACCAACATTGTATTAAATTGTAAAAATATATTCTAAATATACTTTAAAACCACTCAAATTAATAATTTATCACTATTAATTATTTCGATTAAAAAGTTGTTTTTAATTATAATTTAGTAATTTTCACTATTCATCAGAATATGAAAGTTATCCGAAAAGTACCAAAATTTCACCTTAGGCTAAATTAGATACTCCGAATCCAAAAATGAAGTCCATTTTTAGAGCTAAATTTTCTAAAATTTAAAAAGTGGTTATTACTATTCATAACGGCTAGTTTTAATAATATTTTAATAGCATATCGTTGTTTCGTGAAACTCAGTATTGCGTACTACACACGCTATCGAGGAAGGTCGTGATTGCGTGTAATGCAAGGCAAGTCAAGGATGTGTGTTGTGAAAGCTCCTTTTGGTGTAACGTACAACACAAGACATTAATAAAATTAAAAAGAATATTTTTCATAAAATCTCGGGCTGTTACAGAGGTGGTGATGAGGCACAAACACCTCTAGATCCTAGAGGGACATATCCCATGTCTGGATAATCCCCTCCTCCTCTTACTGGTGTACGAGGTCATTGGTCCCCTTATGCTGAATGAATTCAGATGGGGATACAGGGCATGGGTGTTTGACGTTTGTAGATGTAAAGATTGTCACAAAAGTGGTGGAGTGGTGTGAGACTGTCGCGTTGGCATTGCCCCTACCACTGCATTGGTGGGAGGGTGGTGATCGAATTCCTGCAGCAACTTGGTTCCATGAAATGCATAGAAATTAACCAATTGTTATTGGAAGAAATGGAATTGATGAATTATGCCCCAATGTCATTCTGTCTTCCAAGACTAGTAAGATGGATCCACACTGACAACATCGAAGACCAGGATGTCCAATGTTTTGATTGCCCCAACATCCAGTGAGTTTCATGCCAGGCCCATTATTTTCATGGGGGGACCTGACACTGGATAGATGGATCTGGTGACATGCTAATCCATTGATGTCTTGAATGATACTAATATCCATATTGAAGAGAATAAAATTTCTCATCAGGTTCACCATTTCTATTACCGATGCTTTTGCCGGGGCGTGCACATCTGTCTATGGAGGACTTGCAGCTGTTTCCCCGCATTCCCGCTTTCCAAAGGCAGATAGTATCAGTCTCTTATTTAGGGAAGTTTTCCCCATGATCGAAATGGTATGATGGGATATCGGTTCTTCCTTCCATGGATTCCTCCTCAGAGATCGTCACTTAGTCCGGGTCTTCATTATAGACTTATGACGTTGTTCGTGAAACTCTTCTCAATGTCATATCTTCATAGACACCAGTAAATTACACTTCTTCTGTTGAGACATTCCAAGGGTTCTAGTAAGGGTAGTAACATTCAGTCGGGGGAGAAGTCACGTTGGACATCATTGGTGTGTCTGGACCCTGTAACACTAGCACATCTTGGTTTTTCCCCTTATTATAGGGCTTCCCGAGGGCATGAAAGCTCAAGGATTCTCGCGTCGAATGCGGGGAATTATATTCCATAGGAATGTAACTGAGGTTTTCCTCAACTTCCCTTTTCTAACACAAGTTATTCTGTGAGTTTAACATCTAGCGAAGATGGATCAAACTAATCGAAACACCGACTAGAGTGGATCAGATGGGTGAAACCCGTGGAGGGAACACTGATGCCAGAGCTAACACGTGGTTAGTTACCCAATTACAGCTAGAATCACTGAAGAGGTGAATTGGCATGATTTGATTGGGACGTGGCGGCCCAGGTATGGATCAATATGGATGATGGATGATTAAGTGAAATGGATGGATAATGGGATGAAGTTGACTCAGGGATGACGATGATGTTGGTCTTGAGTCTCGAAGAGACCTCCTATGTATCCATGTTTCAGGGAATCAAAGTCTTCATTGTTCATCTGAAGATGGATTATCGTCGATTGGGGACTTCAACAGCTTACTGTCGAATGGGGTTGACAAGGGAATACTTCTGAATGGGGGTCACAACGACTTTCTACTAAATGGGGTTGACAATGACTTATCACTAAATGGGGTTGACAACAGCCTATCGCTAAATTGGGTTGACAATGTCTTACTGCTAAATGGGTGTTGAACCTCATGGAGGATTCTTACGTACCCAGTCTGGGAAACATGGATCAAAGCCCACATAGTTCGGGATGGTGGATGCAGTTTAATGTCGTGTAAGACGAAAAGGGGGAATGAAGTTTAACATCATGCGAGACGAAGGTGATCCAATGTGAATGGGGTCAGAACTCATGGTTGTTGGGCTTGAACCTCAGGGAGGCTTCCTACGTACCTCACCATAACAAGGATCAATGTAAGAGTAGTTTAGGATTGTGTGAGTTGGTGAACTGACATGAAGATGGTCGGGACCAATGGTCATTAGGCTTGAACCTCAGGGAGGCTTCCTGCGTACCTTACCTTGGTAAGGATCAAAGTTCATGTAGTGTATGGGAAGGAGTGGGAACCGATGTGAATATGGTCGGTACTAATGGGTGTTGGGATTGAACCTCAGGGAGGCTTCCAATGCACCTTTCCATGTAAAGGATCAAAGTCCGCGTAGTTCATAAGGAGAATGGGGCTTACACTCTAGGCTTCCCAGAGAGGATGTCATTGTCAGTGCTTCCTCTAAAACCATGTGAGTCATGCTCTTGTGAGAAACAAGAGGCGGCAAAGACCTGATGATCACATCATGGATGGTGCATCAGTGGGAAGTGGAATGGGGGCTTACACGTGGTTAGTGGCCCAAAGGGGAAATAGGGGGTTATGAGTGGTTAACATCCCAAAGAGGAAACATGGGCTTATGCAGGGTTAATATCCAAAAGATAAAAAATGGGCTTATATGTGGTATTCATCCCAAAGTGGAAACAAAGCCTTAGACATGGTTAGAAGCCCAAAGAATAATCAGGGGCTTATGCATGGTTAGTATCCCAAATAGGAAATAGGGGATTACACGTGGTTTGTAGCCCAAGGTGATGTAGATTGGGAATAACTCCCTGATGGAGGCATGGGTGGTGACAAAGCCCAACGAGAGAGGGACATGATAACGAAGGTCTTGATACCCATATCGCCTCTAGTCTTTGGAAAGGAAGAAGATAGGAGGATAAGAGGTGCTTCATTCTATAAGAAAAGATAGGGGATTACACCATGATAGTTTCCCTGTCCCCACGAATAAACGTTGCTCCCTTAAAGAGGATCTCATTTCATATGAGTAATGATTTCACTCCTGTAGTGACCAGTGGGTGTAAAGAATGTCTGAGATGGGCCACCCCATGTATGATGCATGGGGAGAGGCCACATTTTAATGTCATGTGATGGGGACAATGGTGGTTGGAAGTTTATCTTCATAATGCTTGGACAAGGATAGTGCACTCCGTAACACTAGGACATACATAATTGATACCTACCCACCCTTGAGGAAAAGAAGGCATCAGAAATACCATAGCGAGTGGTTTTTATGGAGAAATCCATTGAGGGGTCCACGTTATCATGGGTATGTGAAGAAACAATATAAATTAGCATTCCTATGCAAAGAAGCATGAGGTGAAGCAATGCAACGGGTAGCATTGCCCAAGGGACCTTGAAATTGATTTGTGAAAACCAGAAGGGCCACATGAGAAAATGTTTCTTAGAGAAAAGGGGTTCATGGGTAGAAGCCTTGTGAAGATCTGGTGCTATGTGAAGTAGAGAGGCTTCACGAAGGGATGTAGTTTGCGAAGTGATGTCGCATAGCCTAGGAATAGGGCATAGGTGCATATGGAAGGTGCTTCGCAAAGTGGAAGGGAATTCACAGAGCAATGCGTAATGAAGCAAGGGTGCCTTGCGAAGAAAAACACTGTGAAAAAATGTGCTTTGTGAAGCACAATGACCATGCCTTAGCATGTTGTTAACATGTGTACGAAAGTTACTTTGCAATGCATAAACGCTCCGTGATGACCCGAGTCCCCTTGGGGATCTCCTTCCTTTGAGGAGGCCCCGTGGACTTTGCGAAGGGCATCCCTCTTTGAAGAGGAGAAGAATTCATGCAAAGGGGAAGACACTTTGTGATGCAAAAGTACCTTGAAATGCTCATGGTTCGCAGGGTAGAAATTGACTCGTGATGTGGGAGATTCGAAGGAAAAAGTTTGGAAGATCCATCCTTTGGGCTCGATGAGAGCCTCATATTTGTAATCAATAGAAGCCGCAAAGTAGAGATCACTCGGCACAAAGACAGAGCTTTCTCCACAGAAGGTTTGTGAACATCAAATAGGATCGCATAGCATCCCTCCCCTTGCTCTGTTGTAGGTTTGTGAAAGTCAAATCAGTTCACGGAGCATCCCCCTGCTCCACAGCGGGTTTGCGAATGTCCAATCTATTCACGGAGTATCCCTCCCCTTTCTCTGCGGAGGGTTCGCGAATGTCAAAATTGTTCGCGAAGCATCCCTCCCCCTTTCATCGTGGTAGGTTCATGAAGGGGGAGCTCTGGGCTGGTTGTGGGGCCACGGGGGCTCCACAAACGGTCTTCACGAGGAAGCCCTAAATGCTTTCCCTTTGTTCTTTATTTTACTTTATTTTGGAATCAACAGGAATATCATCATTAGTATTTGTGATTTTCATAGGAAAATTTAATTTTACTCAGAGAGTATGATATGTTTTGTGAATTGGGAATTAGATCGTTAATTATAGTGTTGTAATGTCTCTAAGATATGTCATTGGATATGTATTGTGTATTGATAGATGTATTAAGTTCTAAGGTGAAATTTTTTTTGGGGTTTGGTTGCCCCGTCCATTTAGTGGGGTTTTCTATTAGTGTCCAAGGGAATGGTGACCATTTTGGTCATATATTAACTTCTTGTAGTGTGGGGTGTAATGGTGTGTTGTGTGGATGAATTATGAGTTGATATGGGGATTTCATGCACAAAGGATTGGGACTCGCTGGGAAAGAGGTGTTATTTGATCACCCATAGTAGTAGCTTCATGATAATTTAGGTTGGGTTCTTGGACCTCTTCCTATGGTGGTCACATAGAAACCCACAGGTTCCATTTCACAACAACGAATTTGTGCCACCACCCAATGAGGTAACTTCATGAATAAGCAACTATGATGTTTTTTAATAGTGAATGACCCATCATTTTGTGGTCTCCCCATTAGGATTTTATGTTATGAGAGGAACATGGGGTGGGATATTTTGACCAGGTCATCCCCCTATTTCTCTAACTTGATCCTAATTTCATAGATATTTTGGTGGATTTCATACGGTTATCGATCTAGGTTATCCTTATTTTTTCCTCAGTTCATCTTATCCTTCATTATCACTAATTTTTGAATGTCACCATCTAATAATTTTGTGATTATTTCAAAAAAATAATTGTGGAATCATCCAAATTTGATAGGTATTTTACTATTGATTTAGAAAAGGGATCCCAAAATGATGAAAGGTTAAGGTTTCATCTCGTTTCAATGACAGCACATGCCTAATGTTTTTCAGGTGGTTATTCCTTTGGTTAAATTCGATAATTCATTATGAATTTTAATAATTAATCATTTTGTTACTGTTTCTTGAGATGGGGGAGTAGGAGGTTGATGTAATAAAGGATATGGAATGTATGGATTAAACAACAATGAGAAGAGAATCACAAGAGTAATAGCTCTATGATCGAGGTAGGGGGTCTATTTAATAAAAAATAATATTTTTTATTTTTTTATGAATACATTAATGCTTGTTTTCATGGGTCTAAATAAAGGTATATGCACTCAAATAGCCCTATAAAAAGATAGATGGTGGCATTATGCATATTTTAGTTGGAATAAGTGTTCTTTATCACTATGTGTGAATTGGGATTTCCTGATGACTATTTTATTATTGGGAGAAGCATGTAATTGAGTTGGTGTGTTTCATGTGATGGATAACTCTAAATAGGTGATATCTAACATAGTTTGATGCATGATTTATCTCTCCTACATAGATATTCATAATCATTAATGTTTGTGTGATCCATTCCTTTCTCCCTATGTTATTGTTTTTCAATTTTGAATTTTCGTGGAGCCTATAGCTTGATCTTTTCATATAGAGACTCTTATCGGTGGTGATCATATCCATGATCACTATTTAACTAAAAAATGTGTGGTGCCTTGGGTTTAGGATAAAAGGAGCCGGATGCCTATAATGAATTAGTTTTTATGTCATTATATTCCACCATACTTGGTTTACAATTTTTGTTTCCTTTTTTATGGTAGAATTCATGGGTTCAATTAATGTTGGAAGAAAATTTAAACCAAGTTCACTATTTTAATATCTTAGAAACTAAAAATGGTTCACAAATATAGAATAAGGTACAGATATTCTTCCGAAAGTATGGAATTCATTTGGGGTTTTAGACCCAATGGAACTCAGGAACTCCCACTGTTCATGTGGATCATAGGTTTCTCTTATCAAACCAATTTGGTTGGGGGAATTAATTTCTACTCTATGAATCTCTTATAGATTTATGATATTTAAAATAATCTATTCAAAATCAAGATATGGGACCAGTTTCCCTAAAAATGAATAGGTTTAAAATCATTTTATATAAAATAAGGGGTTCTATTAATGAGACCATCTTTGTGTATATGAGGTTCTTCATCTGTTTTCTATTATTGATTATAAATATATAAATGATTACATTTTTAATCCATGTAAATAGGAACTCTAGAGTTTACTACCATTCAGAGAGGTGATTGATATTTTTTGGATGAGAATAAACCTCCACGAGGTGTTGTAGAGACCTGAATCTTGACGTACATGAACATTACATTACTTTTGCGGAATACTTAGTACATAACAAAAAACACACACACAAGGATCGTAATAGTTTAGTGTCTTTGGAAACTCAGAACGTAATCTTCTAATTGTGGTGAAAGATCTTCAATATCTCCCATAAAGATCTTCCCTTTTTTTACCTAAAAACTTTCTGTATATCATGGGGAAAAGAAAACATAAAAGGGTGAGCTCAAATGCTCAGTAAGGGTAAACAAAAGAAAAATCAATCACATCATATTCATAAGAACATAACTTTTAGAAATCTTAACCTTCCAAACAGAGCATAATTTCATAACATGGAATAAATCATAGTAGTGAAATGAAATCCCAATAATCATAACTTAAAACATGAAACTTTGTGTCATACACACATAATCATATAGAATCATTTCTTGTTAGTCAAGACTCATTGCCAAGACTATCTTAGTGGACAATGTCCCTTTCTGAACTGAGTCACCCTCGTTTCAGTCCTGTTTCACTGAACCGGTATAACCTACCATTCCAGCCATGTCTATATCATGAGATATAAAATCTTTACCCAATGCATTGGAGGGAGATATAGGTCCCACCCATATTACAATGAATCCTTTCTTATGTGTGCCACATAATCATAAATCATACATCATCGCATAACACATGTAACAAAAATGAGATTCTTGAATCATCATGACATCATAAAACAAATCATATAAGGTAAATGACTTCATAAAAATAATTTCCTCAAAACATAATCAAATCAATGTAATAATAGGGATAAAAACAGAACCCTATAATATATTATATAGAAAATAATTTTGATAAAACATTTGAACTCCATTCTTGAGGAAAATATCCTTTCTACTTCAAAAATACTTTTCCTTTCTTAACATGTCATACAATTTTAAACTAAAAGAAGTTGATTAAAAATAAACTTGAAGACTTGTAAAGGAAGCTTCTTGGAAATAATGTTTTAAAAATCCATTCTTGCCGTATAAGTTAAAAAAACATTTTTCGTACTTTTGCCGGAAAAGTCAAAAAGTACCTCGTACGAAAAACGACAAAAGATTCCTTTCATATCTTTTACTAAAAACTCAACGAAGGGTAAAATAGGTTTTAAACAATTTCATTTGGATGGAAATAACATTACATATTGAGGAAACATGGATGTGGATGATAAAATACACTCCAGTAAATACCAAAGTATAAGCAATCTCGGATAAAAATGAGACTGTGATATTTCCCTTACCTTAGGTCTGATTTGCTTCGTAAGTGTCCGAACCTCCTGTATAATAATTTAAATAATGTCATTGACTTATTACAGAATCATATTTATTGTTATGATATCATATATGGTTCACTTATGACTTTATATTACCCGTTCTTTTGTAAATTCCATATTAAAGAAGCGTTTTGGGTAAAATCGTTTCATTTATCGTAGGTGTTTGGACTTGTTGTTCTTGACATTATTATTACTTATATCATGATTTACTTACTTACAGAATATAAAACATGATTTATATATCATATATATTCAGTATATATATATATATATAATAGATATATAAATGAAATGAAACACACCGTTCATGGAGACGGTAGTCCGTACGTACGCATGAACGCTGTTTTCCATTCCTTATTGTCTTGAATGGAAGTAAGTAGATGGAATAAATATATATATATATACATAAATCCAGTAGATATAACATGTCATATATTTCATTATTATTCATTATATATACTTTATAATCATTCATGAATGGTTAATGTGGAGAATGAATCTCATCGCGTCGTGGAGACGGTAGTCCGTACGTATGCACGAGTGATGATATCATTTCCATAATTATTGAATTGAATTAGAGTTGATGATACAATATATCAGAATCATTATGATGTTATAATAACTATGTATAGTTATTCTTTACACCATAATACCCATCCATGTAAGGTGTTGGTGGAAAAACAGATTACACCATGGCGTGGAGACGGTATTCCGTACGTACACACGCGCGGTGATTTCGTTTTCCGTAGGATGGATAGATAGTGAATTAGGATTGTTTCATACTTATAATAACATATCAGTATATGGGTGATACTGATGTTATTACTTCATAATGAAACAACCTAAGAAGAATAAGTGGAAGAAGAAATAAAGGCGAAAGAATTGGTAACGGAAATTACCTCTTCTTTGAAGCGCCTCTTTGAGACCTCCTCTTAGGGAACTAAGATTGGTCTTTGAAGAAGACCAGGACCTCTAAGATTATTCTAGAGAAGTGGAGAAGGGATTTTGGCAGGGTTTGGCCGATCTTGAGTGCTCAAATAGGTGTGAGGAGGAGGGGGAGGATGTGCCCTTTTATAAGGGAGGAGAGGGGCACCTTAGGAATATCTCAAAATATTATTTTATATTAAAGTCAAAATCGGTTTATAATGGTTCCCAAGGGTCTTATTTAGAAGGTAAAGTGGGGATGGGTCGAAAGCCTATCAACCAATAGTATTTATACAAGTTTAGGTTATTATTTTAACCTTATCAATTAGATTTAACTCTAAGTTAAATAATTTAGCTTTTACCGTGTCTTTTTGTTTTCTTACACTATATGGTTAATACACCTAATATAACATGCCAAAAGAACCCCAAGTTGTTTATTTTTAATATATATATCCTTATATAAGTCATTTGTCCGAACCTTAGATTTTTAGGAATAAAATAACAATTAATAATATAATATTTGATTTAAAAACTATTTTGTGTCAATTTTGACACTATTTGATATATGATTTTTGTGAAAGTCATAACAGAATTATATGTTCAAACCAAGTTTATTAAATGAACAATAATATATCATAGTAACCTAGAAAATTATTGGAATTCATAAAAAGTCTCCAATTACATTTATTTGAGCATTTATAACATCAATTATGTTAACATTTCCGTAAAAGGGTAATTACTGCATCATCGTTGTGTCATAAATAAATTAATTAATTTAAAGTCTAAAAATTATAAATAAAATATCATTATGTTGGAAATCTTTTTAGATTTCTAATGAATATTTATAGTAGAATTTATCTTTTGTATAACCCCATATTAAAAATGTTTTAGTTATTAAACATTGATTTTAACTATTTCAACTATTCATTAAATAAAATAATATTAAATGTCATAATCTAATCCAAGTGGACCTAAATGGTCATATTATATTCATAAGGTTGTTTTTGGTCGAATTACACTTATCTAATAGAATTAGGACATGTGTTAGGGTAATAGTAATATCATATTTACCCTTAGTTACCCTATTTTCTATTAACCGCGGTAAAAAAGGTAAAAAGTTACTATTCACCAAAAATTATTTTCATCTCATTGAACCACATTTTACTTACTGACATCAACCGTGTCTCTCGGATTTTTGAAATTCCACTCATAGAAGCGGTAAAATTAAGTTTTATGAAAAATTCAGTTTTTTTAACTACCACTTAGTGGTTTCACTATTCATCAAAAATTGAAAGTTTTCAGAAAAATACCAAAAATTAGGCCTAAGATATATTTGATATTATGAACTCAAAAATGATTTCTATTTTACCAAATTCAAAACATATCAGTTGCATTAATTAATTTAAAAATTATTTCCCGTCGTCAAAACAAAAGGCATGTTTTTAAGAGATAATAACTATCAAAAGATTGAAACTTGTTTATAACTGGTTTAAATGTGAAATTACATCCAATGACCAACATTGTATTAAATTGTAAAAATATATTCTAAATATACTTTAAAAACACTCAAATTAATAATTTATCACTATTAATTATTTCGATTGAAAAAGTTGTTTTTAATTTAAATTTAGTAATTTTCACTATTCATCAAAATATGAAAGTTATCTGAAATCACCAAAATTTCACCCTAAGCTAATTTCGATATTCCAAATCCAAAAATGAAGTCCATTTTGAAAAGTAAAATTTACAAAATTTCAAAAAGTGGTTATTACTATTCATAATGGCTAGTTTTAATAATATTTTAATAGCATATCGTTGTTTAGCGAAACTTGGTGTTGCGTACAACACACGTTATCGTGAAAGGTCGTGATTGCGTGTAATTCAAGCCAGGTCAGAGATGTGTGTTGTTAAAGATCCTTTTGGTGTAGCGTATAACACAAGACATTAATGAAATTAAAAAAGTATATTTTTCGTAAAATCTTGGGGTGTTACATTCTACCCCCCTTAAAATGAATTTCGCCCTCGAAATTCGTCGGGGTTATAAATGGTTTACTACTCGAAAGATTCTTTAATAGAAACCCACATCGTAAAAAGGAATACCAAAACCTATCTTTAAAAACAAAAGTATGAAACGTAACGGTTACCCAAATAAACAAATCACTGGGTTTCCACATAGGTGAAAATATGGATATGGAAGAGAAATCTAACCATCATGTTTTGATGGAGAGTGGTAGAGAACATGGCTATGGAAAATCCAACAATCATAAATCCATAAATTTGTGACGATCTAAGGTACCATCTGATTAATCAGATATAAGATCACTAGGACAACATTTTTGGTTTTCAATATCGTTTCCCTAAAGTTGAAGAATTTGAATTAGAATAAATACTTACTTTATTTTGGTACAATCTCACTGTTGTTCGTGCCTTGAACAATTTACACTTCATCTCTTAAATAAAAGAAGTTGAATTTGTTATTCGTGAAGTGTTAGCAGATCATGTGATAGAATGACGGGTCATTCCATCTGTCTCAAAAAAAAGGTTAGCAAAAATTATATACATAAGTCGATCTATAGTGAGATTAATCATATATGGTTCCTAAAATGGACTTATACTTCATATATCATACAGCTTAATATAATAAAACTAGTTTCTACTAAACAGGGACTTCCTGTAGGCCAGTGGTAGGCGATAAAGGCCAGTCGCACTTCGGTTGTGGGTTCGATTCCCACAGCCTTGTCCGAAGCGATGGGCTGTCGCCCATCCTGCAGGTTGTCCTTTTTCTAAAACTACATTACTATAACATCCCATCAATAATATCGAAAATCTTCTATCCTTAAACAATACTAACTTATGTCCAATATAATCCATTCTAATCTTTAGGCTTATCCATAATACTGCAGTCCACTCTCATAATATAGTGAAAACGATTACCAGAGATTTAATACCATCGTTAATCCCCATATATCATAAGATATGTCTTGTTGGTCACATTACAAACATTCAAAGGCCTTAATCATGTATTCTCTTGAATACCCATTGAAACTTAGTGAAAACATGAATGCAGTTAAAAGTTAACTCTTTCCACATTCCAAAATCCAAAAATTCTATATACTCAAACCATGATATAACCTTCTCCTTATATCAGTCATGAGCTCATGAATACAATCAAACACCTCATTATCTGATTATTCCTTCATTATGCGCATATCATCTACTTTCCAAAAAAAATATCTGAATAACATTTCATGGTTACTAGTACCATTAATCATACACTTTAAAAACTTAGGAAAGACAATAGTGTAACAATCCTTAGATGTCTCTTTATTCCATAGTACCATGAGATTACTTATACAACATTACACTTGATAAACATGTAATCATTCCACTACCTTCTTAAACCATTGACCGAGCTTCGACAATTCTTTCATCTCACATATCATTTGTAGTCTCTTCATCATCATCAACATAAATACTTCCCATACGACCATACTGATTATCTTCATGAGACTTTCCCTTAGGGCATTGGTTTGCATAATGCCCGTACATTACACATTTAAAACATTCAACCATTGTTGATGTCGTAGCAATACCATTATTCTCATCCATGTTGTTAACTGAACCTTTTCCTTTTCACTTACTTGCTTTGTGTCCTTCTTTTCCACACCCAAAGAATCTTCCAGTTCCTTTGAAACATTCTCCTTGATGCCTCTTCCCACATGATTTACATAGGGGAAATTTAACTCTCTTTCCTCTATGATCATCATGAAACTCCATCTTTCTCTTATTAGCTGAGTCAGGAAACTTACCAAATTTTACTTTACTGATCATATTATGAAATTGCTGATTCGGCATAATAATGATGTTTGGACTTCCAAATCCCATTTCATTATGAAGAATATCATTCCATTGTCCATCATATCCTCCATTATCGTGAATCATCTTTTTTCCAGCCATTTTCTAAATCCCAAAAAAGAATAGTGCGAGAGGGAAAAATCATGCTAGGGAAAACAACATAATAAAGGTGGAGTATCCTCAATATCTAACATCTTAGGTTAAATTCTATGATCGTTACCGTAGTTCTAGGACTGTATCCTATACGTATACTTATCCTTAGGGACATCCCTAGACATACCTTATAAATATCTCTTGGGATCTCACTAAAGTTCTCGCATCCTAGTTTCCAAAGGTTGACTAAACCTTTCCTCTGATACCAACTGTAGAGAACCGAATCTTGACGTACATGAACATTACATTACTTTTGCGAAATACTTAGTACATAACAAAAAACACACACACAAGGATCATAATAGTTTAGTGTCTTTGGAAACTCGGAACGTAATCTTCTAATCGTGGTGAAAGATCTTCAATATCTCCCATAAAGATCTTCCCTTTTTTTTACCTAAAACCTTTCTATATATCCTGGGGAAAACAAAACATAAAAGGGTGAGCTCAAATGCTCAGTAAGGCTAAACAAAAGAAAAATCAATCACATCATATTCATAAGAACATAACTTTTGTAAATCTTAACCTGCAAAAGAGAGCATAATTTTATAACATGGAATAAATCATAGTAGTGAAATGAAATCCCAATAATCATAACTTGAAACATGAAACTTTGTGTCATACACACATAATCATAGAGAATCATTTCTTGTTAGTCAAGACTCATTGCCAAGACTATCTTAGTGGACAATGTCCCTTTCTGAACTGAGTCACCCTCGTTTCAGTCCTGTTTCACTGAACCGGTATAACCTACCATTCCAGCCATGTCTATCTCATGAGATATAAAATCTTTACCCAATGAATTGGAGGGAGATATAGGTATCACCCATCTTATAATGAATCCTTTCTTATGTGTTCCACATAATCATAAATCATACATCATCGCATAACACATGTAACAAAAATGGGATTCTTGAAACATCATGACATCATAAAACAAATCATATAAGGTAAATAACTTCATAAAAATAATTTCCTCAAAACATAATCAAATAAATGTAATAATAGGGATAACAACAGAACCCTATATTATCTTAGATGAAAAATAATTTTGATAAAACATTAGAACTCCATTCTTGAGGAAAATATCCTTTCTACTTCAAAAATACTTTTCCTTTCATAACATGTCATACAATTTTAAACTTAAAGAAGTTGATTAAAAATAAACTTGAAGACTTGTAAAGGAATATTCTTGGAAATAATGTTTTAAAAAAAACCATTCTTGTCGTATAAGTTAAAAAAACATTTTTCGTACTTTTGTCGGAAAAGTCAAAAAGTACCTCGTACGAAAAACGACAACAGATTCCTTTCATATCTTTTACTAAAAACTCAAAGAAGGGTAAAATAGGTTTTAAACAATTGTATTTGGATGTAAATAACATTACATATTGAGGAAACATGGATGTGGATGATAAAATACACTCCAGTAAATACCAAAGTTTAAGCAATCTCGGATAAAAATGAGACTGTGATATTTCCCTTACCTTAGGTCTGATTTGCTTCGTAAGTGTCCAAACCTACTGTATAATGATTTAAATAATGTCATTGACTTATTACAGAATAATATTCATTGTTATGATATCATATATGGTTCACTTACGACTTTATATTACCTGTTATTTTGTAAATTCCATATTAAAGAAGCGTTTTGGGTAAAATCGTTTCATTTACCATAGGTGTTTGGACTTGTTGTTCTTGACATTATTATTACTTATATCATGATTTACTTACTTCCAGAATATAAAACATGATTTATATATCATATATATTCAGTATATATATATATATATATAATAGATAGATAAATGAAATGAATCACACCGTTCATGGAGACGGTAGTCCGTACGTACGCATGAACGCTGTTTTCCTTTCCTTATTGTCTTGAATGGAAGTAAGTAGATGGCATACATATATATATATATATATATATACATAAATCCAGTAGATATAACATGTCATATATTTCATTATTATTCATTATATATACTTTATAATCATTCATGAATGGTTAATGTGGAGAATGAATCTCATCGCGTCGTGGAGACGGTAGTCCGTACGTACGCACGAGCGATGATATCATTTCCGTAATTATTGAATTGAATTGGAGTGGATGATACAATATATCAGAATCATTATGATGTTATAATAACTATGTATAGTTATTCTTTACACCATAACACCCATCCATGTAAGGTGTTGGTGGAAAAACAGATTACACCACGGCATGGAGACGGTATTCCGTACGTACGCACGCACGGTGATTTCATTTTCATTAGGATGTATAGATGGTGAATTAGGATTGTTTCATACTTATAATAACATATCAGTATATGAGTGATACTGATGTTATTACTTCATAATGAAACAACCTAAGAATAAGAAGTGGAAGAAGAAATAAAGGTGAAAGAATTGGTAACGGAAAATACCTCTTCTTTGAAGCGCCTCTTTGAGACCTCCTCTTAGGGAACTAATATTGGTCTTTGAAGAAAACCAGGACCTCTAGGATTATTCTAGGGAAGTGGAGAAGGGATTTTGGCCAGGGTTGAACTATCTTTAGTGCTCAAATTGGTGTGAGGAGGAGGGGGAGGAGGTTCCCTTTTATAAGGGAGGAGAGGGGCACCTTAGGAATATCTCAAAATATTATTTTATATTAAAGACAAAATTGGTTTATAATGGTTCCAAAGGGTCTTATTTCTAAGTTAAAGTGGGGATGGGTCGAAATCCTATCAACCAATAGGATTTAGACAACTTTAGGTTATTATTTTAACCTTATCAATTAGATTTAACTCTAAGTTAAATAATTTATCTTTTACCATGTCTTTTTGTTTTCTTACACTATATGGTTAATACACTTACTATAACATGCCAACCGAACCCCAAGTTGTTTATTATTAATATATATATCTTTATCTAAGTCATTTGGCCAAACCATAGATTTTTAGGAATAAAATAACAATTAATAATATAATATTTTATTTAAAAACTATTTTGTGTCAATTTTGACACTATTTGATATATGATTTTTGTGAAAGTCATAACAGAATTATATGTTCGAACCAAGTTGATAAAATCAACACTAGTATATCATAGTAACCTAGAAAATTAGTGGAATTCATAAAAAGTCTCAAATTACATTTATTTGAGAATTTATAACATTAATTATGTTAACATTTCCTTAAAAGGGTAATTACTGCATCATCGTTGTGTCATAAATAAATTAATTTATTTAAAGTCTAAAAATTATAAATAAAATATCATTATGTTGGAAATATTTTTAGATTTCTAATGAATATTTATAGTCTAATTTATCTTATGTATAACCCCATATTAAAAATGTTTTAGTTATTAAACTTTGATTTTAACTATTTTAACTATTCATTAAATAAAATAATATTAAATGTCATATTCTAATCCAAGTGGACCTAAATGGTCATATTATATTCATAAGGTTGTTTCGGATCGAATTACACTTATCCAATAGAATTAGGACATGTGTTAGGGTAATAGTAATATCATATTTACCCTTAGTTACCCTATTTTCTATTAACTGCGGTAAAAAAAAGTAAAAAGTTACTATTCACCAAAAATTATTTTCATCTCATTGAACCAAATTTTAATTACTGACATCAACCGTGTCTCTCGGATTTTTGAAATTCCACTCATAGAAGCGGTGAAATTAAGTTTTATGAAAAATTCAGTTTTTTTAACTATCACTTAGTGGTTTCACTATTCATCAAAAATTGAAAGTTTTCAGAAAAATACCAAAGATTAGGCCTAAGATATATTTGATATTATGAACTCAAAAATGATTTCTATTTTACCAAATTCAAATCATATTAGTTGCATTAATTAATTTAAAAATTAATTCACGTCGTCAAAACAAAAGGCGTGTTTTTAAGAGATAATAACTACCAAAAGATTGACACTTGTTTATAACTGGTTTAAATGTGAAATTACATCCAATGACCAAAATTGTATTAAATTGTAAAAATATATTCTAAATATACTTTAAAACCACTCAAATTAATAATTTATCACTATTAATTATTTCGATTGAAAAAGTTGTTTTTAATTAAAATTTAGTAATTTTCACTATTCATCAAAATATGAAAGTTATCCGAAAATCACCAAAATTTCACCCAAAGATAATTTCGATATTCCGAATCCAAAAATGAAGTCCATTTTGAAAAATAAAATTTAAAAAATTTCAAAAAGTGGTTATTACTATTCATAATGGCTAGTTTTAATAATATTTTAATAGCATATCGTTGTTTAGCGAAACTTGGTGTTGCGTACAACACACGCTATCGTGAAAGGTTGCGATTGCGTGTAATTAAAGCCAGGTCAGAGATGTGTGTTGTGAAAGCTCCTTTTGGTGTAGCGTATAACACAAGACATTAATGAAATTAAAAAGGATATTTTTCGTAAAATCTTGGGGTGTTACAGGTGTCCTACATAACCTATGTCTAGTATGAATAAAAACCATGTAGTTTGTTTAAACCATTCAGAATAAAATAACATGAAAATGAAAAATATAAGGGAAACTAGGTACCAAGAACGGATAATGAGCCTTATCAAGGAATCCTATGTATATTGTTTACAATAATAATTCGAGTGATCATAGGTCAATCTATGCTTGTGTATAACGTGTGACCCAAGAAGATCAAAGTAAGGGAATATGTTTATTAAATTTTTATGATTACAAGGAATGAAATTCTGAAGGACCGTTCAATTTAATAGTCTTGGAAATCCTAATTACATAAATGATAACCATAACACTGTGGGATAATCAAATAAAAACATGATACATTATAAAAATAAATAAATAAAATCCTTGAACACAAATTTATATATTTCTTATTCATAACCTTTGGAATGGAAACATAATAAGGGTGATCTCAAATGCTCAGTATGGGTAAGTAAATAGGAATAAATAATGAATCAATGAAAATAAATTAGCATTGAAAGGTAAAATTATTTAACAAATTCCATTCAAATAAATATATAAGGAAATATAAATATGGAAAGTTAATAAATTTAAAACACATGCCAATAAATCAATGAAATTAAAATGAAATGAATCCAAAGATATGTCGACATGAAATTTTAGGGATAAATAGTAACTGAATTATCAATAAACTTAATTCATAATTATTGGACTTCATGTTTCCTAGGAACATGATACCATTATTTTCAGGAGACAGTTTAACTATTTTGATATGGACAAATAATTTGTCTCATGAGACTACTGATGATTTGAGGGGATTGTATTAATCAGTCCCCAGCCCATAGGCCTTGCCTTAAATGGTCCCCAAGTAGTGTATTTATGTAAAAATTATTCCATATATGTTAAATAAACACCATATATTATCATAATTTAACTGTATTGAATAGAAGATAAAGAATTATCAGTAATTACCATGTTAATCAAATAACCATCAAAGTGAACACAATATGTAAAATTATATATTGTTTATGAAATAATAATATCCATTTGTGTGAGCATATAGAAATACAAAGTAATTTTTAATGATAAATTATTAAAATATATTGATTGTTTTAAGATACTTTTAACAATCACACACATAAGAGGGATTTCAAAGATAATAATTAAGAGTATATTTTTGGAAAATAATCTTCAAATATACAAAAGTGTCCCATACCACATGTAACATTTAAATCATAATTCTTATTAAGTAAATTGGTTTACATGATGAATAAAGAGGATTCATGATATAATGTTTCAAATGGGGCAATACATAAACTACACAAAAGGGGAAAGTAGTGCATATGGTGTATTTCTCATGGAATGAAATGTAAGACAAGAATCCCTAACCTTTCATTTTGTTTCAGGTGAATGTCCTTTAAATTAATATATAATAAACTTATATTAGCTATCTAATATTTGGAGAACTTTTTTTCATGATTATAATTACATTAATTTCACTTATTACCATTTTATATAAAACTACTTAATCAATTATGTTTACATTGGGTGTTTTGAACAAATTTGATTTATGTGTCAAAAAACATTAGTGGGTCAACTATAGTCAAATGATTCATTATATAAAATCCCCAGAATAATAATAATGAGAAAATTATTATACATAAAAATAAATTATATTATCAAAAAAATAATTATTAAATATGGTTATTAATAATGAATCAAAATTACAATCATGGAGACACTAGGTCATACGTATGCATGAGGAACATTCTCATTTTCCAATAATCGTTATGGAAAGATGGTAAGTAGAATAATATCATTCATGAATGATAACTATATCATAAATACCATATTATTTAATAATATATACCCATATATATGTATATTTGTTTATGTAAAAGGAATCACATCATGTCGAGGAGGCGGTAGTCTACACGCCCACGAATGATGTTATCACTTTTTAATTGTTTGTGAAAAAGTAATAAAGAAAATAATATATATATATATATATATAATAATTCAAGAAAGGTAATTATGTCATTAATATCATATATATTCTAATTATTTGACATGTTTTTAATTAAAACCATCATTTATAAATTCCATGTATAGTGTCAATGAATTATATCGCTTTGAGGATGCGGTAGTACACATTTCCATTAATGATGTTATCATATTTATCTAAAATGGAAAGTATAAGGGTATGTTTTATAAAAAAAATAAAAAAAAAGATATAATAAATATCATATATAACATATATAAATATATTTTCCATTATAATGGCCACCATGATTGGTTGTAAATAAATAAATAAACAATCATCATTCTGTGAGGTAATAGTTCACCGTACACAGAAACAGTATGTTCGTTACCAATTTCATGGATGTGTTTGTAAGAATAGGTCAAACCATTAGTATAAAAAAATAATCGTATATTGAGTATAATGGTGCTTTTATTAATTAATATAATAATAATATTTCAGGGGATGGAGAATCGAAATAAAACTAAATATCATACGGAATGATGTTACCACTTAATCGGGTATCTTTTGCTGATTTCTACCTAAAGGATTCAATTGAAGGATTTCTTACAAAGTGGAGGATGATAGCATGAGGGACGGAATTTTGGGGAGATATTTGAGAAGATATTGGTCGATCCAAAGTGGATATAGAGGTTTGAATAAGTGGGATGAGAGGAGACTTTTTTATAGTAGAGGATGAGTGACGCCCTTGTAAATAAAGAAATGTATTCAGTAATGGGAGATATACATTAACTAAAGTTCCTAAAAAATAAAAAAAATTAATTTAGTAATGGATAATTATTTCCAATAAAAACCTCCACCACACAAAAATATGTTCATTTTAATAATTTGGTTCCTTAACATCCAAGATTCCCCAATATTATCATTTTGGATTTTATTAATGAATATAGATTTCTAACCAAATTAATTTAACCATTCTGAATAAAATAAAGTTATATGGATTAAGAAATACATATCCAAAGAATTATTAATATGATATATAATTTATAAAATAAAATTCCCATGTGTTTTGGAAGTTAATTTTAAAACAAGTGCATTTTATGCGCTAAAACACTTCTTAAACTCGGACCGTGTTAAAGTCATTTTTAAAATATGTGGGTCAATATTTTAATTATAAAATATCAATTTAAATTAATATATAATATATAATATTTATTAAAATTTAAAAATCACATGGCATAATATATTATTTTTATTAATTTTATATCATTTAATAAAACGTCATTTATTGTAAAATAATAATAATGTCAATTTTGACATTATTTGTTTAATTTTAATTTTAAAATATCAAAAACATATCTTAATTAAAATATATTAAATTTAAATCAATTTAACATGATATATTAATATAAATATTAAAGACTATAATTGATTCTATATAATTCACTTTTAATATATATAGTATCATTTATTTTAGTTAATTATTAACTATATTATCAGTACAATGGAGTTTCTTAGGAATTTTAAGAAACTAAATCATCTATAAAAATTGATGATAAATTATTATCATAAAAATAACCTATTTATCTTTCAAAATGATATTTATAATAAAAAATATGTTGGTTTATTACATATCTCAGTGTTTTATAAATGTTAAATGTAAGGAATGTTCCCTTTTTGACTTTTTCATTACATAACTTTTCATATAGGGAAAATCCATTTAATAATATACTAATAATTGGGGGAATGGTCAAATTATTGGTATCAAATGGCCTTTGGACAATTTTCTAGGTCAATTTTGTCCTTTATATTATGTCTGAGTCGCTTATTGAGCATAATTTTACCTTAATCACTGTAATTAATTTTAATCACTTTGACTGATATTTTTTGGGAAAAATTTAGTTGATCTTATTAGACCAAAAATATTGTACTAATTGTAGAAATGTATTCACAGTTTTCAAAATTCAATTTAAAGAGGTTGGGGATCTAAAAATAATGCTAATCCCGCACATGTGGCAAGAAAGTGGGGTTTTTTAAGTAGAAATATTCAATAGTTTAATATGTTTTTAATCGAATTTTTATATTAAAATTATTTTAATAAACTATATTGAGTTAATATATGTATAATTGATCTATTGTTTCTCTAAACATATTATTTAGGATATTATTTAACATTAATAATTATTTAAATGAAATGAATTTTTTACTAAAATGCAGTATTTTTCACTATTCATCAAAAAAATGAAACTTTTTATAAAAATACCAAGAATTAAACATATTATAATATTGAAATTCCAATTTAAAAAATTAACATTATTTGGGCAAATAAAATTTATAAAATTTCCAAAATTTTGTTTTAAAGTAGGCGTGTCCTTAAAAGGCAGCAAAACGTAGTCTTGCGTGTAACGCAAGCTAACTCATTGTGGTGTGTGGTAAAAGATTAACACGGTGTCGCGTATAAATAGAGAAAAAATAATATTTATTCTAACATGAAAATATTTTAATTTATTGGGTTGTTACATTCTCCCCATCTTAATTAAATTGCATCCTCATAATTTAAATTTGACGTTAGAAATCAATGAATTTATATTTGAAAATAATATTTTTGAAATACCCACATTGTGAATAGGTTTAATTACACATCTTCTTAATAAGCGATAAATTAAAATAAAATGATCATTTTACTAGGTTACTTAGTAGGAGAATGTCGGTGGGAAATGGAAACACGGATAAAGAGTAAAAATATAACAATCATGTTCTAAAGGAGAGTGCTAGAGAACCTAGTTAG
The DNA here is from genome assembly GCA_963277665.1 of Viscum album. Lineage (NCBI taxonomy): Eukaryota > Viridiplantae > Streptophyta > Magnoliopsida > Santalales > Viscaceae > Viscum > Viscum album. The sequence continues at coordinate 1,651,795,492 of OY728152.1, forward strand.
GAGAAAGTTGATGGCCAAAATCCCTAAATATATGATGATATATGTGGAAATTTTATTCATCATAAAAAATGTACTAGGAAATTTTTTTTTGGTTTCAATATCATTTTTCTTAGAGTTGAGGAATTATTTCACTCTCTAATAATATATGTAAATATATTTACTTGGAACATTTTAATAAGAACATTCTTATCCTTTGGTCACACCTTAAACTATTTCCACTTCATCTCATAAAAAAAATTCATTGTGTAGTTATGTAATATATCAATATATAAAACCAGATCAAAAGTTCAACTTAAATCATTTCATAAGTGGTTAACCTTTCCCAAAGATTGTGATGCAACACTTTAGAAATAAGGTCATTGAATTTCCAAAGTGATCTAATCATTATCCTTTAATAAACATGAAGTATCTGTAAATTTTAACGTTCCATATATGCGAATACATTCATCATGTGTTATATTGATATATGGTATTAACTCAAATCAACATAAAAATTTATTGTAAACACGGTTTCCTCCTTATTCATTTTTTAAGACCCATGTTATTGGATATATTTTTTAAATCCAATTTTGTTTTAAACTGCTTCAAACATAACATAGAAAACTTATTGGCGAGTCATTAATAAGTTCCAAGGTAGTCTGAACATGTCCAAATTAATCATTTATTCATCATTATCATAGCATCAGGAACACATTGAGGGTTTTATTTTCCTTCAATCATGTTTTTCCGGCACAGTTTAACTTCCTACTAAATAAATTTTCTTGGTACAGTTCAACGTATAATCTCATACCCTTAATGAAAGGATACTAAAATACAATAATCATATATTCCATAATTATTATACTTAGTAAATTACAGAAAAAATATTAAAATGACATAATTCATGAATAAGAATACTAACAATTCCTCTTTATCTATGGAAGTTTCATAACTTGATCATAATCCAATAACATCATTTAGGGGATATTCCTTTAACTCTTGAGACATTGATTTGAATAGTGTCCCATATCTTTTCCCTTAAATAAATTTACATTGTAATCATTTTTATTACCATTGAAATCCTAAGCATGGTGTCCTTTCATTCCATACTTTAGGAAAACTCAAATTTCTCTTAAGCAAGTACTGGGGGTTTTATTTCCATAATGATCACATTCGAGAAATTATTTCCTTCCATTCTTCCATTGATAAATATTTTTCTATCCCATCCTCTTCTTATCTTTCTTCCCTTCATATACATATGAATTGGATAATTTTGTTCCTATCTCATTATCACATGATAATTTTTCCTAATATGATGAGAATACTTGGGAGACTATTTCAATCTAAAAGGATGGTATATGACCATGAAATTTATGTTCCTTCTTAATATTTTTCTCATGTGCATTGGTGGAGTTCACATTACTTTTTATAGGATCCCTTTCAAAAAAAATTACACATATTAGATTAAATAATAAAATATTGTATAATTCAAAAACAAGTGATACACTTAACAAAAATTGATTTGTTTTTGAAAAGATAATCTCTTAATCGTTCACATGGTTACATTGGGTATATCATTACTATAAAATCATTAATATTGGTTTATAAAAAAATGTTAATTACATTAAGATTATCCCCTAATAGTGTCAAACTAGGTGCACAATAAGACCCATTTATGTGCCCTAAGTTGCACCAAGTTAGGCCCAACACACCTTGTTAGAGTTGTTACTCTTAGGTACATATATTCCAGAACCACATCCACTTCTAGTATCCTAAAAGGGATTTAATTATAGTAATACCCACATAATTTATACCTTACCAAAATTCAAGGATGTTATTCTATACTTACCTTTAATGTTTGTCTTAGGGTTATGTTCTTTAATCTATTTTTTCAAAATCTTGTTTCTAAGGTTACTTTTAAACTTCCTTTGATACCAACTGTAATGCCCAACCATGGTAGTTCAGAGTCAGTAAATTATTTTATTACATTGGCATGATTACAAGAAATCAAATCAAAAAGGACCATTCAATTTATCAGTCATGGAAATCCAGATTACATATATGATACAGATAATACACACGGAAAATAAAATAAAAACATGACACATAATAAAAATAAATAAATAGCATCCTTGAACACTTATTCAGTGATTTTTTCTTCATAACCTAAGGAAAGGAAACATAATAATGTTGATCTCAAATGATCAGAAAGGGAAGTTAAAATAGAATCAATAATTAATAAATGGAAATAAATTAACCTATAAAGGTAAATATATGATAGAAAATTCCATTCAAATTACTACATAAGCAGATATTAATATGGAAAGGTAAGAAAATTAAAACACGTTCAATTAAATAAATGGAATGAAAATAAAATGAATCCATAGATATTTCAATGAAAAATATCATGGATAAATAATAACTGAATTCTCAAAAAAGGAAATGCATAATTTTTTTATGTCATTTTTTCTAGGAACATGATACCTTTTCCATCAAGATACAGTTCAACTATTATGATTTGGCCAACTAATTAATCTCATGAGAATACTGATGCATCAAAGGGCTTGCATTAACTGGTCTAGAACTCGTAGGTATTTTCTTAAATAGACCACATCCCATGTATTTCATGTCCAAATCATTCCACATATATTAAATTAAAATTATTCCTTATCAAAATGTATCTTTATTGAATAAAAGATATATATTTATCAATAATTCTCCATTTAATCAAGTAATAGTAAAAGTGAACACTGTATGTAAAATGATATATGGTATATTTTACAATAACATCCATTGCACAATAGTATAGATAATCAAGGTAATTTATAAGGAAAAATGATTTTAATAAAGTTATCCTTTCAACATAAAGTTAAAAATCTCCAAAAGGAAGTGAGATTTCAAAGATAAATTTTAATAACATTTTTGAGGAAAATAATCTTTAAACGTCCCAAAGTGTCCCGTACCAGTTAAAACATTTAAATAATAATTACCATTATAGAATATATTTTATACCATGATGAAAAATGATTCATGATATAATTTATAAAAGGTGGAAGTAGATAAAATTTATAATGAGTAAGTGGTGTACTTGGTGTATTCCTCACGGAAAGAAATGTAATTCAAGAATCACTTACCTTGTGTTTCAAGATCAGTTGAATGCACTTTATATTCCTGTATAATAAACCTATGTTAAGTATATACATTATTGATAATATTTTTCGTTTTTATAATTACTTTTATTACAATTATAACCCTTTTATATAAAACTACATAATCAATTATGATTATGACGAGTGTTTTTACCAATTTTAGTTTTTTCATCAAAAACAACTTTGGTAGGTCAACTGTGGTCAAAGGGGTCATTATATAACATCAAAAGAATAATAATCCAAAAATAATTATTATATTCATAAATAAATTATACTATTAAAACTAATAATTAAATATGGTTAGGGAAAATGAATCAATATTACAATCATGGCGACGATAGGTTGTACGTACACATGAGTAACGTTCTCATTTTACAATGATTTTTATGGAAAAAAGGTGAGTAGAAAAATACCCTTACAGAATTATCATTATAGCATAAATACCATATTTTTTAATCAAATATACTAATATATATAATTTTTTAATGTAAAAGGAATCACATCCTGTCGAGGAGGCGGTAGTCCACACGTCCATGAATGACGTTATCACTTTTTAAGTGTGTGTGAAAAAGTAATAAATAAAATGATATATATATATTATTTGTACAAAAATTTAATTATATTATAAATATATTATATATGTCTTTTATGTAACATATGTTTAACTAAAACTATCCTTTTTATATTCCATGTATAGTTTGAACGAATCACATCGCTTTGAGGAGACATCAGTCTACTCTCCCAAAAATGATGTTATCATATTTGTAAAAAACTGGAAGTATAATTTTTTGAGTTATCAATTAATAAAATAATCATAAATACATAATAAATATCTGATATAACATATAGAAATATAATTTCCATCATAATTTCCATAATGAGAGGTAGTAAACGAAAAAATGAACAATCATCGTTTCGTGAGGTAGTAGTTCTGCATACAAAGAAACAATAAGTTCATTATCGATTACATAGAAGTGTATGTAAGTGTCAATAAAACCATTAACATAAAAATAGCATATTAATTATAATAGTGTTTATATAATCATAAAATAATTAGTGTAGAGTGGCTGGGGAATGGAAATTAAACTAAATAACTTAAGGGAAAATGTTACCTCTTAATCGGGTAAATTATTTTGGTTTGTACCACAAATATTCCATTGATGGTATTATGAATAATGGGAGGATTACAGGATAATGTTATGTATGTTTTTAATCTATTTGGGAAAATCATGGTCAAGACAAATTGGTTTGAGAGGTTTGAGGAATTTGGAGGACATGAGGCCTTTTTATAGTAGAGGAGTAGAGACACTCTTGTAAACACCAAAAGATAATCATTAATAGATGGTATACCTTACCTAAGGTGACTAAAAAATGAAAAAATAATGGATTAAATGGGTATCATGGTCTACCAAAACCTAAAAAACATAAAAATATGTGCATTTAAATAATTTGTTTCCTTAATTTCTATTATTCCCTAATTTTACAATTTTGGTTTTTATTAAAGCATCTAGTTTTACAACCATTTTAATTTTACCATTTAGACTAAAATAATGTTATATTTATAAGAAAATATAGATCCACTAAATTTTTATTATTATATCATATTTAAAAAATTATAATATAATTTGATATGGAAATTAATTTAAAAAACACATGTGACGCTGTAAAACACTACTTAAACCCGGATCATGTTAACAACATTTTTAAAATAAATGGGAAAAATGTTAATTATAATAGATAAATCAGTCCATTAATAGAAAATATTTAATATTTATTAAGACTTAAAGATCTATTTTTATAATTAATGATTTTTATAAATTTTACATCATTTAATAAAAGATCATTTATTGTAAAATAACAATAATGTAAATTTTGACAATATTTATTTAGTTTTAATTTTATAATATCAAAACAATATTATAATTAAAATATATATAGTTTAAAGTTGTGCTACATGATATATTCAACTAAAAAATAATTATATACAATTATTCAAACAATATACTTCAATTTTAATATTTATAGTATCATTTATTTTAGTTAATTATTAGCTAAATAATAACTACTTTGGCATTTCATAAGCATATTAGGAAACTAAGTCATATATAAAAATTAATGATAAATTATTATGATAAAAATAACCCATTTCTATTTCAAAAGGATATTTATAATAGAAAATATGATTTTTTACATATATCAAAGTTTTATAAATGTTAAAGGTAATGAAAAATTCATTTTTATATTTTTTTTTCTTACTTAACCATTTATTTAGTGAGCTTCCATTTAATAATATCCCAATAACCCATAAAATTAGAATAAATTGATTATATGGTATAATTATTGGTATAAAATGGCTTTTGAACATGTTTTTAGGTCTTTTAGGTCCTTAATATTATGGTTTAGTCCCCTATTATGCTAAATTTTACCATAATCACACTAATTAATTTTAGTCACATTCATTAATAATTTTGGTTAAATTATATTGATCTTATTATAAAAAATATATTTTGTTGATTAAAAATGTATATGTAAGTTTTTCAATATTCAAATCATAGAAGTGGGGTGTTACATTGTGTCATTGGGACATACCCCATTTTCAATACCCTTGTACGCGGGGTTGTTGTACCATACCACCGAAAGGGGCTAAGACACTTGGGTTTTTCATGATGGGGGAAATTTATGATGTGAGAGATATGATCAATGAAAATTTCTATGTGAATTCAAGGAATGATCAATGTGAGAACGAATATATTGAATATGATCTAACTCATTGCATATGGGTATGATACTTATACACTCGGGTATCCATTATGAATTGTTTGATACAGATCTATGTCCTTAGGATATAATCCTATATATTTTACTTTTATCAGGAATTATAGTACTCATAGTTCAGCTCAGGGTAAGTCCAAAAATGTCTAATAGGAAAGGTTTTCATATCTTGGGGTGTCTTCCTATCATGTCCTGAGTACTTTGATAACATGTCTGGAGTGTTTTTAGGATAATGTTATCATGTATTATGGTGGTTCATGTGATTGAAGCATAAATGTCAAAGGTCAGACACATGATCTGGTTGGCTTGTTTAGTGGACAGTCGCATGAACCGACTGACACGTATGAGGGTCTTTTCGTAATCAATGAAGACTTGTCCAAGGGTGTCATGTGATCAAGACTAATGTGTCATAAGGATATCAGATGACATAGATGAATTTGTATGGAGTACTTTTCATGAATTTGGTGACATGTCCAGAGGAATTTGAAAGACTTGTGTGATGTTCCTTGGTGTTTTTGCAAGATCTAGTTTAAAATTCATGAAACTTTGGCATTATCTATATTGTATTTATTAATATCATGATTCCTTCACATGAAAATCAGTGTATCCACCTTGACATTAGTCTTTCTTCTTTTACAGTTTTTATTTCATATGTTCCTCAAGGTTTTTCAAGTGTTGGCTTATTAATGTTTTTCATGATCCATACAACATGTGGAAGCTATATACCATGATCTTTATGGCCCATTGAATGATCATTTCAAGATCAATAGTGATCACTCGAAGTAAATATTCATGTATTGTGATGCCTAGGTCATTCCCTTGATTTTTCTAGGTGGAATACCCTTGTGATGGAATGGATTTCCACTCTGAGAATCCCTCTCTTATGTGCTCACATGGGTATTAATTATGTCTAATGCATTTTTTATATACAGGGAGAGGAATTTATAGGCCTCACCTAAATGGTTATATTAAACCTTTCACAAGGTGTATATAAAATATATAATATGGAATCAGTGGAGGGAGTATCACATTATACTCTATTCATGACCTTGTTGTGGGTCATTCATGGAATCACATGGGAATAAATGACCATGATAATACTTCTTAATCATATTATTTAATGGATATTTGTATTGTAAAAGGGATTTCATATGATCATGTTGACATGTCCAAGGTTCCTTGTTAAATTAGGCTGACTTGTCTAGGAGTATTTACAACATCAAGATGCATGTTGATGAGGCATTCGTATGATCTAGTGAGACTTTTCTAGATCCCTTCCTGAGATCAAGTTGGAATTCCAAAGGATCTCTCCATGATTAATGTTGATAACATGAGGCACATAACCCCTTCACATAAAGTTCATCATATTCTCCCTTCAAAAGAGGCTTCCACCTTTTTCATCCTTTAATCTCCTATTTTCCAAGACGTTCTCATCTAGTTTCCTTTGAGGCATCACATGATTGGTGATTGTCCTTGCGTTGATGTATAATGATTTTCATATATAGTTGCTTTTCACATTTTTTAGGCATCTCATGATCAAATAGATATGTCAATGGGCCTCTACAAGATCATCCTAATTTGTAAGGGAGTCCTCATAAGACTAGGGATCCTATTTAAGAGGCTTTCAATTGATTAATGAAACATGTATGAGGAACATCATGAGAGAAAGTTAGCATATCAAAGGGCCTCTTCATGATTAATAGTGATCAAAAGATGTACATAGACATTTCACATGAAGAATTTTGTAACATAGACCACATAAATCCTCCTACATTTTCAGTCTTATTTCATTTTTTATGTGGGTCTTCATATGATTGTTAGGCATCTATTGCATATCATGTTTCATGATCATATAAGCATATCAAGTATCCTACTCATGATCATCCATTATTGTCTAGATTTTATCCCAAGAACAAGGGTTTTTTTAGAGGGGATTCTCATGATCATAAAAATATCATGCTTAGTGTTTGATCCATTTGCATGACATTCCCAGGGTCATGTGATAGAGTGTCCTCTAAGAGGTTACATCATCTGCATGATTTGGATTCCTGGACATCATGTAGTCATACTACTCACTCCATTGTCTTATGGAGAAATAATAATACCCATTATTTGGGTAATTATTCAATTCTATAAATATGGATTCTCATTTGAGAGCATCAATAAATGACTCCTCATGAGAGAGGTCCAGAGGGACATGGATTTAGTTCCGAGGAGATTAAATGCCCACTTAAGTTTTTGAGACTACCACTGAGCGATATCTCAAGTGGTGTTTGGTGTTCCAAGTGACAATTGGAATTTTATGGGATATCCTCTACATAGGGGATATAGGGGAGACTATTTTAAACATTAACTTGAACTCCATAACTTAATCAATCTCCCTTGTCACATGACTAATTCGTAGGAAATCATCACAAGATCTGTTTCACAGCACCTCTTTTAGGGAACAAATCACAAGACCACATTGTGTGAGCCACTTCACAAGACGACATCATCATATCTGATCATGCTATCTTGTTATGTGACTTCCTAAATCTAAAAAAAATTCTAAAGAAAATATATAAACAAAATTGTGATATTTGACTGAACCATTACCCTTGTTCTCGACCGCACGACTATATTGTAGGCTTCACATTATCTTCTGGAACGATCGAGTGATTGCTTGAACATTATGTGTTTCATGTGAACATCATGGGGTCATGTGATCTAAATTAATATAACATATCATGTGGTTATGAGATACTTCATGGGTCATGTCATTCATGACATGCCACTTGAATTATGTGATTTTTGAGACCTATATTAGGTTATGAGAATGAGAACCCTTTTATGGTTCACATAATTTTCATGATTTTATATGAGTCATGCATCTATTTTGGTAGGATTTATTACCCATATTACATATTCTTCTTTATTTTGTATATTTGGATTTCAGTTCATGCATGTCTTTAAGAAAATAATTCTCAACAGTTGTGGATCATCAGATTTCCATTATTACAAGTGTAGACTCCAACTATCATGCCATTGTCGACTCAGCATAGACAAACCTGATAGACCTTAAGGGAAAATTTTTATGAAATTTACTCTCTTGGACTTCCTACCTCTTTATCAGTTTATTTATAAAAATGTTCCTCCAATCCTTCCACTACATTCATTTATTGTGTGTCCTTCATGGGTCATGAGGTCCCATAATATGGTCTGGGAAAATATCTCCCATATGGATCATTTCATCATCAATAAAAAACATTCAGATGGGTATTTGATTAAATTTATGAAAAAATAATTTTAAATAATAATCTTAAACATGATTCATACATTAAAATGTACCTCTAGATAGTGTAAAATTATACAAAAAACAAGAGTATCATATGGTTTCCTAACATTGACCTTAGATTAGGAGGGACCTTTGGGATGGATTAGGGATAGCCCATCTGGGTGAAGAATATAACTTATATATATTCCATAGACCTAAAAAATACCAGTATGTATTATGCCATATAGATCTACCAAAAATTTTCCTACTATAATTAATGATTTATGGAGGAATTATTCAGCCAGTTGAGTCTAATAAAAAAAATAACCTGACAGTAGACGAATTGGGCATCGGTCTCTAGGATGTCAAGAAGATCTTCAACACCAAAATTTTAGGAGACATGTATGATGAGTTTTACACCCATCATATGAATAGTATTATGTGGAGATGACTCCTCCCATATCTAGGCAGTTGATCAGGTTATTTGGAATGACCCTTGAGAAGGACCTGCTTCCTGGGGAAGTTATCTGGTTATAGAAATTGGTGTGATATTTTATTAGGAAATTCCATTATGAACCCAAAGCCAAAAGATTAAATAAATATCCAAAAAAAATATTCCCACAGTGTTTAGGGTACCTAGTGGCTCCTAGTTTAGGAGGATTCATTTACCAATTAGGTATGGGAGGTTAATTCTAACATTGACTTGACCATTCAGTTGGCTAGTTTTCTTTCCAGCTACCTATGTGGGTACCTGCTCACAATAATGGAGAGTGATGGAGTTAGCGTTTCCAGCTTTATGATGGAGGCCTCTAGAAAAGAAAGCAGTCACCTTGAGTTATCAATTTCTTTGTTGTCCAAACAAATTAACCTCCTATGACAAGTTTATAGGTGAGCATCCCAATATATAAATTATGGTCCCTTTCAGATAATATTGGATTAGGTGGGTTCTTATCTTTTCTTCTACAAATACCTGAGAATTCAAAACATCCCTAATGGTTATTTCAAACCATTTTTTTAGTGCATCAGAGGTGTGAGGACCATCACATTAATGAAATGGAAAATTATGGGTTTTTTAAGATTTCATGATATCTTCTTATTTAAATCATATTGTTGAAAATGGTGGGGGAATCCCTGAGGCCCAAGGATATATGATGTTGATTAATGATGGAATCCTTTCTATTAGAATTAGAGATGGAATTATCTATTAATAGTATGAAATTTTTGGTTCAGTCTCAAATTTTAGAGTATTGATAAAACTACCAATCCCCATTATACATTAGATATGACAATCATTCAATTATGGCCCGTTAGTTCTGATGGATGTTCACCAGAGAGGTGACTAAAGTCCAAAACAAAATTCCCTTCAAAATATAGTGAGATTAGTTTTCCCAAAATTATAACGATATTTAGATCCACTATTATATGAATAGTAAATTATCCATTCTAGTACCGAAGGATTTAATGATTCTACCAATTTCAAAATCCAATTTGATTCTCGGAAACCATATGGAATCAAACTAACCTACAACCCTGATGACGCCTATCAAGGAATTGAAAAATTTATCATCAATTTCATTACTGGTAGAAGTGTCATCAAGGGAGGTTGTAATGAACATGATTCTTGTGAGTAAAGTATCGCCTGCAATTTTATTTTGATATGAATTTTATCTATATATGATCTATAGGAAATGAAACTTAGTTTTGAAAATCTAGTGAATACTACACCAGGAGGAGATTTTTTTAGAAGGTTTTTCTTGTGTTACTTCACCTGAAGGGGTCGCCTGTAGAGAACAACCCACTAAGGTCAATGATTTTCTTTTAGACTTCAATGAGATGATGAAAAGAATGAAGGGTCAAATAAGATCAATTAATTTAGTGTATTGGATTGTAGTTTTGGCACGATGTAAGTTTTCAGGGATTAAAAGGTACATCCCATCCTTGATTTAGTGGAAAGACCAGTCTTTCTACGATACACAATTGGACATGGTGTTGTTAAAACTATAATGATTCCATATATATTCTTTTTAAAATAAAGGGAGGATTCAGTAGACCAATCACTCCCTCCATCCCCTATTTATTCTCTATGGGATATGGCTCATAAAGTAGACTTGAGTGGTGACTAGGAGACTAATAACAAGGGATAACTAGATCAACTTGATTTATTGTGATTAGTGATTACCATCCCAACGGTTTCACAATCTACACTTACATCACTTCCACCTGAACAACTCCAGCATCTATAGATTTAAGGGACACTTCTTTAGAGTTGAAAGTGAAAATGAAGAAATTCAAGTTATTAGAGCCCTCTCACACAGAATCCTCATGTAATCATTTAACATTACTCTTATCCAATTATGAACTATTATAGGAACTCATTATATTTTTTCCAAAAATTTACAGGTCCCCACCGAGACTTCCTGGGGAAAAAACATCTTTTTCTGAGGATATGGGTGACAGATCGATTGCTCTAGTAGAACCTTCAATAATGGGACTGGTCCATCAAGAAGTATAGATATATGAGGTGTTTTCTTATTGAGTTCTGGTGCCTACTTCTAACAGAGTATTCATTCCATTTGAATCGGAATGGGAGAAAGAAACACCGGGGATAACTAATTCTAGTATCTACTCCACTACTAATTTATCTTTGATTGAGTCTCATTTAGGATAAGGTGAACACTTCATTATAACCTCAAATCATGGTTCACTTTGTGTCATGTCATAAAATATTTATTTTATCTCTTGAATCCTTTAAAGGTGATGGGTGGCATATGACAATACAGAAAACATTAGTGGTTCCACCAAGTCACTCATCGCAGTAGGGTGTTTCCTCTTTTCCGAAAGATGAATCTAGAGAAATATACAATTCCAAAGATGAAACTGATAAAGGTATGTTTTAAAAAAATATTTCATCCATTTGTTTCATGATAACTTCATTTCATCTTAAATATTACTAATAAACATCTTTTCCTCTTGTTGTACAACATAAACCTCAGAGCTCAGAAGTTATGATCCTTTTATCCTTTGTAATTCCGCTAACGAAATAAACCAATACAGAAGATAGATATAAACCCAATTCATCCAAGAATGTGAGCATGAATCATTTTCTATGTGACTTAATCCTAATATATATTCCAATTTTATAGGTTGGGTTTGTTTCAATTTTTTGAGTCAACGTCAGTCTATCAGCTGATAAAGAGGAACGTGTGGATAGAGATTTTGATGATAATTTCTAAGGGCCCTTCAGAAGAGTTGATGAAATAATTGGGTCATATTCAATTCTTTATTACCACACCAATTTATTAGGGTTTTCACTATACCTCTCTTCATGCACGGTTGAAGTAAGAGATCTTGTTGAAGGAGAAAGGGATGTCCCTTGAATTAAGGGTTGTAGTGGAATAGGATTAGTCATTGGTAAAACGAAGTTTGTATAGGGACTTGAATAAGGCATCCCTGTACATGGTAAAGGCTATGACTCAACAAAACAAAGCCATTTCTGGGAATATTAAATCCATCTGATTTTAGTATGAAATCTGTTATCTCCTAGAATACTTATATCAGATATTCCTTGCACTAAAAATATCATAGAAATCTATATTAGAGAAACATGGGATCCTTGAACTGGTGGAGAATGTCAGACTTTATGATGTTTCTAAAGGGAGTAATTACAATGGATTATAGAGGGATAAATTAAATCTTTCATCTAGTTGATCCAATCCATTTCCCCAGTTGATCATAAGTCTTAAGAGCTCAAGAAACCCACCAAAAACATTCTTTGATGGGATTATAGTTTCATGACTCTCCCTTAATTTTTTTATACATGGGAGGGACTCTTGTAGGTGAATATTTCTCCTTCTTATTTACTTTATTAATGAATAAATCTTTTGAACATTGCATACCATTGTCCATATTTCATTCATTCAAAATAAGAATTACATTTCATTGATATGATACTATACAGATCATCAATGATAACCATCATTTGTGTAATACCATGTAATATTAAATTCTTGGAATTGATTTCATGAATCACAATTGGTTTTTCTTGAGAACCTATCATGAATTAAAACTGACATGATATTTTTCATTTATGTACCTACTCATGTTTCCCTGAGAACCACTAATATAAGAGGATAATTTGGATAAGATATGTCCTGTAGGGATAACTATTTAATATTTTCATATGTCTATGTAATTAGTGAGAATAACTTTTTTTCTAAGATTAATGAATGATTTCTACAATATTTTCATATTTTATATTTTATATTGTGGAATCATTTCCCTAAGCATTGTATGGGGAAAACCGATCTGGTGTGGACTTGGATATTACTCATTCCTCCCTATTAGGTGTTTTAAAAATGAATTGTTTATAACATTTGACAATTTATAGGTTCTTAGTATTTCCTAGATCACCAAAAGTGCATGTCCACCAAGAAGAGAATCGACATTTTCCAAGGATTCCCTTTTTGGGTTTTTAACCCGGTGATAAATGTGTCTCTTTTAATTTTTTATTTTAGGGTATTACAAATTAGAACATTATTGTGTTGTAGTTTAGGGTCTTTTGGCTCATACGATGAACTTCTGGTAATATACCATTCATGAAGTAGCATTCTCCATGCAGTTTAATGTCGTGCGATAATTACATCTTCCATGAAATTTAACATCATGTAGTAAGAGTGTATTTTATACAGTTTGACATTAAATGGTAAGGATTTAAAATTCTATCCAATTTAAAATATCAATGGTAAAAAATTGAATAAATAATGGAAAAAACATGTCGAGGATGACCCCAAAACCCTATGGTGATAAATCCCACTATAGTGTTTCTGTGCCTCATGAGGATTAATGTTCTTTTACTCAAATTATGTGCTACCTCTAGTTGGAATGTCAAAGTCCCTTATTCCTAATCCCATAGGGATTACACAAATGTTCAAGTAAATAAGATCCCCACTCTTTTCCTTGAGCCATGGGTGACTTTGTGAAGAGTACACTGGTGGATTGTAGAAATATTAGGGAAGCTAAATCCACCAAGATATTTGGATATGGGTTTTGAAGTCACAAGTATAGGATCATGAACTAATGAATATGAAATGGGAAATACATATTGATGATTACCCAAAACACCCCAAGGTGATACATTCCAACACAGTGTTGTCAGAGCTCAAAAGGATCAGAGTTCCTTACCTGTAATGAGTAGTTTAGTCTAGTTGGTAGGTTAGAATCCTTTATGAATGATACCATAAAGAGTATATAAAGGGTCAATTAAAGGAAATACTAACTATTTTCCAATATCCATGGATGATTTTTAAAGACACAAATATTTGTACTATGAATTGGTTCATTGAGAAAAGCACTATCCATGAAAGGTTATGAAACCATAGGATAGTCTAGCTTTTAGTTGGGAGTATTCAAACCTAAACCATGTTGTTTTGATTCCCATGATGTTTTCCATCAAAATGATTGGAAATGGATCATCACATTCATGCTTTGAGAAATGGCACAATATATAGTGACATAATGATGAGGAAATCACATCCACTTGAATGGTCTAGTTATGGAAATTGTAAACCATGGTAATGGAATATTCTATTTAATTGGATTTGATATCTAGTGGTTACATGTCAACCATTTGTAATGTTATAATACAATAATGTCCACGTAGTCTGGAAAATAACTCCTATATTTAAGGGGGGAATTCTAGTACTAAAGGGTCTATTTAGATTCAGCATTCCATATTACTAGTTCTCTACAGGGAAGTGCCAAGGAGAAGGAAGTATGAGGTCCAAGGGATTCTGATAGAAGGGTATCAACTCAATGAGCTAGTTGATTCAATTCAGACATCAAATACATGTAGTGGTTTTATGGAAACTATTAGATTAAAGAATGGTACAAGCATCCTAAAAGTTGTGTTGCTACTTGGTGAACACATTATCATGGTGGTAATACATGTCAAATATTTACTCGAAATTTTTCCTATACCAAGAGATCCATTGATAATGTCTTGACTTTTAATAGGGCTTGAAATTGGACCTTGTGAGATTTATGCCTTGTTTAGTAATTCTATATCTTTTTCCACAACACTAGATATGAAGTGTTTAGAGAGTTTATAGTTGAGTTTTTCCATGTCCTAACATAGTGGGTTTTCATCCAGAAAGGTTTTATGTATATTTCACAATCATTTTAGGGTCTTTTAATTCAAACTATAAAAGGATAAAGTTTAATATTTTTCAATTATTTCCAAATTGGATGAGGTTTATGGTCATAATGAATGTGGACCATGTATGAGGGGAATGTTTCAAAAAAACATAATTAAGATACCCATGGTCAAGAGTATGCCATAATCCATTGGAGATGGAGATAATAATATTATAAATCGTGGATCAAGGTTCTGAGTTCATGAGTAATGGATTGGGAGAATCCTTCCAAAGATGACCCAAAACACCCTTTGGTGGCAAGATCCTCCACAGTTATGTCAGGGATCAAAAGTATCAGAGATACCTTCATTCAGGGCTAGAATATCTATTATTGGTGGTTCAAATCCCTTATGCAGATCCACCACTATCATGGTCAAACAGAGGGATCCCTTAACCATTCCAAGAGCATTCAACGGTTTGCTGCAACCCGAGGTGATTAATACATGAAGTGTGAATTATGGGTTGTGGTGCTTAAAAGATGATAGAAGAACCCCATAATCTAGTTGATTGGGGTCAGTATCTTATGGTATTTTTATAAGGCATGCTGATGGTTGATTTTCTGCACACATTAATTTCATATAGTGTGGATGTATCTATCATTCAGTTTAACAGCAAGTGGTAAGGATGTTCTCCCTGCAATCTAACATCGTATGGTAAACACATAATATAGTTTCCCACATATGTTTATCCCATATACAGGGAGGTGTATCATTATCATTATTTTTATTGTGGATGTACCTCAAATAGATAATCTGAGAATCACTATATATCCTATCATTTTAGGAATCAATCCACATGTTGTTCTTGTATGAAATATCCCTATATAGGTATGACCCGTACACTGGGAATGGAGATTTTTATGATGTGGATAGACCCATGATTGGAGATTCATGCATCACACTATATCCTATGATGTAAATAATAAAGACATGTGTATTTCTTGAATGGGATACTCTCCATGTTGGTCAGAACCATATGTAGAAGAGGTAATCATTCCTGGTGATTATTATAGCTAGACCCAAGATTGGAGATCCATTCATAAGTACATATTATATGATGGATGGAATCAATCCACTTGTATCTCTTGGATTGTAAAATCTACACGTAGGTAAATCCCATATATAGAGGGGTCCATTTTTCATGTTGATTATTATGTCTTGACCCAGGATTGGATATATGGTAATAACTATGTATCTTATAATGGAAGGAATCAAGACAAATATAGTTCTTAAATTGGAAACACTCCATATTGTTATGACCCATACAGAGAGGGTCAAATTGTTTCCATTGATTATTATTAATGGAATATGATTGGAGACCCGAACATCACTATCTATCCTATAATGATAGGAATTAGGCCAAAATATTACACAAATGAGATACCATGCATGTCGATCTGCCCTATATGCAATAACGAGAAATGTTCCTATTGATTATTATAGATAGACTCATGATTAGAGATATGAGTATCACTAGTTATCCTATGACAGAAGGAATCAATCCACATTTAGTTATTCATTGAGAAATTCCCCACGCAGGTTTGACCCATATATAGAAGCGGAAATTGTTCCCATTGATGTTGCAGGTAGACCTAGGATGGGAGATCTAGGCATCACTACATATCAAAGGATGATAGGAATCAATCCACATATAGTTATTGAATGGGAATCTCTTCACATAGGTCTAAACAATACATAGAGTGGGGAATTATTCCCATTGATTATTTCAACTAGACCCATAATTAGAGATCCAGGGAACACTATATATCCTCTTATGGTATTAATGTAGCACCATGTTGTTCAGAAATAGAGGTGTGGTGGGAGACCACCACTAAGGATAGTTTTCCTCTTATGTGAATTCCATAGTAATATATAGTTTAATATCTACCAGATATGTCAACCATGCAGTTTAACATCATGCAGTAATGACTTACAGTGTGGCTTTTAAAGTCTTTCATCCCTGGCCATAATAACCCTAATGTGAACTGATATGTCTCAATCATGTGGGGAAGTACTTAAGATAATTCCTAATCCCTTGTGAGCAATGATCAGTGTGATAGAAAAGGAATGAAAAAGGTTTCTTTCACCACAATGAAGTGATTAAAAGAAAGTATAGTAGAATTTTTATTCTTGTTCTAGATTGGAAAATATATAGTATCTATGAAACAATACATATCTCATTGGAATGATGATAAATAACTATTTATTACTAGGAAACCATTAAGTTTAACATCATGCAGAAATTATTTAGGTTACCAAACAAAAAAATAAGGCTTCAGGACTATAAAAACATTTGAGGGATTCGATAAATCATCTTATAATATGATTCCTATTTTTAAGACATGATTCTTCCAATGATGGTTTTTCAAGTCATCCTATTATTAGTATAAAATGTAAGACTACAATTTAGAATCATGTTCAAAAGAAATTATCACTCAGTTAAATGTCTTGTGATTGGGATGATATGGGGTCTTTTAGTTTTATGTTATATGGTTAGGAACATGGATGTTGTGTAGTTTAAAGTCTTTATTCTATGACTTATTCTGTTCGGTTTAACATTTAGTGGTTAGGATGTATTGGGAAATTTCACATCATGTGACCTATTCATATTGTGAAGTTTAATGTTGTGAAAAAACGATGAATCATGTAGTTTACTATCATGTTATTGAGATGTAAGAATCTTAATGATAGGTAGAAAAATACTTTTCAAGAAACCTTAAATTGGTGGGGGAGTAATTCATTCCCCATCCATTATTTCCAATGAGTAAGCTCCATTAGATTAGAACTTACATATGCTGTACGGTCCTTCACATGTGGATTCCATCATTGGAGGTTTCCATCCTAGTATGATTATTCTTCTAAGATCCAATATCAATTCTCCTTGAAGGAATGTGCAGACACAATTTTTTTATTGAAACCTTATGTGATATGATTCTAATGGAATTTTGAGGTTATACAGTGTATGAAACCTTTTCTCATCGAGTTGTTCGAACTCATCCATCAACTTTTTCATTTTATCATTATCGTAGAGTTTTATATATAATGTTATTTGATGGGAGGAAAACTATACTTCTATTGAAAATATTGTCTTAGTTACATATACTACTAAATATGGACATTCTTGTGTACTTATGAATATGGTGGTATAGTAGGCCAACAAAGAATGAATTAGCCTTTTGATCTAGTATATATTTTCCTTATCCACAATCAAATATAGTATATTAGATAAATTCTTACTGAAGATCTCTATTTCTCCATTTTCCACTATATGGTAGAGGGGTGAACGGTTTGACTGGATGTTGTACTCCTGATAAAATTTCATCAACTCTATAGAATATAATTTGGTGTCGTTGTCTATTAAAAGTTTTAGAGGGACAATGAATATGGTGTTCATATTATATTTTAAAAAATTTATGATATTATTCATCCTAAATTCCATGAGAAGTATTTCCTCATCCAATTTTGAAAAGAATTTGGTATCAATATGGATGTCCTTAAACTTCTAAACTATGGTTGGGGATATGGCCTAACAATATCTACCCCCCGTACGAAAATGGTTAGAAATATTTACTCTATGTAATAATTCTATGGGTTAGTATATTATTATTTCATGAATATAGAATCCATGATATTTTTTGGTGAATTCTAAAAAGACATGTATCATTGTTTTCAATTAGTAACCAAACCTCCTAATTTGGTAGGAAGGAATGGTCCTAGATTGATGAGTGTTGTAAAAGACTAAATATAATTCTTCCATAATGCATATAATATCTATTTTTTTATGCATCTATATATTATTCTACCGAAGCATCATTTGTACAGATATTTTCCCCCATTTTTCCTAACCTAGAGGGTAACATCTATTGCATGGTGTTAGGTTTGTTTACTTTCAGAGCATTCTAATAGGAGGGTTCCATTCTGAAGGTAATAAACTATGGGTCCCATCCATTTAAAGGTCGATATCATTTCATCATGCTCTAGGGTTGTATTTAAATTATTGATTACCTCCATTTCATAGATGTCAATTGTTAATAACATTCTTCAGTGTGTGATTCAGAAGACCACCTCATCCTAACCAAGATTGACTTGAACTAAAGTTATATTAACTAGGGTGACGTCACAAGAATTTTCTGATTGAGGTACATGATGTAATGTTGTTTCCAATAGGAAATCATCCATCTACCCTATGTTGTAACCAATTATAGGTTCAAACTATTCTTTTTTGAGGTAATATTATCTGTTGATCTATTTTATCACTAGGTCCAAGTCCCCTTTTATTTTTAGGTTGGCTATCTATAGCGGTTGGGCTTATTCCAAGCCATCAACGAGGGATTGGTAGTCTAAATCGTTATTAGTGTAGCCATTAGATTTTGAGAAAGAGTACGTAATAATTGATTTTTCTATGGAACCAAATATAATCCCTAGTTTAATATGATTTAGATTTGGGTTTTCCAATATTTTACTTCTTGGACTTTGGGAGGAAATTTCAAAATACATCCCTCAAATATAGGGAGTGTCATGGGAATAAAAAACCTATTCATCTAGAAGTTTGGTGTCCAATAGTGTACTTCATAGGGCTCGATGTGATGAAAGGAAGTTAGAGAGGGATATCCATTTCACATCCTTCTACAAGATGAACTAAATCTCATATCATTGATGAATAACCACCCATTGGTCAAAGCACCTACTAAAAATAAGATGACCAATGATTTACTTGAGTGCTATAATAGAAGAGTCAATGTGGAATTCATGGTTCTGCATGTAATGTATCATATTTTTTCATTGAAAATATGAGAATGAGTTAGTTTTTATCGACATAAGAATATAAATTCTCAATACCTAGCATCATTAGACTAATGTAGTAAAGACTATTTTAATTCCCTGCATAATTTTTCTATATGAGGAGAGAAATAAGTGGTCCTTCCATAGTGGACACATAAAAGATAAGTAGATTTCCATCCACCATTTATATCGAGACCAGTGGTTAAAAAAGTAGTCCATGATACTATCGAAGGATTATTGGGAGTCCCCATCCCATTAATAGGTGACTCCCTTCTTCATTATCTCATTGAAGGGGTGATATTTTTGAACCAGGTTGGCTGTAAAACACCAAACATAAGCCCGGTTCCCCTGGATCCCCCTTAGTTTTGTGAGATTTTGAGGTGGTGACATTTTGAGTATTTCAAGAGTATTTTCAAGGTCAAACTTGGTTCCATAGTGACACACTCCAATTCCAAATAATTTTAATCACATTATCCTGATTTTACACTTAAGCATATTCATCTACAAACAATCATGATGATAATTTTTTATGATTATTTTGAAGATTCTTGAGGTGATCACATCACATTCAGATTTTTATTACCATTTCATCAACCTAATATTCAGTTATTTTTCTAAATAAAGGCCTAAAATATTATGCAATGTGTGTTGGTAGATTGAGATACTGTTTTACTTATCCAAATGGTATTCCCTGATAGAAAAAGATCACATGAGGTTCTCTAAAAGAGGTGGATTCCTCCTCTTCAGAGGCTATCTTTATCAGATTATAACCTCAATAACCATCCATAAACGAATGCGATTGAAATCTAGCAGTTGTATTGATCAAAATTATTATGATCAGATATGGAAATTCATCATTCATTTAGTGTCATTATGGTTTCTGAAATCTAAAAAGAGTGTAATATTCATGTTGTACTTCTATATTGGGATGACGTTGGTGCGACACTTCAGGTTTTTCACATTCTAGACAAGGTTGAATTTTATTAACATTTAAACATAGAACTCTAAAATAGTAACATTAGAGGGGTTCATCCTCATGGATGCCTTCATGAAACATTTATGGTCATCGGGTAATACTAGATGGTGCTTAGGCACATTGGGGATCATCAAGGGAATTTATGTATAATTCTAAGTGATCATTTATCGATGTCTCTTCAGAAATGAAATATATATCTCCCAATCCTCAAGAGGAATGGTAGAACTAATCGATATAGGTAGTGGGTCTTCTTCTATTACCCAAATTCACTAAACCGAGCTCATTGAGGGTGGTGGATATGCGTTCATCAAATATGGGAGGGTCATTCATAAGGTCATCCACTCCTTATTAAATATCTAAGTATATGGATCCATTTTTAGGAATGGTGGGTAATCCAAGGGAATCTATATCACTTTTGAGGTAAGAGGGGCTTTGGGAAGAAACTATGTAATACTGGACAACCAAATTCATTGATGATGGGTTCTGAATACAATAATTTTCTTTTATTCTATCACTAGGGACAGGAGGAGCCTAGAAATCTAGGATCAAGTCTACTACATCAATCAGGTTTATGTGTAGCACTTAATCACCGTCATGCATACTCTAGGGATTCTTAGGGGAGGCCCCCAAAATTATGGGGGTTATATCCTTCATATCATTATTCATTGTTGATTGTTTTCCTAACCTTTTGAAGAAACTAACCTTATCATATATGGCTTCACAGGGATCTAAGAGGAAACTATCACCATTTAGTATGTCGACCTTCTAATAAATTGTTTTAAACAAAATTAATGACATGATCAAATTAATACTATGTGGCTATGAATCCAAGGTATTCTAAGTAGGAAATTATATTTTTTGTATTTCTAGAGAACCATGAACTCATCATTAAATTTGAGATCCTAAAACTAATCCTTGATAATTTTTTAACATGAGGCATTTTCTCCCTCTTATCATACCCTTTCATGGATATATTTATAGGAGAATGATCCCCTCTGTATATCCCAATCAGCAGAGGGTATGAATTTGTATGAGAATGATCTTGGAACCCTTTTCAATTAGATCTGTTCATATGTGAAAATTTTCAAGATTTCATGATTCACATAGTGGTAAAATATTTACTTCAATAACTTCATCCTAACCCAATTCTGTGAATGAGATGACGACACGAAATTCTAATGGCATAGTCTCCACTCGATAAACCTAAATAGCAATGAATTATTTTTCGAAATCTTATTGGCTCTGAAGGGCCTCAATGCGTGCCTCTATAAGTTCCACTGAAAGATGGAGGTAATAAAATATAGAAAGTTTGACTATAATAACTAGAAACTATTTTAGAATTTTTTACTTTTGTGCCAATGGTTTGTGAGTCCCAAGGTGGGGTTTCTACCTATTTTTTTATTCATAAGTTATGGTGTTTGAGGTAGATGGGCTTGGTTCATGAGAAAAGGTTTATGAAGAATCTATTGTATGTAGCATGGGTTTGACTGTCCTTCCCTTTTTCTTAGCTGATCAAACAACCGCACACTCACAAATCTATTGTGTAAGATGACTGGTGTTAGATGACCAATTGACGGTTCTGAGGCATCTCCTTTTTCGGTTTGTATTATTGTATTTATTTCCCATGGTTCTCAGATACATATATGGATTATGTGAGGATGTGAAAAAAATCTTAGGTTTGGCCTTTATCATGTTTTCCCATGTATCCTTAGTTGTGCCTTTGTCCACTAGCTCCTTGGTCAGTTAAGGGGGAATCATACTTGGAGGCATATTCAACATAAAATAAGGGGTCTGTTAAGTGTACTATTTTAATAGAACCAAATAATATATATTTATAAGATGATGGTTTTGTTTGGTGGGATAGTTCATATTATCCAGATGCTGAAGGAAAGATGTCTATAGAATTCATAGACTATTTAGGAGAGGATATGACTCTTATTGTGTTGTGTTTTCCTATGTATGATGATTACATAAAACTCTAAGAGGTTCATTATATTTCACCAACCTAGGTGAATGGATCATTATTGTTTTGTGAAGATGTGCTCTTAGGTTGGGATGAGACTAGTCAAATTTATTTCTAGTCATACAATTATCCTTATAATATCATTTCATAGCAACAACTTCTTTCCCGTCAACCTCTTCTTTTGGTTTGGAAAAGTTTAAACAAGTCACATGTGTTAGGGATTTCTCCATCATCTACTTTATATAATCAAATATGCTTTATATTATTTCTTTAAAGACAATGAAATCCAATATGGTGTGACCCAGCATAAAAAACAGTAATAGTTAGAATGATCAGTGAGTTTAACCTCTTGGGAATTCATAGACAGTGGTATATTGAGTAGGTTATTTTCCATGGATATAAGGAAATTACAAGGGAATCTGATTTCATATGGGAGACACTTTTTTCATCCATTCTTAAATCACTGGAGACCCCAATCTCCCTTTTTATCTATTCAACGGAGATGTTGTTATTTTTTACCACTCAGCAGGAGGTGTCGTGTGATTCGAGGCCAACAAAGATGCTTGAATGGCATATACAAATGGTTTTAGCATACCATCAACAATCTCTACCATGCCAAGATTTTTTCCCTTTAACCAGGTCATGGGTCAATATCTAGCTTATGTATAGTGAATGAAATATTATAGTTATTGTGATGTTTCTAAAAACTCATAGAATCCACTTGGATAATTCATTGGGATCAAAGGTGTTTGTATATCATACCAAATATGTTTAGCACATAGTTCTAGTAGTATCTCCTATGGGAGAGATATTCTGAGTGAATGGGTTAAACCTTTCCAACTAGTGATAATTCAAGAAACCATCTAATTTTATAATTTCTTATAGTTTATGATTTAAAATATTGTTGTTTCAATTAGTATAGAGATTAAATATTAAACAATTTGATGAAATAGGTTTTCCCATCCTATAATGGATCCTGATGGGAGGCTGGTTTACCAAACAATGGCTATCCCTCTCAGTCTATGTAAAACAACTCATCTTGGTTACCTCCTACTGGTCTCGAGGGACCATCATTGGGTCACATTGGGACATGATGTGCATGTGATTCTATTTTGGATCTCCCAAACCATCAATGAATAACAAGGTAGAATTTCCAAAATTGGATGGTGGAAATTTGTTACCCAATAATTTAGGATATAAATTCTTATAGAGTTTCATCGGTGCTTCTAACCTTCTATATATTATATTTGAGCAGCCATGGATTAAATATCATTGAGAATTTATAGAGGGAACACTATCTAGGCTACCTCCCATCAACAGAGAGTAGGTGAGGCTTTTTTAGGTGGTACCATTTTCATATCCTGCTAATTCACTATCCGTTTTAGGATCAAATGACTACAATTGTGGGGGAGAGGTTGTCGATGTAGTGGAGGAAAGTATCGATCATCCATGACATCCTTATTTATGTAGACCTATTATCTAGATCCATAGATAGTCATACATTCAAATTCCACACTTGTAGGTGGATTATCTCTCTCATGATGGTTGGTAGAAAGGATATATGACTCTTTTTAAATATAATAACCAATGGTAATTTTTCTCCTAAGTAATTCCATATTGAGTTATCCAATATTTTTTGTCTCATTCTCATACAAGGAAAACTATTCCTCCATGAAGGGAATTTAAATTCATCTAGATGGTGAATGGGAAATATCCATAACTTCCCCTTTATCCTTGGTGGTGTTCCACCATAGAGGTAGATACTCAATATTTAGAGGTTCAAGGTTTTGGATCCTACAATGATTCTATGCACATTTAGCCTCATTTTTTGAATCTAGATCACCCTCCTCTCAATGTATGTTTTTCAGATGGCATCCCTTTATACTTGATTCTTGATCCACATCATCTATTGAGTTGATAGTGATGAAATTCATTGGGGTGTTTTAGGAAATGATAGTTAACAAATTTTTTTCTAAGAAATAAGGTGATAATTCACCACCTATTCCCTTTTTGAGGGATGAATCATGGTCATTTATATGTCACATGGACATATTGGACCATTTCAACTTATGAACCTTATAGGACTTGATTTGCATGACTATACATTCCTCATGAATCATTTTTTTTCTAGTTATCTTAAGGTATTTTCCAGTCGAATTTTCTAAACAGGGCCCAAATTGAAAAGGTTTTCCTTGTGGCCGGAGGAACAGATGGGATGCCAACTGTTAATATTTACCTCTAAATCTGGAGAAGGCTAATTCCTTCTATGGTGATGATAATGATGAAAATTCTCTAGTACTTGTATGATAGGGATTATTTGGGTATGTGATAGGCATTTTTTGATCCAATTGTTGAGGATTAGATGATTAAAGTTCTGAATTTTATGAATCTTGATATATTAGTTGATATATAAATGACCTATCCCTACAGGATAGGGTTGATTTCGAACCATTGTGGATTTCTCCAAGACCCTCTTGGGGTGTGATGAACCTAGAGATGGATATTCAGATAAAAATTCACACATCCTTGTGGGAAGGGGTTGTTTTTATAACCACTATTAATATTTCCTATATATTCAAAGGGTTTGATTAGATGTGGGGAGAAGAAGGTGGAAAATATTCCCCCAGTCCTGTGGGCTGGGTTCTCTCCTAGATGGATTCTATGGAATCTTATATTATGATCCATTTGATTTGGTGTAATTGTGATCATGTATGATATGGGTGAAATGGCATCCCATGATGGGAGACATTCACTATTGTATGTTTTTAGGTTGGCCCTAACTTCAGTTTCTATGTTTAAAATAAAATCGCAATTTTTAGGGCCCCATATTAATGGTCTATTAGAAGAACCATCCCTCCATTATAGATTTCTATGATTCATTAAATAAGGGGAATTTCATCATATTTTTCAACTTGAAAGTGCATTACCTGGTCCACTGATTTATTCTAAGGCTATGCCATTTCATGATGTAATATCAAGGGATTTTTTCTGTAATGGGGATATAGTGAAGTGAAATGTTCCATATTTCCTATCCTCAAATATGTTTGTCTGATGGGGATCTAGAAGTTGTTGAATAGAGATTAATTATAATATTGATAAAAACACTATGTAGGTTTTTTTAATGAACTTCCATTCATGGGTTCTACACTATAGATATTCCAACCATGTTCAGCTGAAAACATAGTGTATATATAGTCTGATGGTGACCCTCATATCCTAGATAGGGGAGGTATCTAGCCTCTATCCACAGACTTGTTTCCCAAAAAAATTAGAATTTTTATGTCATTCACACCTTCTCTATATCATTTAGGTTCTCATATTCATATGTTTTGAGGGTCCATAACATGTTTTAGAGGTTGTCTATTGCTAAGTCACTCAATATATCCATTTCATGCTCCTCCTCTTATCAATTATAATCCACCACATGGTTATACCAAAGAGGCCACTTCTATGGGTTTCTTACTGACGAGGGTGAAGTTCCGCCGATAGTGGATGTGGAACTATATGCGGTTATCCTCAGTGTTTTGAGAACCTCTTTATATATCGGTCTGTGGTAAATGGGATTATTTCTTTTTCGAATAAAGACAACACCATGTGGAGGTCTACCATAGTGTATGTCAACAATAGAGTCCCTATGATCTATCTCAATACTACCACAAGTAGGACTATCAAGTTCATAATCACCTTCAACACTAGTTAAAGAGTAGATAAACCCTTGAGGTTTTGTGAATATGCAGCAAATAGCCACAAGGACATGTGAATTGATCATACCAGGGATATGAGACTAATTATACATCATTGAAAAAATATGTTTGTCTTACTTTTGGTGTTGATCAGGGATACGTACCTACTACAAGATGTATTATCCTGATCTAAGTGCGACACAGTAGTTCCTACAGTTGGTTGGACACAAGACATAAAGCGTGCCTCCTCGAATGCCAGAGGCTACAGACTAGAAGTGAGGGCCCTGGGTAAGTCCATGGGGAGACTACTCCATAAATGATTAGATTAGAGCATGCCAATATATATATAATAAATATAATAATCAAAAAAACATTTTATATAAATGTAAACCAAAATCATAACCATAAAATACAATTAAATAAATTTTGGAAGATGAATAAAAAATATAGGCAACTGAAGATGATAATGTGTCATGTGTTTTAGAAAAATTTCTAAGCAAGGGGTAGAGGATATAGGAATATACAACATGTTATCAAAATAAATAAAATGAAAAAAATGATACGACTAACATCTCAATAATAGGATTTAACCTATACTCCCAACTTCATCATAGAAGAGTAAATCAAGAATTCCAATTTGGATGTTTCTTTTTGTCTACACCTACAATCATAATGTCTACTCAGGTACTAAAGGAACCTAAGTAGGGTGATAGATTCTATCTCAGTAGGCTAGAACCCATGGTGTCTAGGATATTTTATTTCATTCAATTATAAATAATTTTTATATCATAAAAGTTTAAATACAAGATATAAATAAATAATTAAATCAATTCGGTTGGGTTCCATTTGGACACCCACAAAACTACATACTTCACCCTTAGACGGTGTGTTTAAATAAAAAAAACCTACTAGGATAATGTGAGATGTAAAATTTTCTAAAGGATTTACCATCCCCAAAATTATGCGTAGGCTTAGAGGATAAGTTCCCATGTTTCTAATACCAAGGATCATTTTTGCTATTCAAAAATATTATATTTACTTTTTAATTTCTTTTTAAAACCACCTATAAAACAATAGCAAGAAACCCAAACCCTGTCTTTAACAATAAAATAATTCTTTCCAAGTATTTATTGAGGGACTCTCACATAACCAATGAAAAGGAGTTGGTACATGGTATCCCAAAGATGAAGTCCCACGTATCACTCCATGCATAGTGAAAAGTCAAATACTAGCCTCCAAGTCCACACCTAGTATCGTACATGGGGGCTTGATTATCTATCTATGCATGGTTCAACCAAATGTACCTTACACCCTGTATAGGGGGTCTCCACTAAGGATGTATCATCACACTCTTGGAGGTGAATATGTATAATGTTTGGTGAACCCATCTTAGGAATAGATGGTGTCACTCCTAGTATATTTACTAAGAATAAAAAATTATAACAAAAATAAAGGAGAGTCCATCCATGGGGTCCTTATGTAATAACACATTTTATCACTCATGGTGATAAAGGGAATGAAACCAACATTAATTCCATATTTAACGAGTTATATTTAAGGCCCATTACATTGAATTCAAGAAAGTTAATTCATGAACGATGTATTTGTCTAGGAAACCCATTGGGAAAACCTTGTATATCCTAATGAATAATACACATGGCCAAATATAATGGCTAATTAAATCAAGGAATGTCATTGGGAAATTTCCATCGAATTCATAAGGAATTTCTTAAGCACTAAGAAAATTTATTTAATTAGAGCATTTCACATATGCTATGTGTATAGGTGCATAACACTTGGGTTTTCACCCAAATCAATATAAACTAGCTACTCAAGGAATTGGTTACATGAAAAAAATACTCAAGGGTGATAAATCATTTTTTAATAAGAGAAAAAGGGCCTCTAAGGTATAACTCGCCCAAAGGGGTAGCATAAGAAGAAGAGATCTTCCTCGAAGGTGATTCTCCTTCTAAAAGATCACAATACACATGTGAGAGAACTCAGAATGATTTATTTGACATTTAGAGGCTTCACTGGAATAGACGGGTGGGTGGAACAAAGGCACAATTTATGAAATGAAATTAAATGATAGGAAAATTCATATACCACCTACATTTTCCTTATAGATCATCCCTTATCGTGAATCAATCCAAGATTCATGGTTGGGGGTAAGAAATTGAAAAGAGCATCAAATTCCCTAAAAATGAAAAAAAATTATCCTGAACCCAAATAGTGAAATGTATGTAATGAAGAACTAGAAATGGATTAGAGAGGATTAGAGATTGAACCACTAGCTTTTCATAGGATCCAATGTCCATCTATTTGTGTGTGATATTGAGGAGGGGTATGAATTCCTATCTTGAGGCAGGATAAGGGTGTCCTAGGGGAGGAGGGTAACCCAACCAATGGAAATGAGAGGGTGAGTAAGGTGGATTCCCTTTAGCTCCTTTAAGTGGGTTAAAAAGGTAAATTCACCCATGTATAAACTATGCACAATTTGGTCACACAGTTTGGCCAAACTGTGCACCAATTATGTTCCATTCACTACTATAAGTGGAACATCACAAGGTTAAGAACACAATTTCACTAAACATGAATAAACCATGAAAAATATATCGGTCATCATTTTTAGATAGCTCGTACAGTTGTTCTCCCTTGTTCAGGAAGTTTTATAAAAATCATGCATATCAGTTTGCTTATTATTTTCTATGTTTCATTCTTAGAATGAGCCTCGAACGCCCTAAAAATTTCTTGAACCATTTAAGCATAAATTTAAGTCCATTTAAAGGAATTAGAACAAAAATTTAATGGTATGTAACATATATCAAAGATGACATGTTACAGCCTACCCTCTTTAAGACAAATCGTTTTCGAGTTTCCTATTTGAGGGTAGAAGAATATCATCTGATAAATAATTCAGAAACTCTTCACACACATCAGTTTCCTTCTCCTAGGTCTCATCCTACATGCATCTGTGATACCATAGCACATGGTCCAAATGGACTAACCTACCACGTAGAGCCTTGATGATCTTATCAATAATACATAATGGATTCTCCTTAAAAGATGCGTCTGCTTCCATCTTGATATCCTTAAGGTTAAACAAATGAGATGGGCCATCATGATACTATCCAAGCTGAGATACATGGATGATGGCATGCATGTAATGGTACCTATGTCATAACATCAAACAATAGACTACCCAACCAATTCTCCCCACTGTATCTAAAGAAAATACATATCCCAATGATAACATTCCATGTCCCCTGATTTGTCTCTAATCCAAAATAGGCAATACACATAGAAAGACTCATTGTCCCACCATGAACTCTAGAGGCCTATAAAAATGATTAGTATAATACTTCTTCCAAGACTGAGCTACAACCATACATCTCTGAATCAGTTGATCTTTATCTAAAGTCTCTTAAATGAGATTATGACCCATTAGAGTTTCCTCACCTTCATCTAACTATCATAGAGGTTAACTACACAATCTACCATAGATCGCCTCATATAGAACCATCTAAATTGTTTCCTATAATTTTTTATTTTAGGAAAACATGACTGAAGGAATAATTTTATCACAAGAACGTCCAAAATCAAGGATATATGCCCATATCCTATCCTCTAACACTCGTATGGTCTGATCTGACTACCCATTGGGGTGAGGGTGATATGTAGTACTTGAGATCTCATGTGAACCTCATTCCATCTACATCACTTTATAAAACCATGAGGTAAATAAGACATCTCAGTCAAAAACAATAGAAATTGGAACACCATGACATCACAATATATCTCAGATGTATAGCCTTCATATACCATCAACACATAAGGAACCCCATATCTATAATAAGTTCACAACTTTGAAAAACTTTTCTACCATCACACGCACTACATCGTTGACTCAAGGGGATCTCGGCAATCATATCACAAAATCTATGGTGGAATTATTCCACTTTCACATAGGTATAGAGAGAGGCTATAAAAGTCCAGTAGGTCATTGGTTCTTTGCCTTTACACAATGACAGGTGGATCACCGAGTAAGATATCCTTCTATCTGCCTCTTCATACCGAGTCACCAGTAATGATGATGTATATCCTGATACATATTTGTAATCCCTATTTAAACTACCCATACAGTGGCATTATATTCCCTCATCATCCCTTTATATACATCTAATGGAACACATACCAGACTATTGAAGATAAAAGTCTCACTACCATCCACAACCCAACTAGGAGTCATGTTCTCTCTTATGATGCTCTCCCTTAGAATAAGGCCTTCAGAATCAGATAATTACCTCATCCGAACCTATTTTAGAAGAGTGGTCTTCACTAATTGAGCTATTAGAACTAGTTGTATATGCTTTTCATGAACATTTAGATTCATCTTCGAGAAAAAAAATCCATCAATATCCACTCACTTATGGCCTCCATGATGACTTGTGTTTGATATTTCTTGATCAAGGATTCACCTACTGCATTACCCTTCATGGGTGTGTAAGTAAGCTCAAAGTCAAATGATTGTAGGTATTACACCCACATGCATTGCCACAGATTCATGTCCCATTGAGTGAATATGTATTTGATACTTTTATGATATGTGCAGAAACTTTATCTCTCACTCCAAAGGTAGTGGCTATAACATTGAATAATATAAACCAAAACTGATAGCTCCAGGTCATGCATATAATAGTTCCACTCACGAGGTCTTAGTTGGAGGGATCCATATGCCATGACTCGATCAACCTACATCAGAACTGCACCTAGCCCGATTCCGAAATCGTCAATGTAAACATTATAGATTCATCCCTTCCCATGCAGAATCAGAATTGGAGTTTGAAATAAGTATCACCACTAACTCATGAAAAGTTATATCACAAGGTTCAGTCCAATCAAACATGAAAACCATTGTGTTCAAGCATATAATCCTCACTAATAGTCATGATATGTTCTAAATTAATCACTTGTAATAGCTATCTATCTCTAAGAAGCTATAAACAATGATCACATTATTGGGATGCTCCTAAGAAACCATGGTACTCACCATATCACTATCAACAGATATTCATAACTCATATATGATATGACATAAGAAGGAAAACATACTCGTCTAAATGTGACATTTACTTATCTACCAATATATATGGTTCTCTATCAGTGTACTCTGCACGATCTCATGATGATTGGAATGGTCGTGTATGGAGCATGAATACACCAAGATGTTTTCTATGAAGAACACCACGAAGGAGTCAATATATGGGTAGAATAACTGATTAATTAGATCCATGAATAATGATATAATATTTTTATACCCAATGACATAATAAGACACTCATATAAGTCTTACATTCTCCATAATGGTATATTTCATATTTATGATGGAAAAAAATTCACCTGATGGTAGCTTGAATGAAAATCAATCTTATTGAAAATAGTTTATCCTCGTAGCTGGTTGAAGAGGATGTCTAAAAGAGGTAGTGGATTCCTATTCATTACTATAATATGGTTCAGTATGTTCTAATCTAAAAAAAATCATAGGATACCATCATCCTTCTCGGTGAAAATAACTAGTACATCCCAAGTAGATGTGATGGGTCTGCTTAAACCCTTAACATCTAATTCTTCAAACCACATCTTGAGTTCCTGAAACTCCATAGGTTTCATATGATAAGGTGTAATGGACATTGGTGATTCACCTTACACTATCTTTATGGTGAAATCAACCCCACTATCAATAGTTTAGACAAAGAAATAATTAGGTAAGACATCCCAAAAGTGATCTTCTACTAGAGGAAATTTTGCCAACTACATTCCTGGATCACATATAAAGAGGCATTCCATTCGGGTTATCATCCCACCTATCCTAGTTTGATTGAGTCTATATTGACTCTCTTAGAGATCCCATTCACCAATAAAAATAATTTTTTTCCCTTGGGTGAAGTTAAATACACATGATGACGATAGCAATCCACCTGGGCTCGATAAGGCACAAGCCAGCCCATTCCAAGAATGATATCAAAGCCTATCATCTCAAGTATGTAGAAACATTACAGAAAATGGTACACCTATTAACAAGGGGGATGCCTTATTTTGGATTATACCCTAGACATTCACTCATAATGGCGTGTCAAAGGTTATAACACCACATGAGTACTCTATCACTAGGACCAGACATCCCATGGTTACAACATATAGAAAATAATACAATGCACCTATATCAAAATGGGATAAAACTAAATTGGAGGATAAGAGAATAGTACCCCTTACTATAAATGGCCACAGACTATCCACCTTTGGTGTAGGATGAACTGCATAGATGTTGTCCAAACTGTAACCCTGTGATATTGACTGACTAGAAAAAGAAGTACCACTCTACTATAGATGAAAATATGTAGTCTAACCTCTTCGACCATGAACACATTCTAGGCCTAAATAGCCTATATAAGACTAGATTTTTTCCTGAAGGGGTATCATTAAACCTACACTTGATGTTGTTTCTAGTATAGACTCATTTTCACGTGGCATGGATGGAGAGTATCGATAGAAACACTTGAGGTGGCTGATGCTATCGCAAGCCCGACACTCGATCGTGTTTCAGGTACATTTGGGATTTCTATGACCTGATCTGCCACACTAGTTACATACCAAAAGGTTGTCTTTTCATTCAACCAAGATGGTACTTCCCCCACGTGTACCCTCAACGTGTCTTTTTATCCCTCTTGATAAACCATTGTTATCCCTCCTGAAAGATGACCTGCCTTATTAGACATTTCCTAACTCCCTTTGGGTCCACTCAGTGACAAGCTCCTAGTCAAAAATAACTAAAACGTGGTCTGCTAAAAGATGTCAACCTGTGTGCATGTGGAATAAGAAATCCCATCCACAAATTGCCTCACAGTATTCATCTCATCACCAGTCATGGGTGGAAAAAAATTTTGTAACTCAATGAAGAGAGATGGGTATTCCATTACTAACATGTGTCCTTGATATAGGTGCACGAATTCCCAAAGTGTATCCATTCAAAAGCTCCTAGGAAAGAAGTAATCAAAAAAGGATACCTATAAATCCACCCACACCATAACTTATGTCGACTAGCTCGAGTCAGAACATCCCAACATCATTGGGTAGAGCCACGTAGCAGATAGATCACAAGAATGACACTCCATTCTAGAGGTGTATCGATGTGCTCAAAGGTTGACACCATAGACTCCAACCATTATTTAGTAACATGAGGTCTACCATTCCCTGATAAGGTGGTATGATTCTGCTACTAAAACACCCTATTCAACTCTACCGTATAAGGGGTAGGTCAAATTTCATCATGAAAGGAGTGTATAAAGGGAAGCAAGTTGTCCCATAACTGGGCATCGGTACCCAATGGAAGGTTTGTGGGAGGAGATGCCTCTGGTAGAACTATAGGAGGTATCATTTGTGGCTCATGTATCCCCACCTTAAGATTATTCTAATCACCAATTTCCCAGAATACAACACGAGGTCTTTATGATGACATAAATCTAAAAATGACAAGTGCATACCTTAGATAAAAATTATAACAAATAGATAAGATGTTAAAAATGAAATGTACCAGTATATTCTACTAAAGAATCACCCTTCTATGCCTACTACAGGAGCTGGGTCTGGGTGATAAGAACGAGTCACGAAATAAAATCACAAGAGACACAACCAAATACCCACTACATAGTCAGAACAGGGTCAAGGTATCCCATATATGGTATCCATTTGATTTTAAGGAGTCATATTAATTTTAATTCATATAGATTGACAATTTTTTAATTTATTTTAAAAAATATTATATAGTCAATGACATCACTAATTCCAATCTTTAAGGGCCCATACACCTTATAAATTGAATTTTCCAGGTCAACCAAATGAATCCTAACCTTTAAACTAGACAACCAGTGTAATATGCCATTGGTGGAGTTTTAATTGGATCAGTTTCCCTTAACACTCACCAATAAAAAATTGATGTGGCATAATTGTTCACTTGATCCAATTATTCCATCATAGTTAATAAAGAATACTAAGGATTACTAACAAGTCGCATTCAATAATCACATTCAATAAAGAAAATTCACATTGAATTTTGACATTGAATGGAATACTGCCTAAAATTTTAAGTTCTATTATGCCTTGTATGATTCATGATTACAATGTTCCCTCAAATCATCCATATAGGGATAAGAACCCCATTTAAATATCAGCAACATAAATAAAAAATAAATCAAGTGAGTCACCCAAATGTTAAATCTTGTGAAACCGTAACATGTATAAAGAATATCAGTAGTTACCCATCCCGGGTATATTTGGTTTCCTCTATACGTGGGGTAACTACTACTAGGAATAGGCTCAATACGAAATTCCAATGTCCTAAACTTCTTTTGAACCCAAAATAAATGTAAGAAATGGAAAAAAAATCTTATTCCACTTTGTAGCATCCCTCCGTAAGTGCCACTCAATAGTTCCCCAAGGTGGTTGGCCACAAGACCACAAGCACGCCTCCCTAAATATCAGCGGCTACTGACTAGTAGTGAGGACATTGGGAAAGTCCGTGGGGAGACTAGTTCCTCATTTATTATAGTAGAGTGATACAATAATTTTATATTAGAAACCATAAGTAATAAAAAAATCTAGATAGAAGTAGAAACCAAAAGAATAACCAAGCAAGATAATGAAATATAGTGAGGAAGATGAATAAATAAATAGAGGAAACTAATGATGATAGTATGTCATTTATTTTACATCAATGATTAAGAAAGGTGTGGGGGATACAATTATATACACCATTTTATCAAAATAAAAAAGAAAAAACTATTATGTCTTGCATATTGAGTATATTATTGATCCTATAATCCCTATTTCATCCTATAAAAGTAAATCAACAATTTAAATTCATATACATCTCTTATTATACACCTACAATCATAAAAGTCTAATTGGGTAAAAAAGGAGACCAATAAAGGTTTGAGATACAATCTCAGTATTCTAGCACTTACGGTGTCTAGGCCTTTCCCTTTCGTGCAATAATAAACAAGCAATGTGTTATAACAGTTTAAGTGAAACAGAAAAATAAATAATTAAAACCATTAGAGGATATAATGTGATATGTAAAATATTCCAGAGGATGGACCATCCCCATTACATTTCTTAGTCATATAGGACACGATACCATGTTTAAAATACCTATTATAATTTCTCATTTTAAAATATGTTTATTTTCCATTTTAATTTATTTTGAAAAACACCTTTAAAAATAGTGATACACCCAGGGCTCAACCTAGAAAATTCTAAAAGGCTTATCAAGTGTCACTTGAGGTCCCATAACATAACCAATTACAAGGAAAATATATATGTAATCCTAAGGATTAATCCCCACTTATCACTACCTATATAGTGAAAAGTCAAATATTATCCTATGAGTCTGTACGTGGTATCACACATAGGGGACAGAGTCTATCTCTAGGGATGGTTCAATCTAATCTTCCTTAGAGATAATTCAAGGGGTATACCCTTGGGAATTAGTGTCACTCACCTAGAGGTGAATATGAATAATGAAAAGCAAACTTGTCTCGGTTATATATGGTGTCACTCCAATCATGTTTACTAAGAATCAATAATTATAATAGAAACTAACGGGAGACATTATAAGGGGTCCTTAAATTAAAATCCCCCATTACACTCACAATAATAATGTGAATGAATCAAACTAGAATTCTATATTTAATGAGATCGATTAAAGGGCCATTACATTTAATTCAAGAATTAATTATTGGTCAAGGAAATCCATTGGGAAAACCTTATATATCCTAAATCATAAGGGTCATGGCATAATCTAATGGCCAATTTATTCATGTAATTTCATTGGGAAATTTCCATTTAATTCAAAGGGCATGCCATAAGCACCTTGAAAATTTATTTAATTAGAACATTTCATTATGGAAATTTTTTAGGGTAATAACACATGGGTTGTCACCCAAATCAATTTAACATATCTACTCAATGAATTGGTTTTATGAAAACATACCACAATGGTGTTAATTTTTTTTTTTGAATTAGGGGAAAATGACCTCTAAGGTATTGCTCACCCAAAGTGGTATAATAAGGAAACTAGATCCACCTCGGATGTAATTATCTATCAAAATTATCTTATTAAATGTGTACAATAACTCAAAAATGATTTAATTTTTATTTTAGAGGCATTTACAGAATGGTACAATAGGCTGAAAAAGAACACAATTTATGAAATGCAATGAAATGATAGGAAAAGTCATAGACTGCCTACCATATCTTCATAGTGATTCCCTTTTCTGGAATCAAATTTTTATTCCAGTTAAGTTGGAAATAAATAATGGAACCATCATATTCCCTAAAAATGGAAAAAATGATCTTTCAACCAAATGGGGAAATGGATGGGATTAATAACCTGAAATATATTAAGGAATATTAATGATCAAACCTCTAGCTATTCGTAGGATCTGACAGCGAGCGATTCAGGTGCCAGATAGTGAGGTGTTATAAATTCATATATTTAGGGACGAGAAGGGTTTCTTTTGGGAGTAGGATCACCCACACACTAGAAATTTGAGGGAGAGGAAAAAATATTAACATTAACTAAATTAAGAGGGTTAGAAATGCAAATCCACCAATTTTTATGTTGTGCACAGTTTGGGAAAACCATGCACCAACCATGTGATATTCAGTCCAATAAGGTAAACATAAATAGTTAGGTAAATTATTTTACTAATTGTTAATGAATTGTGAAAAACATATTCATCAAAAATTTCAGATAGCTTGCATGATTGTGTGCCCTGGGTTGTACGGTTGCAGACAAACCATGCGGCTGGGTCTACTTCTTGTTTTCTGAAGTTCAATCTCTGAACAACCCCTAGGCTCCCTAGAAACCTTATTTAAGATTTTATGCATCAAATTTAGGTCCATTTTATGAAATTATAACTAAAATATAAAGGTACATAACTTATAGAAAATACATTATGCTACACATGATGGATTCTAGAATATGTTGATAACCATATCATACTACAGAAATATGTTCCCACTACTGAGAAGCACCTAAAGTATTCCAGTGAGTTTCTATGCTATCGATATGAATATGATCCTTCTTGTGGGTGGTTTTCAAGATATCAATTTCAATCCTAGATGAAAATGGAATATCATCCCTATTAAAATATGTATTCCTCATAGAAATATTCCAAGGGACCTTTAGAATAGGAGATGGGATATGAGAGTCTCCCTTTATAGCCTCTGAATGATGTTGGGGTAGTCATTTGTTAGAAACAGTGGGGATATAAGCATGACTCTTCTGAGCTACTTGAATATGATGAGTAGCATCACTGGTAGGGATATTAGCATGATCAGAGGTGATTTCCCTATTTTCTTATCAAACCTTAGTTGGAATGGAGATATAATCCATATCCTATGACTTTAGATTATGCCATTGGTTTTTTATATAAATGGAAGCATATCCTAAGGAATGTGATTCTCTCACTTGATGATCCCCATTAGGAATGGGGGTATGATCTTGGTACTATGCCTTTGGAGTATGTATTATGTATTTTTTGAAAGGTATATAAGCCTATCCATAGGCATATGATGCACTCACTTGGTGAGACCCTGTTAGATTGTGTATATGATCCCGATCACACGCCTTTAGAGTATTCTATTGGACCTTTTTATTAGGAATGTGCTCCAATCCAACAGAATGTTCTAAAAATTATTTGGTTATCCTTTGTGGGAATAGGAATTTGAGCCCATTTCTATTCCTCATCCTTTAACGGAATATAGCGATAATCATCAAGGATATGATAAATTATGTGTACTTTCTCTAGAGTGGCCACCTCCTTATACTGATCGTGGT
Organism: Viscum album; assembly: GCA_963277665.1. Lineage (NCBI taxonomy): Eukaryota > Viridiplantae > Streptophyta > Magnoliopsida > Santalales > Viscaceae > Viscum > Viscum album. The sequence continues at coordinate 1,651,834,138 of OY728152.1, forward strand.
TCTGTGATGCTCTGGATGACAGCATAGAAATATGTCCATATCCCATTATCAATACACTTGTTTTGATATGTTGACGTACCTATTCACCTATTTCTAGAATGTAATGGTACATCAGCAAAGTGTGTGAAGAAATATAGTGCTACACATTTTCAGTCTCCAAAATATACTAGAAAATATATTTGATTGAAGAAGTCATACAATCCAACTCTTATCCCCCATTTTCCTTCAAAATAAGATGATGGTCTTCATGCATGGGGGTAGGGATATATTCCTCCCACGTGCTTCTTGTATAAACACTCATACATACTTCATCCGAGTGAACTGGGATATGATATTTCGTACCAGATACCCTTGTAATATTCTAATAGGCTTTGTCGGTATAAGTAGTGATATTGGTCCACCCCCATTTATCCATAACATTCCATTCCATAAGAGACATCCCTAGTACCTATACAATAGTTTCTATGGTGGTAATGTGTCAGGTGGTGACCATAGTATGTGATTGAGGGGCACGAATATGATGATTTTGGGGATGAATGCTAACAAGAACCTCCACATTAGTTATGAAACTATAATGAAGCTATAATAGACTCCTTGACCCACCTTATTAAGATATGGATGGTGTTTATTTCTATTCTATAGGGATAGAATTATGATGAAAATTAAGGTGGTAAAAAGGGCCACTGGTTTCATTATTGCTTACACTAAATGATATGGATTCAATGGCTTAAGCTTATAGATACCATTACTTTAATCCTCGATAGACATGATCATATGATGTTAGTGGTATTCCCAAAACATTTCATTCTCCAACTAATGCTAATGTTTTTGGGTGGGTGAGGCTTATTTTTATCTTGAAGGGATTTTAGTTGTAGTTGATGTTCCAGAATAGTTTCTAGTTGAAGTCATGATCTCAGGTCAATAGGTCTTTGAGAGCAGTTTCTAAAGTCCTAAAAACAAAAAGGTACAAATTAATTAATCAATTCATCATTGCATGTGTAAAAAATACTATATTAGTTACACATGGGTCAACAATTTTCCTTACTTATTCCAAATTTTTCTATTTTACTTTCATGAATTTTTCATGGTGAGAATAGATTATTTCATGGGAAGTAAATTTATGTTGAATTTCATAATGGGTGTACTAGTTTTTTAATAGGTTACACAAAATGGAGTGGCCTGAAATATGATTAAATCAGCATTTTCATCATTTGAGAGTTTCATGTTGGATTCACCATTTTTGTTTCTCTCAAAAATGTGTGATGCCCATGGTTTAGGGTATAAGGTGCCCAATTCCAATAATTATTCATTTATTATGTTAGTACATGCCTTCATACATGGTTACAATTTTTTTCTCTTTTTTGATGGTTGATTATGGGGGTTCAGGTATGGTTTCACAAACATTTATTCTCAGTTCACCATTTTCAGCTCTTAGAAACTAATAACGGCTCCCACATCCATAAAAAGGTACATACCTTCATTCCAATGGTAGGAAATCATTTGGGGTTTCATTCCTAACAGAACAAAAGAACTCACATTTGTCGATTGGATGAGATGTTGGGATCATGTCACCCTCCGGGGGAGGGGAATTATTTCCTATTCCAGGACTATCTTATATATTTAATATATGTTTGTTAATCTCTTCAAAATAATAATAAGAGACTAGTTACCCTAATAAAATGATCATGTTTTGAGTCTTTTGCATGGAATAGGGGGTTCAATTAATTTGACCTTATGTGTGTATATGAGGTTCTTCATCTATTTCCCGTTATTTCTTAGAAATGTGTAGCTTCTTATATATAAAATCCATGTAAGCAATCACTAATGTGTGTATCTCTATCCATTGAGGTGATTAATTTTTTGATGAAAAGATTAAACCTTTAGGAGGAGTCATATGTATCATGTGTATAATAGGAATCCAAACCCACATAGTTCATTGAAACCATGACTTGTAATGTCATGTAGGAAGGGAATATATGAAAAAACATAGGCATTTGGTATGAATCTCTATCCTTATAAATTATTCCTACATATCTAATTTATAATATGAATCAGAGAAATCGTAGTTTGATATATAGTGGTGTCTTCAGGACTTACATCGAGGTGGATTCTCCTCGAGTGATATGATCATTGAAAATCCCTAATCCCATGTGATCCATGTTTAGTTTGAGAAATAATGGAGAAAAAGAAATTATACTCAATACATATGGGTATGGGAATTATGCCCTAGGGAATCCCTTATATAGTTTTTGATATAAGGATTATGACTTAGAATGGATTCCAAAAATATACTAATTATATAATTAATTAGAGACCTTGATGTTATTTTTAGGGTATGTATAAATATATCTAGTAGAATAGGTTATAATATCCTGGGGTGTATTCATTAAAGTTCCTAAGTCCCCACATCACATGTACTTAGTATTTATATGACAAGAAAGACATGTCTCTGGAACATCATATGATTTAAGAAGGAATGCCAGTGTTCTGTTTCATGATCTGACTGGCATGTATCGTGTAATATCACATTCCTCGGCTGACATGTTCGAGGGTGTTCATGTGATCAACATAGACATGTCCAAGGGTGTTTCATGATCATGAATGGAAGTTCAAAAGGATACCAAAATACATGGACAACATGTTTGGATGACTTTTCTAGACTTGGGATACTTTTCCAAAAGACTTTTCAATATTAGGGTGACATTTCATGGTGATGTATCATGATGTGGTTGACATGTCCTAGCACTACTGCATGATCTGGATAGATCATATGACGTTCATGAAACCTTCACAAAAAAATCAGTATATGTATCTTCATATGAGTTGTTCAATTTTTTTTGTATTTAATGAATAAGTTCCTCAAGGATCAACAAGAATTATATTTTTAATGATTACATGATCACACCAACACATGAATGAAACTTTTCATAATCAATCCAACCCACTACATGTTCTTCACCTGATCAATGGAAACCACGCTAAGTGCATATTCATGTTGCATGATCCTTTAGGTCATTCAATGGATTTTACCTAGTGAAAAACCCTTCTGATGGAATGGATTTCTACTCTGATAATTCCCCTCTTCTGTAGTCCCATTGGTATAACTAGAATCATGTGTCTTTTTTTGTTCATAGGTGGATGAATTTGTAGGTCTCTTCGACCTAGTCATACACTGCCTTTTGTTGTTCATATATCATAAATATGAGATATAGGTAGTGGAGGAAGTATCACGTTATGAACTTCACATGAACTTGTCGTGGGTTATTCATAGTGTCATATGTGAATAGGTGACTTTGAGAATAATCCATTATCATCATATTTACTGGATCCTTTTGTTGGTAAAGTTATTTTTTATAATCATTTCACCATGTTAAAGATCCCTCCCAAGATCGAGATGACATGTTTGAGAGTATTATCAGGATCCAGATTCTTATCTAATAAGATTTTTCATGATCAAGGGATAATTTTCTTAAGCTCATCACAAGATCTTGTGGGCATGAAAAAATATGTACACATGATCGATGGTTATCATAAGAGGCACATAACCACTTAGAATTAATTTTATACTATCTTCACTTCATGAGTGTCTTCATCATTTTTCAACCATTTATCCACAATTTTTCAAGACCATATCATCAGGTGTTTTTCAATGCATCACAAGATTGTAGATGGTCCTTGCAATAATATAAAAACATTTTCATAGATATTCACTTTTCTAATTTGTGATGTTTTACATAATCTAATTGATATGTGAAAGTGCCTTCGAATGATCTAGATTACATGTCTATGATTCTTCACCAGACTAGGGTGCACGATGAAGAGTATTTCACAAGATCAAGCAGACTTTCTTAGGGGCCTTTGCAATATCAAGATATCATGTCAATGGGCCTCCACATGATCAACGTGTATCACTGGACGAATATAACACTTTTCATTAAAAACAACATAACTTCAATGACATGAATCATTTTTTTTATTTTTTCATTATTTTAATAAGGGATTAAGATGGTCATAAGGTTACCATCTCTTGATATCTCTCATGGACATAGGATCTCATTGTGTAACCTCCTAAATATCAACATTTCTTTTCTTGATTCCATTTAGAAAATGTGATTGTTTGTTATAGGGGATTCATGTAATCATAAAGAAATCGTGAATAATATATGATCTATTTTTATGATTTTTTTGGGTCATACGATAGTGTTTCCTCCTAGAGATTACATGATCTATTTGATGCATCCACCTGTACGTCATGTAGTCATGCTACCCCATCATTTGTCCTGTAGATAAATAATAATACCCATGATTTTAGTATTTGAAAAAAATTACAACTATAGATGATCATTTTGTGAGAACCAAAAATCATATTTTTTGATAGTGTGATATATTTTTCAAGTGTTTTATCTCTTATGTGTGATTCCAACGTATCAAAAATGAGATCCTATGAAATCATACATGGAGTGACATTTTTTTCCAAGTTTATATTGGGAGTTTTGTAGTTAGTTTGAGTTGTTATATTTTAGCATATGAGCCATGTTCCTCCCATAGTAGTGAGACAGACCATTAGATAAGATGTGTAGGTAAATGCTTTGTATATTTAAACTGATTATATCATATTTGGTATCCATCATGAAGTGTTATAGATGTAGTGATGGAGAGCTTCCTATAATTATGGAGGAACACATGAAAATTTTCTAGAAGGGATTATTTATAGATCCTCATTCAATTTTTGTATTTGTGATATATCACTTAAAAGGAATTAGTAATACCCACTCTAGTTTATGGAATAATGTAGTTGAAATCATGGATTTTAAGTAGTAGTTAGAAGAACTATTGGAAAAAGGATTTTTAGACTCTGTGAGACCTTAATGATAAGTGGAAATAAGTAATTGGGTCTTGGTAGATTTATTTTCAAAATACTTTTATCATTTTTATTGGGAGAAGGTTGTTCTGTGAGTACAATTTGAGTGTTACCATGTGTTAGGTCCACTACGATAGATACAATAAGACGGGGGGTGAATCATGGTACGATAGATTAAAACAAATGCCTCTTTTTGATCTTGTTTTTTTGTTAGAAAAAACTATCTTCTATCTATTTCCTACTATAGATAATTAATAAAGATTAAATCAAGCACAAGATACAAAAATTTTACATGGTTCACCCTTACTAGGCTACATCCCCGGCGCATACACCGACAATGTGCCGATGTAAAAAATCCACTATAAGTGCACAACTGTTTACATGTTCGAAGAGGACTCAATGTCCCTCCTAGTTTATAACCATTCACAAATTGAAAGCTCACTACTCTCTAAACTGAAGTGTTCTCACTACTTCTTCAGAATATCCACTCACGGTTTATAGACTTATAGTTCCCTTCATTATCTATAATTAATACATTATCCAAACTATGTAGATTCTCTATTTATGTTCCACTTTCATCCACTGATGAAAACAACTTTACTGCAGTATTACTAGGCATCCTCAAATAATTTATGCAACCATTACTTCATCTTGTGAGAAAATTTAATGTATTGCGTGAAAGATTCCACCTTTGTCACGAAACACCCCTTGAATGCAACTTCAATCTTACGTACAACTCAAATCTAACATGAAATATTCTTAACTTGCACACAAATCAAAATATTTCATGCAACTCCCTTTTCTTAAAATTCTTACGTGACCTGGAGCTCGGATTCTCTCTATGTTTTGACCTCTATTGAATGAGGAGGGTCAACTCTTATTTATCGGTGTCACCAACCCTTTCACGGATGATTCACCATGTTGCACAAGATTATCTTCGAGCATGAAAAACCCCATTAGACGTCGCATGGGGCGCGCATGTTTCTTTCGCACAACCTCATCTTTTTTGCACATTTCTAGATCTTTCATGCACTTCATGCCCTATTCATTTTTTGATGTTATGATCCCAAAACATGAATTGCAATGAAATTCCCAAACCACATTTGATATTGCATGTAACTTCCTTTTCCAAAAACATGTTTCCCCATTTGCTGATTTTGAGGCACAAAAATTTGGCAAACAATAGAAAATAGAGCCACCTTAGATCTATTCTTTTTTATACTACCTCCAGACATTACATTCCTTTTTCATCATTATTTTTCAACATAGGCTGTCGAAAATATCTATGGAACTCAAAAAATCACCATGGAAACCCTCTTTGTCAACAAACAAACCTGCTTTTTCAACAAACACAATCACCTCAAAAATGAATCAATGTTACAATAATGGATTTTTTCCCAACGCCATGCATAACCTAGAATTCTATTACTATTATTGAGAGTAGTGAAATACCCTATTATATTCATGAACCCCATGGTTCATATATGGTAGTTTTCATTGATAAAATCCTAAAATGAGATAAATCAAATGGATATTGTTCTGAACGATTATGGTTAGTTCTTATCTTAAATAAAGACCACCATTGGGGTAGTATAATCCAATAGTGTGGGTTATTTATTCAATAATTCCATATAAGTTTGGTGTGTTGACTTATAATAGAGGTGTACTGGTTGGTCTCCATAATGTTTTGTTCTATAAAGACTTTTGTGATCAGAGTGGTTTAGTGATAATGTGGTTTTTATTGACCCTTAACGGAATTATGGACTTAGTATTTAGTTTATATAAATGATAAATTTGGGTCTTTTGGGTGTTTTAATGGAAAATAGAGATATGATATGTCTTTCATTAGGTGTGATGGACCTCACTTATCAATGACGGATGGACACCAAATATAACCAAATTTTATTTGGGTTCATATTTGATAGGGTATTTTAGAATATTATACTAAATGTATTCTCATAATGGTGGGGGAATATATTGTATTATTTCATGGTTAGATAGTGGTGTCCCCATAAATCAATCTATCTCTGTTTTTTTGAGAAGGTTATAATATAAGAACACCTATAAGGTTTTAGGACGATTGTTGTGTTGGTATAACCAAGGGTTGATATTCATTACATATCAACTCCAGATATGAGAATATGTATTCATCTCTGTGGGGTATTGGTTTTACTTAAATGAGTTGGTAGGTTTGATCATAGGGTATGTAACTAATAATTTAGGGTTTCATGAATGGGTATTAACCATCCACTTTAGATTTTGGAGAGATGGGTCACTGGTGAGTAAAAAGTGGGTTTCATTATGGATTGATGTGTTTGGGTTTTTTATTTAATATGATCATCATCCTCTATTTCTAAGAGAAATAATAACCCAAAAGAGTTATCTCCAATTATGGATGAATGGTTACTCATAGTTAGAGGTGTGATTTTATCGAATTTTCTGATGAAATAGGAAACAATAAGCTTTGGACTGGTAATGCACTATTAACTACTGAATTATTTAATCTTAAAACTACACTAAGATAGAATAATAGTGAGTAGGATTGAACCTAAGAGAAGTACAAAATGTATGCTTTGAAAGTAAAAAATGGCCCTAAGTACAACAAAAAAACTAGAAAAAAAATGATGAAAATTAATGGAAATAATGATTGTGTGATGTGAGAAATATAGTGAAGTAGTAGTGAAATTGGTTCAAACTAAAAATATAATCTATGTGAATAGATCACAAAAAGACTGTTATATAGTGGATTAATTAACAAAATTTCATTTTATTATTTATTTTGAAAAAAATATTCTTATGATCTTGAAAAGTTATGTTGTTCTAGATCAAGATGAAAAAAATTATTCCAACTAATCTATTGATTAGTGACCCACTACTAAATTAGATTTAAAATTTTTATTTTCAGATCTAGATTAGCTACGAAACAAAAGGAAATTGGGGTGCATTCTCAAGATTAATTTTTATAGTATTTTAAAAATTCAACCCTACTTTTACCACGATTATTTTTTTGTTAAAGGGTTTTTTTATGAAATGACAACATTAACAATTTGTATATCGATATGATATAATTTCATTGATTCTTGATCATTTTAAAATTGTATTGACTAAAATAACAAAAGAAGAACAATGGGAATCAAAACCAAATTTAAAATGAAGTAAAGTTGTATAAATAAATTATTAAAATAAATATTATTCCTATATAAATATTTATCTAAAAATTATATTAATTTAAATATAGATGAATATAAATTTCATATAAAAAAATTTAGAAACTATGAAATAAAGTGTTAATGTGATATTTTTAGTAATGAAATCTCAACTCTTCCAGGTTGTGTCCTTCTATACAACCTAGATCTTGATCACAAACTTATCTAATTTCTTTCTATGTATTCACCTATCTTATGAAACAAATATTATTTTTTAGTGAATCCCCCATTTGAATTATATGGGTTCAATTAAATTATTCATAATACACATGAAATATCACCTCACATCCTTGATCTCAATGTGCTGCACAGTAATTTTTATTATCATGTCCAAATAACTCAATAAAATTCTTTAAATTCAATGATCTCCGCTCACATTAATCTAGCTCCATCTCTAAGAATTTAATCTCTAAATGAAATATAGTATTAGTTCACTCTTCATTATCTTCTCTTAAAAACTTCACAAGCTTACTGTCATTCAGACTCGTCAATTTGAGATCCCCTTTCTTTGGCTTCTAGTTGTGAGATCAAAGAATTAATGATAATTTTGACTTTGTTTTTAAATGTGAATCTTTATCTAATTATTTAATTTTTGAAACATCTAAAATGTCCCATATTATAAGTTAGTCATATGAAATTTTCAATAACATTTACTAATTATGCTTCTACAAATTCAAAAAAATGTGGCAGTTATACGAAATTTCCTTTCCCAATAAGTTTATTTATTTGTTCCAACAATTAACTCTTATAAAACTTAGTGCATTATAGGAATTTGGTGATTTTTAGTCTATTTGAGTAGAATGATCCATATAAAATTTTCAAATTAACTCATATGAGATTGAATCTTATCCTAACTTATTATTATTACTCAAAATGACGGGTACGTAATTGACGATGACTCTTATTTTATGAGAATAACCCTAAAAATTAATATCCATACCAATTTAATATCAATAATCAAAAATAGAAAAATTGTAAAAATATATAAACATAAAATGATTTAATAAATGAATCAACATTGAAATTTCAAAAATTAATAAATAGTGATTATATTTTTTTCCTACAAAATTTTATTTACAAATAATATTATGCAACATTGAAAATATTAATTCCAAAAATCCAAATTCATTTATTATTTTTAAATAATATTAATTAATTTTAAATAAAAACAAAAAATATATCTTCTTAAATCATATCAGCATGTAAGCATATAATAAGTAATCAATTAAGATAAAAAATTCATATTACCAAAAAAAATATTCAAATAATTCCATTTTTACAATAGAAGATCCAAAATTAATTATTTATCTATAAAAGGGAATTTTGAAACCAAAATTACAAGAATTAAATAGAACAAATGTGATAAACATGTATCAAAATAATGCCACATCAAATTCCCCCACACTTAAAACATTTCGTATCTTCAAGAAATCCATTAAACATTTTCTGTGAATTTCAATTAATCTAAAAATGAAATATCCAAATGCACACTAAGAAGTGATTTTGAAAACCAATTTTACTATGTAATAACTCATTTAAAAATGATTGATTTCTCTCCCAAAAACAATTTTTTTTCATATTATAAAAGGATCGGAAATATTCTAAATTTAAAAACTAATTTAACCAACTTCATTTCCCATTCAATTTTTTTTATAAAATTCTATTTTTATAAATGGTTATCACATAAGAAACACAAAATGTAACCCATAACATAGAAACTAATTATAACTAGAAAAAAATTCATAGATGAGTGAGAAGAAACAAAAAATTTATTGTTCAACCTAATTATACTCATCGAATAGTTATAATACACATAACTCAACCAACATTTGGATTTCATTTCTTAGAGAAATTGAATAATGAATTTATTAGTTTTAATCCAATAAATAAATTCAAACTATATTAAACCATTTCAAAATATGCACAAAATTTTATCAAGAAAATATGTTCAATATAACAAAAGAAATTACAAAATTGAATTCATGAGGAAATAAAAACTTTGAACCATCACAAAGAAGTAGAAAATTGTATCTAAATTTGATAAAAATATATAATCAATGAATTGGTATAATGTTTCTTAAAAACACAAATTTGGTTTTAAAAAATATTTGGTATTTTGATATATACTCTATTATATATAGTTTATCATAATAAGAACCCATTCCCCAAACATAAAATAGAAAAGTTTCCATAACTACACTTTTAATTTGCATAAAATAACTAAAAAAGTTTAATGTTCAAATTATTTTGTAATTAAACGGTTTACAGAATGAACTAGGGCCATAATAAAGTTCAAATTTATTATTTCCCACAACACAACCAATGTATCCTTCATAACATGAAATTTTTTTCATCCAGTTACTATATAAACTTTTAATTTTAAATGAAATAGTTTTCAAGGTATAATTTGTGACTTAAGTTATGGTTTATAAATATTTTAAAATTTTCATAAAAACAATCATGAAAACCCATAATTTAGTAAAAAAACATTTCATAACAATAGCAGTTTCTAGTAAAAAGAATTCTGGGATATTATCATGTAAAAAGCATTCAAGAATTTTCATTATAGACATTCACTAAATCAATAGTTTTTAATTTTTAAGTAATTAATATATAAAAAAAGAAAAAGTAAACAAAAATTACATGATATATAATCCATTGTATGTTGAGTTTATAAATCATCTCACATCCCCACCTGAGAGCCACTAAATTAATTCCCCAAGCTAGTTGGTCACATGGCATCAAGCATGCCTCCCTGTATACTAGAGGTTTCTGAAAAATAGTGAGGTTTAATATTTTGTATAGTAAGGAGACTATACCCTTTAGATCAGAAATAAATAGGGTCAAATCAATAATAAATAAATAAAAGTGTAATATAATAAAAAATAATAATCAATAATAAATGAATGATAATCATGCATGAATATTCTATAATGTTCAAGAAAGTGAATACATGGATGTTGACTTACAATATAATACATGAATAATGACAAGAACAAAATAAAAAATCCTCAAGGAATAAATCCTTGAGAATCCTAATAATTGAATCAGTGTTGTGCTCCTAAACTTTATTTACAAGGGAATCAAACCACATCACAAACCAAGGTCCTCAACATGCAACTAGACTATTTCGGTTTGGGTACAATATGGTGGCCCAAATAGGGTGTTAGATATACTCAAAAGGCCACCACCGGTTGGGTCTATTTCATAATCTATCCCATGTATATAAAATATATAATTGTGAAAGTATATTGAATTCATATCAGTGTAGTGAAGGTAACTGTAAACACGTCTGATTAGGTTCTTCAATGACACTTGGTTGACTATACCTGCTTCAGCCTAAACTGGAATGTACATGATTATATCACCATATATATATATATATATATTTAAGTATATAGATATGTATTTATATATTTGGACTATATATTTAAAGAGATATGTAGCCATATATATATATATAAAGACCCGCAAATTTCAAGGAAATTTTTTTTCTTAATTTTCTTTGGAATTTTACAAGAGCACAGCTTCAGACGGCACCTGATTCCGAGGCCCGGTGTGCCCGGAATCAATTTCCGAAGTTTGGCTCGGGTACGTTCAGTGAACGGACGAGCGGGTTTTTCTATCTTTTGGACCGGTGCCCGGAATCAAATTCTGAGGGCACCGATGAAATCGCAGCGCCGGTATTTTCTTAGAAACGCCTCTTCCGGAGTTGCGTTTGCTCAGACGTGGTTTTTAAATTTTGCGGCTTTAAGTCAGAAATAAAATAAATTTGTGCGACAACTTTATTTTATTTCACTTAAGCTGCTTGGAAGCCACTTGAAGCCACTTAAAGGCGGCTTGAACTATGTTGAACTGGATAGGATGCTATCCAGAAATATCCTACCCCCTTGATAGGATATTTGTGAGGTGGGGCCCGCACGAGCCCCGCCGTTTCTTTCGCTAAGTAACGCACCCGCGAAAACCCGTCAAAGAAACTGAAAAGTCAACCGACGTGTTTCTTTAATTCTTAACAGACCATTTAATTGGGCGGTTTCTTTCGTGAATTAAATGGGCTGTTTCTTTCGTGAATTAAATGGGCTGTTTCGCTCGTTGAATTAATTCAACGAATTAAATGGGTCGTTACTTACGCGTTTTACGTTTGTTGTCAAAATAATAAAATAGACAAACTTGTCTATTTTGGAGGATTGCTATCGTTGTGCAATTCCTCTGAGCCTCCACCCTCTCCGCGAAGAACGCGAAGAACGCGAAGAACGCGAAGAACGCGAAGAACGCCGAACCCGGAAGTCGACGACGCCTTCGCCCGAGACGTTCTTCCGATCTCCGATCTCCGATCACCGACAATTCGAGGTGAGTGCTTTCGGATTTCCTCTCAAGTTCTTTTCTTTGGTTTTAAACGAAACACAGATTTAAATATTAATAATTTAAATCTGTTGTTCTTGATTCGTTGAGCTCGCCGGCTCAACGCCGGTTTCCGTGACGACGCGACACCTTCCCGCGACGACGCGACGATCGATCTCTTCCGCGACGATCTCTTCCGCGAAGAACGCCCGCGCTCGACGATCATCAAGGTAGGGATTTATTTTGGAAAAGTTACCCCTTTTAAATTTTCTCGTGAACGTTCTTGAAAATTTAAAAAGCCGGTTTCAAACGAACAATTTTATCTTTAAATAAAATTGTTGGATCATGTGTTGATCATCTTTTTCTTTTCTCCCGTTGATTATGGCTAACGCGGAGGGTGCGGGTCTAACGAACAAGACCCGGCAACCCTCCGCCGATCTCTTTTGTTGTGCGGATATGGCGGACGATGACAAACCGTGCGGCAAGGGCGATCCGTTGATTCCGCAGTGAAGGTCGGCATCCGGGAGGGGCATCGGCGCAGACGGGAGGCAAATCGGGCCACCGGAGCATCTCCGGCGGCCCGCGGAAGGAGGCGGCGGCGCGGGTCGCCGGCGCGGCGGCGCCGGCGACCGGGGGCGGCGGCGCCCGGCGCGCCGCCGGAGGAATCCGCCGCGGCTCGGCCGCGGCGGCGGCGAACCAGCGGACCCGCGGTCCGCGGGTCCGGTCCACCCGGTCGGGACGCGGCAATGCGCCGCGTCCGCTGACCACCCGCGCGGCCCGCACGCGGGCCGCGGCTCCCTCGACCGCGGGCTGCGCCCGCGGCCTTCCACCCGCGCGACTGGCCAAGCCGCGCCGGCCGAGCCGGCCGGTCCGGTCGGCCGGGCCGCGCCCAGGCCGGACCGACCCGGTTCGGCCGACCCAGGGGGGGGGGGGGGTTCGGGCCGGGTCGCCCCGGGCCCAGAACCCCCGTTTCGGGCCCTCTTCGGTCTTTCGCCCATATCTTGGGCCTGGGACCTCCGATTGACGAACCGTCAGCAGCTACGCGATCCTTGGATCGAGACGGTCGTTTCGGTATATTATACTCAAGGTTTCGGAAGACTTTGGGTTCGGCCGGGTTGGTTCGTACACGAAACCAACCGGGCCCTCGGAGCGGAAACGCTCATAACTTGAGCTACGGACGTCCGATCGACGTACCGTCAGCTGTGGTAGTTTCCTCTAAGTGAGACGGAACTTTTGGCATGCTCCGCCCGAGGATCGGATACAGGCGGAGTACGGTCGGGTTGGTTTTGCCCTAAAAAACCAACCGGGCCCCTGGGACGAAAATGCCAATAACTCTCAGACCGGGCGTCCGATTGACGCGCCGTCTGTCGCGTTGAGATCCTGTTGTCGATACGGAACTTTTGGATACATCAACTTCAGACTACGTGTCAGTTGATGTATCAGCCCCTCGGCTCGTGGAGCGGACCCTCCTAAACGAGCTCGCTATGTGCGGGAACCCTAGCGCTGGCTGTGACTTCGACGACAGAGCAGAGATCCTCCGTGGACTGCGCCGACGGCAGAGCAGAGATCCTCCGTGGACTGCGACGACGGCAGAGCAGAGATCCTCTGTGGACTGCGACGACTGCAGAGCAGAGATCCTCCGTGGACTGCGACGACGACTGTGCAGAGATCCTCAGTGGACTGCGTCGACTACTGCACTCAGCGATCCTACGTGGATCAGTGCTACTGGTTCTGTGTGAGCCACTGCCTTCAGGTTCTGTGTGAGCCACTGCCTTCAGGTTCTGTGTGAGCCCGATCCTTTGTGGGTCCTTACTACCGGTTCTGTGTGAGCCACTGCCTACAGGTTCTGTGTGAGCCCGATCCTGTGTGGGTCTTCTGCGGGGTTTAGTACCTATCGATCCTTCGTGGGTCCGACGACTTAGATGGATCAGTGATCATCTTTGACGTCATCTGAAAAAGTATACCTGGTTGAGCTGAATCTTATGTTACTCTCCTTTGTGGATTGTGTTGAACTATCCTATGTGGATTTACCGTTTACTCTCCTTGTGGATTTGAGTCTTGATTTCCTTTGTGGATTGAGTTGTTCTTGAGCTCGTGAGCAGAGCTAGAATTGGGGACTTAGGTATATGTATGGGCATATACCTAAGTCGAGTCAGATGTTACTTCGTGATTGCATCTTTCTTTTGTGCTATATCCTTTGTGGATTTCGGGAGACCTTCTGGGGTCTCGGGGTCCTTACTGAGTAGCTTGTACTCACCCCTGCACGGGCTATGCCCGCACCTTGTTGTGTTGGTTGCAGACGACGGACAACGCTGATTCCGGTTGGGGCGTGGAGCAGGACGGTACCTGGAGGTGGACCACTGGGCGGGACGTGCTCGGAGCGGACGTGGGACCCGAGGAGCCTGGAGGCTATCTGTACCCACCCTTCAGGTGGGATTGCCGGTGGACGACACGAGGCCACCGTCTTTTCTTCAGTTGCTGTACTTTACTTTTCAGTTGTACTTTACAGTTGGGCTTGTATTTCCGGCCCCCTTTACTTTTCTGCACTTTACTTTCCGCTTGCTGACTCTGTGTGGTTTTTTCTTATAAAGGCAATGCCTTCCCTGTTTACTGGGATTTTACGCCTTGGTGCTAGTCGCCAGCCCCTGGCCTATGGAAGGCGGGCTTGGGGTAGTCACGGCACGGGCCCCGAGGACGGGTCGTGACAAATTGGTATCAGAGGTGGTCGGTTCTACCGCAAACTCTGATCGTCTTTTCTTTCTATATGAAGCAATAGTGTTTAGTGTATTGAGTGTGGTTATCAGTTCAGGGAGCCCAGTGTTGGTGCGGCGGCCGACGTATCCATACACCAGGACCCTGACTCCTGATTTCCGACTTAATGGATGAAAACATTGATTGCGTGTGTGTTTCAAGTTTTCTTTGTGATTACTTGTGTCAGCTCACCGGGTATACTGATCTGCTTTATGAAAGTCTCAGGTTTTCCTTGTGATTACTTGTGCCAGCTCACCAGGTATACTGTTCTGACTGTGGTGCTCTTGTTCTCCTTTTCAGGATGGCCCCGCGACGACTGCCAGCTAGGGTTCCGAGTGTAGGGCGCGACGGCAGCCCACCGAGCGACGAGGCCTCGGTGCAGGGCCCTTTGCCAGCAATGGCACCGGCGGTAGCCTTACCCGCCGAGCCACCGATGCTTCCAGTACCAGACGCTGACGATGCACGTCGCCTCAGGGCACTGCATGAGTTTCAGAGCCAGCGACCGCCCAGGTTTCGCGGTGAGGCGGACCCCCAGGCCGCCGAGGACTGGCTAGAGGCGGTGGTACGGATCTTCAGGCTAGTGAGGACACCAGCGGATCTCATGGTGATTCTCGCAGCGAGCCTCCTGCAGGCGGCGGCAGGACGATGGTGGAGCCTGATGCTCCAGGTTCACGATGAGGCATCCTTGCTCTGGGCGGACTTCGAGAGCCTCTTCCGCTCTGAGTTCGTCTCGGCCACCCTCCGAGCGGTGCGCATCCAGGAGCTTCTCCAGCTGCGCCAGGGCAGCATGACGGTCGCTCAGTACGCGGCGAGGTTCACGGACCTATCTCGCTACTCGACCGACATGGTACGGGACCCCTTCTTCCGGGCCCGGACCTTCGAGCAGGGCTTGCGACAGGAGATTCGGGCGTCGCTGATCTCCCTCAGCATTCCGACCCAGGCGGGAGTGCTGGAGCGAGCCCTCCTGATCGAGAGCTTTCTGGCAGAGCCTTCTTCAGCGGCGAGACCTAGCGCAGGGCGACAGGTAGCTGAGTCTTCGGCAGCAGGTAGCCGACGGATGACTCTCGGGTCCAGGCAGACCAGACCCCCACACAGACGGCCTCAGGACACCGGCTCAGCAGTGCGGGGCACACAGCGGAGTGCCAGCCTTCCGAGAGGCAGGCTGTGCTACACCTGCGGCGGGCAGGGTCACATGGCTCGTGACTGCCCGACTCGCCGACCAGAGGAGCAGCAGACGGTGGAGGGGCCACCCAGGCAGAGGCAGAGGGTCGACCGTGGCGGTCCGCAGGGAGGAGGCGGACGAGGCAGAGGAGCTGTCCGAGCAGCGGGTGGTGGGCGACGCTTCCAGGCTCTACCCCCACCACCACCAGGAGGGCCACCTCGACCACAGGGAGCCGGCGGGCAGGGACAGGCCCAGCTCCAGGCAGTGGAGGCCTACGACCCCGACATGCCAGAGATGATTCGAGGTACGATCTGTGTCTATTCCACCCTTGCTGCAGTACTTATAGACACAGGAGCGAGTCACTCTTTCATAGCCACTGCCCTTGTTCGGAGCTCGGAGATTCCGACTGAGCCGTTGGCTCGATCCTTACGGCTAGAGACTCCTACGGGAGCAGACTCGACGATTACGCACTGGTGCCGGCAGTGTGAGCTTACTCTAGGAGGCGAGAGCTTCGGCTGGGATCTCCTTGTAGCGGCGTCGAGGCCTTACGACGTCATCTTGGGCATGGATTGGCTATCCACGGTTCATGCCCAGATCGACTGTTTTAGGTGCAAGGTGCGATGTGTTCGCACCGACGGGAGCAGGTTTACCTTCACCGGCGAGAAGGGAACCTTTGCAGCACAGGATGGACTTCCGCAGAGGAGAGTGCAGCCCATCTCTCATCAGTTGTCTAGCCTCAACCTAGGAGCAGTGGACGTGCGGAGTCCGGCTTTTCCTGCAGTGGTGGACCAGTACGTGGACGTCTTTCCTGACGACGTTCCAGGGCTACCTCCTCGTAGAGAGGTAGACTTTTACATCGACTTGTACCCCGGGACAGCCCCGATATATACTCCAGCATATCGGATGGCCCCCGCCGAGCTTCGGGAGCTGCGGGTACAGTTGGAGGACTTGCAGAGCAAGGGGTTTATCCGACCCAGTGTTTCACCCTGGGCTTCCCCGATTTTGTTCGCCAAGAAGGCGGACGGGAGCTTGCGACTATGTGTCGACTATCGTCGCCTGAATCAGGTGACGGTGAGGAACAAGTATCCGCTGCCACGGATTGATGACCTCTTTGATCAGCTCAAGGGAGCGCGGTGGTTCTCGAAGATAGACCTCCGGTCAGGCTATCATCAGCTCAGAGTTCGAGACGAGGACGTGCAGAAGACGGCCTTCAGGTGTCGGTATGGCCATTATGAGTTCTTGGTTATGCCGTTCGGCGTAACCAATGCTCCAGCAGTGTTCATGAGCCTCATGAACAGGATCTTCCAGCCATACCTCGACCGATTTGTCGTGGTATTCATTGACGACATTTTGGTATACTCGACGACTGAGGAGGAGCATGCCTACCACCTGCGAGTTGTGCTAGACACGCTCCGAGAGCACCACCTTTATGGCAAGCTCTCAAAATGCCAGTTCTGGTTACGTGAGGTCCATTTCTTGGGACACGTCATCTCTGAGGCGGGAGTTGCAGTGGATCCCGCGAAGATCGAGGCAGTGCTAGCTTGGGAGCCACCCAGGAGCGTGACAGAGGTGCAGAGCTTCTTGGGCCTAGCCGGATACTATCGGAGATTCGTGCCAGACTTCTCCAGAGTTGCGGCACCACTCTCAGCGTTGACGAAGAAGGGGAAACCCTTCGTGTGGTCAGACAGATGTCAGCAGAGCTTCCAGGAGCTGAGACAGAGATTGACCAGCGCACCTATCTTGAGGTTGCCTGAGGAGGGAGTTGGTTACGTAGTTTACTGCGATGCATCAGGGACTGGACTCGGGTGCGTCCTGATGCAGGAGCGGGCCGTGATCGCCTACAGATCACGTCAGTTGAGGCCGCATGAGCAGAACTACGCCACTCATGACCTGGAGTTAGCAGCAGTGGTCTTCGCTCTGAAGACTTGGCGGCACTATCTGATGGGCGAGCGCTTCACAGTCTTTTCTGACCACCAGAGTCTCAGGTATATCTTCTCTCAGAAGGACCTGAACCTGAGACAACGGAGATGGCTTGAGTTCCTCCAGGACTATGACTTTGAGATAGTCTATACTCCTGGGAAGGGGAACGTGGTAGCCGATGCCCTCAGCAGGAGGACGGGCATTCAGCTACTTGAGGAGCCGACGGAGCAGCTAGCCTCCTTGCAGATATCCTTTGTGGATAGAGACGGAGCAGCCTTTCTTCAGTCTCTCACAGTCTCTCCTCCACTTCTACAGCGGGTCAGAGAGGCTCAGTGTGAGGACGCTGACTGTGAGACCCGGCGTGCACTGATATCCTCAGGTCAGGCGCCTGATGGTTTCTCCCTTGGAGCAGAGCACGACATCCTTTTCAGAGGACGTACCTTCGTACCAGTCGCTTTACGATAGGAGGTGCTGAGAGAGTTTCACACTTCTCCCTTGGCGGTGCATCCCGGAGTGGCGAAGATGTACCAGGATCTCAGACGACAGCACTGGTGGCTGGGCATGAAGAAAGCTGTGGCAGAGTTCGTTTCACGATGCCTCACCTGCCAGCAGGTGAAGGCAGAGCATCAGGTACCAGCAGGCTTGGTACAGCCCTTGGAGGTCCCGGAGTGGAAGTGGGATGGCATATCTATGGACTTCGTGACTGGACTTCCACGCACTTCCAGAGGTCACGACTCCATTTGGGTGATTGTCGACCGACTCACCAAGTCGGCACACTTCTTACCCATCAGAGAGCAGGGCTCAGTGGAGAGCTTGGGACGTCTTTACGTCCAGGAGATCGTACGGCTTCACGGTGTGCCATCGACTATCGTCTCCGATCGAGATGCTCGTTTCACTTCCCGGCTTTGGAAGGGGTTGCAGGAGGCGTTCGGGACGCGGCTCCATCTGAGCACAGCCTTCCACCCTCAGACGGATGGTCAGACGGAGAGGACCATACAGACGCTCGAGGACATGCTCCATGCATGTGTTCTCGACTTTGGTCGCAGCTGGGAGGACCACCTACCCTTGGTGGAGTTCGCGTACAACAACAGCTACCACTCCACCATCGGGATGGCACCATACGAGGCGTTGTACGGAAGACCCTGCAGATCACCGTTGTGCTGGACAGACCCTGGGGAGTCAGCACTCGTGGGACCAGAGATGGTCCGAGCCACGACAGAGAAGGTCCAGATCATCCAGGAGAGGATGAGGACAGCTCAGAGCCGGCAGAAGTCATATGCTGACAGGAGGCGGAGGCCACTAGAGTTCGAGGATGGCGACCACGTCTTTTTGCGTGTCTCACCTCGACGTGGTTTACGGAGATTTGGCCGAGGCGGCAAGTTGTCTCCACGCTTCATCGGGCCTTTCCAGGTCCTCAGCAGGATAGGAGAGGTGGCTTATCGCCTGGCTCTACCACCTCAGTTGCACCGGGTGCACGACGTCTTCCACGTGTCTCAGCTGAGGAGATACGTGCACGACCCGACGCACATCATCGACTTTGGGGAGCTGGACGTGGACGATGGGGCGACTTTTGCGGAGGTCCCAGTGGAGATCGAGGATCGACAGGAGCGGGTCCTACGTGGGCGGTCGATTCCTCTTGTGCGCATCAGATGGCAGCACGGGAACCTCCAGGAGAGCACTTGGGAGCCGGAGGCTCAGATGCGTGCTCAGTACCCCCATTTGTTCCCCTAGTTTTTGATGTATCTTTACGGGGACGTAAAGCCCTGAGGTGGGAGTAATGTAAAGACCCGCAAATTTCAAGGAAATTTTTTTTCTTAATTTTCTTTGGAATTTTACAAGAGCGCAGCTTCAGACGGCACCTGATTCCGAGGCCCCGTGTGCCCGGAATCAATTTCCGAAGTTTGGCTCGGGTACGTTCAGTGAACGGACGAGCGGGTTTTTCTATCTTTTGGACCGGTGCCCGGAATCAAATTCTGAGGGCACCGATGAAATCGCAGCGCCGGTATTTGCTTGGAAACTCCTCTTCCGGAGTTGCGTTTGCTCAGACGTGGTTTTTAAATTTTGCGGCTTTAAGTCAGAAATAAAATAAATTTGTGCGACAACTTTATTTTATTTCACTTAAGCTGCTTGGAAGCCACTTGAAGCCACTTAAAGGCGGCTTGAACTGTGTTGAACTGGATAGGATGCTATCCAGAAATATCCTACCCCCTTGATAGGATATTTGTGAGGTGGGGCCCGCACGAGCCCCGCCGTTTCTTTCGCTAAGTAACGCACCCGCGAAAACCCGTCAAAGAAACTGAAAAGTCAACCGACGTGTTTCTTTAATTCTTAACAGACCATTTAATTGGGCGGTTTATTTCGTGAATTAAATGGGCTGTTTCTTTCGTGAATTAAATGGGCTGTTTCGCTCGTTGAATTAATTCAACGAATTAAATGGGTCGTTACTTACGCGTTTTACGTTTGTTGGCAAAATAATAAAATAGACAAACTTGTCTATTTTGGAGGATTGCTATCGTTGTGCAATTCCTCTGAGCCTCCACCCTCTCCGCGAAGAACGTGAAGAACGCGAAGAACGCGAAGAACGCGAAGAACGCCGAACCCGGAAGTCGACGACGCCTTCGCCTGAGACGTTCTTCCGATCTCCGATCTCCGATCACCGACCATTCGAGGTGAGTGCTTTCGGATTTCCTCCCAAGTTCTTTTCTTTGGTTTTAAACGAAACACAGATTTAAATATTAATAATTTAAATATGTTGTTCTTGATTCGTTGAGCTCGCCGGCTCAACGCCGGTTTCCGCGACGACGCGACACCTTCCCGCGACGACGCGACGATCGATCTCTTCCGCGACGATCTCTTCCGCGAAGAACGCCCGCGCTCGACGATCATCAAGGTAGGGATTTATTTTGGAAAAGTTACCCCTTTTAAATTTTCTCGTGAACGTTCTTGAAAATTTAAAAAGCCGGTTTCAAACGAACAATTTTATCTTTAAATAAAATTGTTGGATCATGTGTTGATCATCTTTTTCTTTTCTCCCGTTGATTATGGCTAACGCGGAGGGTGCGGGTCTAACGAACAAGACCCGACAACCCTCCGCCGATCTCTTTTGTTGTGCGGATATGGCGGACGACGACAAACCGCGCGGCAGGGGCGATCCGTTGATTCCGCAGTGAAGGTCGGCATCCGGGAGGGGCATCGGCGCAGACGGGAGGCAAATCGGGCCACCGGAGCATCTCTGGCGGCCCGCGGAAGGAGGCGGCGGCGCTGGTCGCCGGCGCGGCGGCGCCCGGCGCGCCGCCGGAGGAATCCGCCGCGGCTCGGCCGCGGCGGTGGCGAACCAGCGGACCCGCGGTCCTCGGGTCCGGTCCACCCGGTCAGGACGCGGCAATGTGCCGCGTCCGCTGACCACCCGCGCGGCCCGCACGCGGGCCGCGGCTCCCTCGACCGCGGGCTGCGCCCGCGGCCTTCCACCCGCGCGGCTGGCCAAGCCGCGCCGGCCGAGCCGGCCGGTCCGGTCGGCCGGGCCGCGCCCAGGCCGGACCGGACCTGGCCTAGCCGGGCCGGGCCGGGTCGGGCCGACCCGGGTCGGGCCGACCCAGGGGGGGGTTCGGGCCGGGTCGCCCCGGGCCCAGAACCCCCGTTTCGGGCCCTCTTCGGTCTTTCGCCCATATCTTGGGCCTGGGACCTCCGATTGACGAACCGTCAGCGGCTACGCGATCCTTGGATCGAGACGGTCGTTTCGGTATATTATACTCAAGGTTTCGGAAGACTTTGGGTTCGGCCGGGTTGGTTCGTACACGAAACCAACCGGGCCCTCGGAGCGGAAACGCTCATAACTTGAGCTACGGACGTCCGATCGACGTACCGTCAGCTGTGGTAGTTTCCTCTAAGTGAGACGGAACTTTTGGCATGCTCCGCCCGAGGATCGGATACAGGCGGAGTACGGTCGGGTTGGTTTTTCCCTAAAAAACCAACCGGGCCCCTGGGACGAAAATGCCAATAACTCTCAGACCGGGCGTCCGATTGACGCGCCGTCTGTCGCGTTGAGATCCTGTTGTCAATACGGAACTTTTGGATACATCAACTTCGGACTACGTGTCAGTTGATGTATCAGCCCCTCGGCTCGTGGAGCGGACCCTCCTAAACGAGCTCGCTATGTGCGGGAACCCTAGCGCTGGCTGTGACTTCGACGACAGAGCAGAGATCCTCCGTGGACTGCGACGACGGCAGAGCAGAGATCCTCCGTGGACTGCGACGACGGCAGAGCAGAGATCCTCTGTGGACTGCGACGACGGCAGAGCAGAGATCCTCCGTGGACTGCGACGACGACTGTGCAGAGATCCTCAGTGGACTGCGTCGACTACTGCACTCAGCGATCCTACGTGGATCAGTGCTACTGGTTCTGTGTGAGCCACTGCCTTCAGGTTCTGTGTGAGCCACTGCCTTCAGGTTCTGTGTGAGCCCGATCCTTTGTGGGTCCTTACTACCGGTTCTGTGTGAGCCACTGCCTACAGGTTCTGTGTGAGCCCGATCCTGTGTGGGTCTTTTGCGGGGGTTAGTACCTATCGATCCTTCGTGGGTCCGACGACTTAGATGGATCAGTGATCATCTTTGACGTCATCTGAAAAAGTATACCTGGTTGAGCTGAATCTTATGTTACTCTCCTTTGTGGATTGTGTTGAACTATCCTATGTGGATTTACCGTTTACTCTCCTTGTGGATTTGAGTCTTGCTTTCCTTTGTGGATTGAGTTGTTCTTGAGCTCGTGAGCAGAGCTAGAATTGGGGACTTAGGTATATGTATGGGCATATACCTAAGTCGAGTCAGATGTTACTTCGTGATTGCATCTTTCTTTTGTGCTATATCCTTTGTGGATTTCGGGAGACCTTCGGGGGTCTCGGGGTCCTTACTGAGTAGCTTGTACTCACCCCTGCACGGGCTATGCCCGCACCTTGTTGTGTTGGTTGCAGACGACGGACAGCGCTGATTCCGGTTGGGGCGTGGAGCAGGACGGTACCTGGAGGTGGACCACTGGGCGGTACGTGCTCGGAGCGGACGTGGGACCTGAGGAGCCTGGAGGCTATCTGTACCCACCCTTCAGGTGGGATTGCCGGTGGACGACACGAGGCCGCCGTCTTTTCTTCAGTTGCTGTACTTTACTTTTCAGTTGTACTTTACAGTTGGGCTTGTATTTCCGGCCCCCTTTACTTTTCTGCACTTTACTTTCCGCTTGCTGACTCTGTGTGGTTGTTTCTTATAAAGGCAATGCCTTCCCTGTTTACTGGGATTTTACGCCTTGGTGCTAGTCGCCAGCCCCTGGCCTATGGAAGGCGGGCTTGGGGTAGTCACGGCACGGGCCCCGAGGACGGGTCGTGACAATATACACTAAGACTAGACATGATCTGAGGTATAACTCTACTGGGCATTCATAGTCGTAGGAGCCTCGTAGAGTTATAAGGGAAATCATTACCAAGTATAATAATTCAAGAGGGTCACCTTCACAAGTATTGGAATTTATAAGTGGACTCCATTTTTGAATATCTTAGTAAATGTTAAGGGACATCAAGCCCAATTCTTCCATCTGAATAATAATATTACTAGGGTCTCACATTTTAATAAGGGGAATAAGCCTAAGAATTTGAATAGTCGATAAAGAACTCCATATACAACATCCTAAAAACAGGGAGTGGAACTTCATGTCCATCAACATAAAATGACATGTAATGTCATATCCAAAATCTTAATCGAGGGCGGTAGGGAGTGTCATGTCCAATAACCCAAGTTAAGTGAATCACCAGGAACAACATCATTGACCAAGGGGGTGTGAAGCTCTATGTTCAAAAACCCTAACCAAAGTTCCAATGTAACAAATGAATATAATGTATCCAACTTTTGATATAGGAACTTAGCCTGGATATTTTTTAAAGATAAACCTATAATTTCACAAGGCATAGTGGACCTTCTTTTATAAGTTTCACAAGGGTTATGAGGATATATATGCCATAACATAATATAAAAATTTAATTAAAATGGTTTATCATGAAATATTAAGAACCAATGGTTATGATAAGTCATGTTCAACAAACCTATAAAGTTATTTTGAAACCATTTATCATTTCACTTTCCTATGTATAGGGTCAAGAATTTACATATAATATATAGTATATAACAACATTTGGTTCTTTTATGTTTAAAAACACATTTAGATCAATTATATGTTCTATTACAAAATGATAAATCAATCATAATATATACGGGGGTTCAAGCTAAGTGAGTCATATGACATGCTTATATTCTATTAAATTACATAACTTATCATTCAGTAAGAGTCCAGTTTACACATGTCCAATGGGTAGTTTAGTTTCTATGTTAAAGAGTATGGATCATAAGTATATAGAGGGGTGGCTCAAGTTTGTTTTTACAACCTACTATGATGGAATATAAATTTTCATGGAGTGGATAGTTTTTGGCAGTGTATTTACGTAATTAATTTAACATTTAGGAGGTGATGCACAAAAATTCAAGCATGTAGAATATTTGAACATTTTATAAATGGTGGTACATTATGTAAAAATCATGCAGAACACCTACATCATTATTAGGATGGTACACCAAACAAATATCAAGTATTGATTCAATCTGGAATGAGAGAATTCATAATATTATACAATCACCCATAAAATAGGAAAAAACTACCCACATGGAATTCACATTCCATATGGTGATGGAAAATGAAAAACGAAGCAAGAGGAGTTGATAGATTACTGATACAAATCCTTCACAACTCATGAAATGAAATTATGATCATGGATGATGTGGGAGGGGTATATGGAAGCATATCCTAGGAGGAAAAGCGATCTTGAGTGGACTAGGCATGGGAGAAAATATGGTGAAAGATGATAAAGAAAAGAACTAAAGTTAGTGGGAAAACCAATCATTTAAACACTAATTAATAAGCTTCATTATTATTCCAAACATTTTGGATAATTGTGTTCTATCCATGATTCTAATAATATCTAAGATCCATACCCCACATAGTTTTTATGTATGGTTTGTTTGAATAGTGCACTATCCATTCTGTGCTACTATTTAGTGGTGCTTACCATTTGGTTAGGAACATAGTTTGGAAAAGCATGAATATCCTAGTTGAACAGCAATTAAATTTACTATATTCATTCTTCATGTCTTTGTGCCCAACCTTTCATGGTTTGAAAAACCATCTGACACCCCTTACATGTATTCATATTTTCTTCTACGGGGGCACACTATTTAATCAAATAGTGAACTCTATTATATTCACTCTAAAAGAGTGTTTTTAGAGCATGATGCTCCTGAAATTCATTCAATATTTAGGGAAACCTCTAGGACTTAATTGAAATCCAGAAAACAACAATTTTAAGTGTTCTGACCCATGGATTTATATTATGAGGGTCATTTTATGATTACTCCCATCCACCAAATTGAAATATCAAATTCTGTTGAATGTTTCAATGGGTCCAAAAAAAATGACACTACAGTCTCTTCACCTTAGTACTTATCATCCTTAAGAAACCTTGCAGAATAATAAAATCAACACCTGACCTATTGAATTAGTATAGCTTCATTAATAAAGTCTCATTGCGTTTCAGAACACCCAATACACCTCTAAAAATCATTAAATTCATATTTTTTATCATCCATTTAAACATGAGCCAATACTTGTATTCGGAACTAAAACATCCAGATTGCGCTTAACCAGGCCTATCTAACTCAAGACATGATCACATCATCGCGTCTTTTACCATTCATCGTATTGTGCTCCTAGACACAGCCTCTATACTAAATGGATAATTTGTATTTATGGTATCTCAACTAATAAAATTTTCTATTTAAAAATTCCCTTAGTGTATTATAGAAACTCCCAACATATTTATCAATTTAAAAGAGCGATCAAATTCCAATCAACCAAAATCTTATTGGTCATGCTAGACATTCCTTGAAAATCCATGAATAACCCTTTAAAACCCCCCTATATCATCCCAATGGCATTCCTGATGTGATACATCACTTAAAACATCCATTTATATGAGGTAATTCAAGTTGAACTACCTCTATTCGACTATTTCAAAATCACCTTTCTCCTATAGTATAGGCATCACCAAAATTGGATAATGAAGCCTTATCGTATGGTTTATGGAGATTTTTTTAAACATTCTCACCGAATCCCATATAAAAAATCTAGAAACATCACTTGATTGAACTATCTCGTAGTAAAAAAAATAATCATGCAATGACACCAACATTGATATTATCCCAATCCAGCATCCATGGATCATCATAATGTACTTTGGACTTAATTCATATATATAAATTCCACAGAAACAATAATAAAACTCATAAATGGATTTTACTAATGGTTTCATCCACAGATTGTTAAATTTAATTGAAAACATACAACTAGCATCACAACCACCTTCCAAATGGTCTCAATGTCTCAGGAAAATTTTAACATAAGGTTCACCCACCAGTGATTGAGGTCTTTATTCCCACGATAAAAGTATACATGTCATCGCATCAAACTATTTGTGATTTCCATAGTCTATGCATTGTCCATCCATGGACCTAATCGGTGGTTGGACTAAGAGCCCTCTCTATATGAGTGAAAACGTAAACATCACCCATAACTTGTTACCACCTCCTAAAAATGGTTCCCTTAATAATTTACAAAATTTAAATCACAACAATGGTCACCAAAATCAAAATACCACTAGAATATTATGCATCACATGGAATATATTATACCAATCATAGAGGAGAACACTTTGATAATGTCTTCATCAAACGATAATATACATGTAGATGAGTAGCTCAACATATGGTGATGCTCTATCAGTGTACTTAGATTGATGTCATGATATAGAGTATGATTATCTCTAGACTAGGAGTACACAAAGATTTTCATCAGTACACATGTTTTACTCATACCAATTCATACTTTCTTAAAACAATAAAAAAGAAATTAATTACTCTTTACACCATTTTTCCCGACCGTTCATGTCAAGATCAATCACAGTTCAATCGAATTGTGTCACCTGATTGATTTTATGAAATATCTATTCTTCCAGGGATCATAATTTAATATACCCAAAAAAATCATGTCACCATGATATAAAGAATCACATTCTCAATACCATTGGTCCTTGGATCACACATGGTCACTCCCAAACATTAAACTTAAATTAGTTACCATGAACAATTGGCATGAAGTACCTGTCCCGCAAAATGAATTTACATCCCGTAAAAAAAAAGAGTCAAGACTCATGCACTAAAAATTCTTTGATCAATAGGGTCAAAATGACTTTTCTATATGGAATATTAGTATTTGAATAAGTTGGTAGATCCCTTGGAACTCCCCTTCAATATTATTTATCCCACATATTCTAGGATTTATCAAACAGTCACCCACCTCAAAAGTTTCATTTCAATAACGATGGTATCAACCACACTACTAGTAGTCAACAGGTGAGGAACTGAATAGTCATTCCCATCAAAGATAGTTTCAACAAACAAGAACTCACTTTTCTTTAAAAATAAAATGATTCACCCTTTCTGAATCAAGATACTCAATAACCTACCATGCATCAGTCTATAATAGAGTGTGAAATGGAACATAATTAAAAATCAAACATAGTTCTAGACCGACCTCTTCTGTAGGTTTCCCTTAAAGGAATTTCATCATTAACATAATAGGGTTTGAGTCAAAGTGTGGGAATCTATGTCTCTCCATATATCCCAAAGGTCTCTAGCATACGAACCGTATCCATTTTACAGGTATTAGTTAACAGAGTCTAATGCTCATATCAAATCATTCTCTAGAAGAGGTATAACTATATAAGTAGGTTACCATAAACCTATGAAAGTCAAAAACTATAATGAAGTCATATGATATCATATTCCAATCATTGTGATACCAGGTATTAATCATCTATGATAATAAAAAATAGTGGATTTCCCACTGAAGAGTTACAGCTCTAACATAGAGGATGAATAGATGAAACTCACTCGGTATCCGTATTTGGTAATACTCTCTCGAGGTCCAACTTACTGGATAAATCCCATCTATCTAAGGGTTTTATATATTTATCTAGAGTCCTAATCAATAAAAATAGTACCTAAAAGTCACCTCACATCAAAAAATTGAACTAAAAAACATAATGATGTTTATTTACCTCAGTGATGATACCTTAACTAGGATGACCCCTATTGTAATAATTTGATATCAACTCAAAACATGGGTCACTCTTAAAAAGTCACTGGGCCATAATTCATAACCATTGGGTTCAAAAATATGTGAATGATGCCAAGTAAGATATAAAGGAAACACACATGTTCCCATTTTTTTAATTTTCTCATGGTAAAAAAACTAACCCTTACACGAGGGGTATTTCAAAGAAATTTAAATGAAAATGTTTTTGTAAAATATTTGAATGAGCTCATATTAAAAGGTTCTCATGTACCAGTGGTTAATGGATACTATAAAAAGAACTTAATTTAGCTATAACCACAAATAATTACATGAAATTTATCTTATAATTTCTTTTTAAACATTTATAAATATTACATGTTTTTACAAAGGGTATTGGTTAAAGAAAATTCCAATTATTAAGATATATTGAAATAACTATTTAGGGTTTAAATGGAATTTTAATTAACTTAAACTTCATTATAATAAATCTCAAAATAATATCTTGGGTCTTTTCCAATTAATAGTACTGGTCAAGTAAGATGCCACCATGCGTTTATGCGTATCACCATATAAGTATCTCCAAACACATTAAATAAAGATCCCATTATAATATCCATACCCTAGGGTGTTTAATATCATGGAATGAGAAAGTAGAAGGTGACCTTTGTGGGTCCCATCATGTCAGTCTAGCATCAATTATATAGTAATCCATTCCCAATATATGGAGTCAAGGATCTACAAATCACAATTTGAATCCCATTTAGATGAAATCCATAATAGTTTTTTGATTAATGATTTAACATTACCTTAATGGGTATACATCATAAACAACATTCCCCAAAAGACCTACTTGGTTCCATTTGTGCATTTAATAATTTATTCATATGGGTCATCATACCCAAATGATAGAGGCGAATTCTTGTATAAATGAATATATTTTCTATAAGAATTCTTATTTAGACTATATCAAGGTTCAGTTAGATGAATTAAAATTTCCACATTATATGGATACATTTAATTATAAGTTATAACTGTAATTCATTTAATTAAAAACAGATATTTATTTTCAGTCTCAATTATTTCAAATTCATATAAAATGGTTGATTATATATGTTACCCTTACCAATTTATAAATCCCCACATACTTTATAAATTTTTAGTGGAACCCATTTGACCACAATCATAAATGTTTTAGCCTATGAAACCAATGGTACATAGATAAAACATGTCATAATTGGTTAATTAAGGTTCCACCATCAAGAAGTATAGGGAAAAATATTTTTATTTTATGTACACACCTTAAAAACAAATCATATATCATAATTAATAAAGAATATAGAAATATGTCACAAATAAAGGAATAACAAAATAATATTATGATAGAAATCATGATAAATAATCATGAAATCATGGTATAGGAAAACGAATGCTCTTAAATCTGAAAAGGAACATATATAATGTATAAAAATTCAAGAAATGAAACCTATATAACATGTAAATATTTATGTTCCCACAATTATGTATGTATAAATTCTTCATTTCCATACCAAGCCAAGGGAAAAATCCATAAACTAGTAAATCAGTAGCCACTAGAAGTAAAAAAATCACCCAAGGTGAAATAATAATCTACTATAATATATAAAATCATAGAAACCATTCCCATCCATGGAGACTTGGATTTTCCCTCATGAGTGGGTTTGCTGGACCCAAGCACAATCAATTTACAATATGCGGACACATTTATAGTCTCATGTCTACCATAAAAATATTGTATGAAAAAAGGAAAGGAATCCTCTAAAACCACATCTATCATCCCAACCTAGGATACACTAAAGTGGTTCCCTGATTTTGATTGGTTACATTGCATCAATCGCATCATCCCATACACCTGAAGCTACAAAATATTAGTGAGAGTTTAATGGTGGTATAATGGGTAGACTATAACCTATAAATCAGAAATAAATATGGTTGAATTAGCAATAAATAAATATATTTGTAATATAATAACAACTAATAATCAGTTAAAAATGAATGATATTCATACAAGAATATACTTTAATGTACAAGAAATCGAATACATAGAATAAAAAATAAAACAAAAACACATAAATAATGAAATGAAAAAAATACAAGATCCTCAAGGACCAAATCTATGAGAATATGGATAATTTACTCATATGTAAGTTCCTAAGCTCAAGTAAAAGGGAATCAACCCATAACACAAATCAAGGTCTTGAACCTATAACTAGATGCTATCTGTTCAGGTTCCAAATGGCTTCCCAAACTGAGTGTGAGATATAATCACCATTCCGTCATAAATTATGTCAATTTTATAATATAATAAATTTATATAAAATAGATTAGTGTATAGTTATATAAAAATCAAGGCGGTGTAGTGAATGTAACTGCAATTAAGTCATATATGGTTTCTCAAGGACACTTAAATGACCATACATGCTTTGAACATATCTGGAATGTCTCCAATTATGTCACCAAATATATATATATATATGTGTGTGTGTGTGTGTGTGTGTGTGTTTATTTATATATATGGAATAGATATTTACTGACATATGTTTCCATACATATAGATATTATGACTAGTTAGGACCTGAGGCCTAACTCAGGCATCCATGTATAGTTATAGGAGTCTCATAGAGTGACAAGGGATTCAATGTCCGCGTATCATAATTCAAGAGGGGTTACATGAACAAGTATCACAATTTATAAGGGGATTCCATGCCAAATTATCTTAATAAGTGATAAGGGAGATCAATACTAGTAGTCCCAGATGAATAATAATATAAATTGGGTTTCACAATTTAATAAGTGGAATACAACCAAGAATTTGAATATGGGATATGGAATGCCTTTTATGATATACTAAATGAGGTATGTGAAAAATCATGTCCATAAACCAGACATGATGTGTAATTTAATTTCCAACATCCTATATAAGGTTGGGGTGTAGAGAATATTTTCTAATAACCCAAGTGAAGCAGATCGTCATGTCCAATATCATTAACAAAGGGTATGTGATGTTTTATGTACAAAAACCCTAAATAATTACCCTATATAACAAACCAATATAATGTTACCCACCTTTCATATGATCCCTTATCCTTGTAATTTTTTAATTATGATCTTGACATCACTAAAGGTGTATAGGACCATCGATTATAAGTTTTATTCAACATTTTAAAGAGGCCATGAGGGTATCCATAAAAAATACAATATAAAAATTTAATTAAATTGGCCCCTTTTGAATGATCAAGGACCAAGGGGTATGATATTTCATGAAAACCCAACATAGCAAGTCATTTCAAACCATTTTTCATTTAACATTCCCATAAGTAGGGTTGAGAATTTAAATTTAATATCTCAGATATGACCAGGTATGTTTCCTTATCATTTAACTATAAATTTAGATCAATTATTCATTTAAATTAAAAATTATTACTCAAAAATAATATAAAATTTGGTTGAAGAAAAATGAGTAGTCCACTACACTTATATTCTATTAAATTTCATAACATCTTAGTCAGTATGAGTCAAGTTAACACACCTAAAACATGTGGTGTAATTACTAATTTAATGAATAGGGATCATAAGGGTATAGAGGGATAGTTTAAGTCAATTTATAAAACATCTAAAAATGCAAAAAAATGATGTTCAAGAAGTTTCTAATTTGTGAATTTGGAATTTAATAAATTAATTTCACATTTAAGAGGTCACACACAAATTTTTCAGAATGCGGACCATCATCATATTTTATAAATAGTACAACATTAATGTTAAATCTTATAGTCCACATACCTCATTCTTAGAACTATCCAGTTTTCCAATATCAAGAGTTGATTAATTTTGTAATGAGAGAAATTGGAATACTAGAAAAATTCCCTAAAAATAGGGAAAATATTTTTCATGGAATTAGCATTCCATACATTATGGGAAATTAAAAAGGAATAAATTAGATTTGGTAGAATATCGATATTAATTCAATGTTTTAATAGAAGAAAATTTCATGCCTGGATAATAAATATACATAAAAGCCTCTCCAAGCAGAAATGGGGGCTCGATCAACCTGGAAACATGAGAAAATAGTGAGAAATAAGATGATGAAATGATATAAAACTAAAGAGTCTGAATGGTCATTTCACTCCTTTAAAGATGAACATAGATAGTTATTGTAGTTTCTATATCCATGAAACCCATACTACTTATGATCCATACCCTGTACGGCTTGGATTAATCATGACCAACCGTGTAGTGAAACTGGTTATGTGGAACTAACCATACAACTAGGTCTATAACTTAGAAAACCACACACATCCCATATGCCCACATATTCAATTTATTATATAAATTCTACATAGATATTAATCTCAACATTCACATTTTAACAAACCATGTGACACCCCTTATAGGGACACAAAAGTTTTTGTGAGTGGCCACACAGTTAAATAAACTATGTGCCCTATAAATTTCTCTTAGAAAGTAATTTTTCATAGGCTAGTTCTCCTGAAACTCATACAACCATGTGGGACACCTATCATCCCATAAAACTCATAAAAAACAACATGTTTAATCATTTAAACTCTTGAATTAACATTTTTATCCTTAGATGAATATTATATCCTTCCACAAAACAAAAAAAACTAACATTCCACAAAAAATTAAAATAGGTTGAAAAAATGAGATAATACACAACAAACACAACCCATTTTCAAACTGGGAAAATAAAATAGTTTCAAAATTACATCTCCTAAAATATTATATAGATAAATGTAATATTTCAAAAAATTATCTCAGAATAAATAAAATAATATTTTGAGGGAATATGATTATAATTTTTGGAAGCATTCATCTCCTATTATTTTTGAAAACGATATTAATTTTTTTATCCATAGTTTTCAAAATTATTATCTTAAAAGGAATTAACAATATGTTAAACATAATTATGGAGAACAAGGGGGAACAAAAATAAATTTTCCAACTTTTTAAATCTTTGGAAAATATATGAAATTATTATAATGAGTGACATATGCCAATTTTTCCAATATAATAGTGAAAATTAACTTTATTGATGGGAAAACATATAAGTATTATTATTTCTACATGACCATAAGAAAAAAAAAATAAATTGTATGGGTTGACTCCTATGGTAAATTAAGTTTTATCTCCTCTGTTTAACTCTAAGAATTATCTATTTTCAAGAACAAATATAGTAATCAATCCCTTTGGTTACCCATTAAATTAGAGTTCTAATCTCCAAAAAATTTCAAGAAATAGTATATTCTCATATCCAACATACTCAATAGCCAAATTAATTAATACACTATGGATTTTTAATTTACCAAAATATTTTGAATATTTTTACTATGAAGTCGTTTTAGTTTGGAATTAAAAAAACACTTTATAACCAGTTTACAATCCCTATTTTCTATTATTTAATCATAAAAATATTTAGTTGAATAATTATAAATCCTTTCACTATAATTTTATTATCTCCTAATTTCATCCAACTCATGCATCACAAAAAAGCATCTCTCACCAGTAGTCTTAATATCATATTTTATACATTTCACAACCCAATATGATTTTTGTTGTAATTTTATATACAAATGGAATGATTTACTAAAGAGAATTATATTTGAAGACATTCCAATGGGAGTATTGAAGTAATTTTTTTAATATCATAAATACACATCATTTTCAATGTACAATCCATTTTCAAACTCCCTACCATATTTTTTAATATCAACATCAAATTATTGTTTGAGATCTCAACTTTTATACTACATTGTAGATGATAAGTGGTTCCAATTTTATATACACAAAAATCCTTCACCCGTAAATATTAGAATTTTTAGTTCTTAAGATAACTTCCATTATCTACGAAAAAGTACTTATAAACATCCAATCATGATAATATGTTCTTTTTAATAAATTTAAAAATTCTAATGAATTGATTGTTATAAATTACCACTAACTTTAACCCCACTGAAACATAATTTTCCTGCACCATAATATACTCATTCCCATGAGAATATGATAGTGGTCCCATTAATTAAAAATTTATAAATTGAAGAAATATTCCATCAAAATTTCTTTTTGAGGTATATATTGAATTATTATAGTATTTCCTACTCTTTAGAATCTATCACACACTGTAGAAAAATAATATAATCCTTGAAGAGTGTTTAAAAAAAGATGTGGGAATTTAGAAATTTTTTGTTTTTCCACTCTCCTCCTTGGTTTCTAGCACAAAATATAGTGTGAAAATTCTATAAAATAGAAATAATCCCTTCCTGCAGAACATATATTGTCAAAATACCATCAGTAAACCACATAAATAGTATTGTTCCATCCCAAATGTAACAGATAAGACCCTAAATGAATCTAATTCCTTGGTTTTCAGTGAGACCCATAGTTATAATTTCTAGGCATAAGATATCAACATGATTTGTAAAACAATTAGGATATTTTGTTCAATTAATGAGCAGTTATACATTTGGAAAAGGATAATTTATTTTTTGGATCACCATTATAAGTATTGGATAAAAATAAAAAATGGAATTTTTTATCACCTTTATTCTACCTAATTTCTAGATACATCTATTAAAAATTATTAGCCACCTAATTATTCTTGGGTGAACTACTTTCTTGTCTAGAAGATATTTCATGGACAAAAGATAATTAAAAACACTAACATTTGGACTAATTAAATATATCATAAACTTAACATACAAAAATACAATAGAAAAAATATTCTTCCCATTTTTGGTGTAGTTATTTTCAGCATTATCAGTTATACTACTATAATAGTATACCTCATACAACAACCTCTCATTTATATATCCTAATATAGCTCATACAGATTGGTCACTATCATCACATATGATCTAAAATGGCATTTTAAAATTTGAGGTAGAGATGATGGGGGAAAAAGTTAATTTTTACTCATTGATATTGAAATAAAAAATAAATTTCCTATAAATAAGTAAGGTGTATCCCTAATTAGTATAGAACACATATTCATAATAATCGTTAAAAATATTTTGTAAATCGGTAGTAAAAATTCACATGCCCTAGGAATCTTTAATAACATTAATATATTTTGGAGTGGAATATTTTAAAAACCTAAATTTTAGTATTTTCTACCTCAATTACTTTTTTAGAGACCATCTGAAAAGGGAAAATTCCCACCTTTCCCATTAATTGACACTTGTATAAATTTTAGTTATGGTTTTTCTATTTGAACCTTTTCAAGAATAACCATATATTCTATAAACAATACTCAATTTTGTTATATATAATCAAAATTGTAACATCCAGAGATTTTATGAAAAATATTCTTTTTAATTTCTTTGATGTCTTGTGTTGTACGCTACACCAAAATGAGCTTGCACTACACGCATCCCTGACATGGCTTACATTACACGCAATCGAGACCTTCCACGATAGCGTGTGTTGTATGCAATACCGAGTTTCACTAAACAATGATATGTTATATAAACAAGTCATTATGAATAGTAATACAAATTATTTGAAATTTTATAAATTTTATCGTTCAAAATAACTTCATTTTTGGATTCAGAATATTTAAATAATCCTAGGCTGAATTTTTGGTATTTTTCTGAAAACATTCAATTTTTTATGAATAGTGAAAAACTGGGTTACTATTTAAAAATCGACTTTTTAAATAATTATTAATTTTATTTAAATTTATTTTAGGTGAAAATTGATACATAATACCTATATATGTTCAATTTAATTCATTGGAGTCATTTTATAATAATTTTAGATATATAAAAATTTTATTGAACTTTTCACAGTCTTTTACCCACCTCCTAGGAGAATTTTCAAATTTACATAAAACATAATTTAACCGTTTTATGAGTGGAATTTTGAAAATATAAGAGACAAATTTAATATAAAGGACTAAAATGTGGTTCAATGAGATGAAAATAATTTTTGGTGAATAGAAACTTTTAACTTTTATTTACCACGGTTAAAAGTAAATAGGTTAATTAAGGGTAGAAATGATATTATTATTACCCTAACACATGTCCTAATTCTTTTGATAAGTGTAATTAGACTACAAACATCCTTAGGAATAAAATATGACCATTTAGGTCCACTTGGATTTGATTAGGACATTTATTATTAATTTATTTAAAGAAGGGTTAAAATAGATAAAATCAAAGTTTAATAACTAAATCATTTTTAATATAGGGTTATACATAAGATAAATTTGACTATAAATATTCATTAGAAAGATAAAAATATTTCCTACATAATGGTATTTTATTTATAATTTTTAGACATTATGTAATTTAATTTATTTATGACACAATGATGATGTAGTAATTACCTTATTAATGAAATATTAACATAATTGATTTTATAAATACCCAAATAAATGTAATTTGAGACTTTTAAATAATTCCACTAATTTTTTAGTTTAATATGACATGTTATTATTGATTCAATTAACTTTTTTAGATGTTGTTATAATTTTCACAAAAATCAATTACCAAATAGTGTCAAAATTGACATAAAATATTTTTTAAAACAAATATTATATTTTTAATTGTTATTATATTCCTAAAAATCTAAGGTTCTGCAAAATGACTTAGATAATGATATATATATATTAATAATTAACCACTTGAGGTTCTTTTTTCTTGTCATAGTATGTTTATTAACCATATAGTGCAAGAAAACAAGAAGACACGGTAAAAGTTAAATTATTTAACTTAGAGTTAAATCTAAATGATTAGGTTAAAATAGTAGCATAAAATTGCCTAAAACCCATTGGTTGAGAGTATTTAGACCCAGGCCCACCTTATCTTCGAAATAAATCAATTTAGATCTATTAAAAACCGAATATGACTTCATTATAATATAATATTTTAAGTTTTCCTAAGGTGCCCATCTCCGCCCTTATAAAAAGGGAACCCCTTTCCTCTTCTCTTCACACCCTTTTTATCCTTAAATGTCGGCCAACCCATGAATATTAATCTTCTCAGACTCTCTAGTTACATAATAGATGTTCTGGTCTTCTCAAAAGACCAACTCTAGTTCCCTAAGAAGAGGTTTAAAGGAGGTGCGTCGAGAAAGAGGTAATCTCTTCTACCAACTATTTCAAGTTTCTTTCTTCTTCTACATCCTCTTATTTAGTTTTTTCATTATAAAGTAATAATATAAGTATTAATTATATACTGATATGTTATTATAAATATGAAACAAACCCATTTCACCTTCTATCCATCCAACGGAAAACGAAATCACCGTGCGTGCGTACGAATGGAATACCGTCTCCACGCCGTGGTGTAATCTGTTTTCCACCACCACCTTACTTAGATGGGTTTAATGGTGTAAATAAATAACATTATATGATTATTGTAAAGTGATATTGTTTCTGAAATATTATACATATACTTTAATATAATCCCATGATCATGGGAATGATATCATCGCTCGTGCGTACGTATAGACTACCGTCTCCACGAACGCGATGAGATTCATTTACCATGATTAACCATTCAAGTATGATTATAACGTATATATAATAATAATGAACGATATTACATAATAATGATATTGGATTTATCTACATATATGTTTCATTTACTTAATTCCATTTAATTCAATAAGGAAACGAAAATAACGTTCATGCGTACGCACGGCCAACTGTCTCCATGAACGGTGTATTTCATTCCATTTATCGATCTATCATATATATTTGTATATGCTGAATATATATTTTATATAAATCATGTTTTAAATTATGGAATTATGTAAATCATGGTATAATTATTAATAATATCAATAACAACAAGTCCAAACATGTATGATAAAGAAAATGATTTTACCCAAAACACTACTTTAACATGGAATTTACAAAAGAACGGGTAATATAAAGTCATAAGTGAACCATAAATGATATCATAACAATGAATGTGATTCTGTAATAATTAAATGACATTATTTAAATCATTATATAGTAGGATCATATATATACGAAGCATATCAGATCTAAGGTAAGGGATAATTATTCCAATCTCATTCTTGTCCAAGATTGTTTATTCATAAGTATTTACTGGGGTTATGTTTATAATCCATGTCCACATGTTCTCAAAATGTTTTCATAAAATGTTTAATTTTCATCCATGTATGTTTAAAGTCATTTTTACCCTTTTTTTTACCACATTTTATGGAAGGAATCTTTCTTTTGTTTACCATACGAAGTACTTTTTTACTTTTCCGACAAAAGTACGAGGAGAATGTTTTTTTAACTTATACGGCATGAATGGATTTTTACGGTTCCATAAAGCCTTATTTTCATGAATCTTACTCTACAATATTTCATGACTATTTTCAACAAAATCCTTTTCTTTTAAAATTTCATGGCATTTTTTGAAAAGCAAATTGATTTTGAAGAAGAAAGGATATTTTCCTCAAGAATTTCATTTCAAGTGTTTTATCAAAACCATTTTCCATCTAAGATGAAATTATTACATATGTGTATGTATCATGTGTAATGCCTCTATGATTTACATGGTTTCACTTTTCTTATGATGAAATGATATCCATTTTTTATATGGATTATGTTATGATGGGATGATGTTTATGAAACCCAAATTATTCTTTAGGTTATGATGAATGATTTATGTTTATATTGTGGCACATGTAAGAATGATTTCATTATGATATGGGAGGGACCTATATCTCGACCAATGCATTGGGTAATGATTTATATCTCATGAGATAGACATGGCTGGAATGGTATGTTAATCCGGTTTAGTGTTACCGGACTGAAACGAGGAGTGAACTCGATTCAGAAAGGGACTTTGTCCACTAAAATGGTCTTGGCAGCAATGCCTTGGCTACTATGGAAATGATAACATGTGCTTAATGGTTTCCACAATTACATGCTTTATTCCCATGCGATTTTATCATGATTTATATTCCATTATGATATATGCATTGCGTACATCCAAGATTCATGTCTTTGCTCAAGATTTTGATGTTTAGATTTTATGTTCATGTTTTTGCATTCAAATGATTATGGATTATTTTATGTTATCTATATTTACCCTTACTGGGAATTTGAGATCACCCTTTTTTATGTTTTCTTTTCCCCAGGATTTAAATAAAGGTTTTAGGTAAGAAAATAAAAGGGAAAGATCTTTACAGGAGATGTTAATGATCATTCACTAATATTAGAAGATTATATTCCGAGTTTCCAAAGACACTAAATTATTACGGTCCTTTGGTGACTATTTTGGTTATGTATTAATTATTCTGCAAAAGTAATGTAATGTCCATGTACGTCATGATTTGGGTCTCTAAAGTTGGTATCAAAGGAAAGGTTTATTTAACCTTTGGAAACCAGGATGCAAAAACATTAGTGAGATCCCTAGAGATATTTCTAAGGTATGTCTAGGGATGTTCCTAAGGTTAAGTATAAGTATAGGTTATAGTCCTAGAATTACGGTAAATATCTTATAAATTTACCTAAGATGTTAGATATTGAATGCACTCCCCCTTTATTATGTTGTTTTCCCTAGCATAAGTTTTCCCTCTCACACTATTATTTTTGGGCTTTAGAAGATGGCTTGAACCCAAAGGAACCGTGTTGATCAATGTAATAGATGAAGCAATGATTGTCCTCCTGAACAAACCAATGTTATGGGATATGGAGTGCAAAATCTTATTGCTATAATTACACAAGAAATGAATCATTATGGATTTCCAAATGATCAGATAAGGGAAAAATATTCTATTGAGTCTTTCATGAGGCAACGTCCACCTTCTTTCAGTGGGTCTTCTGATCCACTAGTTACTGAACAATGGATCAGTACCATTAAAAAAATATTTTCCATACATCGTTATTTGGAACATGATAAATTCATTCAAGTTGTTTACCATTTAGAAGGTGAAGTAGACCAGTGCTGGACTCTAATTAAGAATACAAGGCCCCAAGATGAAATTGAATCCATGGAATGGGACGAGTTCAAGAACTTGTTTTTCAGTAAGTACTTCCCTCGTATTCTTAGAACAAATATGGAAAAGGAGTTTCTTGAGATTAAGAAGAAGGATGACTAATCTTTTGGTGTATATGAAGATAATTTTACAAGACTTGCAAGGTATGAATCTGGGTTTATCATCCAACCTGAAAGTAAAGTTGATCAATTTTTCAGTCACTTAAAACCATGTCTTCAAAGGGAAATAGCTATAAGAGACTTCAGTAGCTATGAAGAATTTGTGCGTTGTGCTATCAAGGTAGAAATAGAAGTTTGTGTTACATATCCATCTCATGGTTTTTACAAGAAATGAAAGATGGAGTTCAAGGAGAAATCTCAGAATAATGGTGAAAAGAAGATAAATGTTTCTTTATGATCTAAGTGTGGAAAGAAGCATGGTGGAGATTGTCTTAAAGGGACTTGAAAATTATTTAAGTGTGGAAAAGAAGGTCATCGAGCAGCTAAGTGTCGAAGTAATCGAAAAAGGATTGCTAATGATGTGAATAAAGAAAAGACTGCAAAGAACACACACCAACACTTCAATGCTTTAAGTGCAAAGAAATTGGGTATTATGCTAATCAATGCCCTAATCCAAGGGTTAATGATGATCAGTGTGAGAAACCTCTTAAGGAAAAGGATAAAGGTAAGTCACATGCGATTACTATTAGCAATGTTGAGTATGACAACAATGTGGTGGAATGATTAAGTGTTTATGTAAATGGATTCCAAAATAATGTTGTGGAATATCACTAATAGTATTGTGGAACATTGGAATATATATGTAATGGTTTATTGTGGTTTTCAATAATTATATGGTATCGGTAACCATGAAAAGGGATTCAAATATTTTGGAAAGCAGATGATATGTGCATAAAGATGGGATTAGGAGATAATGAAATGTTTGATAGTATTAATGAGCTCATGACTAATATAAGGAAAAAGTGATATCATGGTTTGAGTATATAGAATTTTTGGGATTTTGGTATATGGAAAGAGTTACCTTGTGACAACATTCATGTTTTCACTATGGTTCAAGAGAATACATGATTAAGGTATTCACATGTTTGGAATGTGACCAACAAGAGATATCGTATGATATATGGGGGATAAGTGATGGTATTCACATGCTCGGTAGATGACATTTCTAGTAATTGTTTTCATTATACTATGAGCTTGGACAAAATTATTTTGGATAAGCCCAAAAATTGGAATAAATTTAGTTAGACATAAGATAGTATTTTTTTATTTTATTTAAGGATTGTTATTATAACTTAGTTTTAGAAAAGTGGACAACCTGCAGGATGGGAGACAACCTGTCGTGTCCAACAGGGTTGTGGGAATCAGACCCACATCTGAAGTGCGAAAGGCCTTTATCGCATACCACTGGCCTATAGGAAGTCCCTAGTTGGTAGAAAATATTTTTATTATATTAAGCAGTATGATATATGAAGTATAAGTCCATTTTTGGAATCATATACGATTAACCTCACCATAGATTGACTTTTTTATATTTGATAACTTTTTCTAACCTTTTTTTGAGACATATGGAATGACCCATCATTCTCTCACATGATCTGCTCACACCTCATGAATGAAAAACTCAACTTAATTTCATTAAGATATGAAGTGGAAATTGTTCAAGGCACGAACACCGATGAGATTATACCGAAATAAAGTAAGTATTTATTCTAATTAAATTTCTTTAACTTTTCGGAAATGATCTTGAAAACCAAAAATGTTGTCCTAGTTCCCTTATATCCGATGAATCATATGGTACCTTAGATCATCAAAAATTTATGGCTTTTTGATTGTTGGATTTTTAATAGCCATGTTCTCTACCACTCACCATCAGAACGTGATGGATATATTTTTCTTCCATATGCATATTTTCACCTATGTTCTCCTATTTGGAAACCCAATGTTTAGTTAATTTGGGTAACCATTACATTTCATACATTACTTTTAAAAGATAAGTTTTGGTATTCCATTTTACGATGTGGGTTTCAATTAAAGAAACTTTCAGGTATTAAACCATTTATAACCCCGACGAATTTTGAGGGCGAAATTCATATTTAGAGGGGTAGAATGTAACACCCCGAGATTTTATGAAAAATATACCTTTTAATTTCATTGATGTCTTGTGTTTTACGCTACACCAAAGGGAGATTGCACTACACGCATCCCTGACTCGGCTTGCATTACACGCAATCGCTACCTTCCACAATAGCATGTGTTGTACGCAATTCCGAGTTTCACTAAACAACGATATGTTATATAAACTATCTGTTATGAATAGTAATAACCACTTTTTGAAATTTTATAAATTTTATCTTTTAAAATGGAATTCATTTTTGGATTCGGAATATTGAAATAAGCCTTGGGTGAATCTTTGGTATTTTTTTGAAAACATTCAATTTTTGATGAATACTGAAAAAACTCGGTTACTATTTAAAAATCGACTTTTAAATAATTATTTATTTTATTTAAATTTATTTTAGTTCAAAATTGATACGTAATACCTATATAAGTTCAATGTAATTCATTGGATCCATTTTATAATAATTCTAGATATATAAAAAATTTATTGAACTTTTCACCGTCTTTTACCCACCTCCTAGGAGAATTTTCAAATTTACATACAACTCAATTTTACCGCATATGTGAGTGGAATTTTGAAAATATGATAGACATGGTTAATATCAAGGACTAAAATGTGGTTCAATGAGATGAAAATAATTTTTGGTGAATACAATCTTTTTACTTTTATTTACCATGGTTTAAAGTAAATAGGGTAATTAAGGGTAAAAATGATATTATTATCACCCTAACACATGTCATAACTCTATTGGATAAGTGTAATTCGACTAAAAAACCTTAGGAATAAAATATGACCATTTAGGTCCAATTATATTAGATTAGGACATTTATTAATAATTTATTTAAAGAAGGGTTAAAATAGTTAAAATCAATGTTTAATAACTAAATCATTTTCAATATAGGTTTATACATAAGATAAATTC
Organism: Viscum album; assembly: GCA_963277665.1. Lineage (NCBI taxonomy): Eukaryota > Viridiplantae > Streptophyta > Magnoliopsida > Santalales > Viscaceae > Viscum > Viscum album. The sequence goes on from OY728152.1 coordinate 1,651,877,656, forward strand.
GACTATAAATATTCATTAGAAAGGTAAAAATATTTCCTACATAGTGGTATTTTTTAATAATTTTTAGACATTAAATAATTTAATTTATTTATGACACAATGATGATGCAGTAATTCCCTTATTAATGAAATATTAACATAATTGATTTTATAATACCCAAATAAATGTAATATGAGACTTTTTATTAATTCCAGTAATTTTTAGTTTAATATGACATGTTACTATTAATTCAATTAAATTTTTGGAACTAATCATGTTGTTATGATTTCCAAAAACATCAATTACCAAATAGTGTCAAAATTGACATAAAATTGTTTTTAAAACAAATATTATATTATTAATTGTTATTATATTCTTAAAAATCTAAGGTTTGGAAAAATTACATATATAAGTATATATATATATTAATAATGAACCACTTGGGTTTCTTTTCACTTGTTATAGTTAGTTTATTAACCATATAGTGTAAGAAAACAAGAAGACACGGTAAAAGTTAAATTATTTAACTTAAAGTTAAATCTAAATGATAAGGTTAAAATAGTAACCTAAACATGTCTAAAACGTATTTTCTGAGATTATTTAGACCCATCCCCACCTCAGCTTCGAAATAAATCAATTTGGAGCTATTATAAATAGAATATGACTATATTATAAAATAATATTTTATGTTTTCCTAAGGTGCCCCTCTCATCCCTTATAAAAAGGCCACCCCTTCCTTCTTCTCTTCACACCCTTTTTAGCCATGAAGCTCAGAAACAACCTTCCAATTCCTCTTCTCAACCTCTCTAGTTACATCATAGAGGCTCTGGCCTTCTCAAAATACCAACTCTATTTCCCTAAGAATAAGTTTAAAGGAGGTGCGTCGAGAAAGAGGCAATCACTTCTACCGACTCTTTCAGGTTCCTTTATTCTTCTACTTACTCTTATTTAGTTGTTTCATTATAAAGTAATAACATCAGTATTACTTATATTATGATATGATATTATAAATATGAAACAACCCCATTTCACCTTCTATCCATCCTATGGAAAACGAAATCACCGTGCGTGCGTATGTACGACATACCGTCTCTACGTTGTGGTGTAATTTGTTTTCCACCACCACCTTACTTGGATGGGTATAACGGTGTAAATAAATAACTATATATGATTAATGTAAAGTGAGATTGATTCTGAAATATTATACATACACTTCAATACAATTCCATGATCATGGGAATGATATCGTCGCTCGGGCGTACGTACACACTACCGTCTCCACGAACGCGATGAGATTCATTTTCCATGATTAACCATTCATGTATGATTATAAAGTATATATAATAATCATTAAAGATATTACATAATAATGATACTGGATTTATTTATATATATGTTTCATTTACTTAATTCCATTTAAATCAATAAGGAAAGTAAAACAGCGTTCATACGTACGCACGGCCTACCGTCTCCATGAACGGTGTATTTCATTCCATTTATCGATCTATCATATATATATATACGTATATGGTAAATAGATATTATATATATATCATGTTTTACATTCTGGAATTAATTAAATCATGATATAAGTAATAATAATATCAATAACAACATGTCCAAACATGTACGACAAATAAAACGATTTTACCCAAAACACTGCTTTAACATGGAATTTACAAAAGAACGGGTAATATAAAGTACTAAGTGAACAATATATGATATCATAATAATGAATATGATTCTGTAATAATTAAATGACATTATCTAAATCATTATATAGGAGGATCAGATACATACGAAGCATATCAGATCTAAGGTAAGGGATAATTATTTTAATCTCATTCTTATCCGAGATTGTTTATTCGTAAGTATTTACTGGGGTTGTATTAATCATCCATGTCCACATGTTCTAAAAATGTTTTCATAAAATGTTTAATTTTATTCCATGTATTTATAAATTCATTTTTACCTTTTTTTTACTTTTACCACATCGTAAGGAAGGAATCTTTCTTTTGTTTACCATACGAAGTACTTTTTGACTTTTCTGACAAAAGTACGAGGAGAATGTTTTTTTTAACTTATACAGCATGAACGGATTTTTACAGTTTTATAAAGCCTTAATTTCATGAAGCTTACTCTACAAGATTTCATGACTATTTTCAAGAAAATACCTTTCTTTTAAAATTACATGGCATTTTGTGAAAAGAAAAATGATTTTGAGGAATAAAGGATATTTTCCTCAAGAATTTCATTACATGTGTTTTATCAAAACCATTTTCCATTTATGATGAAATTATTTCATATGTGTATGTTTCATGTATAATGTCTCTATGATTTACATGGTTTAACTTTTCTTATGATGAAATGATATCCATTTGTTTTATATAGATTATATTATGATGGGGTGATGTTTATGAAACCCATTTTATTATTTGGGTTAAGATGAATGATTTATGTTTATGTTGTGGCACATGTAAGAATGATTTCATTATGAGATGGGTGGGACATATATCTCCCCCAAATCCATTGGGTAATGATTTATATCTCATGATATATACAGGGCTGAAACGGTAAGTTAATCTGGTTCAGTGTTACAGGACTGAAACGAGGAGTGAACTCGATTTAGAAAGGGACTTTGTCCACTAAGATGGTCTTGGAAGCAATGCATTGGCTACTATAGAAATCATAACATGTTCTTAATGGTTACCATAATTACATTCTTTATTCTCATGTGATTTTTTCATGATTGATGTTCCCTTATGATATATGCCTTACGTACTTCCAAGATTCATGTCTTTGCTCAAGATTTTGATGCTTAGATTTTATGTTCAAGTTTTTGCATTCAAATTATTATAGATTGTTTTATGTTCTCTATGATTACCCTTACTTGGCATTTGAGCTCACCCTTTTTTATGTTTTCTTTTCCCCAAGATTTAATTAAAGGTTTTAGGTAATAAAATAAAATGGGAAGATCTTTACGATAGATGTTGATGATCTTTCAGCAAGATTAGAAGATTATATTCCGACTTTCCAATGACACTAAACTATTACAGTCCTTTGGTGTTTGTTTTTGTTATGTATTAACTATTCCAAAAAATTAATGTAATGTCCATGTACGTCAAGCTTTGGGTCTCTACAAAAATACTATCCATAAATACCAAAATTATCATCTAAAATAGGACTAAAAGTATGACCATCCTACATCTTTGAAAAGTGGCTAGAGTATCACCAAAACGAAAGGAAATTCATTTGTATGAAAAAATTACAAAGATAAATGTGATTTGTTTTCTTCAGATTCATTGGGGATATATAAATCTATTTCAAACAATAATTTCCATAAAAAAATAAAACATGTTACCAAGAAACCTATCTCTAATTTTTTATATAAATGTAGTAGGGGAATGTTCTTTCATAATGATTGAATTTAGATTTTTGTAATCTATACAGACTCTCCTTTTGATCATATTCCTTGCCTAGTTTTTTTCATTCTTCTCACTGGTGACAATTATTACACCCCATTTTTTGGTAAAACATTATCTTGACTAATCTAAGGGTATTTTGATATTAGATAAATGATTATAGAATCTAAAATATTGATAAATCCCTCCATAAAAGATTATTTCATGTTATGATTAAATCTCCTCTATCACTCAACTTTAGATTTATTCTTAGGTTGGATAGGGATCCTATTCATGTATAATTATTGACTAATCCTATTTATAGAATTAATGGTCTAACCTAAAGTATATTTAAACACACAAAGGAACACTAAATATCACACTTCATTCCTTTGACATAGCTTAGATGAGGTTATGATAGAAAGTGTATAATATTTACCCAAAATGAATATTTTAGTTGAGATTATGATTATCTGAGCTCCACCTTAATTTTTTAGTACCAAGAGGGGAAAAGTTTTGTGTTTATATGGACTAAGGTCCTCAATGGTTCACCTAAAGAAGGTGTGAAATCCCGAAAAACCCTCTTCCTCATCACAACTATTCATAATATTAAAATGCACAAACTAATATTACGTATCTAGAACTGGTATTTTTTTCAAAGTAAATTCATCAAGACATCCCAAAAAACAATTCCTTATATGATGATAATAGTTTCTACTTCTTATTAAAATGATGTTTCATGCATTTTTAAAAAAATGATACTTTGTTATCATTTTTTTCAATGTTTCATAATATTGTTTCTTATATCTTGTCAATAGGTTACTAAAATTTAAGCATCTCACCATTTGAATAGTTTTAATCATGTGTTGGTTATATATAATTTTTTTAAAACATTAAACTCTTCCAATCATTCACTAAAATTTATAATGAACTTCCCTTTAAAAAATATATTACAACTTCTATAATATCTAAGAAAGGAAAAATAAGAATGGTAGGGAATTATTTATCACATTTCATATCTATAATAAAAAAAGGTAATAATTTATTCCCTACACTAACTAATAGAAAGTCTAATCAATTAATGGGGTGAGTAATAATCTAATTAACCAATTATAAAAAAATATAATTGGTTGAAATTTCCTTAATACTATATGTTGAAACAATAATAAAGGAATCATATTTATGATCCCACCAAGGTCAAATAATAATTTTATGACCATTATTTCCAAATGTGAAAGTTGTGAAAAATCTTCATGGGTCTTGGAGTTTAGAAGGAATCACATTATAAGATACAACACTATACTCACCAATCTAGATGTTTATAGAAAAATTATATAAATTATTTTTATTTGAAATATTATTTCATAATTATTTCAAATGTGATTGGATTTGATCCAAATCATGTATAATGGAATGGTGTATTAATTAATTTTGAACAACCTAGGGAACTTAAGTTATAAAGGTTTATTCCTCTCTTACCTAATAAACATTGGAAATGACCAGGTATTGTTTCTCAAAATAGTTGGTAAACCCCCCAAGATGTTATTCAACTATCTCAATCTATTTATTGTTTTTCCAATTAAATTATTTTACTATTATTTCAAATGAAATAGACTAATTAATCTTGAGTATGACCTTTCCATCCTCAATTCCATATTCCAAGTCTTTCCATTTTTGACTGCAATATTTTTTATAATTTTAGTTTTAGATTCTATTGGATCATCAATAATACTATCTTGAGTTTTAAAATAACTCTAATTGGTAATATAGATTATATTTTCCCTAGCTTTGATCTAATTGGTACATAGAAGATTAAAATTTTCCCATGAAGTAATTTTTCATACTAATTAAACCATTTATAATTCTTGATTTTAAATCTCAGAATTTCCTTAGTTTCTTTGATTCATGCCTATATATTTCTCAAATAACTTGATTAACATAATAGGAATCAAACCTTTTAGTTCTCCTCAATAATTATATTTTTCAACCTTATATTTAGTTTGAAACTGTGGTATTACCTGACTTTGGAAACTAAAGGATGTTGGATTTCTAATCATTCCTTATTCATTCTCAGAAAGATTTAGATAGTTATTATAACAATGATTATAACTATTAGAAAAAGTATCAATTTTACCATACATAATTGGACTATATACAGAATAATTATAATTTTAAATGGGTTAGGTAGGAATTTAAATGTTTATATAATTCCCTTATGAAATTTTCAACATCCTATAGTTAGTAGATTTTTCTCTAAGATTTTGTTTTTTATTTTCACAAGCAACATGATTAGAAAATTGATTTTAATTGTGATTCATTAGATATATTAACTCATATTTATTTTTAGATAATTGTGCATTCATTTCCACCAATAAACCATCATTTTTCTCTACCATATTGAATATTTTTCTCCTTTGTGACTTGTGTTCAGAATTAAGTGTAAGGATTTTATAGATTTTCTTCAACTATATACCTATTTTATCAACATAGTTTCATTTAGCAGATTAATTGACCAGAATTTGAAATGAAGGTAATAGATCACCTCAGAATGTCCATAAAAAGCATGATATGGGATACGGTAAAGAGAACAATTCCTAAGTAGGTTTCTAAACCTATCTTAAGCTCAAAGAAAATTCATCACTTTATACTCAATGAAACTGGTCATCTTACTCCTAATCTCTCCCATTAAACATTCTGGAAAACATTTAACTATTAAATAATAGTACACATATCCGAAAGTGAAAAAAATATTCTCATATAATTACAAGAAATTATTTCTAACAATACCCTTGAAAAAAATGGGACACCCTCACCATGAGTTCATCCTCTCTTAACCCTTACAATTGTAGCTATTACAATTCATTGTAAAAGTATGTGATAATTTATTCAGTTTACTCATTAAGTAAAACATTGAATTAAGGTAAAATTGAAAAGTTAGACTGAGTAAATTTATAATTCATATCACTTTGTTGTAATCTAATACGGTAAGGGTTTCCCAATACCTAAGGGAGTTCGTACTCCTTCATACTAGACCTCACATGATTTTCATGAATGATTTGTTCATTTTAATAAAAACTCACTTCTCTAGATCCTCCATTTTAATTTTTTATAATTTTTATAATTTTTATAACTCTACAATGTTTATCTAATTCTTCAATAAAAGGATCTAAATTTTTAGATTTATATCCAGTGCATATACAGTAATGAATTTTCAGGGTTTCTTAAAAAAAGATTTACTTTTTGATTGCTTTATTTTTAAGGATACACATTTACATACCATTAAATGAATAAAAAATTTTATGTGTATCTATTTATAAGTATAGAATAATTTTTCCATTCCACTCTCTCTACACAAGGTGTAGTTACTTTTTCATATAATATCTTTTTTAATGCTTTCCCAATTCATGGTGATCTTCCTCCTTATAGTTTTTTATTAGATAATTGTGATTCTCAAGGTTGAAGATGATCCAATGGATTTTTTATACATGAATATTTTTTATTTACTATGAATTTTCCCTTATTTATTTATTTACTTTTAATGGATATTGTTTTTCGTCCTAAAAAATAATCCATGGGGTGAAATAAATCATTTTATATAATTTTTTATAACTTTCCACTGAGGATTGAATAAAATATTTATAGTTTCAATTTATATGTCTTATGAATTATTTCCTAATCAATTTTATTTTCCTTGAAAAAATAAAAAAATATAGATTAATATTGTAAACATATGGTTTATAAAAAGAAAATTCTTCTTATAAACCTTTGGTATTACACTCCCTCCCTAAATAAATTATTCCCTCACAATTTTAATTATTACGTACCAAAAGAAAGAGCTAAATGAATCAAAATTATATAGATGACTAAGAATATAATTTCTACAGAGAGATCAACCTTAAAATCATTGGAAACATATCTATTTCCATAGAATAGGTTATTATTTAATATTGATTTTTTTATCAAACTATCTAATATAAGATTCTACCATTATTTTATATCAATGAAATAATTATATAATTTATTTCTAAATGGTGTTTATTATAATCCTCTCATTAATAATATACCATTGGATAATATGAAATGTGTTTTTCTTACTCTGGATAATTATTCTTCTTACTAGAGGGGACCAATCCATCATTTAAATTAGGTTAAATTTATCTAATGGAAGGATAATAATATTTTCATATCTCATATTCTTATACAATTCATATTGGTATTGAATAATCACACCACTAAAAGAATTATTTGATAACAAAATCATCAGGGTTATGATATAATGAGATAAAACATTTCTTAGATATAATAGGGTTTCTAGAATAAAATTTAAACAAGAAATATACTACTCTGGGTTGGAGATTATTTGTACCATAGATATAAATATCCACAATAAGAGTCTTTCTTGCATATGTATTCTATTGTACTCTTGGTCATTATGGTTGGTGATTCTCATCATCTTGGTTAGTCCTTAGATTATGAAATTGACTATAATAATGTTGGATCTGAATCTACGGATTACACACAAGAGGGGGGGTGAATTGTGTCTTTTCAAAATTATTACAATCTCTTCAATTTAGAAAAATTCTGTCCACTATGCTTTAGCACGATTAAATATGCAGCGGAAAAAGTAAAAGCATGAACACACGGATGTATAGTGGTTCGGGGAACAGAAGGCCCCTAGTCCACTCCACCAACGCTCAAATCCACGAGCTTGGCGATTTTCACTATCTGGTCCTCGTTTCCACAGACCTGTTCACAACTGAGTACAGGCAGTTGACACCTTTACAAGTTTCAGGCAAACACAGCCTTCCTGGTTCAAACACGAACCCACACAGCTTAGAACGAGAAGCTGATCACTCAAAAATAAAAAGGGTTTTGATAAAGAAAACACTTCTCCAGTTGTTCTTCACAATTGCAACAGAATGCAATTGACAGTAGATAGATCGTCGTCTTCAGAAAATAATGATCTGTAATCAAAACAGTTCTGAGTCGATCCAGTTGCAATAGATATTACAAGAAACTTCACAACTTCAGCAGCAGTAGATTCACAACAGATAGTCGATGTAGAACACGTGAATCTGCTATCAAGATCTTCCTTCGGTAATAAAGGTTTTACACTTCTTCTCGATCACCAGAAAAGAACGCCTTCACACAGTCTCTGTTTCTTGCTCGTTAAAAGATCAATCTCTATATATCATACACTTTCCTGTGTATATATATATCCGAAGTTTCCAAGATAGAACATATATATTCAAATCTGAGAAAATCTTCCGCATAAATAGATCCATGAAAATCTCCTTTAGATTCGCGATAAAAAAAAATGAAATAACAGAGCCGTTGTAACTCCCCTGAAGAATCGGCATAAAAAGCTCCGTTTAAATCAATCATTAATCTGTTGAAAATCGTCTTTGATTCAGTCAAAGTCGTACTTAAGAATCGGCTCGAAATCCGCTTAATAATCCGCCTGTTTGACCAATGCAAAAGGAAATATCGTCTGTCAAAAATATCCCGACGCCAAACGTAGGGTTGATGACGTAGCTCCAAACGTAGGGTTCACAAACGTAAGGTTCAGAACGTAAGGTTCAAAACGTACATACTTTCTCTTCAGCATTCAAACGTAGGGTTGATCATCCATACTTTGTCTTGATTCAACTCTCCAAAGAACGTACGGTTGATTATAAAAGTAAGGTTGATGATCCATACTTTTGAGAAACAAACTCAACACTGAAAACTAACGTACGGTTTCTCTTCCATACTTGTCCAACAACAAAAACGTAAGGTTCCTTCCAAACGTAATGTTCTTCTTCCATACTTTTCAACAACGTAAGGTTCATTAACCATACGTTTCAAAATAACATAAAAAGTAAACTTTTCATCCATACGTTACGTTCATCAACGTAGGGTATGAACAGTGATTCCAGTACGCGCTAAAACTGATCTCGCGCTACAGTGATTCCAGAACGCGCTAAAATTGATCTCGGAATAAATGAAGTATGAAATCTCGTTATATGAAATAAATAAATAAAATAAATTCCTGCAAAATACTCAACGAAATAATTAGTAAATAATTAAGGGTATTTGTGGGCATCAAAATCATCATAAAGAGACAGAGTATTATTTAAAATAATCTCCCCCTTTAAAAAACATTATTTTGAATTGTTTGAAAACAATACATTGCTCAACAATATCCCCCTTTTTGATGATCACAAAACCCATAAAATAAAAGAACTAATTTAATTGCAATCTTTATTGAAAAATTAGTTTTATAAAATTTTAGAATTTTGAAAGGATTAAAACAATATTTAACTATAATAAAATTTCTCCCCCATAAAAATAAATTTTCAGCTAAAAATAGATAAAAGATAAATGTCGTATATATCCAAATTCTCCCATATATCCAAATTCCTTCATAGGAAACAAATGAATTTAAATGTTGTGTTTATCCAAATTCTCCCCCTTTTTGTGATATCAAAAAGAATGAAAAATTACGGATTTGAACACATTCAATATTGCACTGAACTATAAGTAAATTCTATAATTAACTGTGTATGAATAAGTGAATTTGTTATACTGGCTAACTCAATCATAAATCAATAAACAACAAAACAAAAAAGAAGTAAGAAAAGAATTTTCATTCACAAGCTGTTATATATAAACGATTGTGATATACAGAGGAATCAAGGTTCATAGATAAGACAGGGAAAAAGGTGTCTATCTCCTTTGAATCGCGGTCTTTATCTCTGTAAACTGTTCTCTGAGTCTCTTCATCATCCCATCTCCTAACTTGATGATAAGATCTCTGTTCTCTTGAGTCATATGAATATCTTCAATCAAATTAACTCTGAAAAACTCATGCATTCTTTCTTCTTTTTCAACAAAAAGAGCCAGTTTTTCTGATAACTGATTCAAAAGAATCCTAATCGGTTGCTCTCCAGATGTCAACTGATCCACTAAAAATCTCTGATTATCTAGCAAAACTGACAAAGGGGAACTATTACACTGATGATCGTGTAATCTGTCACTCATATTGCTCATTGCTGCAGTAATTTCTTGACATTTCCGAATCAAATCAGGTGAAGAGCCTAATCCACTCACAGCACTGTTTGCAACAGACTCAAATTTATTCTCCATGTAAATCTTCAACTCAGACAAATCATCTTTCTTTACCATCTCTGATTTTAACTGATCAACAGCATGCAGCATATTAGTCTTAAACAAATCTACTTCCTGTCTTGAAACAGTACATTCTTTCAGCTTCTGAAACTTCAACTGCTCTAAGATCAGAGAATTTCTGAGACTAACATTCTCAGATTCTAACTGAGAGATACGCTTGTACAACTCAACAACTTCTTCTTTTCTCGAATCAGGGGCACCCTGTGCTCGATTCTCATGTCCAGAATTAGGTTGATGAAGCAGGGCAAGTGGTAAGGAATCTGCATCTGACTGTTCTTTGTCCTTGTCCTGACAAGGTTGATCCACTGAACTATCTTTTGAAGCCTGAAACTCTTCCACTGAAAAATCTTCCTAAAGTACCTCTGTATTAGCTTCAGAAGTATGTTCATCACGAACAGTAGTCTCTCTGACTTCTACTGATTGGTCAAGAACAATATTTTCATGTAAATCTTGAGGTCGGGCCACTTCTTCACCAGGAACTGCCTCCATAAGTTGTTCTTGTTGAATTACTTTTTCAATAGCCACAACAGCAGATTGAGGTTCTTTTTGAGTTTCTGTTTGAGATGCTGGTTCCTCTATCGGTGCAGTCTGCTCCACAACAGCTTCTCTCACAAATGAATAAGAAAATAACGGTTCAGAGGATTTCAAGGCAGGAGAGATAATTTCTTCATCAATTGACCTCTTCCTTCTAGATTGAAGTCCTTCTTGACTTTTCTCTTCCTCAACTTCCTCCATCTCAAAAAGAATTCTCCTTGCCACTATACTAACTCTTGATTCTGCTTGTCCCTCCTTGGACTTAGCCGGTTGAGCCTGAGCACTCTCCGAGTTTTCCTCAGCTCCAACAGGTAAGAGTTTTCTTTTAATTGTGCTCCAGAAGTATCCTACTTTCCTCAAAGTTCCAGCATTAAAAACATTACTGTGGTGACATTTCACCCCAGCATCTACCAATCTGATCATTCCTCTTTTAAACAAAAACAAAGAAATGAACCTTCCATAAGGGAAAAAGGTAATTCTTGCTTCACTCTTACAGCAGTAACTCAGATATCTTATCATAAACCGAGGAAAAGTAAACTTAATATCACACATCAGAAGATACATTATGTACATGTCAGGGTATAGGATTTTCTCCATCTCAGCCATTCTTGGTGCTAAACCAGTCTGAACAAATTTTACCAAAATTTTCTGATCGAGCTCCAAATCCTTAATAAACATCTTCTTTATCACTCTGGTTCCAAACAGAAAAGACATAATGTCTTCAGACTTATGTACAGAATCTCCAATATTCCGTTAATTGAAACGAAAAACTCCTTCATGAGGGAAGTTAAGAATTTGACTTATCTCTACAGATGATATTGAAAAGTCCTTATCCTCTATTTGAGCCAATAAACTATCCTCTGTATCTCCAAGGCTAAACTGAACAGTTCTAAAGAAATGTCTCATTTTTGCCTCATATAGAAACTCAGAATTTTCACTATTAAAAGCTTGCTCAAGGCTTTGAAACGACAACACTTGCTTCAACAGTAAATTAGTTTCAAACAGCCACTCTAAATCTATGACTTTACCTTGCAGTATTTTCCGACTAACTACCTTAGGTTTCTTTGCAGCACTGCTATCGGCTTCATCTGGACGCTTAGTCTTTGCCATTCCAACAACGATTTCTGAAGGTTCGTAAGTTTAGGGTTTGAAGATTCAGAAAAGGGTTTTGGAGCAGATGTGCGGTTTTAGGTTTTCGAAAGGGTTTCCGAAAAAGGTGAAGCAGTTTAGAAGGTGAAACGGTTCTGACAGCCTTGATTCCCGTGTAATCACTAATCATTACTTTTATTTAAAACAAAATAAAATTACTTATAGCGGGAAACAGAAATTAAGCCGAATTCGAAAACAGAATAAGATTTAAAAAAAACTATTTAAAATTAAATAAACCTAACTCCCCCTTAATAAATTCAAACCTTGCCGTGGGAAGTGGTTTAGTAAAAATATCTGCTAATTGATTTTCTGTATTTACAAATTCTAAAAATATATCCTTTTTAAACACATGATCTCTTAAAAAGTGATGTCTTATATCAATGTGCTTAGTTATAGAATGACTAATAGGATTTTTTGAAATATTAATTGCACTAGTATTATCACATAAAATAGGTGTATTATTGAAATTTAATCCAAAGTCCATAAGAGTGTTTTTCATCCATAACACCTGTGCACAACAACTACCTGCAGACACATATTCTACCTCGGCTGTTGACAGGGCAACTAAGTGTTGTTTCTTACTAGACCATGATACTAAAGACTTCCCTAAAAAGTGACATGTTCCTGAAGTACTCTTCCTATCTAATCTACAACTTCCAAAGTCAGCATTTGAATATGAAATTAAATTAAAATCAGAGGCTTTTGGATAAAGCAGAGATTGATAAATAGTACCTTTTGAATATCTAAAAATTCTTTTAACAGCAGTTAAATGGGATTCTTTGGGATTTGATTGAAATCGAGCACAAAGACATACTGAATACATTATATCTTGTCTACTAGCAGTAAGATATAACAAACTACCAATCATACCTCTATATAACTTGTTGTCCACTGATTTTCCAGTTTCATCCAAATCAAGTTTTATATTAGTACACATAGGAGTTGTAAATGGCTTGCTGTTTTCAAGTCCAAATTTCTTAAGTAAATCAGTAATGTATTTGCATTGATTTAAAACATTTCCAAAATATTTTTGAAATATTTGAAGACCCAAAAAGAAATTTAATTCTCCCATAATACTCATTTCAAATTCTTTTTGCATTAATTCTGAAAATTCATGACAAAGAATTTTATTGGTTGATCCAAAAATTACATCATCAACATAAATTTGAACCAACAAAACATTATTTTTCACAGTTTTCTTAAAGAGTGTTGGATCTGCCAGTCCAACAGTAAAATCATTTTTCAAAATAAAAGAACTTAGTCTTTCATACTAAGCTCTAGGTTCTTGTTTAAGGCCATAAAGAGCTTTAGTAAGTTTGAAAACAGAATCTGGTTTTTGAGAATTTTCAAAACCAGGAGGTTTCTCAACATAAACTTCCTCCATTAAATAACCATTTAAAAAGGCAGATTTAACATCCATCTGAAATAATTTAAAATTCATATAAGATGCATAGGCTAAAAGGATTCTAATGGCTTCTAACCTGGATACAGGTGCAAAGGTCTCATCATAATCTATTCCTTATTCTTGATTATATCCTTTAGCTACTAATCTTGCTTTATTTCTAGTTATTTACCCTTGATCATCCTGTTTATTCCTAAAGACCCATTTAGTTCCTATTACTGGATAATCATGTGGTCTTTAAACTAACTCCCAAACCTTATTTCTCTTGAACTGGTTCAATTCATCCTGCATTGCTATTACCCAGCTCTCATCATCTAAGGCTTCTTCTATGGTCTTAGGTTCTTGTTGGGATAGGAAAGCAGAGAATTCAACTATGTTTCCAAGGTTTCTTCTAGTTTGAATACCAGTCTCTAAGTCACCTATCACAGATTCTAAAGGGTGATTCTTTAAGGTTCTAGACTGTCTAGGCATTACATTCAAAGGTTCTTCAGTGTCATGTTCTTCTGAACTGGACTGAATTTCTTTTATATCATTTTCAAAATCATTCTTTAAATTCTCAAGTCTCATGTTTTCATTAGAATCAGGTTCATCTATTTGTTCTATCCTTTTCTCAAAAGGATCAGATTCATCAAATTTCACATGAACTGATTCTTCAACAATCCTTGACTTTTTATTATAGACTCTATAAGCTTTGGAGGTTGCAGAATATCCTAAGAAAATACCTTTATCAGATTTTGGATCAAATTTACCAAGATTATCTTTGGTATTCAAGATGTAAACCTTGCATCCAAAAACTTTAAAGTAATTTACTTTAGGTTTTCTGTTATTCCATAGTTCATAGGGTGTCTTTTTCAAAATAGGTCTTATTAAAATTCTATTCATTATATAACAAGCTGTATTAACAGCTTCTGCCCAGAAATATATAGGTAGGCTATATTCATTTAACATAGTTCTAGCCATTTCTTGAATAGTTCTATTTCTTCTTTCTACAATCCCATTCTGTTGAGGTGTTCTTGGAGCAGAGAAGGTGTGTTTAATACCCATGTTTGAGCAAAAGGAATTAAATTCCTGGTTCTCAAATTCTCCACCATGATCACTTCTCAATGAGATTTTATTAAAACCTTTTTAATTTTGAATAGATTTACAAAAACCTTTAAATAAACTAAAAGCTTCACTTTTAAATTTCAAAAAGAAAATCCAAGTAAATCTAGAATAATCATCAACTAATACATAAACATATAATTTACCAGCTAAACTTGCTACTCTTGAAGGTCCAAACAAATCCATATGGATAAGTTCTAGAGGTTTAGTTGTAGCAACTTTATTAACAGATTTGAATGATGATTTGTGTTGCTTGCCAAGCTGACATGCATCACAGAATCTATCATTTTCAAATTTGAGACTAGGCAAATCAGAAACTAGATGTTTCTTAGATAATTTTTGTAAAGCATATATATTGCAATGACCAAGTCTTCTATACCAGATCCAGGATTCACTTATATTAGCAGTTAAGCAGTTTACTTGTTGTTTACACAAGGAATACAAATCCAAAGTATAAACATTATCAGTTCTGGGTGCTCTAAACTTAAACAGTTTATCTTTAGAAACAGTATAACTATTGTTAGTAAAATCAACAGTGTATCCATCATCACAGAGTTGAGAGATACTTATCAGATTTTGTTTTACCCCTTGTACATAAAGTACTTTGTTGATTGAGACTGTCTTTGGATCGCCAACTGTTCCAATACCAATAATCTTTCCTTTGGCATTGTCACCAAAGGTGACAAGTCCTCCTTCCTTTCGAGTAAGAGAAGAGAAATTAGCTGAAGTTCCACTCATGTGTCTTGAGCAGCCACTGTCCATATACCATATTTCTTTCTTTCTTTGGTGACCTGCTACCTCATCAGTTTCATCCATGAAACACATATTTTCTTTTAAATTGGCTTCCTCCTTCTCTGAGCTTGATTCAGAAGAATTACTTGAGTCTTCAGAAACACTCCAAGTAGCTTTCATAGCTTTCTTGTCTTTCTGCTCATAATCATCTATTTTGAAGAATTTCTTCTTCTTTGCAACTTTCAATTTTGGGCAATCCGGTCTGATATGTCCCATATTTTTGCATTCATAACATCTCACTTCCTTGCTATCCTTCCTGAAGGATTTCTTGAAGTATTTCTTCTTACTGTAGAACTTTCTGAATTTTCTGGCTAGCTGAGCCAGTTCTTCATCCGAATTTGAAGAATCATAGCTTTCTGATTTAGCACTTACTTCTCTGTTCTTCATCTTTCTATCCTTTTGTTGAGAAGTCACTTTCAAAGCAGTATTTTCCCTTTTTATGTAGACTTTATGCTCATTTACCTCATCTTGCATTTCAGCCTCGTACATCATCAATGTACCAATCAGCTCTCTCATAGTTAGATCTTTAACAGAAGTTGATTGTCTGATTGCTGGAGAGATTCCATTCCATCGAGTAGGAAGTACTCTCAGTACCTTTAACGCTTGATCAGCCTGCTTGATTGGTTCTCCTAGAGCTGTTATATTATTGACAATTTCTGTCAATCTTCCATTCATCTGAGTGATGCTCTCTCCTTCAATCATTCTGAAAGTATCGAATTTTAATTTAGCAGTTGCATATCTCATCTGTCTTACATTATCTATTCCTTCATAAGCAACAGCTATTGTTTGCCACATTTCATATGCAGTCGGGCATTGAGATACTCTGTTAAATTCATCCGGTCCTAGACCACAGATGATTGCATTCATAGCTTTTGAATTCATGTCATACTCAGCCTCTGTAGCAGCACTCCATGTATCGGGATTTTCAGGAATTTCATAGGGAGTATGAATCTTTGAATAGACTTTGTAACCAAGATTTTTCAGATAAATAATCATACGTGATTTCCAGCAGCCATAATTATCTCCATTAAAGTAAGGTGCTCTGACCATTGACATTCCCTCTCTCGTATCAGCCATGATACACTATGTATAATCTTTAAATACTTCTATCTTGATAAGACTTTAAAAATAAGAAGCTCCTCCTCTGATACCAATTGTTGGATCTGAATCTACGGATTACACACAAGAGGGGGGGTGAATTGTGTCTTTTCAAAATTATTACAATCTCTTCAATTTAGACAAATTCTGTTCACTATGCTTTAGCACAATTAAATATGCAGCGGAAAAAGTAAAAGCATGAACACACGGATGTATAGTGGTTCGGGGAACAGAAGGCCCCTAGTCCACTCCACCAACGCTCAAATCCACGAGCTTGGCGATTTTCACTATCTGGTCCTCGTTTCCACAGACCTGTTCACAACTGAGTACAGGCAGTTGACACCTTTACAAGTTTCAGGCAAACACAGCCTTCCTGGTTCAAACACGAACCCACACAGCTTAGAACGAGAAGCTGATCACTCAAAAATAAAAATGGTTTCGATAAAGAAAACACTTCTCCAGTTGTTCTTCACAATTGCAACAGAATGCAATTGACAATAGATAGATCGTCGTCTTCAGAAAATAAATATCTGTAATCAAAACAGTTCTGAGTCGATCCAGTTGCAATAGATATTACAAGAAACTTCACAACTTCAGCAGCAGTAGATTCACAACAGATAGTCGATGTAGAACACGTGAATCTGCTATCAAGATCTTCCTTCGGTAATAAAGGTTTTACACTTCTTCTCGATCACTAGAAAAGAACGCCTTCACACAGTCTCTGTTTCTTGCTCGTTAAAAGATCAATCTCTATATTTCATACACTTTCCTGTGTATATATATATCCAAAGTTTCCAAGATAGAACATATATATTCAAATCTGAGAAAATCTTCCGCATAAATAGATCCATGAAAATCTCCTTTAGATTCGCGATAAAAAAATGAAATAACAGAGCCGTTGTAACTCCCCTGAATAATCGGCAAAAAAATCTCCATTTAAATCAATCATTAATCTGTTGAAAATCGTCTTTGATTCAGTCAAAGTCGTACTTAAGAATCGGCTCGAAATCCGCTTAATAATCCGCCTGTTTGACCAATGCAAAAGGAAATATCATCTGTCAAAAATATCCCGACGCCAAACGTAGGGTTGATGACGTAGCTCCAAACGTAGGGTTCACAAACGTAAGGTTCAGAACGTAAGTTTCAGAACGTACATACTTTCTCTTCAGCATTCAAACGTAGGGTTGATCATCCATACTTTGTCTTGCTTCAACTCTCCAAAGAACGTACGGTTGATTATAAAAGTAAGGTTGATGATCCATACTTTTGAGAAACAAACTCAACACTGAAAACTAACGTACGGTTTCTCTTCCATACTTGTCCAACAACAAAAACGTAAGGTTCCTTCCAAACGTAATGTTCTTCTTCCATACTTTTCAACAACGTAAGTTTCATTAACCATACGTTTCAAAATAAAATAAAAAGTAAACTTTTCGTCCATACGTTACGTTCATCAACGTAGGGTATGAACAGTTATTCCAGTACGCGCTAAAACTGATCTCGCGCTACAGTGATTCCAGAACGCGCTAAAATTGATCTCGCGCTACAGTGATTCCAGAACGCGCTAAAATTGATCTCGGAATAAATGAAGTATGAAATCTCGTTATATGAAATAAATAAATAAAATAAATTCCTGCAAAATACTCAACGAAATAATTAGTAAATAATTAAGGGTATTTGTGGGCATCAAAATCATCATAAAGAGACAGAGTATTATTTAAAATAATCTCCCCCTTTAAAAAACATTATTTTGAATTGTTTGAAAACAATACATTGCTCAACAAATAATGACTATTTTTTCCACACATAATACATTTAATTATTAATGGCACATAAGGATGAAATATTTTTATTTCAATCATGTTAACCAAACAATTCATTTTTCCTCGAAATTTTTATACTTGATAACCACCTCTTCAAAAATTAAATCATTATCCAGTCCCCTTAAGATAATTCCATAAGTTCTTCATTCCTCATTTTTTACATATAAAAAATTGATCATATATTCCTCTTCCATATTCACTACAAGATTTTAATTAGACATTATCTTTCTATTCCTTAGTGTTTTTGGGATGTTAACCATGTTCACATTGGTAATCCTATTTTATAGTAGATGGTTTGATACAATCAGCAAGATTCTCATTCAATATCCCATTCTTATTAGTTTTTCATTGTGGTAGTCTCCAAATTATACCCCACACTCATGGTTCCTTCAAGTTTTATCCATTAATAAAACCAAAAGTGTTAACATGAGTGGTGAATCATTAATAATATAAGTAAATTAGCATAATCATAAAATTAATTCCAACATAAAACATCTTTTTTCCATTACATTAACACGTTAGCCTATAGTTTATTTAGTTTAACCAATATCAGTATTAGTTTCAATTATGTTATCTTAAACTTATCAACCTAATACCTCAAAGTAACTTGAAAATCAATCATTCTTAGTGGTAAATAATGACCACATGATCAACCAAATCATATCCCCCAAAATTATAAACCAAATTTTACTGAGAGGATTTATTACTGTGCATCAGGTGATGATTTAGTTGATACCCAACATGATTTATTGGGGTTATCATCCCTAGGTACATCAATTCTAGAGCCTTCATTCACTTTTATTATCCTTATAGGGGAATATTTCTTAATAAATCCATTTAATCAAGAAATTACCAATATATCAATGTATCAACCTATACTTCGACTCATCTATAGGGTTTCCAAAAGGAATTTCTAAACTAATCACAAAAAAATTTGAAAAATCATCCAAAAAACTAAACCATACTATAATACTCACTGTAGTGATCAAAGATAAACATGAAATAAATGGTACATTAATACCATGATTTAGATATTTCATATCATGAATATTTTTATAACCCTAGGACCTAAATATTTAGTATATTAGAAGATTAGATACATAAATATTATTATCTACAATCATTTCACTATTATTGAACTCATCTTGACTCTATAATATAATTTCTATAAGTTATAATTACTCTCATAACCTGGGAAAATGAATACCTAATAATTGATTAAACACATATTATTAGTAAAGGAAAAGTTTTGAATATGTCATCAAGTTATAGATCATAATTGTATAAGAAAAAACAGGAAGGTGAGAAATAAATTATTAAAAATAACATGGAATAAAAAGAGTTTTCCATAAGTCATAAAAGAAAGAGATGAAATATCCAATGAAGAAACATATACCATGAAAAATTCATGTGTAATCCCGAGACATTATATATAATTTATGGATCCCAATTATAGGAAAATATTATGACATAAGAGTGTGGCATAAATAAAATAATAGATTCAATATATCAAGGATATCCATCAAGTCATTCATCACATATTATGTTTTCTCTAACAACCAATTTAATATCTTGGACTTGGGAATTATTCTCCCATGTCACCAATGTATTGCGCTAAAACCTCTCATGTACATATTTGACTTGGGATAAATCATCTCGTTTACCCTTAGTCATGGGATAAATACTCTAACATATACATTTAAGATTATCAGACTTATACATAATGTAATGGATTATAGGGAAACATAGGACAACACTTTTCATCACACATACATATATGTTCCACATAAAATAAATCATACTCCTTTCATAAAGAACCCTATGAAATAAAAATTGGTTTCAATAAATCTTTAGATAGTATCACCAAAATTAACCTCAAGAAAGTGAGTAATTAATTCAAAAAAAAAACAATCTCACAGAAAATGTATTTAATAAGAAAATTCTGTAAGTGATTCATCAAATATATTTTTCTAAGAAATCAATGCTTATATATAATGAGAAAAATAGTTGTGAAATTTTAAAATAGTTTTTTATAAAATGCTTTTATTTTTTATGTAAAATAAGATGTCACAGTCACTTCGTAAATTCATTTATAAAATGGTGAAGTGGTTTTTTTAAAAAATTATTTTTTAGAAAATAATCATTAAAAAAGATATTTCAGAATACAGATGGGAAACTAAAATAAATTTTGGTTGGATGATAAAACATTAGAAAGGATTGAAAAAGTTTTAAAATATTTTGAAATATCTTTGTTAAAATCTCAAATTTTAAAAATATTACAAATACCTACTTTTTAAAATATGAGAAGGAAAATATAAAGGTCACATGTGATAAAAAATATTTATCTTTTTAATTATAATGAATAAAATTTGTTGGAATGTAAAATATGGGAAAAGGTGGGACAATCCTTCAAGATGATAAGGTTTATTCTCAATAATCATATAATTTTTATGGGGAAGAAATTATTCAAGGGGAAATATTTGATTCAAAACACTAATTTAGCCAAATTTAAATAGAACGTACCATGAAATAAAATCATAATGTGTATAAAAATGATATTAGAATAAATATGTTCAGGGAGACGTTTTATAACTTTATATAGTGAGTTGAGTTAACAAACACCCATATAATGCTGCAATATTTTGAATCAAAGGCCATTTAAATAAATAACAGGATATGGATCATAAAAAACCTTTAAGAAAATTAATATGATAAAATAAAATCAATAGTAAATAGTCACACTATATCGAATATGGCATGGTTCAGAAAAATAAAAATTTCATAAAAAATTAAATTTGAGACACAAAACCCTTACAAGTTGACTAACATTTTAATCAGAACACCTTAAAAGGTAGGACTTGTAATTTAACTTATAATTTAATTATTAAAATATAATTAGTGATATTATATATAATATAGGTATTATGTACTCCTTATAAATTAAATTAGGCGTATAATAGAAAACGCGTCTCAAAGGAAGGAATTTGAGGCGAAAAACAAAATATCAACACATATAACATTTGAATCAAAACATAGAGATAGTTATAATATTAAATGTAATATTTAATATCATTAAAAATAATATAATTATGCTAAAATTCATAATAGGGTATTATTTACACCATTTTAAATAAAAAATTGTGCGTAACATAAACTTGTCTTAGGGGATTCAAATTTGAGACAAAGAACTACATACCATTTTTTTCTTTGTCAAATTTGATATAATATCCTTAAAAAATATCTATATTAGTATGATATTTCATAAAATTATTAATATACATTAATATTTCATTTATTCATTTATTATTAATATATTAGTTTTTATCACTTATTTTTACAATCATATATTAAATCTTTCGGTTGTTTGTTTCGTACAAAATTCATGAATATGAGATTGATACACACTATGTGGTTTCCATTTCATCATTATAATATAATTAAAAATAGAATAATCATAAATATTATGATTATATAAGTCCAATTTTATTTAGTTTAAATACATTAATACAAATTATGAAAATGGAAATTGTGATTAACTAGTTTTTTACTTGTTTAAGGATCAAAGTGTGATATATTATTAAATATTTTAAATGTTAAAAAACACTGTACAAAATAATTTCTAAAAATTAAATATATAATTATTACATGATATTATCATTATATTAAATCCCATAATTATTCATAAAATAATCAATATAACATCGTTTATGTAGGCAGTTAAATCGACCCAAATAGTAACGTGCTATATTGATTTAATGAATTCTGGGATGTATTTATATAATGGGAATGTGAGATTTATATAATAATAAACATGTAATAAAAATAATATTGACTCATTAAATCAATTATAATAACCATCTACGATGGGTGGTGGTGAAAAATGAGTTACATTTCTCGTGGAGGTTGTTGTCATCACACACGCATGAATGATAATATAATTTTTCATAACAAAAGTTATATACAAATATATAATGTTAATAAACATAACACAATTATATTATATTATATAAATGATACCAATATAATTATATTGGTGTGTCTATAAAAAATTTGAATGATGATAATTTAAAATGAAAGATAATTAGTTGAAAATACTCATGTTTGGGACTCAAATTTTCTAGGTAATTCTCATTGAAAAAAATACCTTACTAAAAAAATGATAACTAGAAGATTTTGAAATTGATATAATAATATAATAAGATTAATTAATTTCAAACATAAATTCTATGGATAAGTGAGTATTGAAGTGGTGGAATTGTTACGCTTTTATAAGTGAAGGAAGGGTAATTTTAGAAGTAACCATTAAATTTTAAAAAAATTAATGTTACTCTTCTATGGTAAATGGTACCAAAATGGAAATAAATTGATGGTAAGTATTTTTAGGTCTATATTATCCTCAAACACTCATTTTGGATTCAACTAAGAGTGTTTTTATTCTTTTTTATTATAGATTTTTAACTGTTATCCCATTTTACTTTTACCATGTTAATTAATTTTTAATCTTACTAATTTATTTTAATCAAAAATACATTGGGGTTTTTTCATAATTTGAACCTTATGGTTTCTAATTTTAAAATAATTTTACCAAATCAAATTATTAATTTTTTGAAAATTTAATTTTAAAATTTACACACAGAATGTGTAAAACATTTTTTAGGAAAAGTATATCATTATGTATAAACTATTACATAGAATATTTGATTAACCAAAAAAAATTTATAACATAAATTATATTTTTTTAAAATAAATAAAAGTTATATGTATTTAAAATAAATAATAAAACCAAATTTCACAATCAGGACAATTATTTAGAAGAAAAGGCTAAAATAGTTCTTATTTCACATTTTAACAAACTCTAAAAATGTTAGAAATTGGATTTATAAGATTAAATAATATTTTAAAATAAATAATTCTATTCTATAAATACATGTTTTATTATATAAACGTTTTTTAATTTTCAAAGATATTCTTATATAATGGTAAAATCATAAAAATATTAATTTTTTCAAAACTGTGTTTTTGGACTATAAAACCTTTTTAGAAAAAACCCCAAATTCATAATAAACATATTTAGGCATCCAAAAAAAATAAAGTTAATTTAATGTAATTAAGATCATAAAATTTATTCATTTTTTTAAAATGAAAATAAGAAATATAATGAAAAATTAATTTTATTAAATATTCATGTTTTTAAAACATTAAGTGCTCATAATATTATTTCATATCAATTTCAAATTTAAATAATTTTAATATATTGCATTGCATATAATAATATTTTATATGTGCTTAATTAAATCTAACAGGAAAAAATAATCAATATATAAGAAAATGGTTCTTTAAAAAAGAAATATTACCTTTATATTAAATATGATTTAACAAATACCATTAAAATTATTTATTAATATTCTATTTTTATTGATACTCTATTGACATTAACATATTTTTTTTAATTTTATCATATTATATTTTAATATTATTATTAATATTTTTTGATAACATAAAAAATAAAAATATTTTTAATATTTTAATATAATGTTTCTATTTTTCTAATTTTTTTTTAAATTTACTAATAAATAATAGACAACATTAGAAGACCTATTGGATATATAAAGAATGACCAAATTTTCAATGGAAATATTTTAAATAACAACATCTGAAATTACCATATTTTCAATGGAAAAATATCATTCCTACATATATAAACATACTAAATCATTTATTCATTGCATTACTTCTTCAAAGGTCATAGTTCGTATTCATCATTATAGATTTGGGATAATGATTTCTCCTTTAAAGTTGATCATTTTCATTATCTATTTTGTATAGATATTGGTGATCCTCAATATTTAAGATAATCTTTGGGAGTTCATAGTCATTATAATTTTATTCCATTATATATATTTCCCCTATTGATTTATGCACTTTTAATAGTTGTATTTTATAAATGGTTATTAATAATAAATGGAGTGAAATACTTAGTTTTATGTTCTTTTATTTTATTGTTCCACTTATGAATGAATAAAATGTTTTTATTTTTAGTAAATATATTTTATAAAATATTTCCTAATCAATTTAAATTCCTTTTAAAATATAAGAAGAAAATAGTTTTGAATTATAAATATATAGTTTATAAAAAGTTTATTCTTCCTAAAATCCTAACTTATTTCACCTAGTTTGATGGTGACATTGGTGTTTGTGGAGCTGAAGGAGTGGACATAACTGATTTATATTTTCACATAATGGTACAAAGTAGAGAGATTGGTTAATATAGTTTGTTTCATGATTCCTTATGCTGAAGATTTTTATTTTCTAACATAGTGTAAGACGGCCAAGTTCTATAATCTTTTATATGTTCTTACCTTCATATTTCCCCTCATGAAATTTTTTTTTGATAATTTTCATCTGACAGATGAATTTTTGATCTATTTGGTTATTTATGTACAATATTTGTGATTTTTTGTATATATATTATGTATTGGTGTGTCTTCCCAGTCCGGAGGCCACTCGACCTGTGTCCTATCCTAGTTCACCATATGACCCCAGTCATTCCTCTCCATAGGCATTAGGTGGTCAACTTGAAATAGGGACCAAATAAGGTACCATTGGGTGACTATACCCCTATTATGGTGTTCAATTACAATATAAATAAAAATTCATTATACATATCATAATACAAAAAATGAATTATTAAACTGAACATGTGAGATCAAAATGAAATACTGACATATCACATACTTGACATACAAACCCAGTTACCCATTAGGCTGATAACATATATAGAATAAAAAATTAAATAAAATATCGATGAGTTCTTAATCCCAATGCCAAGCCTCAACTCATTCTATGCTCTAAGTATAATTTGAGATATAGTACTCAATCAACCCTAGTAAACTATCTAACTCATCCCTACAACCAACTGAGAGTCTATTTGGGTAACCTAGTGCAACAGAAACCTAAATAGGGTGTGAGTACATAACTCATTAGGGAATAAACAATGAGGTTTATTTTATACAATCAATGTAGGGAAATTTTCACGTGACATGATCAATTAAAAATAGTAAATAAATAAATAATTGTTAACATTAATAATCCTTAATTCAGGGACTCAAATAAACCATACATGATTTATCTAGTATCAATGTGTCTCTGAACACATCACGACATTCAAGCCTTACTATAGATTCCATATTCTAGGGGTTAACACATCAATCCTCAATCATTATCCTCAAAGAACCAACAAATAATCATGAATGATTCCATAACTAGGTCCCAAGCAAACAACGTATCTATACAAACTCTATTATAATGAATTGATCAATGACTATTCTAGGAATAATAGAAAATAACTGAATTAATAAAATATCCATGTCACTATTCTAAATGGTAAAAACCAAGGAATCCTACCAGTCATAATTAATAATAAATAATGTCACTTGTATTGATGGATGAATCTGACATCTAACCTTGGTATCTATTTACTATAAATATGATAATAAAAATAATAAGAGTGATATCAATCACTAAGTCATCATGGTTGGATCCTAGAGAGGTTAGGATCCTTAAGAAGCCATGGAGTCTAGGCCATAACTATAGACTAAAGGTCAAATCTTGACATCCCATAAATTCTTTACATGGAAAACAACTAGTTTTTTTATAGAACTAGTCATCAACAATGAAGTCAAAAATCCTATACTTCTAACATTTGTATCATATGAGGTCCGTGATTGGATCCTATGAAAACCTCTTGGAATCCTTAGAATCGCTATCACCTTTCATCAGGCCCATCAATTGGGTCCTATTAATAATGATTATGTATTCAAACAAACATTTTTATAAACAAGTAAAAGCATAAATTAAAGGTAGGGGATGATTGAATACCTAGTCCCATTAACAAAATCCTCAAACCCATAGGATAATAATGTTTTTGTTGGTTATATGGTGACAATGAATACCATATGCATCCTATTTGGGTAATCTCATAATGGGAATCCACAGGGTACCCAAGGTTGTAACTATAGAAGAGGAATGACACTCTGGATTTTCATAACAATTGTTTAGCAAGGCCAACACCTAATACTCAAGGGACATCCCACCCCTTGTTATCGTCCATGTAAACTCAAAACCTCGCAATAATTAGGGGTATTCCACACTATTGGTAGTCTTGAGAGATTGATCATGGGCCATCTCTATATCTTCGGTCACTCCAAAATAGTACAATCACCCATCCCATGTCCATTATGCATGCGGTCAAACCTCCGAGGATAAACATGTATCAAGGGTCCTCGTGAGCCTACTAGGCCCATTCATATCCTGTCTCATCTGACCCCTCTTAGAGGATTCCATGAATCTATGTATCCTATCAGACTAAACCTTGACCATCAGAGGCTGAGCGCCCCTTATAGTGAGATACATCCAAGTTGCCTTGAAAATGTGTCTCTTTAATTTGGAGTTCTTGAATTGTTTAAAAATTTAATTAACAAAATAACTATTGATATTATATTAAAAAATTTAATTATAACATGATACATCACCTTGTGGTGAGTATGAATATACCCACATATACATAAACCTGATACATAATCCATATGGATAGTACAAGGACCACCAACCTCAATTTAATCCATTCGAGTTTAATACCAAGGGTTGAAAATAGTTTATTGGCCCCGCCTAATCTCATCTAAACTCGAATAGTTACAACCAGAATGCTAATAACCAAACACATATTAATTCATCAAAATAAATTAATTATAATCTATTATAGATATATAATACATTTACTATCAAATGGAATTATTGTTTAAAACCCACTAGTGAGCGTCATCGCACCATAATCGTGACCCAAAACCCACATGAGGTCCACAACAGACCCCCAACATCAACTTGTGAGGATTATATATCACACATCACTAATTCCATAATCATTACTATTATATTTCAAGTTAAAAACCAATAATATTTAAATAATGACATAGATTCCTTGAATCATAGACTAGAGAAACCGATACATTGTCTCGAGACATCCCTCTGCTAGGAAAAACTAAATCCCCCAATGAATCAACAAATCCGACCATGCTCTATTGGAATTAATATAAAAACCTTAAATATGGATACCAAACATAAATAAAAATAAAGCATTTAACAAAGATCAATCAATGGAGATACATACTTTAATCACCATAAAACACCTCTAATGACACCTAAAAATCATGGGGAGAATTGGGAGAGTAGGTTATTTAGACCTCATTGTTATGTGCACCCCCAAAGAAGAGGAGGGGTTGGCCCCTCATAATTTTTAGGTGAGTGAAATTGAATTATTTTCAATTTTTATGTCAATGTTTAATTGATGGACCCTATAAAATTGAGGGATCACTACCAAGATCTATTGGATAACTACTATTTATCCATCAGTGACCTTGTGGTGACAGAATCCCAAAGGGACTGCTATTTACCAACCATTGGTTGGCTGGTGGTTTGTTGTAGATTTCAATTGTAATAGACACATAGACCCTCTTTGGGCTCTCTCAAGCACAAAATAGTCTTCTTAACCTCCACAACTTAGGATTTCATTTCTTAATGATCATAATCTCCCAAAACATTACATTTATTCTGGGGTTTAAATCAATCCCAAATAGTCAATTGAAAATTCAAATTTCTCATGAAATTTTACAACCGGCCTAGACATGGCATCTTAAAAACCATATAAATTATCATCCCCCAAAAAATAATCATCAATTATTCCAACACTACCCCAAACCCACTCAATTTTTCAATTCCCAATTATATGTCTGGGAACCATCCTTGAATGCACTACACAATTCTAAAGTACATCTTTAAAAATGAGGTGTCCAACTACCAAAACCTAATCCATTTATTACATTCATTATTATAAAAATTATATGGTTCTCACCCCAGACCATGTATCCTAAAATACCTATGTGACTTCATCCAATTACCCTTCTATTCTATGGTGACCCAAACCATAGAATTCCGCTCATAATGGTGAATTATTATGTCACATCACACCCACCATTATAATTTCCTACCAAAACATAATCCTAGTGGCATATCAACCAATTCACCATGGTTTGGAACATACTACACCAAAACATACACGAGAACACCATTTAAGCACTAAACCCAAATTTTCCCAAATTTTAAGTCATAATTGATGTGACTCCACCATGTAAACACATTCTAAACATGACATTTTTTCCTTGAAAAGACTTAACCAATTCAGAAATGTGCATATTTTGTCCAAATCAACATATCTGATGTGGTACTAATCCTGTCACATCACATTACAAATAATTAAATTTATTAGATAGCCCCTGGAAAACCTATCCTAAAAATGATTGGCAACAAATAATGATGTGCCATTAATTTACCCAATCTTGATGCATTTAATCCTTTGGGAATCATGAGATCATTCAAGCACTGGTTTTGAGTTTAGAATTTTTTTGAAATGGTCTGAATACAATTAGATTAAGAACATGTTGTTTTATAAGAGTACATAATTTACATTCCCTAAATAACCTAGTTTTATTTGTATTTATTCATACAGTCAAAACCAAAATCCATAACGATCATCGAGAGACCAAACCCCTAGAAAATTAGGGTCATTCTGCAAGTGGATGACATCATGCTCCCAACTATAGTAGAGACCTTATTATGACCTCACTTTTTAAAAACCCAATTAACATGGTCCATTCCCCCATCCTTCATCAAACATGTCTACTAGTGTGTCCAACCATTCTTCTAATTGAGCACCAACATGAGAATACTTTCAATGACCATCCATAGATCATGGGAAATCCATTCATATAAATAACCTTAATTCATCTTAAATGAGATTCTCCACCCCTTCAACCATCTACCAGTGTATCCTCCAAAAAATGTATGACATTATCCCACACCTTAAGCACCACCTCAATTAGTTTCATCAGTATGTGAAGGTTGATTCTAACAATCTATTTTCATCATGTTCCTAGGATACAAAGACCATCTGAAACTCACATAAATACCTCAGTATTCGACCGACTTTTGGTCAGAAAGAATTCAAAACTCAACATGTTCTACATGTAAAATAGTGTGTTTTTATTGATTCTAATTTACAAATAATTGGTATACACTATAGTACAACCAAACCATAGAAACCTTATGCACACTCCCATGGGTCTCACATAAGCATAATTAGGAATACATGCCTCAACAATGAAAATGCCACTCATGAATTCTAGTAACATAAAGAAATTTTCACCCTAGGAAATCATTAGAAATTGGACCTTTTCTTGTTTCACGATTTACCTTGTGATCACATGCTGCATGGTGTGATTCCAAAACCACAGTAATTCAAACATTCTTTGAGACATTTCAAACACATTCACTCACTAATATATCACATGATGTTATACTAGAACCCAAATCCTTTACCCACACTCACACCACCCTACTAAAACACATCGATTGTCTATGGGGTCTAGTACCCGAATGGTCCTTCCCATTGGAACCATTATTGAAACCAAAATCATTGGCACCCAAAGTGATAAAAATGAGAAATGAGGACAAGGAATCATAATACCTTTTCCAAACATCCCCGAGAACCTCCTATGCATTAGTCCCTAAAACTAACACCACTAGAGGGTCCCACATATAGACATAGATCATGAACCTCATTCCAAGTCACCACCTACTAAGGTGGTGATTAACACCAATAAACTAAACACAATACTACCCACTTGAGAGTAATTTTCAAATCGATACACACAACCATAACCAATGTAATCATCCTAGATGATCCATATACAAAAGAGAAAATTATAATCACTAGTTAAGTTAAGTAAATTATAATTACAAGCTATATGAGAAAACATCATATATGTTGTCACTAGAGAATTATATAACCAAAACGGATAGATAACCACCCACTTGGTGTTAATCTCTAAGGAACTATGTGTTGTACAGACCTATTATAGTCACTACATGAAAACTTCTAGAGGAACTATGATTTAGTTGTCAGTGACCATCTCATCATAGATCAACATGACCTTCCATCAAAAGGAAATAAAAATAAATTTTCACCTAATTGATTAGAATTCCCCAAATTACTTATAAAAACCCCATATCAGCTATTTTTAACACTATAAAAAACTAATCATCAATCGTCAATGATAAAAATCACACACATATGATGGAAAAAAGTCCCGAGGATCCTACTACCAAATCATGATGCATGAAATGACTCATTCCTTTATAGATCAGGAGTCAAATCCAACAACTGGTTTTTTATAAGGGTTCTAGAGACAATTTCCATTAAATAATAAATCTCAAACATCATGTGCCTCCCATAAGGTGAAAATCATATCAATAGCATCATCACATACCATGAATAGAAATACCAAGCCACTGGTTAAACATGGTTTTCTAAAAAAATAGGTGTTGAGGATGTACCCACCCGATAGTCATCATAGGCTCGAAAATATTACTAGATCTCATGGAAAACGTATCCAAAAATAGTAAAATACAAAGAAAAACATGCTCTCTTACGACTTCATAATGTATCGGTCCAAAGGACACTCGACTGGTGCCCCATCCCAATTTACTATACATCCTCAGGCACACCTCCCCATATTGAAGAGGTTGTCGACAGGTAGATGGGTCTAAGAAAGTACCATGGGGAGACTATACCCCCAAAAAATATAGAGTGAAATAACAATCTTAAAAACCCATTTTTTCATTTTCAAATATGCCGCTTTATGGTTATTGAGAACCTCACAATTACCATTTTTGGATACCCAAATCAAAACATCACAAAAAAAAAGTTCAATTAAATGTGATATTTCAAAAAAAACTATTAATGGGACGTACCGAACATCACTAGAAGT
The DNA here is from genome assembly GCA_963277665.1 of Viscum album. NCBI lineage: Eukaryota > Viridiplantae > Streptophyta > Magnoliopsida > Santalales > Viscaceae > Viscum > Viscum album. The sequence goes on from OY728152.1 coordinate 1,651,908,986, forward strand.
AGAATTATTACACCTAAACCTCTTCTGCCATGTCCCCTCAAACATCTACATCATCGCCTCGAAGCAACTGAGTGAATAATTTACAAGTAGATCCATCCATTCCAATAATATTTATTAAAATTGTGCCAAAATAGATACAACCACACAACTATTAAATAGAAATATTTCCAAGAACCAAAAGAATGAAAAACCATATCATTGAAAGGAGGCCACTAAATTCGGTAGGAATAAGATAAAACCTCCCAATCAGAGAAACACTATCATCGATCACCCTCATGAATCCCTATAAGCATATATTAAGACAATACTCTTAATGCTAAGATGAATACAAACTATCACCACCATTGATACTAAAACCAAAGGAATAAAGAAACCAATGACAAAACCCCTGGAACACCATCAATGGGTCAACCTCACAACCCAAAACTCCCATAAACATAATTAAAATAAACGTATGTGGGGTCTATAGAATGGAAACTCCAGAAGAAAGAGAATATGAATGACCAAACTCAAACTTTGATAGGGGACACGAGTGAAAAAAAACACGACGAAGAAAAAATGAATCCTCTGGCCTATACCCCTCACAATAAAATATCACTTTTAGCTCCATTGTGCTAGACCAAGATGAAATCTGGCATGTTAGGAGTGATCAACAAGAGTGAAAGGGAGATGACAAAGGACCTCACTACCTAAGAACAATTATGTATAGTGAGAGAAATAAATAGTAGATTCCGAGAAGACTAATGAGAAAATAGAATGAAGAAAAACCCAATCTGAGACCAACACCAAGGGGGAGGGAGAAAACTCACGTAAACATAAGAGGAAAGATATGGAAACTATAAGTACACCAGGGAGGATAGAGCACCACTGAAATAAAAAGTGGTAAATACATATAACTCAATAGGTTTCCATTGAGCATATTACTCCAAATAAGTAAGAAGAATAAGAAATTGAAAACTGATGAAATGGAAATGGTGACTCCCCTAAGTAGGGAGAAGATTAAGAACAAGGCATTCCATGATCTAACACTCATAGAGATCATAGAACAAACACCCACAAAATTGAACGACATCAAATAGATGAATGTTGGTAGAGATAAAATAAGTGAAGATGCCACTGGAAGGGTTATATCTAAAAGGGACAAGAAGACACTACCATAAAGAATGAAACAGTAGTGCACCCATGATAACTATCAAGAGAGAAATCTAAGGGAAAAAATAGGTATCATAATTTTACTCTAAGTAAAAATTAATAATATAAATAACTAATCACTATACATATCATAGTATATAAAATTAATAAATAAACTAAAAAATTCATGATCAAAATGAAATAGTATAATAAATAATACTATACATACAAAACTGACTTTCCACTAGTCCAATCACCTATACTGAACAAAAATAGAAATAAAATACCAGTGAGGCCCAACTTCTAATTCAATTCCCCACCTTATCCCTAGAACCCAGTATGTAAGATCGTGAGTTTCTTTTGGGGAGGTAAAGATCTTTTTTATTTTAGTTTAATTCCTTGGTTCTATCATTTTTAATGTTCCTAATGAGTTCATAAGAGTTTTTTGGGGTTTTTAATGAATGTTCCTTGCTCAAAGGCATAATTTTTGGAATATTAATCTATGATTCTTGTTTAGTAAAAACTATTCCACCTAGGCCACACACTTACTACGAATTTTTTCGGGTGTATCTGAGAGAAAAAGTGGGATGCACTATTTGATGAACGTGTACAAACTTTCCACAGACCAATGAAAAAGATCTACAATTTTAATATATCCAAGAAGATTTTATTTCACATGGTTTCCCAAACCATGTACATGAATCATGTGTGGTCTCTCCTTAAACAATAAAGTATATATGGTTTGTGCACGGTTTGGCTTACCATGCAGCCAAACCACGAGACCCATTTAATTTTGGTTAAATGACCATTTTTTACCATAGAAAATTATTATACCCTAAAATACATGCCCCACATTCCAACATGATATTCCACCTTACCCTTTGAGAGCTATCAAGCCTTGACCTAAGATTTTATTCATTTCCTTTATCTAGAATCTGATTCAAGAACAATTATTCTTTTTGGATAGCCATTGGTGAGTAATTCATTCATTAGGAACCTTTATTTGTCTTCCTTTCTATTAATAGTTCTATTTCAGTGAATGAAAATATTCCTTTTTCTGGTTTATTTGTCTTTTCTTCCATTTTATTCCAATCCGTGTCGATTTAGGAGCCAATACTTTATCAGTGTTCTACCATGGGAATATGGTTGGATGTACATTTCTTTTCTCTCAATGTTTAATTGTTGCTAGATTATTTTCATTGATATGCATGTCTAACATTAAGGGAATATATCCTAAATTAATTGGATTTCTTGATTAAATAGATGGAATGTTGTAGGGTTTCCCATATAAAACCATCTTATGATTGGAGGTTTTAAACTCATCCTAAACCACATTTGAAACATGTTCATGCATCATCCCATGACATAAAACCCCAATGGATTGTATAATCTGTCCTTTTAAGGAGGGTTTCTTAAGGAACTATATGAGATATTATGAGAGGGATTATGCCTCTTTTACATGAGATTAGTTGTTATTAAAATGGTTAAATGGTTTAAGTGGAAAATTTAGAATGAGTTATATATACTCTTTAATTTTGTATGATTATTAAATTGATTATAAAATGAGTAAAATTATAAATGGAACATTCAATGAATGAGCCTTGATTTCTGTATTAGGTCATGTTAAGGATTGATGGCTCGATATGCCACCAATGATTTCTTTGGACACCATGTACATTTCTCTCGACTCCCGGATAACGCTCCAGTTTTCTCTTCGACCACCTCTTTGTGCTCTAACATTGAGTTCCATAGCTCCCCTCCAGGTTGGATATGGAGCATAGGAGACGCTAAGGTTTTGGGCTAACATTTTGGCAGACATCAAGTCTCCAGGCATTACCAAAGTTTCCCCTTCTTCCCAGTGTTTCAGTCCCTTGCTCATGTTCGGGTTTCACCCCGGTTTACTTTTTCCTGGACTTATTTTTCTGGTTATAGTTATTCTTCTAATTTTTTTTCTTTCAGGTTTATCACTAGGTTTTTATTCCCAAGTATTCTATCAGAGTTTCATCCCGTTTTTTCCCAAATCCCCTTTCTGGTTTCGGTTTCGATTTTCTGATATTGGCTATCGATTTTGTTTGCCTTTTTGTTGTTTGTTAGCGTAGGCGACTTCAATGACGATGTTCTTCTGTGGCATGGTGGTGATGATGTTTTATCCCTTGTGTGTTAGTGGTTTGGCTTTCTAGTGGGCGTCAGTGCAGTTTGAATGTGGTGGAGTTACGGTGATGAGTCATTGTGACTGACGATGATAACCTAATGATGGTGATAATGGCGTGTTTCAGAGTTGAAGGTGTTTGGTTTAGGCGACTTTAGTTTCTGGTGCAGGCAGTGGACATCAGAGATCAGGCCGACGGTGACGAGGCATGGAGGTTGATGTTTGTGGTGAGGTGTTGACATGGTGATAGTGATCATGATTGGCCGGCAACATTGATGGTGTGTCTCGGGACGGAACAATTGATGAGTGATTATTTAGTCGTCGTGATGGGTGTGTGACTCGAGATAGATGCATATCATTTTCTGAGATTGGTGACGATTACTGTTAATTTGAATTTTTAATTTTTTGGGTTTTTTTAGAAGGTGTTGTGGCGGGTCTCGGTGCAGGTTTTTCTGAGTTCTAAATTTTGTATTCTATAAGTGGTGTTTTTACAGGTGGTTTTTGGAGGTTTTGTATGGTTCCCAGTTACCCAAAAAGTGGATGTTTAAAAAATAAAAAAAAATATAGTTAGAGTGATTATAGAAACTATTGTTTGTGACCAACAACGTATTATATCACACCATATTCAAGCCTCTATTGGGAACCTAGACAGACTTCATTGATGTTGGTATGGACCATGGAAAGTGACCAATTTTTAGTGCTTGATTGATTTTCCATATTAGCCGGAGAGTATAATACTGAGTTTTGTCCCATAATGCTATATAAAGATAGACATTTTTGATCTTTTGTACTTTTGATACATGTATTGTACTAGATTTATACCTCTATGTAATGCCTGCCTTTTTGTTTAGACTCATCAAATATTCATCATGATATATTTGATATTGTCTTTATATTTTTTGATTTGTACTTTTTGGTTGATTTACCACCACTATGCACTATTATTATATATTCCATTCATTATTTATCTGTTATGATATGATTGTGTGACTCTAGTCATGAGAGTATAGTATACCAAAAATTTCACTTTAAACCCTTTTTTCTAGTTGGTAGGCTATAGTGTACGGGGAGGTAGTCTTGAGGCCACGTTCCCACTGGATTGGGGAATTGTTTAGTAGATCCTAGCTTAGGATGTTATAAAGTGGTATCAGAGGAAAATTTATTTTATATTTTCATATAATTTGGTAATATTAGATAGGATATTAGGAATATGAATGAAATTTATTAATGATATATTACTAGTACTAGATATCCCTTCTATAAAGAAAAATCTAAAATACTTAGGATGAGATATGATGTTATGGATTATTCTTATTATAGTTGATTTGATTTTACAGTTTAGTGACACAATGGATGATTTATGTTTCTTATGATTACATATTTTTACCCTTTTCTTCATATGTAAAGGAAACATTTCATCTTACATCATTATATGCAGTTTAGGAATTATATTTCATTAATTATTCTATGCCAAATTTATATTCCTACATGCATTTCTTGCAGTATGTTTTTGTGACTTTGTGGTTATTTAAATGAAATTGTGATAAAATTTCACGTAGGGAGAAAATAAATGAGTGGTTTGGAATAAATATAAAACGCATTATAATTTATAAGGTGTATGGGTCCTTATAAATAAGAAGTTGTGATCCACATAGTTAACCCTTTTAAGAAAATTTCTAACTAAATGAAAATTAACTTAAAAGGAAATTGAATTATGAAATGGAAAGGTTGTCATTGAATGAGTATGCCAACTATAATGTATACGATTTTTCCTAATAAATTGATATTTATTGTCTATATACTGGGACCTATACTGTGAAACGGATTGCATTACCCAGACTCAACCTTAATTGTGGGTAATAGAAAGTTTCTCTCGTATTATTTATGATTTTTCCTTCTACCCAGTCCTATATTTAAGAGCAGGTATAGGTATGTGTCTTGGTTATAGGAAGGACTTGAACTATAATATGTTTATATATACATTCTTGTTATTATCGAATCTTTTTTGAGGAATGTTTTTGGTATATGTAGAGATATACTATCACTAAGAACTATAGGCGTTCGCCAAAAGGGTGTTGATGACCATGTTCCAGAGGTGGTGGTCCCTGAGCCTCCAACGGGACCTCTAGTAGTGGAACTTGTGGAAATGGATATGTTTTCATAATATGGTTGTAGATTCTAATTTTTTAGAGGGGTTCCTAACCTTTATGAAAATTAATCATTGATACCCAAACCCACCTCGTCTGTGGAAGAGTTGACACATGTGTTCTAATAGTAGAATCTATAATAATTTTCATGGGATAGTGGTCCATAAGAAGATAATATGTAGATTTGAAATACCTTTTTGATCTTTGATTTCTTCAATTATCCTCCAAAGTGTATATTAAAATTCACAATGTATATTCTTAGAGGATCCGCTATGTGTTGATGTAATGTTCTGAACTGACCTCATTACTTTTGGGTTACACATTCTCTTGTTTTTTCCCTTATCCTATATCTCATTCTCAAGAATATATTACATATTATATATATTCCATATATATATTCATTTCTTAATTAAACATAATTTTTGGGGGATAATACATGTTTTATATTCCCTTCTCAATTCCCGCTTTTATGTAAAATAAATTTAAGAGATATTCAAAATTTATTCATTCATGTCAAGTAACACCTCTAAAAAGTGTAATATTAAACCATGAATAGGTTTTGAATTTTTATTAATTTAAGCCCTAATATTTTTATTCTAGTCTAAATGGGAATAATAAGTTATTTACTTGTTGAAAATTTCATTTACCAACTTCATAAATAATCAATTAAATATCTCATTTTTATATTTCTCCAACTCCCATCTACATTGGAACTGAATATTTGAGAACAATTTTTATTTTTCAAATATGAAAATACAAATTAATTTAGTTCTGTATTCTCTTCATATTCCTTTTGATATATACTTTCATTAAGATTTGAGATAATTTCTTGATACCCACTTACATATCTTGTTTTCTATCATGATTATGATTTATGTATATTTTATTTTTCTCATTTGTCACACATATTCATGTACATGTTATGAATATAAATGATGTTCCTTGATATTTCTCTAATACTTTGATAAATGTATCCATGTCATGAGATAAAATGAAAAGTATTAGGGAGAGACCCAATTCCATCATCAAAGTATGTCCACCAGTTTTATGGTAATAAAGAGTAAACCTAATACACCATGGGAATAATTTTACTATGTTAATGGGAATGGGGAGTGAGATAAATCCAACATAGGACTCTATCCACTATGACCTGATAGTCTTGGTTATTTTCCTTGTATTATGATTATGATGTCATGTTTATGTTATTGCCACATATTTATTATTCCATGATATTATGATTTCCTTTTCTTATGCTATTTTTTCAGGATTATAATCATTCTATTTATAATATCATGGTATGATTCCAACCATATATGTTTTGTCTCACCATCAATATTTTCTATGATTGTTCTCTTACTAGATTTGATAGCGAACTCTTTTACTTTATGTATTTCCCAAGGGTAACCTATGTAGTTTTTGAAGACCTATAGGGTTTAAAATAACTCTATGAATTTTAGAATAATGATGATGTAATTTATCTTTATGAATATATATTTATATATATAATCTCCCATTGACACTAAAAAACATGATCATTTTTTTATATTTATTCAAAAATTGTGTTATAAGTCATAAAATAAAATGTCGTTAATAATTGGATTTCTATAATACACATCTTAATTAGAATTAATAATTATTCAAATCTAAACAAGGGAGAAGTAAAATGGATTTAAACAAATTTATATGATATGGGAATTAAACCCCCATATTTTCATTGAATTTCTTATCAATGAGTGGGATAATAAGAAGCACGCGTATTACAATAAAAATATTTGGGTGGAACTAGAACAAATTAGAAAATAGATATTAATGTTCCAATGGAAATGAATTATATTTTAATCAATAAATAATATTTTTTTTTGAATAATGGGTCAATATATGTTGATTTATAAGCTATGAAATAAGATAATTTAACATCTATTTGGAATGTAAAAGGTATTCTGAGGCTTCAACCTAGATTTATTAATTGGATAGACTCATGAAAAATTATATAATCCCATATTATAATGTGTTGTGTTGGTATTCATGATAATGTAATGTTATGAGGATGATATGTAATGTCTACAATTATTTTAAAGACATTGGATGTTTCTAGATAGTGGGGGAATTAGTGATTGATGTAATGATTAATAATATATATTAATGAAATTATAGATATGATATACTAAAGGGATATTCTTTAGATGATGTATGAACATTAGTTGAAAGGATAATAATTCTACAGGATTAACAGAAGAGGTTTTGAGGTGGTTGGAAAAAGTCTGAGAGTGTTATTTTGTTCGTAGAGAACATTTCTTATCCCAAAATTTGTATGGTTGATACAAACACCATTGTTAGGTATAGAAATGCCATTATAAATTTGATATGACACCTTTTTTATTTTTTATACAACTAAAACTATAATTTTTACAAAATCTTCTTCACAGGTCTTAGAAAAGTAGATTTTATGTTTTATACGAGTCATCATAAGGTCGAGAGGGAATAAACAAGCTATTCAAAAGATTGATACAATAATTAAGAAGGTTCAAATAAGTTTCTATAAGGTTAATAATTTTACATGAAAATTTTACATGTTTGAGGCATGGTTAACAGGCCTTATGAGAATCTTATGATAAACCTGATGTGAGATTTAGAATTATCTATTCTAAATAAATATAAATATAATTTTAATTATTTTACTAACGTGTTATTAAAATATTTAAATTTCTTAATTAAGATAAATAATTGTTATTAGATCCAATATTGAAGAAAAACTAGAAAATATATTTTTTACCTTTTGAGATATGTTCCAGACCATAGGTGGAAATTTTCATGTCATAGAGGTTCATTCTTCCATGCTTATGAGGATATATCATATTAGTGGAAAGAAGAGGATTTTAAGAAAAGAATAATCTATGGTATTTTTTAATATCGCTCGATTCAATAATGGATGAAACATTTCAGGAACATAAAAATAATACTTTACCATGATTAGAATGAGTATTAATAAGGATACAATCACAAATTAAATGCAAAACATTAAATACAAGATTGAATCGATGATGGAAGATTAAAGAATTTTTCAAAATTACATTTTGGAAAATAATATTTTATGATAATATTTTTATGAATATATTTTAATATAAAATAATAATAAAATAATTTAATATTAAAAATTTTCAAATTTTGAGCATGGGAGAATTCTAAGAGCCTTGATACATCATTATATTATAGAAGAAGGATCTCGGAGTTGGGAGTTATTTTCTAATGAAAAGGCATGTGTTCCCAAGTATTCAAAGTGTTTAGGAGAACAAGATAGTGTAAATATCCACAAAGATGAGAGAAATTTATGTCCATGATCTAAAGAAGATATGGATGTATATACTTAAATTTTGCATAAGTATATTAAATTTACCCACCCTATTCAAGGAGGGAGATTACCATCATGTGGAATTGAAGTATCCAAGAGTATAAATAGGTATTTCTTATCTTAGGAAATAACATTATAGTAGGAAGTGTAAAGATACAAGTTCTTTTATGTGGCTCAGAGTCCATACAACATTGGGATGCTATATTGATTAGACTTTGATGGTCTATGGTGACGCCACATGTGCATATATTGCAGAATATGTGACAGGAGAAACTAACCAATCAGGGTAAAATGTATGATCTTACATTGAACCTTAAAAATCCTCATGTGTTTCTATATCTTTATATAGACCACATATAAGGTAAGGTGGTGTGAATATATTGAGTGGATCTAGACATTAACAATTCCAAGAGGATATGTTTAAAATTAATAATTCATAAAAAAGGCCACTAATTCACCCCAAGATAGTGGTTAATCTATCTTGGGGAATCTAATTCTTTTAGACAAAATTGAAACAATGGAAGGGTTCTAATTGTAATCAATATGTATGATTGTCAATAGAGAATATATAGAAACTACACTAAACTTTGTCAAGTGTTGTATACTTGGATCCATTGACAATGTATAATCGATCATGGCCTAACTGTTGGAATATATTGTCTAAGGAATATTTCTTGTAATTGGAGGTAGGGATGAACTGAAGTGTCACCCATATCTATCGACATAAACACCACCATGTCCTCTTTCAAAAATGAAGCTTCAGAATGCAATGAATCAATAATAAGAAGGATATTGACCTTAATATTGTCTTTGACTAAGGGCTCTAATGATTAAATATATCTCAACAACCTCAAGAATCATTATTCTATCCCAAAACTTGGGTGTATTTCTTCTAGGAAGATATTCTCAACTTCCAACACTCACACTAGTTCTTTATAGTTTATCTGGGATACATAATGACATAAACCAAGATATAATTTGACTATGATGGACTTTTCCTAACTCTAGAGCATATAGGGATCCAAATTAGATCATATCTGAGGAGTAAACCATCCATAAAACTAATAATATACCCAATCACAATCCTTCAACGCTATTGTGGCTCCAAATATTTCAAAACGCATTCCATCCTTAATTTTATTGGATAAAAATCCCTTAAAAAAATCTCAAACACTAACAATGGTTTAATATAACCATCATGAGTTTTTAAAAGCATTAACCAATGGGACACTACCCAATGTAGAAAAAAATATAATGCAAGAACAACTAACTAGCATGAAAGTGTCTGAACTAGATGAATAAACACAGGCCTCATAACATAACCAATACTCTTCCATGTAAAGATCATGCTCACATTTTATAAGCCTTGGTAATTATTTAGTAGAACACATATATCATATTTATTCAATGATTAGTCCTTTTTACAAGTCTATAAATACCGTCTTCTACACATGAACGTAAACACCAAGAATAAAATAGTAGATAATTTTCCCTCTGAAATTGAGGTAATGAATCCTCAAAAATAACATCCAAAATGATACTTGATAACTAAAATAATAAGTGGAGAGAGTATTAAACACTAGAGTGATTTTAAAGAAACTTCCCCTAACCCTGAGCTGGTTACATTTGTGTACATCATCTATTAGGTTGGTTGATCCCATAGTTAGAGAATATTTAGTTGAGATCATAGAGAAAGAGTGTGAAACATCATGAATGACCAATATACGAAGCATAAACATACATAATTATAGCTTCAAAATGATTCTGTAGGGTTATGGGATGAATAATAGGTAATTAGAGTCCTAGAAAAATAATATATAAGTTTTCTTACTTATACCGGGTTCCTGTAGGACCCCGGGACACCCTGAGAGGGGAGGGGTGAATCAGGGTGTCAACTTTTTCTTCTTAAAGTTGTGGATCTTGTTCCCACGTTGGTAGGAACTACTTAAATCTGTATTATGGATATGATCAGCAATGAAACATTCACATGCAGAGAGATGACACAACTATTTTTACTTGGTTCACCACTAAGGGCTACGTCCAAGGAGCATACGCCGATAGGTTTTCGGTCGTACCTAAATCCACTATGCTTCACTAGCTGTATATTACAAAGGTTCGGGTATAGTCACTCTGTCCCAGGATCACTACCTTTAAAAAAGTTCAGGGATAGCTCACTGCGTCCCTCGGGTCACTCCCGTTGACTCCCCCTGGATTACTGTCGTTGGTGAAGTCTCACTCAGTTTATAGACGTGAAGGTCTCTGTCGCCTGTTTAGCATGAGACTTTGCTTGCATCAGAGTCCTGAGTTGATGCTCTGTTAAAGTCCAAATTCCATCCAATGATGAATACCCCCTTTTTCCCTTGTCCACTGGGCAAACAACCTTTGGAAAGGGCCTTCATAAAGTACCCTACTTCGCAAGGCTCCCAATTTTTCAAAGCTCAAACAAGCCTTCGCGGAGTCCCTGACTTTTTGTGAAGCTCAATCGCGAAGCACTCTCGTGATGCTCCAGCCTTCGCAATTCTTGGCTGTCGCGGAGCTCCTGCCTCTTTGCGAAGCTCACTGAGCCAACGCGGGGTGCACGACTTTCACGGAGCTAGAATAGCCGCCGCGAAACTCCACTTTCGCGAAGCACACTGCCTTCGCAAGTGACCTTTGCGAACCGAGGGCAATGGATTTTCTCTGAAATTATCTCTACTTCTCTTGAGGGGGTCGGCCTCTATTTATAGGCGATTCCACTGACCCTCGACCCTTCCGCGCGAAGTCAGCGCCACATCAACTCAAATCGTGAAGCTCTGAAGTTCCTGCCGAAATTATCTCAAAATCAAGAAGCACTACGGAAATTTTTTGTTCGCGGAGCTCGTCAAAATTGTTGAGTGTTCCGTCATTTACTTTGTGCCTTTGCCGTGATGTTCCCTCGCAAAGATCTTCGTCGCTGCGATGCTCTTCATCCTCTGTCGTTCACGAAGCTTTGACGTAATTGCGAAGACTCACTGCCTCCATTATTCTGGTCGTCACGATTTCCAAACCATGCGTCCTCTCTTCGCGAAATTCATGCCTTTTCCATATTAAATTATTATCTTCACGGAAATCCACTTTTCGCGATGCTCAGCAAATTCCAGATTTTGGACCCCAAAATTTTGGAAAACACTAGAAAACGGTGCCACCTTCAATATTGTTGTCTGTGTGAACGATATGAACTCTTTGCTGGCACACGATCTGATCTTCCATTGATAATTGACAAAAAACAAAAACCATACTCCAAATCATGCATAGAAGACCATGGTTCCAATAGTTCCCTGGTATAATATCCAAACTCAAGACCCACCTAGATTCACTGCACAAAATATCCAAAACAATCCTTATTAGAAACCTATCTTCAATTCCCATCCCTAGTACTCAAACATCTTTGATGCCACTCTAAAATGACCCAGCCCCACAAGGACACACTTAGACCTATAGTAAGCTGAGTATGTCCCCCCATTCCCAACTTCGATAGTCTAGGGTCTGGGGATTATAACCATTAAGGAATAATACAGCTAGGAGACCTTAACGTATTATAACATCTAACTAAATTGCATCTCTAAAACACAATATATACCCAAAGAACATCATATATATATAAATAGAAAAAATATATAACAATTCATGTATGAATAAACTTTATAATTTAAATCTATAGAGGAAAAACCTGAAAGGTAAAAATACAATATCATATACCATTGATCTTAACTGACTTTCAAAAGAAGGAAAACATATAAATACTATGAAGATTCTTACAAAGGGAAAACCATGAGAGGTTGTGTATGATGAGTACTACTATATTCCACAATCCACTGACTCTACCAACATCACTAGCTCTATGTCTAATAAATTCACCACCATACCATGTATTTTCTACATAGACACAATATGTATAGGCATAAGGTCCATGCATGGTTGATCATAAAAAAACTCAGTATGATTATCTACAAATACAAGTAATGCATTATAATAACTTAGATAAAAATCCATGATTGTGGGGAATAATGAGTAAACCCCTATATTCTCTAAGGTCTATATAATAATGTTTGGTAGCATAATACATTATCCATAACTCATCTCTATTAAGGATAAAAAAATAAGAAACAAGATACAACAAAAATTGTTGATGTCCCACAAAGCATGATGTTGATAGACCGGTTATAGGTCATATCTCAAGGAAAAACCAAATATGCCTCATATATCACATAGAACATAGTGTCTGAATCACATGAAATATAAATAAACTAAATTTTATAACCTCTAAGATGCCTTTAAATAATATTATGTAGAAATAATTCCTTAATATGGTGTGTAAATTATTTAAGGGGAACTAACCCACATTGGGTACCCACTTGTAATTGTGTGGTGTATGAATCAGATGAGGGGGTTACTAACTATATATGTGGAGGAATTTTTTCATTTAATTAATGGTGGTTACCTACTCCATTATGTGTATAGTGGACTTGTACCCTGGTATTAGTATACCTTCATGGGTTACTGACCCCGTGTCATCTCCAATTTCTTATACCACTATTCCCATCATCATCTCTATGGGATATGAAGCCATATAAGTTATAATATCCATAAAAACAATTCCCAAAAATATTGATATATAAACTATCATGTTCTATATAGAAACATACTTAGAGTGGAATACCCATGTCTCTGATTCTAATACTTGGTAAATAATATAAATATAACACTAAAGAAGGTATAATATATGACATGTATTATTCAATACATAGTGTGTAGGCCTAAAAAATAGCTTATGTGACATCACATTTCCATATTTTTGTTATTTCTTGACACTTGTTTTGATCTAATGTCTGGGATGTATGTTTCTTTTAATTTAATGAAATCTATGTTGAGTTGGAGGACTTTTCTGAGTTTTTATACATAAAATGGTTCTCTACTATCTATAGGACAGGTTCAAATAATGAATTTAATTCATGACATGAATCCATATTATGAAATATTACATGAAAATGTTTAATGGTGTGAATGAAATAAAAGTTGCGAATTTTTTTCATGGCATGAAATGGTTGGGATTGTGATTTTTAAACATAGACAATTCCTTCTTTAGCATATATTCCAATCAGGATATTAATGCTGTGAATATGGTATTCACAATTTTAAATCCTTTTTACTAGATAGTTTTTGTATGATACATGCCTAAAATTTCTTCATTCCAACTATAGGCCTAATATTTTAATCCCTAGTCATTCAAAGGTGATATTTGGTAAATTTCTACCCTTTGAGATGACACGTTTTGTTGTTTGATCTCTAGTGTATTTTCTCTCTTTATTTTTCTCCCTCTATCTACTAAATTTATTTAAATTTCGTATGGTATCATGATTTTACACTGAATCAGAATTTGATTTTAATGTTTTTTTATGTATTATTTTATTGTTTATCTTCTTCGCTTTTATTATTCATTTCTATTTCTAATTATAGTTGTTTATTTGGTCATCGATAAAATTATTGTTTTTTAATATATTTTTTTGAATAATTTAAAATTTTATTTGATTGATTAAATTGAAATGTGTTTCTAAATGATTTTAAACCCCATTTTTGTGATTATAAATATATGGTTTCAAAATCTATGAGGAAATTTTGAAATCGCCCAATTTAAATGGGATTGAAATTATTTAGTGGATGTTAGAAAAATTGATGGATTGATTAGGAAATTGAATTGATGAATTGATTTTATGTTAATACTTGAGATAAATAGATTAAATATAATGATTATTTGAAAGGCAAGGATTGATGAAATCCTATTATTTTGTTTTGAAATGTGGAACACGTGTTGAAAATTAAAGTCTATAAACTTTTATTTTAATTGATTTTAAATGATTGAATTGACCATGATTGATTGATTGATTGATTGAAGTTAATATGATCCTTGGTAGTTAGTAGGTAATTAGGAAAATAATTCTTGGATATAATCCCTATAAATTGTTTGGAAATTAAAAAACAAACATATACTATCTATAATAAAATTTACCCAGATGGGTAGTTGATTCTCGATGGCTTGAGTCGTGGGACAAGTGCACACATTTAGTTGATATCACTGGTCAGTAGTTTTTGGATCCTATTTCCCGAAATTAACATATTCGGAGGCTTGTTACGTGGTCCTATAATATGTTTGATTTTATGATTACATTCCATTGATTATTGAATTGTTCCAATCATTCCAACTACTTTGTATAATTGTTTAATATAAAATTTTCATTTAATATTGCATTGAAAAATATTCCATCTTTTTTATTATAAAATAATGTTTTGCTTGAAATATGTAAATTCCATGAAATTTTTTGTTTTATTTAAATTGAAATAGAAAGTGTTTATTAATTTTGGAATTGATTATGGAACACATAGTGAGACCCTATTGGGGTGTTTATCTCACACCCTACCATTTCCTTTAGGAATTGTTTTATTATCTTATAATTGGTGCACGAAATCGAAAAGTTTCATTTAGAGGTGGTGGTTGTTTTTGGTCCATAGGACCATGAGGGATCAAGGTAATAATGGACATATGATCCACCTAATACATGGGTTATTTATAAGATTTTATCTTGGAATACATTGAGTATTTTGATTATTTTTTATTTTGGTTTGTTTTACCAATTTAATTCTGGTACATTCTCCCATTAGAATGTTGACCATACTAACTTATATATTTTTTATTCCACTTTTTTTGAAAAATAATTATCTTATTATTATTATATGATTATAGTTGTTATTAAATGAACAATGTTGATGGAGAATGCAAGTCAGACTATGTTATAGATGGATTAGGTATCAGGGTACAAGAGTATCTAAGATTGTTTGTCAAAAAGTGCTATTAAAGGGTACATGTTTTGAATCATTTATTTATGTTTGTATGTAGATTTATTTCTCCTTCTAGACAAGAGGTATAATTGATTGGACTTAGGAGGTAGTTATGATTAATTTTCTATCTATCCCCCATAAAAATGATCCATAAGTCACCATGGGTGATTGGGAAATGTTTCTTTGAGGAACAATATGATATTATTATACTATTTTCCTAAATTTAAATCTAATTATATTGATATCTAATGATTGAATTATACTTGAAGGAATTTTTATTCTTTTACCTCTTATTCGATTTATTGATATATGTATAATTGATAATGATTTAAGTTATATCTATTGATGTTTTGTATCATAAAACCTCTTAGTATATGTTTGAATATGCCAATAGAGGAAGCTACTAGTTAATTATAATAGGTGAATCCTATAGATGACTAGAATTTTGTTCAGATAGTGGTGTATACTTTCCAAAAATTGGTCAGGTACCTACATCCATTCCCATTCAAGAAGAAATTTTCAAAACTTAAAGGGATGAATCTCAAAATAATTCTCAGGAGATTATTTTCTAGAATACACCACCTTTACAAGGTTTTAATAATCCTCAGGACACTGATGATTGGTCAAAAAAATATAGTGTTGCATTTTGAGTTGTTAGAAATTCATGACTCAATTAATGTGGAATTTTTTACCTTCGAGATTGAGGGAACTAATAGGATATGGTTGGATTCAATGTTGAAGGTAAACAAATATGATTGTTTGGAGTGGAAATACTTTCAAGTTCCTTTCAATGGTATTTTTTATCTAGATTTGATGTTCTTGGTGAAATCCATGGAGTTTCATATCCTCCAGTATTGTGATTAGAATTTGATATAGTATTTTCTCTTATGGTAGTGAAAAATTAGAAAATGAAATCTTAAAGGTTTGAAAAGGGTATTAATGATGATATCATATACTAGTTTTTCATGAAGAGTATCACTTTCTACACTAATGTACAAGACACTGTTTTAATGAATGATTGTGATATGGATAGTAATTCATGGTTGGTTGGAGTTACTTTTTTCTTGTGCCAGTTCTATGTATTCATTTAAAGGGAGGAGAATGTATGATGAGTCTGATTGTGGTTCTTGATAGAGGTAATTTTACATACCTCATTTACTGTTTGGAAGAGGCCCATTGAAATCCTTCTAGTGTGGAAAGGATGGACATTCAAAATGGATTTGTACTGAGTAACTGAATATCTTTAATTCTTGTGGTATCATAGGAAACCTATAGAAGTTCTTCCATTTCTGTTATCCTCCATATAGAGGAATTATATCATTAAAACTAAAAAATCATTTTGGGTAAATCAAATGCTTCAGGAACTAATGGATTGTATCCATAATCATCTTGAATAAATTTTCATCATGTAGTGGAATAGTCTCTAAGGAAGGCATATGTGGGTCCCGAGATAGTGATAGTTACCATCACTATAACATCATATTTAGTGACTTGTTTATTTGACACTGGTTCATTTAACTCATTTATATTGACTAATATTTTAAATTTTCTAAATCTTCCTAGAATGATTTTATATTATATGATGGATATCAACAAACCCTTCATAATGAAGATGAATTGAGGTCTTCAGTGTCTTGCTTATGTATTTTATTTATCAGATATCAAGATTGTCTATAATTTTGAAGTTCTCATAATTAAACCTCTTGATTTCATTTTTTGGATAGATTGGATAATTTCTAATAAGGATCAAAATGACTGATATCTTTAGTGGGTTTCTGTTACTACACCTGATGGGGTGTATTGTGTTTTTTAGGGAGAATGGGACATGAGGTCGAGTAGAAACAAAAATTATTCTATGGATTTGGGTAGGGTAATATCAATGTTTTCACTAAACTTGGAGAAATAATATTAGTTTGATGATCTCCCCCACAACATTCATTGATTTTCCTAACATGTTTCCTTCAGAATTTTCTAGTTTTCCATTGACAAGATAGGTGAAGTTCTCTATTGATTTAGTACATAGTACTCACAAAATTTCAATTCTGCCTTATCATATGGAAGCAGAAGAGGTGAATGATTTGAAATATTTGGTGAATAAATTTCTAGAGAACAGTTTAATACAACTAAGTATTTCACCTTAGGTGAAACTTGTTCTCGTTGTGAATAAAGATGATGGAACCCTCCACCCATGTTTAGACAATAGAAAACTCAAAAGATTATGTAATAGAGCCAATATTTTTTTCCTGGATTGATGCTCTACCAGATTATATAATAGGGGATAAGTGGTTATTGAAGAATGATCTTTGTTCTGGTTACCACTAGTCGAAATTTATTGAATATTCCAATTAGAGTACCACATTTAGGTGTAGGTATGACCATTATGATTATCATGTTATTCCCTTTCTTCTAACTAATTCTCATGTAGTTTTTATGGATTTGTTGAAAAAGATATTTCATGATTACCTTGACTCATTCATGGTGGTATTTTGGAAAAAAGTATTTGTTTACTCTCAGAGTGAGGAGGACCATGCGTGTTATTTGAGAGAGTTTCTCGAAATATTGGGAAATTAATGACTTTACACGAATATTTTGAAATGTATTTTCTAGAATTTTAAGTGAATTTATTGGCACACATGATCTTAAAATATGATATTTTAGTCGATCCAAATAAATTAAAAGATATGATGACATGGGAGAAACCACATATTGTTTTCGAGATTCAGAGATTCCTAGTTTTGGTTTGATATAACCACAACTTCATCAAATATTTATCATATCTAGCATTTCCATTGATTGATCTCACATGAAAGTGGGTAAAGTTTATTTAGGATTATAAATATAAAATATATTTTTTTGAGATGAAATGTATTTTTGATCTTGTTCTAGTGTTGTCTCTTCTAGAGACCAAATAAGGCTATGGGGCCTTTTGTTACGAATCTGGATCATGTTCCGGATATTCCTTTATATATTGTGATAATGTGGTAGAATATGTGTCTAAACAAACTAGGATATGAAACAATAATTATCTATCCAATATTATCAAACTCACTATCATGATAAATAATATTAATATTTGAAAGCAATATATTTTTATAGAATGTTCTTCCATTTTTATAACTACAAAATGTAGATTTATATCTTCTCAGAAAAATATTTGAACTGTCAAAGAGGCATTGGAATGAGTACCTATTTTTCATTGATTTCAAGATTTATTTCCCCCCTATAAAGGGTAATTACATTGAAAATTCCTGGATTAATAAACATCATCCCTAGGATATGAATGAATAATTAGAATAGTGGAATCTGATAGATCTCTTTGATCAGTTGCATTTGGGAGTTTGGGACGATGAGTTTGAGATTGTTTTGCTGAGGGTGTACTTGACCTCTTACCTTCATGAGATTATTGTTTGGGATAAGTATCTTGATTATTAATTTCATGTAATTAGATAATCTATTTATGGTGGGGACACTTTTGGCGAGTGGTTGTTCTCTTCAAAGGGAATCCTTTGTTTTATAATTGATTTATTTTTCTTCTTCCTTTGAGAAAGGATGAAATAGGGGATTTATGTAATTTTCAGTGGGTAGTACACCATGGAAAGAGAAACATATTCTATGATATGTAGTGATGATTATGTTTTCCAAGTATAATACTAGATATAGACAACTTTGTTTCACATTGTCATACCTAAAATAGGTCGATGGCAAGCATGAGAGATCATCAAGGTTTATTCAGCCACTTCTTGTGCTAACATGGATGTGGGAGAAGATTTATAAGGAATTTTCAGTTTGGTTTACTCATAATACTCAAGTAAAGAATAAAATATGGGTTTAGATCGATGTGATGATGAAATATTATCAGTTTATAACTGTTTAGGATGAAACCAAATAAGGTCAAATGGAGCATATCTATGTGAAATAGATTTCAAGATTTAATGGAGTTCCATCTATTATAGTCTCTCATAGGGATACCTATTTTAATTATTAATTCAATAGAGGCATCTAGGAGGCCATGAGATCCCAAGTATATTTGATCATGGAATACCATCAATAGAAAGACATCTAGACAGAACAAGGAATACATATTTTGGAAGGCATGAAACATGGTTGCGTTCTTAACAATAGTAGAGCATTGGATGACTATTAGGTGCTGGTAGAGTTTTCCAAAAACAAATGTTACTATTAATCAATAGGAACAGATCCATTTGAGGCCTTGTTTGGACAACCTTATAGATATCCATTTTTGTTAGAGATTTGTTAAAGATTAATGGTTAGACCATGTTTTCTCCAAGAGATGACGACGAGGATTTAATTGATTTAGTACATAATGTTGACAACATAGAGGTGGTATAAATAATATACTGATCATATTAGAAAACCGTTGATGTTTTTTTGGTGGCCAGGTGTTTTTGAGAGTTTCACTTTGGTAGGGTAGCCGAAATGATGGAAAATATGGAAGGTGTGCCTTGATGTTCTTGGGTCCTTTTGAGATTATTAAGAAAGTTGGAAAATTAGCCTACCTATTTGGATCATCAACCACATTTTACTTCAATCAGAAACAAGTTTCATGAGATTCAACTTCAGAAATATCATTCTAACCCTTCTCATGTTCTGATATGGGAAGATTTGGATGTTGATATTGATTTCTCTCTGACTAAGCATCCATATGGGATTTTGGATTTATATACAAATGTTTGTCATGGGAATACAATACTGTTGGTATGTGTTACATGGATAAATTTTTCTAATTATTAGAGACATTAGTGTTTGAGGAACTGATGAGAATGAAGTGGAATCATCTCTTCATATGGAATATTGATAGGATTTTTGGAGAAATAAATTATTTATGATGAGGATCAGGTAACATACCATTACCTTATTTTAGGTATTTCATGAAACATATTTATTGTTTTAATTTAAAGTCCTAGGATTTTTGTTTTTTATAATTTAATGTTTTTTGGGTTGAGTTAGAGGCATATTATATTTTTTTCTATATAATGTGGATGTATATTGCCTATATGATATGTTCACTTCATGAATTTAATTCAGGAACGGAATCCATGAAACCGTTCCATGATGCGAATGATATAAAATCCCTAAATTGATTTCATAAAATGAAATGGCAGCATTAGGAATTTTAACCAAAGGAGATTCCTTTTTCCTCATTTACATCACTCGGGATATTCACATCAAGAATATTCGATTCACATTGTGAAATCATCTTGCCCAATTTGATTTTATTCATTTTATTTCTAATTTAACTTCATTCCTACTGCATGAATCTCCCTCAAAATCCATGGAATATCTAAGTTATTTTTTTTTGTGATTTTTCCAATTTGGATGTCTTGGTTTGGCATTTTACCACTATTGAGTTTTCTCTAGTTTGTTTTCTCCCTCTCTCTACTACCGTACTTTGATAGAGGTATAATCTCATGTTTTTTTATTGAATCAATGTTTTATCCTGATGATTTTTCATCTAGGGTTCCCTTTTTGGTATCATTCAACTACATTTTTTATTAAAATATCCCATTTTGGGTGTTTATTTGTTCTTTGATAAATGTTATGTGGATCCATTTCAGTTTTCCTACAATTTAAATCCTGATTTTGTTGATTAATTTGAAAATAATTTTTAAATTATTTGAAAATTGTGATTTGAGATTATAGATGTTTTATTTTGAAAATGACAGGGAAATTGTGAAAACCCCCAATTTCAATGGGATTGAATTTTTTAGGTGGATTTGAGAAATATTTTTGTCTAGATTTTGAAATTTATTTGATGAAATGATTTGATGTTGAACTATGAGACAAGCAGATTAAATTGAAAGATAATTTTAAAAGGCATGAATTGATGAAAATTTATGTAATGCAATATGCCTTCTTGATGTGTTAAATTTCCAATTTTGTGTGTTGTAGTTTCTTGGAGGATGCCTAGAGAAATCCTAGAGGTGTTGGATATTAAAAATCTAGAAGCGGAGGGAATAAAAACTATGTAAAGGTTATGTGATGTATCAAAGTGTTTCATGGATTGTATATGGTTGGTTCATATTGTGTTGACTTTTGGGGTTAAATAATAAAAAGGAGATTCATTTTCCAATGAAACTAAACCCTAAGGATTACATGACGTTAAAATGGATTAAACATCATGTAATTCCCCTATGTATTTTATCTTTATAGGTTAGGGCCCTTCAGGTGTTTCCATAAACCTTATGCTCCCTCTCTCATTCCAGGAGGTTGATGGTTCTCTATTATGAAATATTGGGATTCGTTCTGTAGGGATTGATATATGGATTCCCATATTTTATCCTTGGATTCCCATCACCAATCTCTGGTGATTTCTATCCTTTTTCAAATATTTTTCCTTTGCATTCTTATTTGGAGTTCATTAAAATGGCACAGTTTGGTTTGGGATACATGTTTGGGATGAATTTTGACAATATAGGGGTGTTGTGTCAGTTGATATGTGGTTTCATTTGGTGATATAGTGATTTGTGGGATTTATTTTTCGCTATACAGTGCACAATGTGATCAGACATACTCTTTGAGGTGTTGGATCCTTGTTCTCACAATTTTTACATGCTACATGGGTGAATTGATTGTTTTTATTACCTTAGGGTTGATATTAAGGTTCAGCGTAATTATTTAATTAATTTGAATTTCTAAAATTGATAGGTATGTTGATTTATTTAATTTTTTCTTTTATTGATATTTTTTTTATTTTATAATGAACGCTTGCTTCCAATTTTAAAAGTAGTTTCTATTGGGAGCCTTGTATATGTTATAGCTGACATATTTCGTGACTCTTGTAGTGTTATTATATGAAAACATGGTGAACAAAAGGACAAATAAATTGTATTTGGAAAATAATTGGTTTTCCTTGGATATATGGTTTTTTGATAATAACCATTATAATATAAATTAGTAATGTGATTAAACCCCTATATGAATGTGAAGTCCAGATGTGTTGTTGTGGGTAGTATTTCTTTTTTGATATTTTGTGTGGATTTTTTTTGTTGTGTGGTGGTTTTAATTTAATTCTAGTTTGTGTGGTATGAGGGGTTGTGATGTTAGTTTAGGTTATCATGGATTTGATGTGGTAAGTTATGTGTTGTGGCACTATAGTTGTGGCATAGTGGTTGTGGTGCAGTCGTTCTGTTGTAGTAGTTGTGGTATGTGGTGGTTGTGGTTGTGAAATAGAAGATATGGGCATTTTTTTTTGTTTTGAGATGGCTTTGGTGATGTGATGCGATGACGATGGTAAATGAGTGCTGTTTTGGAGATACTTGTGTGGTGTGGTTCTGTTAGTTTTTTGGGTAGCAGTGGAATAAATTATGATGATGAATGAAATGAATAAATTAAATAGTTGAAAATTGAATATAATGTGGTGTAAATTTAAATGAGATTAATCGATTAAATTTAATTTAATGAATTTAATTAGTAATGCAACTTTAAATAAAAAGAATAATGAATAAAATTGGTGTAATGTTAAGGTTGAAAGTGGAAAATTTTGTGTATATTTTTTAGAGGTTGTATGGTGTGATGCATATAGTGGTGGAAAGAATTATGATGGTTATTGTGTGGTAAGGTGGTTGTAGTGTGGTGTGTACTAGTGTGGATGATGTGAACCCTTTTGATCAGTATTGTTTTCTATCTCGTTATCTTATATATTTATGTTATTTTAGATTCCCCCCTCACAAGTTGAATAAAATTACCAATTCTAAGAGGTTATGGGTTGCAGGTGTTTTTCCAACATATATGACGGCAGTAATATGGATGGATTGCTACCTCATCTCCCCCGCTCTTCCTTCAGTAGTGACATGTTGGCCAAGGTTTCCTTGGGTAATATGTTATATGTGGACCATGTGTTTTGAGGTGAGATTTGATGTGTGTTCCCATGTGTGTTCAGGATGAGTTGTGTTGGGTGGTCTTAGGATTATTTTGGATGAATTTTTATGTGTGGTACTAGGTGTTTTTAGGATCTAATTTTATGTGATGTGTGGCCCAATCTTGTGTGTGGTAGATGTGATGTGATTTGTGTGGAATAGATGGAATAATAGGATGTTTGATGTTCAGGCATGAGAGTGAAAAATCATTGTGGAAGAGGTAGTGGGGATCCATTATTTATGTTGATATCAATATTATATTATAATATCATATGCATGATAGTGAGTGTGAGTTATGGTGAGGTTGGGTTTTGATAGTTGACCTATTTAGGTATTGTTGGTTCTAATATTTGTTCAATAGTGTTTTAGCATTCACTTTTCACATGTGAACTTGAGGCCTTATTTAGGTCCCTAATTAGTATACCTATTTTTCTAACCAAACATATATAAACTAATTTTATCCTTCCAAGATGGATTTAGGGAACAAGATAGAAATTACTAGTTGGGTTGGAGTTGATGTTGAGTCACTTCCATAGACATGTCTTTTGGATATACACATTGGAGACTTTTATATGTATCAGTGTTATTTTATTCATGCATTGTGTGATGGTTTTTGGTTTATCATTATGTTGTCTATTGAAGTTTTCTGGTGTTTTTATCCATCTCTTGATCCTTATCATTTATAAAGTGTAATTCCTCCCATATTGTGAGGTTTCTATACCCTCAGTTCTAGTTTCCATCTTGTGTCCTACTATATGAGGGACTCATGGGTCATTATCTCTCTCCCTTCATTATGGAATTATTGGTGGGAGGGAGTAATGACATTGTGGTATTAGAGGTTATGGTTGGGGGATTGGATTGAGTTTGGAGCTAGGACTACTGAATATTTCATGGGTTGGTATGTAATCATTGATAGTTGACATTGGTGTGTATCATAGGCCAAAGACACTAGCTAGGAACCAATATTTTAAGGACCAAATGATCCAATGGATAGACTCTGTGATTAATTAATGACCATGGGAGGTGTACCTTTTCATTGGTTTGATACATAAGATATGTACAAACATTATGATAACTTGTGTGAATGTTTTATTTGGGTGTTTTGGGAAAACAAAATTAATAAAATTTAAATAATCCTTGATAAAATTACATGCTATCTGGATTAGTATGTTCTCATTATTTTTTGGAATGGATTTTGTTCCTCATCCATGAGTAGCTTGGGTAGTTGAGGTTTCATATGCAGATCTAATTTATTATTAGAGGGTTGATCTGAGAGAGGGGGATCATGTATGGAAGTTGGATTTGGATAAATTTCATTAGTGTAATTTGGGCAAGTACTAGGGGAGTGTCTCAGATTTTGATATAGAGTGCTTGATAGAGGAGCTCAAGATCACATTCAGTCTTATCGATGACCAGACGAAGTTTGGGGTGTCCTTGGCAATTAGTCAAATGTAAGGAGTTATGTGTCTCTAGTGGATTCCTTTTTTGTGACTATAAAGAGGAAGATGTGTTGTGGGAAAACATTCAGTTGGAGTTTCAAGAAAAGTTTCTATTATTGATGACGAGGGAAGCCAAGAGGTAGGAGATGTTATCCATTCAAATGAGGAGTATAAGAAAGAGGGGGCATGGGATCAATTTCAAGGATATATATCACTATTCTTTAGATGTTTTTCTATATGTCGATTCTAGAGCACGATGTATGGAGGTGGCTTTTCCTATAGTGATTAGGTATACGGTCACACATTTATTTCCCCCAAAGTATCTAGAGGTGACAAAGGATGAGGTTATCAACATGATTATTTCCTTGGGAGTTATGCCATAGTAGAGTGTAAAACATGGTGTTTCAAGGATGATGGCTTCTAGTAGTGGGCCCCAGGTGTTTAGGCAATCTGGGTTCCCTTCCTGAGGGAACCAGCCACAACAGCTTCTTTCCCAACCATTAGGGATAGGTGGTTTCCAAGTGAATTTCAGGATATTAGCATTTGTGTTCTGTATCTGTGGGATATATGGACACTTCATGGGTCAGGTTTTAACATCTTTGGGAGGCCAATTTCAAATAGTTGATCAGGCCGCTTTTCAATAGTTGTAGTGTCCTTTGAGACAGTTTTAGTGGTAGGGATCATAGGCTAATGTACTATAGCTTGGAGTCGGAAGAGTTGGTACAGTTAAGCCTCATGATGGTACCTATCCATTGAGACCTAGGCTATATAATGGCTAAGAAGGTCTATATTATAGAGGTAGAGGATATGGGCATTGTCATATGTGCATATTAGAGGCCGCAACGCCAACAGAGTCTGAGTTGTTCGATGTAAGATTATCTTATCATCCACCCTTTTGTGAGATCTATTTTATTCAAGAGCCTCACACTCAATTTTAATACTTTTTTGGTTCATATGTTAGGAATGGATGTGGAGAGGCTTCCAATTCCCTTTGGTGTAGTCTATACCATTTAGAGGTCAGGCTTCCTTGTTTTATGTGTGCCAATAATGTAGAATGGTGATGGGTCAACACAAGTCAGTGGGGGACTTTTTCATATTATAACTATAGACATATGATGTTATCCTTATTATGGATTTTATTTTTTCCATGTACACAGTCATTTACTACTTTTTTAGGAGAGTCATTTTTTCAAATGTGGAGGGCCAACAACTGGAATTTGATGGTGAGCGAGGTTATATTTTGAGTTGTTGGAAAGTGGAGCCTATTCTTTCATAGTTGAAATATTTTTCTATAGATTAATAGGGTTGGAGTGTTTCTAGGGTTTAGAAGAGTTTTTGGATATTTTTTATGATAAGGTTATGAAACTATCTCCTTGACGCGATGTTGAGTTTGGGATAGAGTTACATCCAGGTGAACCTCTGATTTCGATGGCTCCCTATCAGATGGATCCCTATCGGATGGATCCCTGTCAGATGCCACCCTATCAAATGCCTCCCTATCGGATGGATCCCTATCATATGGTTCCCATGAAGTAGAGTTAATTGAGACTAAAGGTGAATAAACTAATTCATAGGGTTTTAAACAACCTATTGTGTCTCTATGGGTTTCTATACTATTGTTCTCCATGAAGGCAGATGTTAGTATGAGTTTTTTTATAGACTACCATAGGTTTAATCAAGTAATGATCCAGAATATATCTCCTCTTCCAAGGATCAATGATCTTTTCAACCAGTTGATAGAATCTATTTGATTATTAATGATCAATATGTAGTCTGGATATCTACAGTTGACGGTGAAATAAGATGATATTAAGAATATTTCCATCAAATGAGGGTGTGGGAACTTCAAGTTTGTGGATATACCATTTGGTGTTATGAAAACACTATCCATGTTCATCAGAGTTATGTACTATATGTTTTGTGAGTTCGTAAACTAGTTAGCTATTTTATTCATCAATCATCTCTTAGTCTACTCAAATTCTGGGGAGGTGTATGTTGAGGATCTCATATTTTTTTGTAGTTCCTTTGACACCACCATATTTATGGAAAGTTATCCAATTGTGAGTTTTGGATGTAAGATATGTGTTTCAATGGGCATGTGGTGTCTCGACTAGATGTGGTAGTGGAACCAAATAAATTATAAGTACGTCTTTCATTGGAATAACCCAATAATGTGAATAGGTTCACAGTTTCCATGTTCCATGGGCTATTATTAATGTTTTATACCCGATTTGTCTCGTGGTGCATCCCTGATAATAGATTTTATTTTGAAGGAAATGGCCTTTTGTGGAGAGATCATTTATAGAAAAAGATTGGTTACTTGAAGGATAACTTGGTTAGTGCTCTAGTTATTCTGTTTCCCAAGGAGTGTGTGTTGTTTTATGTTTTTTAGAACATGTTTGTTCTAGGATTTTGGTGTGAGTCAATGAAGTAGAGGGTAGAAATATCCGATGGGTATATGCAGTTATATACCAATGATATTAACCATTATTCACATTATCTGGATTTTATAAAATATATGCTCATGCTAAAGTTGGGGTGGCATTACCTCATCGGAAAACACATTGTAGTTTTCACGGACCATAGAAGCCAGCGATATGTTTTTCTCAAAAGGATGTGTATCTATAACAATGGAGGTGGATGTGGTTTCTTCATGATTATTATGTTGAGATCTTTTACAACCTATTTAAGGCTAATTTATTTTCC
Organism: Viscum album; assembly: GCA_963277665.1. Classification (NCBI taxonomy): domain Eukaryota; kingdom Viridiplantae; phylum Streptophyta; class Magnoliopsida; order Santalales; family Viscaceae; genus Viscum; species Viscum album. The sequence continues at coordinate 1,651,936,636 of OY728152.1, forward strand.
AATTAATTATGTTGAATTTCCCATGATTATGTGGCCATAAAATCTGTGGATGCATAGAAAGGAATGGAGGAGCTAGCAATAATGCATCTTGATGTTGGGGAGAGAAGCGGCCAGGGTTGTATTTATCATATGACCATGTAATCATATTTGATATAGTAGGTGGAGGGGTATATGTGGAGAGACATAGAGGAATAGGTGATGTGTGATCATGTTGTCCATGGTGACACTCTTGAGGGATATTTTGAGGATGCTAAAAACAGATTTTGTTCTAGTGGTGGTTGTTTATCCTAAATACAATGTGTGAGGGAGTTTTCTATGATCATCACAACTCTACATTACTATAAATCAAATGGTGAAAAATATTTATCATGGCTTGAAGAGTCAATTTGGTGGTCTAGGATTGTATGTAGTGTAGTTTGTGGCAAGAGTTCTGGTTTGTCAGAAGGTGAAAGCATAACATTATGTTATGGGATGTCTACTGTATTCTTTTATTGTTATCAAGTATAAATGGTAGGAAATATCATTTTATTTTGTTAGAGGGTTTCCATGACCTCATGGTGGATATGATTCATTTTGGGAGATAGTGGATCAGTAATTAAATCTGCTCACTTTATAGTGATCTGTGAGTTGAGTGACATGGATGTTTTTGCAATGAGTTATGTGGATGATGTGTTTAGTCTTCATGGAGTATTAGGGAACATAATTTCTGGTTAGGATCCTCATTTTACTAAAAAATTATGGAGGCGATTACAACATGATATTGTCTCCAGGATGATCTTCAGCATTTTTTTCCACCATCAGAAAAATAGGAAGATGAAAGAGGCCATCCAGAGGCTGGAGGATATGTTATGGGCATGCATATTTGACTTTGGTGGATCTTGTGTATGAAACCTACCTTTGGTCTATTTTTCAGGAAAAAATATCTACCACTCTTCCATTAGTATTGAAAAAATTTAGGCATTAAATGGGTGGAAATCTCAATCTATTTTGTTATAGATGAAGGATTGAGTGTCAATAGTTCATGGTCTTGATGTAGTGAATAGAATGTCTAAGTATATATAGTTGGTTCCAGAGTAGATGAGGGTGTCACATGACCTTCATAAGGCCTATGATGACAAAAGGTGGAGGCACATGGAGTTCTAGGTTGGAGACCATGTTTTCTTGAGATTCTCCTTATGACGTGGAAAGGAGAGGTTTGATAGAGGATGAAAGAAATATCCCAAGGTTTTTAGGGCCTTATAGGTTTTGAGGGATGATGGAAAGGTTAAATATCAGTTACTGTTGCCACTACGGCTAGAAAAAATCCATGATGTCTTCCATGTATCTTTATTTTTACAATATCTTCATGATTGCTCCTATGTTATTGAATGGGGAGAGTTGCATATCAAGTATGATTAAATATTCATGGAGCAGCCAGTAGAGATCTAGGATCATCAAGAGAAGGTGATGTGTAGATGTACCATTACCTTAGTCAGTGTGTTATAGAGACTTGGTGGCCAAGAGGAGAGTACTTCGGAGCAAGAGAAATATATTCCTGCACAAAATTCAAAGTTGTTTTGAGTTTTTCTTTTCCTTGGTTTTCTTTTGATTTTATTTTTCGATCATGCTATGTTATGAGATGATTTGTTTCCGTTGATGTGTTATTTAAGATACTATTCTAAAATATAGAAAGGGGGAATTTATTTCTAATATTTAATCATTAACTATAACACGATTAAACCCGTATGGGTGAGTTAGTTGTCCCTAGAGTAGATAGTATCATAACACAAAGGATGAGATTCCTTGATTCGTTTCTCATGGAAGTGTGGGTTGTTTTTATTTGGGGTGTGTGGTTGTTAGACGGTTGGGTAGTGGTTGTGTGAAAATGTGGTGGATATGGATGGTACGGAATGATGTATTGTTCTTCCTAGTGAGAGGTGGTGGTATGTTTGTGTAGTATTAGGTGGCTGTTTGTTTTGACGTATTTGGATGGTGGTAGTATTTTAGTGATGATGATATCTTTGAGTGGTATATCATAGGGTGGTTGTTCAAACCACCACTCTCTGAGGATCAGTTTTGGATTCTCGAGGGTGATAATCATTTCATAGGTATCAACTGTAATGGTTTGTGCCTTCCCAATCCAATACATTGTCGATTTTGGGTTTTCGAGTTGCATAAAGGTGACCTAGAGTGTTCTTAGAGGTATTTGGCGTTAAAAAGATGGAAGTAGAGGAAATAAACATAGTGTAAAGTTTACATGATATGTAAAAGTGTTACACATATTTTATAGGGCTAGTTCACAACATATCAGTTTTTGGGGTAAATTTATAAAAATGAGATAATTTTTTTTAAGAAATAAAATCCCAAGGATTACATGATATGAAAGGTGATTAAATATAGTTTAATTATACTATGAAATGTGTCATTAATGTTTGGGGAGCCTTTGGGTTTTCAATAAACCATAGGATCTATCTCTTATTCTAGGAAGAATATAGTGTTGTCTTGGGATGTCTTGGGATTCCTTCAATGGGGATTGATTATTGGCTTCAGATATTCAATCCTTGGCTTCCCATCATCAATCAATGAATAGTTTTATATGCATTATCATAAATTTTGTTTCAATTATTCTTCATAGTTAACTAAAGTGGCATGGTTTGGTTTGGGTTATGTGTTTGGTCAACGTTTTGATGATCATTGGATGTGGTGTAGGTTGATCCGTAGTTTCTCATGGTGCAGTTGTAGTCTGTAGGCATTTGTTTCTTTTCCTATGGTTGAAAACAAGATCACAAAGTTTCTTTGTGGTAGGGTATCCTTGTTTTCACCCTTATTACATTCTACAGGCAGAAATTTCATTATTTTTCTTACATTTAGGTGGATAGTAAGGGTCGACATAATTATTTAATTAATTAGGATGTCTAAAATTGATGGTTATGTGGTTTTATCACATTATTTATTTCTTTGATATATGTTGTTGTTTTTATTATTCATTCTTATTGCTAATTCAGAAAATAGAAGTTGTTGGGAGGAATGCTTGCTCTATAGTTGATATATGATATTACCTTTACTATGTTTTTGGGTAATCAAACACTAAATAAAAGTATAAAGAACATAAATTTGGATAAAAATTGGTTTCCCCGGGAAATGCGGTTTGTTAGTTAATACCCTTGCTAACATGAAAATGTAATTTGATTAATCCCCAGAATAAATGTGAAGCTATGTTATGTTGAGGTTGTGTGTGGATATTATTATTGGGATACATTGTGTGGCATTAGGTTATTGTGCATAGATTTTATTGTATTTCTATGTTGTTTGGTATGTGGGGAGATAATGTGATGGTTAGTTAGCATGGATGCGTTGTGGGTAGTTGTGCATTGTGATGTAGTGGTTGTGGAATGTGTCGGTTCTAGTTGTGAAATGGAAGATAATTTGGTTGTTTTGTTGTGATATTGATTGGTAAAAGTGATACAACGTACATGGAGGATATGTGGTGTTGTGGCGATAGTTGTGTGGTGTGTTTATGTTAGTTTCTTGAGTAGCAGTGGAATAAATTATGATTCTGATGAAATGAGAAAATTAATGAGTTTGTAAGTGAATATAATAGGGTGGAAATTAAAATTTTATTAATGGAATAAATTTAATTGAATTAATTGAATGAGTGTTGTAACATTTAATGAAAAGGATAATGAATAAATTTGATGGAAATTATAAGTTTAAAGTGGAAAATGTTATGTGGATTGTGTGGTGGTTGTGCGGCGTGTTTTATATAGTGGTGGAAAAATTGTGACAATTAATTTTAAGTATGGAAATGGTGGTGTGATGTGTTCTAGTGTGGTTGATGTGTACTCTTATGTTGTGCCTTATGTGATATTTTCATATCATGTATATTTATGTTATTTTATATGCAGCACAGCCAAGTTGGATAGCCTAACCAATGATCAGAGGTTCAGGGTTCTATGTTTTCCCCTAAAATCTTGGATGGTAGTAATAAGGATGGCTGGATCCCCCATATCCCCCACTCATCCTTCAGTAGTGACATATTGTCATAGGTTTATTTAGGTGAGTTGTGATATGTGGCCTAGGTGCTTTTGGGATAGATGTGATGTGGAGTTACAAGGGTCATCAAGATGGGTTGTGATGTGTATTCCTAAGCGTCATTGGGATGTGATATGATTTTTGTCCTAGGTATGTGTGGGTGAGATGTGGTGTGATATGTGTGGAAGGTATAAGAGTGTAATACGTTTAAATTTTGGGAATGAGAGTAGAAAATCAATAGGCAATAGGAAATGAGGAACCATTCTTTATCATGATCTCGAAATTATATTATTATATTAGATACCTGATTTAGTAAGTTATCCATGACAAGTCTAGTTTTGGATAGTTTCCCTATTTCAGTATTGTTGGATATACAGTTTTTTCACTAACACTATAGAATTCCCCTTCCATATGTGAACTTGAGGACTTTCTTATGTCTCTACAAAGTATACCTGTTATGATCACCCTATGTATGTAAACTATATTTAGGTTTCTAGGAGGACTTTGGGGACTGATCTAGGCACTACTTGCTGGGTTGAAGTTACATTTGATCTTTTTCAAGACACTTGTTTTTTATTTACATTGGTTACTTTTATATGCATCAGTTTTATTGTATTCATGTATTTTGGGATGTTATTCAGTTTACCTTTATATTGAATGTTGGAGTTTTTACTATTTTTATCATATTTCGCAATCTAGTTCATTTATAGTTGGCAATGCCACCTATGTTGTGATATTTTCTATATCCTATGTGCTAGTCACCTTCTCCGGGCCTACTAGAGGTTGTTAATGAGGGTCATTTTTAATCCCATTTTATTGTGGTATCTTCATTGGGTGGGGGTCATGACAACCTATGATTTGGTTTTCAAATTAGAAATAAATGTTGAAAACTAATATTGGGAAACTATTTTTTGAATTGATTTTAAATGACTGAATTTCCAATAATTGATTAATTTATTAATTGAAGCACATGGGATACTATGTATTAGTAGGTAATTATGATAATAATTTTAGGATGTGACATCTATAAATGGTCTAATGATGATAGCATTGATATGAATTTACTATGACATGATTTGTTTAGATGGTTAGTTGTGTCCCGACAACCTGAGTGGTGGGATGTGTGTACACATTTCTCCAAGATCACTAATGAGTGTTGTGTGGAACCTATTTCTAGAAACTAACGTACCACAAGGATAATTACATGGTTCTATGATATTTCTGATTTCCTGATTACATGCCATTGAATATTGAACTATTTTATTCATTCCAAATGATTTATATAAATTTTTTATATAAATTTTTCATTTAAGCCTATATTGATAAATATTCCTTATTTTATATTATTAATTAATGTTTTGTTGAACATATGTAAATTTCATTCCATGACTTATTTTATTTAAATTGAAATAATAATTGGTTTAATTGTTATCGAATTGATTATGGAACACATGATTAAACCATACTGGTATGTTTATCCCACACCATACCTTTGACATGTCACTTTTTTAGATTATCTTATGACAAGTCCAAGAGAAGGAAAAGCGCCACATAAAGTTCATGTATGTTGTTGATTCATAGTAAAATGAGGGACATAGTTTACTGGTGGGGTTGTGATCCACCTATTACATGAAATATGCCTATGATATCATCATGTAATATGTTGAGTCTTTTGATAATGTTAAGTTAGGGTTTTTTTACATATTTGATTATGGTTACTTTTCCATTTTGATAATTGATAATAATGAAATGTATATTTTTTCCTCTGATATTTTAAAAAAAAATAGTTTCCTCGTTATCATTTGTTGATGAAAAGTTCTAGTCTCCAACCCATGGGGATCGGGAATGCCCTTTGGGCCATGTTAGAGATGGCCTAAGAATCATCTTCCAAGAGTATCCAGGATGGATTGTGAAATATGATCATATGAAAACATAATAATGTTTATTTTGAGTCAATGTATATGGCGTGTCTGGTAGTGCATACAACCTATTGGACTCCCTTTTTTATCCAAGCATGTACAATAATTACTCACTGATTTGTGACACCAGTATACATAGTACACACTCCTAGGTAAATTACATGTATAGTACCATAGATCAATTATTTTTTGGATTTACACATATCACCTATTTAGGGAGAGATATGGAATGTTTTACTTGAAGACCACTTGGGAATATAAAACCACAACTTCTTGAGTTCTTTCATAGTTATACTTGATTTGTACAACATCAAATATTCCATCTAGTTACTTTCAATTAGTCAAGAATATATTCTAGTACATATAGAATTTATTTGGTCTGATATATTTGGTGTGTCTTCTAGAGTCATAACCCATGTGATATTTATTATATTCATAAAAACACAGCCATAACCGAGCGAAATACATGACATGTGGCTCAATCTTGCATTTCTTGTAATATTTAAAATAACATGTAAACCCTAGATTCACAAGAGAGAGATACATGATGTGTGACCCATAGGACTACATTCCATACAGTTAATAATTCCATATCTAGAATTCATGGCCACTTTCACATTAGGCCATGATTTTCATTACCTCTCACACCTTCGACCATGCATCTATTATTGTTGAAGTCCATCATCATTTTAAATCAAACTTTTTCCTCATCATAACTCTAATCTGGCCATCTTAAATTGAGACAACATTTGTTGTTTTACTTTAGGCTATAACACCACACTAAATATATTTTTTGAGATTCATTTTCAACATTTCTCTAATGATCCAACACCCGTATTTTTTTAATTTTTAACAGTATTCTCCTTGTGGTCACCAATGGATGATCAATTGTCCATCATGAAGGCCATATTTGATGGGTTCTCATGAAAAGTGAAATATATGGGAAAAAATATTTATTCAAATAGTAAAAATTATTCAAAAGTATTCACCTTTATTGATCATTAAATTACCATGGCTCTTCAAAATAATTTAAAATATAACATTGAATAGAAATAATCCATGAATTCATTATTAAGAACTATTAAAGAGAGGATTATTCATTATCTCAAATAACCGATCATTCTTTTATGAAAAATAAATATCACAAAAAAATTATTTTGAAAAATAATGTTTATAGAAATTTTAATAGCATAGAATGGGGGACCAGTAGTGGTATGAGATAGAATTGTTGAAGATTATGGGAAAGTCCAATTACATGTTAGTTCAGACGATGATGGTGGGATGGGAACACTAGTTGTGATCAAGAATGAGAGGTAATGGTGGGAAGGGATATTTTTGCGAGATAACATGTGAAAATGAGGGGAAGGTTCAGTTATTGGAGAGTACAAGTGAAAAAGAACCCATGAGTTTTGGTTTCTGGTGAGAATGAGTGGTCACGAAAGAAAGGTGTAGTTTTAGGATGCCTAGGGTGAGCATGGATAGTGGTAGATGGGATACTTTATGTGTGTGTGGTTCTTTGGCCCGTGGACATTAAGTGACAATATCATTGGGCCTTGGAACCTATGGTCATATGGGACATGTTTTTGGATTCAATTCACCTTGGGCCTTTGGTCCATATATCTTTGGACTTATATCCTTGCAAGTTCAGAAGGCTATGTAATGGGTTCCCTCTACCTAGGAAAAGAGGAATTTCCTTGGATTATAAAAAATTGTGCTTCCCCTAGGCAATTTAAAATAATAATAATAATAATAATAATATATTATTTCCATAATAACCATTCAAAGTAAATCTTAACTACATAAATTTAATATAAAGTAATTCGAATGAGAATCAGGAAATAAAAATATAAATTAATATACTTATATCAATGCATAAATTTTTTCACTTTAATCTATACATTCAGACCATGAGGCTCAATCATTATTTCCATGTGATTTCACATATGCTTTAGGGTTTGAAGTCAAATCCATCTTTGAATGATTTCTATCTCAATATTATTTTGTTATATATAATTTAAATTACATTTAATGGATAAAACATAAAGTTAAAACATAAGAATTTGTTTTATCACTTCTATTTCAAAAGGGGAGATTATCTAAAACCCAAAAAAAGACATAGTCCAAGAGATGAAGTAATAAATCATAATATTTATCCTTCCTAGGAAAAACCCCCAATTAATGATATAATATTTATTTTAGAATATTCACTCATAATACTATTTTGGAGATTCTTACATTCATTCTCACAAGATAAATATTTATTCATTTTTATAAATATTAAATATCATTAAAAAAACTAGCTCATAAGTTCACTAAAATTTATCCAAAGGGTAAAAATTACATTTTATATCAATGGAATTATCATAATATTTTTGTATGTTCATTCGCAAGGGTAAATTTTCCATTTCCTTATAAGGGACCCGAGACTCTATACCTAAAAAAATGAGTTCAGTGTCACTTGTGAAAACATACAGGTCACTACAATGTTCATGTTTGATATTATCATAAGCAAGGACTAGTTTATTGAATATAATTCTAATACTAACTGTTATAGATATAATATTTTTCTATACACTCTATATAGAAAAAATCATGTATTTAAGGGTAAATGGGATGTGAATACAGTAGATCGAGACCTATAATCATTTTCATAGTACTATATCAGGCTTGAGGTAGTTATTAAATATCTAGATTTTCTTCTAAAAAATTTGTCAAGACTGCCTCTATAGCAGGAGGTAATGTTTTTTATTTATTTATTATCAATGATAAATGTTATATCTCTTCCCTCATATCACATATCCCTAATGAAATGAGGGAGGTAAATTTCTAACATAGGATTTTGTGAATAGATGCTTCCTCAGACTGAGCACCACACATTGGGTTCCTCTGGTACACTTTATGAAAATGAAATATAGTATATTGTGATTGTGTTCCAATTATAAGAATTTTAATAAATTAAATATTAAAAACATGTATCCCCTCTATATAAGTGAGTAATTTTTTAATCAATTAAAGTGTTCTTAATAGTTTTACAAAAAAAAATTGAGCTCAAGATACCATAGGATAATGTTAAATAAATTGGACAAACCAAATGTAGTCTTATTGGAGTAAATAGAATCATTATGAGTATTTAATTATATGATTATTCTTTACTAACACTATATCTATTTTTATAGTTCTCCTGAATCACATATTTCATTTACACCTCAAGTATTTCATTGCATTATTTATTGATTTTATATTTATGTATTCATGATCATGATATGAAAATGAGAGGTGCTTTTAGAATATTTTGAGAACATGATATGAAAATAATATCATTGAATAATTTTAAAAGTGTATCATTTAGATTCATGACATAAAACTCATAGGTCATGGAATTTTTAAAAAGGAATTTAATATAATTATAACGATATAAAATAAGTGTCATCATGGAAAGTAATGGAAAATTATTTTGAGGTGTATTGTTTTTTACGAATATCTACTTAAAAGTGCAACATTGTTCATAATTATTTATTCCTATAATTTTTTAAGATAACTTTGATTAGGAAAGATTATCCATTCATATAAACTATAAAATATTGAAGGAAATTTATTTAGTTGACTATTAGGATGAAAAAACACCAATCCTTATATTTCTAAAACTCTATAGTGTGTATATTGGTTATTTTTATTACTTGTAAATAGGTCTTTATTGTATTATCATTTAGTGTATCCATTTTTTTTCTTATTAACCACACCAGTTATGGATGTATGTATGAAATTACCCAACATAAGATATTTAAAATGCAGTGGTTTTCTTAGCCTTAGAAAACATGAAACAATTATTTATTTGGAGAGAAGTTCATAGTATACAAAAATAACAACAGACTGAACTACATATTCTCAAAATATGTTTTAATTTAAATTAGTGTATACATATTATATATAGATAAATTTTTATATTGAGTTAACATATATATTTGAAAATGGGAATATTATGCATGATTCCCTATACCAAAAAAACACATAGGTATTTGGTACAAGAAGATAATGGGGAAGAAAACATACTAGTTTATTCATAAAAATGTGATAATTTGTTCTTGAATAGACGGGATGGATGATATTATCACTACAACAAAACCGGCCCCTAGCGGCGGTTTTTTTTCATTTGGCTGTGGTTTAAACCGCCGTTATAGGGTGTGGCGGCAGTTTACAAAAACCGCCACGAAATTGGGCGTCGGCAATCTATTAGCGGTGGTTTTTACTATTTCGCGGAGGTTTAAGAAAAGTGTCGTAGATGCCTCTTTTCGCGACGGTTTTTGACCATTTAGCAGCGGTTTTATGCGCAGATGACACTTTTTTTTCACGGCGGTTAAAACCGCCTCTATATTCTGGCCTTTGATGCGCCTATGTCGCGGTGGTGCAAACCGCCGCTAAATTTAAACATAATACATTTAGCGGCGGTTATAACCGCCGCTAAATGCTGACCAGTAAGGCATTAGAGATGGTTATAAACGCCGCTAAATGCTGACCAGTAAGGCATTAGCGGTGGTTAAAACCGCCGCTAAATGCTGACCTGGAAAAAAAAAATTCTGCTCCTACCACACCACTGCCCTGAAAAACAAATCAAACCAGAATATTGAACAGGAGACACCATACAAACAAATAACATGGTAGTATTCATTGAAAAATAGGATATGAGCAAATGTTGCATGTTATGGAGTCCAACCTAAGGAAATGTATGTATCATAATTTGGTGAGTAACCAATCCATGTGACCCCCAAGATGTATATGTGTTTTTAGCTTCTTTAATTTCTTATGTGTTTTAAGAAGGGTTGATTTATATTATATGGATACTAATACTCTATATAATAAATGGTTATGAATTTTGATACAATTTATCTGATCATGCTAACCATGGTGATGTGTAATGATATGTAATTGGTTATGCTCTAAGTTGACCGATATAACATTCATGGGTGGATTGTGATATGGGTTGAGTTTTTTTAACATTGGATTTTTGTTATGGGATAGAACAAATTATGTTTATATGGGTATAGAATTTGTTCCAAAGATGGATGTTTGAGTAGTTATAGAATGTATGTTATGGTTTGGTTTATTGTGTGTTTTGGGTTGGTTGTTAATGCCTACTATAGAAAATGGGTAACTTGTGAATTGGCGTGTGTTTTAGGTTGGACAACACGCTAACCGTGCATGGTGCTTGAGAGAGTATGGTTTATGATCTTGTAGGTTATACATGATTCCTATTGAGGATTTGACTTATGTCATTGGATATGGGATAAGAGTTTCATGTATACATCCCAAGATGGTCATCATGTTGCAGGTTGGATGGGATGCATCATGATATAGTTGTCATTGACTTCGTTAAAAAAAATAGGTTTGAGTTTTTTAAAATTTCAACAACTTATCTAATGTTTTCCTAAATACCTTATTGGTGGAATTATACTTAACCAAACCAAATGATATTGATTTTTCACAATAGTTATTATCATAAGATAATGTCATTAATATATATGTGCATGTATGTGATCTTTATCATTCAGGGGAAGTATGGTGTGTCGATTTCTAGTTAGGATTAGTAACCTATATTTCATAGTTGGATTGGGTATGGGATTTGTGATATGAATGGGACTTACACAGTCGGACTGCCTAGGTACTTCTATGAATCAGTTATGGTATGAATCGAGCTTACACAATGGGGCTACCCGAATGCTGCTATATAGTAGAAATGGTATGAATATGGGTTACATATATGGTATTCTCATTGGATTTGGTACCAATTCAAACACAGGCCTAAATGGAATGATGTATACCACACTCGAGAAATCAAGACATAAAATGAAACATCATAAATAAATAAAATGCATAGAAGTAAACATGAGAAATCAAAAAAATGTTAGGACATGGAAATGTTTGGTGGAAACTATGTGCCATATACATGTTACATATACAAACCAACCGTTCTCATACTTGTTCAACACATCAACAACACTACTACTCATCATCTGATGTTGCATCGTCACCCTCTCCACCTTCATCTCCACTACCTGCTGCCACCTATAAGAACATTATATTGAAAATTAAATATTATTGCATATTTATAATTAAACTTAAAACCAATAAATGGGTGGAAACTAAATGATTTTTATTTTTTTGTGATTTACCTGCTCACCAATAGCCGATGCACTACCACCGGGGGCATATCTGCTCATATGCTGACGTATTTCAAGCAACTCTTTCTGCAAAGCAGTTATCTGACCCCCCCTGCTGGTGAACTGTGTTTCATAGAGAAGAAATCTCCCTCTGAGTATCTTCCGGTATGAAATGACCAGAACCAGGAGTAGATGTAGCTGAAATCCCTAATGGCCTTCCAAATACCTTAGATGGTACAGGTCCAAAACCCATCCCGTGCACTCTACCAAGATGCTCCTTCCCAAGGACTTTACCAACCGGGTCATCCAGGGAGACTGAGTAGGATTGCTCAGGATTTACATCCCATATTTCTTTAATTTTTACCTATAAATCAAATATCAATATATATTAACATAGTAAAAACTGATAATAAGTTATTATAATAAATAATTGACTTCATACCCCAACTTCTCTGGCATGTTCATTAACAAAACTTCCATCTGTTTTTTTATGAACATCCAGCCACAGTTCTGTTCGGGATGCTACATGCCCTAAACTCTGTTACTGCATTAAACAAAGATAAATCAACAATTAAATATGTTAAATATAAAATATTGTCTTATAAATATTTAAACTAATTAAAAGATTACCAATGACATTCAGCTTCTAGAAAATCTTTTTGAGCCTGTAGTGTGCGGGATGACTTGTTTTGCCCGGTTTGATGCATTCTGTCTTGAGAGATCCTGAAATAAATAAAATTTAATTTAATAGTAATGTATTCAATTTCTATCTCCTCTTCATGTACATGTATAAATGTAAAATGAGGATAATATAATAATATATATTTCAATACCATCCACTTCTCATCACGATGGCTATCTACAAAAACTTTACACTGTTCTTTCGGTACCCCACTGGGTAGCTTCTCATACATATGCTGCACGGTCAACGAAGTATCATTCGCATCACACCACAACCTCCATTTGAAATCTTTCCATTTTTTTCCAAGATTTTTCAATGTCCACTTCCGTGCTATCACATCAGCAACGGTAAAGTGGAAGAAAATCTGTATACAGAAATTCATTTTGAATATATTAGTAACATGACATTCAATTAAACCATAAAGTAATAAAATTACCTTTATCTGAGAATCAAAAACTTCATTTTTCCAGTTTGGAGGCATATGCCTTCAATCATCATATGAATTAGGTAGGGAAATGGGCTCCGCTGCCAGCTGACCTATAATCTGACCAAGTAAACCTGCGGCGTCATCCGTCGGGACCCCATAAGAATCAAATGGCACCACTATCTTCTCGCCATTCATGTTCCAAACATCAGAACTTTTTAAGCGTTTTTCCACGGTTGTATTTTTTTCATCTTCAATTATCATACAATTACTATAAACAAAATGCTATAAATTAATTTAATTAAAATTTGTACTTATGACTGTGACCCTCCAGAATGTCCGTGATGAGCTGGAAGGGGCGTGTCGCTGCCCCGCTGCTGAGGCTCCAGTAGGGGGAGGCGATGACTCATCCTCTAATGAGACATCCACTAACGGTGTCAGAGATGGTGCAGGGGGAGATGATGCAGGGATGTAGGTAGCTGCTGCCTCAGATGCCGTGGGGACAGACGGATCGTCATCTGTCGCAGAAGTAGATGAAATGGTGTACCGCTTCTTCCTTGGCATTCCATTCATTTAATAAAATAAAATTAAGTTCAGAATATATATTTCAAAAAATTTATGCAGAAAAAAAATTAAAAATGATAATAGATGCCCAGTACTAACAAAGAATATATATATAACAATGATAATGATTGACTACAGAAATGAAACAAGTGGTTGCTGAATGAATACATAATTGTACATAGAATCATTTTCCCCTTCAATCATGTCAGTTTCCTGCTCCATTGCTTCATCCACTTCATTCATCCTTTCTAGACTAATATTTTCAATATCATGATGGACAAATAATTCTGCTTCCTGTTGTTGATGAAATTAAATTGCAGAGGTCAAATCTTCCACTTCATCACCCATATCATACAAATCTCTTTTTATTACGTGAGTAACTACACTCCACCCTTCATCCACAACATCATTCACATAATATACCATTTTTTCCTGCAATGCTAAGATATATGGATCATGCAGTTCACGATCACCAACATCCATCAAGCGAGAGACGTTTACAGAAGTAAATTGCAAGGAATCTCTTTTAACACCTCTGATAATATCGACCCATTTGCATTTGAATAAAACAACATAAAAATGCCCGTCGTAGTTTAATTCAATAATATCATGCAACTTTCCATAGTATTCCACTTCAGCAAATGTAAATATACCACTATTCTGTGTTTTCAAACCCATTTCTCGATCGACTGTACGAAATCTAAAACCATTCACATTATAAGCGTCAAACATTCTAACTTGTTTTATAGGACCTCTAGCAAGAAACTTCAAATCTTCTAACAAGTCTGCTCGAGTATCAGTATTCATGATCTGAAAAATAAAAATATAATTTAATAGATTTGAAAATTGTATGTGTCAAACTAATATTCGTATTTATTTTAATATTTATAAACTTACACGTCGTGAAAACCATTCTACCAGCTCTTTATTGACATCTTTCGTTATATCTTTTTCATTTCGTGTTCGGCCTCTCATTCGTCTCTTTGTTTGTATCATCAACTCTTCAATAAATGGATCTGCAATTTCACTATTCAGTATCACATATCTATGTGCCTGTAATAACTCCAATTCTGTCAGTGTCGCGTATGAGGTCCTCCCAACTGATCGGCCAATAGCAGAAATATTTTTGATTTCTGATGCATTTGAGATTGAGTTGATGTGTCGTCAAGACGTCCAACTCGATTAAATCTTGTCTCAATATCATCCAAATATCTGTAACAAAAGGTGAGACACTCCTCGGCCAAATAGCCTTCAGCAATAGAGCCTTCTGGTTGAGATTTATTTCTCACATATGCTTTCAAATGCCCATGATATTTGTGAAAAATAATAATAATATTATGCATTTATTTAAATTCCAAATATTTTTTACTTAACTGGAAACATATAAATAAAATACCTCTCAATTGGATACATCCATCGATAATGAACGGGGCCTCCTAATTTAGCTTCGTCAACCAAATGCACAGTCAAATGCATCATGACAGTAAAAAACGATGGAGGAAAGATCATCTCCATTGCACAAAGGGTCAATACAAACCTCTCCTGTAGGTTGTCAAGCTATAAAGGATGTAGAGTTTTCTCACATAATTGCCTGAAAAATTTGCAGAATTGCAGTACAACAGCAGTAACTTTTTCAGGTAATAATGTACGCAATGCCAATGGTAGTAACTGTTGTAACAAAACATGTGAATCGTGACTTTTCAATCCATATAACTTACGATTCTTCAAATCAACACACCTTGAGATGTTACTCGAATACCCATCAGATACTTTCACATTCATTAAAATTTGAAGGAACGCGTCTTTATCCCTATTTTTCATTGAAAAAATGGAAGGAGCATACTTTTCATTCTCATCTGGCCATAGATCACGTTTTATGTTCATTACTTGTAAGTCTTTGCGAGCATTGAGATGATCCTTCGACTTTCCATGCTCATTAAGTAATGTGAAAATCAAATTATCACATACATTCTTCTCAATATGCATCACATCAAGATTATGGCGCAAAGAATTAAATTCCCAATACGGAAGTTTGAAGAATATACTTTTTTTCTTCCATTGTTGCGTTATGATTTCACTTGACGATGCACTTCGCACTCGTTTTCCGGTATCAGTCAAATGATGAACCTTCCCAAATTCTGTTTTAACATTTTCAAGCTGTGTCAATATTTCAGAACCGGTTAACAACTTTGGAGGTGGTCTACGATCAATGGAACCATTAAATTTTGATTTGTTCAACCGAAATCTATGAGATGCATCAAGAAATCTTCGATGACACAAGAAGCACCATTTTCTACTGTGAGGTAGCCGTTTGGGCTCGAAATCAATGTTACAAACAGGACAAGCCAAACCCGTATAAGTGTTCCAACCAGATAAATTCCCAAGCCCAGGGAAGTCACTAATGGTCCACATTAAAGCAGCATGCATTTTGAAGATTGTTTTAGAAGAAACATCAAATGTCTCAACACCGTTTCTCCATAACTCCTGCAATTCTTCAATCAAAGGCTGCAGGTATACATCAATATCATTTCCAGGCATTTGTTTTCCAAGAATAATCATCGAAATGATAAAAGATGTTTTTTACATACACATCCACGGAGGCAGATTATAAGGGATCAAAACAACTGGCCAAATGCTATAACTCGTACTCAAAGTCCCAAATGGGTTGAATCCATCGGCAGCCAATCCCAATCGAACATTCCTAGGATCAGCTGAGAAATCTGGATGTAATGAATCAAATGTCTTCCACGATTGGGAATCTTGTGGATGTCTCATTAACCCATCATTGTTATTAACTACAGAATGCCACTTCATGTGTTCGGTGGTTTTTGATGACCTAAATAATCTATTCAATCGAGGCTTCAAAGGAATGTAATGCAAAACTTTTGCAGGTGTGTTCCTTTTCTTCTTCTCCATGAAATTATGTTCAGTCATACTTCCAACATCACCTTTTGACTGCCATCTAGAAGAAGAAAATTTCTTACAATTCTGTCTACTGGAATCCTCTCCCTAGTAAAGCATACAATCATTGGGTCACGCATGTATTTTTGTATAATTCAGACCAAGCTTGTTTACAACTTTTTTCATCTCATAAAACGATTCTGGGATTTTTGCTTCAGGAAATGCATCACGAATCAATTCCAATAACATGGACATTTCCTTATTTGTAATTCCACATAGACATTTGATATGGTACAACTTCAGCAGAAATGAAAGCTTTAAATATTTCAAACACCCACTATACAACTCTTGATTTCCATCGTCAAATAAATCATGAAACGCATTTTCCTCACTGAAGTTTTCCCTTACATTTGGCTCCATAGAATAAAGAGGAGGATCCAATGATATGTTACTATCTTGATCTGCTTGTGTTACAGTCTCAAAAACATCACTTGTCACGTTGCAATTTGTACCACCCTCTTCTGGTTGTTCTGATATGTTTTGATGCTCATAGTGGTGTCTTGTAGTGCCGAATGCATAATTTATGAGGTTTTGAATTTCATTTTCCATTGGCGACAAACTTGGGACCTCATTCTGTGGATTAACATCAGTCCTCAATTTTTTTGTATTGTTTGATTCTCCATGCCAAATCCAACACAAATATTGATCAGGGAATTGCTTCAGAATTAAATGTTCATAAACTTCATCTCTCTTCAACCATGTTCTAAATTTACATTTAGGACATGGACACTTTATTCTCCCTTCAACGGATCGATTAGAAATTGCAAAATCTAAAAACTCATTCAAACTCTTAACATATTGAGGTGTGTTCCTCGGTAATGTGATCCAGCTTTTATCCATGTATATCACAATGTGCCTACACAAAATATACGATAGTGTAAGATTACAGAAACATAATATAATAAATATGAACCATTGATCATAAAGTATGCATAATATAATAAAGATGGTTCATTGATCACATTTACCACTTCAGACCAACCAAACAAGTCTGGTCCATAAGAGACAGCGTCAACACCTCATTGAGGAGAAATAAGAATATCGGGTTACACACTTATCATAACACTATCTACCCAACTATTTTTTATGGTTTCCAATGGGATATGCTTACAAAACATGAAGCACCTAATTAATTCATTATCCATGATAAGACATGTCGTTATGGACCAAATTTACACGGGAGAGAAGTCACATTGATAACGAAGTTCGCCTTAATTCCCAAGCCTATGTCTCCGCTCCCAACAAGAACCGTTGAGAGATTAATACGTCAGCTTGCTTTTTAATGGTTGTAGCAAGAAACCCACTAGCCGTTTTAAGGTAGGCTAGAACACCTTCGTACAACTTGCTTTTTTATTATGGTTGTAGCAAGAAACCCAATTGAAAGAAAGAATGGAAATGAGAGGTTTGTTTTAATCCAAACCCAATGAAGAACTAAACAACTAAAATAATACAAACACACGGAAGCCTTGAGCGCCAAAAGTGTGAGAGCAGCTGATGGAGAGGGAGCTCAAGCTTCAAGGATGGCAATGGATCACAAGAGGCCTTGGAGATTTGTCGTTAGAGCGTCAAGACATCAAAATATAATACGGTTGTGTTCCTGGAATCCATGGTTTCTTATTTATAGGAGAAATACCCATAAACACTTCAATATGGCCGTTGGAGGGATTCTGGAGCCATTGGGGGTCAAAAGTACAAGTCTGGTCAAAGCCCAACGGCTAGTTTGACTGGGCACACCGGCTGGCCGGTGGTGTCTCACCAGCTGGCTGGTGGTCCACCGGCTGGCCGGTGGTCCAGATAGAGCAGGCTTTCTGTCTGGGTTCCACCGGCTGGCCGGTGGTCATCCACCGGTTGGCCGGTGGTCCGGTGCCCATACCGGCGGGCCGGTGTGCTAGCACCGGCTGGGCGGTGGCTCTGGAAGAAAGTAATGCTTCTGCCAAAGTCCACCGGCTGGCCGGTGGGAATCCACCGGTTGGCCGGTGGACTCAGAGAGTCCACTATCAGCCTTCTTGGGCCAACTCCTGGGCAACCTTTTTCCTAGCATCAAAACACTTGAAAACAAGTTAGAACACGATGAGAGTGATTGTGATCATTAAAATCCAAGAGAGAGGGGTACAACAAAAGTGATGGTCAAGGTTTCTATAATGACATGAACTTTATTATAAGTTTCAAGACCCATTTACTAAAACTCATTCCTCCATATCAACATAAATCTTAACATCACATTGGAGGCCTCATTATTGACCTTATAATACAACCTTGGCTTTGGTCAAATAAGAATAGGTGTAGATGTCAATATATTTTTTAGCTCATAAAATGAATCTTTTTATTTATCATCCCACTAAAAATTCACTCCATTCCAAGTCAATACTATATTTTTAATGAATATGTGCAAAAACTCCAAGATAATGCAAGAATAAGAAACCACATAACCAATTAAAATATGAATCTCAACAATATTAGTATGAATCTATTAAGAAATTATAGATTCTACTTTCTCAATATCCCCTAATATCCTAGATTTAGAGAACTCACGACCAAAAAATGTCACCTATTGATTATAGAAATAACATTTCAATATATTGGCATATAAATGATGATATCTCAATGTGTCTAAGAACATAACCAACTATTCTTCATGCTCCTCATAGGATCATGATCATACCGATATATCATTGATAAATATAGTCCCGAATGAAAAAAAGGATAAAAAATGGTTTATCAAAGTTATAAATACATATGGTTTCTCCATTACCCTAAATAGAATTACCAAAAACACAAAATTACTATATAGTGTTTGAAATTCTATCTTGGACACACCTTTAGCTCAAACCTTTAACCGCTGATAACCTAATCGATGAAAAATCTTCAAAATCCATAAAGAATCTCTAAACTGATTGAATAAATCATAAATTCATAGAAAAGGATACCAATTATTAAGAGTAACATGATTTAATTTATAATAGATAATATAAAATCAATAACTCACTCTTGCAATATTGGTAAAAAGAAATGGATAACCCTATGTAGACACACTCAGATTAATAAATCCATTGGATTAAAGATCTCCCAACTAAATATTTATCTATCTAATAAATCACCCAAATAGAACCTCCATGTTTCCCCTAAAAAATCCAAGATCCAACCAACCACCGGATAGCTACACCTCCTTTATAGCTCCATATATGAGACTATGATTCACAACATGTAAAGAAGGAGGTATTTTATTTACATTTTTGTGTTGTATATAATCTAAATGTTGACCAATATGGGAATATAGGGGATATTAAAGGAAAAAAGTAGGATATCCCTCAAAAATATCATGTACCCCATATAAATGATAAACCAAAAACATTAAATTCATTTTATAAAACATTACCTAAACCCATGGCATTTTCCTAAAACAAAATATAGATATTAAAAATTAAGTAAATAATTAATATTTTCCATTAACTGTTTCCAAATATATAAACATTTCCATTTTTATAAAAAAACACCATAAAAACCCTTCTATTTTTAAAAAAGACTAAGGGATCCCTTATAAAATGATTTCAACCATGAGTACTTCTTACCCTTGAGTAGACCAACTACCCAACCATTTCTATAAACACTACCAAATGAGATGACGCACCAATGGTTAATCTAGATTTATGTCATCCTAGTCTAACCAAATAAGGATCCCACACTAAATTTTGAATCTTAAATAATGTCTAAGACCTCACCCAAAATCATCACATCAATATTATCAACCATATAAAACTTCATAGAAATCTATAAATTCAACTTTTTATGAAAATAAAATAATAAAAACATATAATGGAAAAATCAGGGGGGTATAAAGAAGTATATCCCAAGTGAATGAGAAAGATCTCATGGGGATCCCCCCACACCTTCCTATCATTTTATTACATCTATATATATAATCTATAATTACTATACAAATATCAAATGGGATCTTGGTACATAATATCTCTTAATTACCTAGGCTGTAATACTATTTTTTTCTTGAACCAACTTTGTGTCACCAATGACCTGGGCACTAGAGTTGGCCCATGACATACCCAAGGCACACTCTTAATATCATTAGTCTAGATACTAGTTCTAAGGAATCATATAGGAACTCATGGGAATTGGTTTTCAAAATAAATAAAATTAAGACTTAAGACTTCCACACAAAAATATAAAATAACCACTCAATAAATCAGAGGTCCATGTTTCCGTGGAATGAGACAAAAAAACAAATATGCAGTACCTAATTAAGCATGATGAATATACAGGGAAACTAGATCAATGGTTAATAATTAAACTAAAAAGAATAATATATATTCGAGGGGTCACCGGTGGTCGAGGGGGGGCACAGGGGGGTGCGGGTTTCACTGGAGGGCTTCGCCGGAGGGCGTAGGGAGTGCAGGTTTCGCCGGAGGGCTTCGCCGGAGGGCGCGGGGAGTGCGGGGGTCGCCGGAGGGTGCGCGGGGCGCAGTGGTCGCCGAGGCCGGGGGGGGATCGGGGAGGGTTTGGGGAACACGGTCGAGGAGGGGGAAAGTGTGGCGGTGTTTCTGAAAAAATTTGGGTTTCGCGGCGGTTTATTAAAAACCGCTGCGAAACCTTCACCGAAAATTTTTAGCGGCGGTTTTGTTAACCGCCGCCACAAAACCTCCGCTAAACCCAGTTTTATTTTTAGTGTATCTAGAACTAAGACTATTCAAAAAATTAGGATAAGTAATGATTTTCCCATTTTTCCAATAAAAAATGCATCGTGATGAGGTAATCAATAAATAGTGGAGAGACCCTAGAAGAATGGTCAGATGCATGAGATTTGTTGTAGTATTTTTAAAAAAATGGTATTCATTACTTCGTTAATGTGGGAATAAGCGGTAAGTAAATATCTCCATTATAATTGTATGGTTCATGATTGTGCCAAAAAAATGTACACTTTTATTAAGTACCAATTTTATTATCATATTATAATGAGAAATATTGCTGGTCATGTTGAGAAATTCCTTAACTTTTAGTGGGTATAGACTAAACATAAAGTACTTGAAGGAATTTTATAACCATTTCCCATGTTGGAAAATTTTTTTGTGTATTTTTCATGGAAATACCAAAATCTAAGAGAGAGTATGATTTGATTTGGGTAGTTATGGATAGGCTAAAAAATTTTCATTTTATATTTATTCATGTGAAAAATATGGAGAACTAATTATTTATAATGGATGTGTTTAAACTTTATTGTTTTCTAATATATATTGTATTTGATATAGATTTGATGTTCACTACCAGTTTAGGTAATCTTTGAAATTAGTGATCGATACATTCCTAAAGTTTATCACCACTCATCATCCTTAATTAGATGGCTATTTTTCTTAGAATATATTTATATTGAAAGATATTCTTTATCATGAACCCCTCCCTCTAGAGGTACTCCTCTAAATCCTACAATGAAGAAAGATTGATAATTTCCCCTGAGTTCCACCTTTAGTGGGACCCTAGATGGGGACTACTAAAAAGAGTATAATGTTTTACAAATGATAGGAATTACCCTCTATATAATATAGGATAAAAAGATAGGATAATCCACAAAAAATAAACTCCAACATATAATGTAAAGATAAAACTAAACCATCCATTTATAAATAAAAAATTTCAAAAAATATAGTTAATAATATCTAATTTAATTCTAAAAGACTATAATGTGGAAGAAACATAACAATAACTATAAAACTTGATCAATTATTTTTCAGATCATCCCCTGAAATCATCATAGAAACAAGAAAAAATAGTTTATCAATATAGGTTCAGAAGAACAAGTATACTCAATTGGATCATACCCAATGTCTCAAGTGCACAAGTGAGAAAATAACAGTAATGGGCCAGTGAACAAACATCAAAACCAATATGAACCTAAATAGGTTGACTAACCATTCGTATCCTCACCATAGAGATCTCACTAAATCATGCATCCAATTTTATATAATAATATTGGTAACATAAAACAAATGATCCTCATAGATACTTCCCCACTGATTTTCTAGACTGAAACCCCTAATATAAAATGTATCATGCTCTCATCCCTTCCATACATATCACATCACATTTCCATTCACATCTGATGTGGGTAGGTATGAATCCTTTCCTACCCCACCTCCACAAGATCTAGCATCTGGTTCTAGAATCATTTATCATCAAACTACATCCTCATCACATCTCATAATAAATATATTAAATAACTAGGGAATTATAGTATCATGAATGTGAATAAAATAAACATCATTCCTTCTTCCCCCCATGTAATACCCGCACCAAAAATCATATCTGCATCACTACTAGGTAATCTCCAAAACCAACCTACATCATATTTGGGTAATTTTAAGCAGCATCTTGCATCATCACTATTGTTATAGGAAGACTAGGGAAGAGGGTTAGTCATCTATATCTATAACCATCAACTTGTATGTTTTGAAAAATACCAATAATTAAAAACATTTGTGTTTGGTAATGTTATTCAATATGGGAGGGGAATGTATAGAAATAACATTAAATATATGATAAATAACTATCACACAATACCCAACCTATGATTACACATAAACTGAACTATAATAAAATAAAAAACCACCATTTAACCACATGAAATCCATCACAACTATGACCACTTCAAAATAAAACTTACCACACACCATCCATACATTACTACGAAACTTCACCTCTAATTACATGTTCTTAAATTTTACAGATTTTAATGATTTTCTTTCAACATCCATTTAGAATTCAATTCCTTTTCATTTACATTTCAAAATCTTCAAATATTCAAATAATTTAAGCATGTTATCACACATTAATTCTATCATATTATTATTCATTTATCTACCCATGATTTTTCATTTTTATTAAGATAATTTATTCGATGGATATCCAAGAAACTAACACAAACACACCAGATATATTATATTTCCCATATGACATCAACCATCACCACTGCACCTCATTAGCAAATCCATATCACCACAAGAACCACAACCTTTAACCAATATACATTACAACCACCACATGAGACATCCATCACATATCATGAACACCACACATCACCACAATCACACAATGACTCACATCACATCACATCCCATACCAACCAAGCATCAAATGATCTCCCCACACATTCCACACCCAAGATAGTCACTATAATCACCATATATAAACCTACCTCAGACAAGGTAACCAAAAAGTATAGTCACACACACCAATATAACCCACCGCCCATATATTTAGATTCAATAAGAAATTATTTTCCATTCTTTGTTACATAGAATGGGTATTCTAAAAATATATATATTTACATGTGCATCTATGTAATTCTATTCTATATTCTATTTTGGGTGGTATCAAGAAATCACACTAAAAGGGTAACACAAACATATCAACTAGATCACAATCAAGGCTCCAAACAGTCGTGTTTTTTAGAAATTCATATAAGATGATAAAATCTCCTCATAAATAACCTAAAAAGATGTAAATTAAGTTATTTATCATCATTCCCAACATTTTTTTATTCTAATTCACTATCTTTATTTGTAATACCCTTATTATCTATGTAATGGATGAAAAAAAGTATGCAATCCCCACACATGAACCTAAATATAGAGAGAACAAGGAAACCCAACCTAAAATGACATTTCTGAATCACCATGCACAATAGGGAGAACAATAATGAACTTGAAGACCACAATGGTGTAAGTAAGCCACGAATCAACCTAAACCATTCTAAGGGATCATAAAAACACATCCCAACCAATAAAAAACTATAATAACACCTCTATTGATAATTTCCAAAAGTAAATAGAATAAATTAATGACGAAAAATAATTTAATCCCCATGGATTTCCAAAGATCGACCTCCCAAGACTAATGATCAAATAATGAAGAAATGGGATAATAGATCCTCCAAAAATTATTGGTTTAACTTTTGGTTTGAGGGAAATGGGGGAGAAATGAAAGAATTTGGAAAAGGATGAAAATTTATATAAAGGATGGTCTTAAAATCATTTAGGGAATTAAACATATATTCATTTAATGTGTTTTTGTGAGGCCCTCTAATTCAAGAAATGAGTCTTGTTCAAGACATGAAATCCTCAAAACCAAACCTAATGAACTTTTGATAATTTTCAAATATCTTTTTAACATCAAGATTAATTATTTCATTTAATGATTTAATTATGCACAAAAATCCCTTTTTATGCTTAATGAAATGAATCTCTAGCCTCTAATATATTAAAAACCTACCACATAATGGATAACTATTCACATCTTCAACAATGCAGTGTAGCATAATTTTCTTTCCAAACATCACTAAACCCTCCTCGAGCCTCCCCTGAACACTTCTAACTCTTAAACATGTGAATTAACAGGACAAAAAAAGCATAAAAATTAAACTATATTCCTCTCAAAATATTATCATCCTCAAAAATCTAGAAAAAACTCGAATGAAAAGGTAATGGTCTAAACAAATACCACATGAGAGGCCTCTCAATGATCTTATTATACCACAAAAACTACCACCAACCAAACACACCTAACCATGAAAATATTATTTCTAAAATACCCCTCACAACAACAACACCATCTCACCAGCTACAATCCATATCAGTTCTACTTAACCATTCATAAAACCATTTTTTCCTCTACAAATCCTAAAATAACAATAACCTCAAATGTTATCAAACATTATCCCAAGTACACAATTCAGGGAAACTCTCCCTCTATATCAAGAAATTATATGATTTTTGATAGTACAAAATAAACTTCACGGTTTCAAAACATTTCATAAATATAACACATCTTCATTAAGATGGGGTTTCCCTTCTTTGTGTACTTGAATCCATAACATGCACAATCCTATAGAAAAAAATAAACTCCTCATAAATCAGAAAGATTAAAACACCGCATCATTAAGGAAAAAAGAAAAAACTCAAAATAAATCAATGTACTAGGCATGAATCTACATATCAATGTCAGAATTACTCTCCCCTAGGCCACCATTACTCTACAACACATTAACTAGGGGGTTTATCTATGAATCACTTTCTATTAATGATCCTAGATCTCTACTGACTCATCTATAATCATCACATCATACTTGATATACAAATCTATCTTGTAAAATATGTAGGATTCATCATGATGATAGTGATGAAGCTAGGACACTTGGAATAGTTCATGGATCATATCCATCCATGGTATATCTTCCAACTGATCTGACACTGTATCAATATGCTCTAACACATCAAAATTGCTAATGAATCAGGGATAAAGCTTAATCTAATTACCAAACCTCTACTGACCCCATCTATAGGTAACCCTCCATAACATTATCTCACATGTCTTAAACTCAATGGGGCTCTACCTATGGTCATCAGATGCCTTTTAACAGTCCTATACTAACCTCACCCACTTTTGGAGCATCTAGATCATCATAACTGTGCTCTACACCACATCTTGACCAAGAACTGTTGACTCTACAATATTTTTATAGCCCAAAGGATTACTACCCCACAACCCATACAATGATGAAATGGATCCACACTAATAGAAGAGTGATATATATTATTATAGGAGATCTGAAAAAGAGGTTGGTTCTCTTCCTAAGATCTTCCAATGTCCAGGATCCATGAACAAAACTTATCCTATATCGTCTGGATGGTCCACTCCATCTCCCCATATATCATTGATAGGAATGTAGTGATAAGGCACAATTGGGATCCAAATTCTTGCTACAATACCCTAAAAACAATAAGTTAAAACATGGATATTGATTAGATATGATGGTCCCCAGTACCCCATGAATCCTATCCACATAATCCTTATATCGCCTCACTAAAACATCCATAAAACATGATCTATGAATCTCCATAAAGAGATCCAAACTCAAAATTATATACACAATCACCCAAATTGAATCACATCCCCACTAATATTGGTGTTACTCAATGATGATATCCTTCAATATTTCATCCCATTTCTAATCAAGGGGATCCAAGAGCTGTAAAAACATCTAGAAACATAGTGTTTGACTTTCAACAAATGAAAACCCAGACACTTCACCACAAACACCACCACCAATAATTTCATCTTATTCGACAAAATTTGTCTCCAAAATTAAAGATAAATCTTGGGAATGTTGGGGTGTACTGCTAATTTTGATATTTGAAACTCATGGAGAACATTATTTTACATTTCCAATGGAATAAATAGCCTCCCCTAGAAGAATATTATGTTTTGACCATCCTTTTACCAACCATCTAAGGAATCACCAATGCTAACATTGTCACACATAACCTATTCCTCTGAGAGTCTCCATCATCACTCCTCTAACTACTATATTTTTGATTACTCCACGTTCATATGATATATCCAACCTCTGTCACTTCTTTCTTCGATGTAATGATTCATTGTTGTAAGCTCCTCCATCCCTTTCAAAACTCTTATATATTCTAGAACCACATCTCCTTAGGGATTCCAACTCAATACTTCATAAAAAATTCATTTCCAAGGGTGTATGAGATATCAAAATTGTAATCCTAAATAAACTCTATCCACCTCTGTCGGTGTACATTAAGATCCCACTAAGTGAAAACATATTTCAGGGTCTTATGATTTTTGAAAACCATAAAATGATCTCATATGAGGTAATGTATCTATGGATTTTGGTTTAAAAAATATCCACTAATAATTCTAGATCATGGGTGTCATAGTTATTCTCATGGGGATATAACATCATAGCCACATAATATATCACCAACCTATGCCACATTTGGAGACATATCAAAACGAGAATTGAGGCTTCACATAAAACTTCAAACATTAAGTCCTCCTTAAGAAATAGAACCATCGAAGCATTAAACAACATCACTATTAGATAACCATACATTGCATATAACTTATGAGTCCAAAAAACTTATTGTTCATCCTAGTCAATGCTATTAGTGGGGCTGTAATCTGAGAGAAATTGGACACAAATCTATGATAATATCTTACAATACCAAGAAGAATACGAACATATTACATGTACTTGGGTGAAATCCGAGAAAAAACTTCATCAATCATAGATAGGTCCATGTACTCACCCTGTAGAAACACCACATTCCCATGTAAATTGACCTCTCACATCCCGAACATTAACATGGAAAACTTTCCAAAAAGTTGACGGTGTCAACGGAACTACAAGATGAATCTAAGATGGTTATAATAATCTTCATCTATCATTGACTAGATCAATATATCCAAAATGAACATGAAAATCAACTATTCTAGGTCTCATTGAATATGGATTTCATGATCCCGTTGAATACAATTGGTGTGTTCGTGACACTGAATGGAATGACCATGAACTTTATGTTCCTATACAATCACCTAAAAAATATTTGGGATATAATCATATTTCACCCACATCTTGTGATATCTAGATCAGAAGTAGACCTTATAAACCAAATATATCATTTCATAAGATCAAACATATCATCAATTCTTACAAGGGGGTAATATTTATTGATCATCCCCTAATTCAACTCTGGAAGTCATTTAACAACATCATGCTAACTTATTCCTTCTAGGATAAAAATAATAGAGATCATCATGAATATACACTAGGTCAGATGAAACCATTCTACATATGTTCATTAAACAATAGACTTAACTCTCACTAATCTATAGGCACAATTCTATAGGGAGTCATTGAAATAGATGATGTTCCCAATTGTAGATCAATCAAAAATTTGAAATTTATTTGAGGGGAAATGTGATAATGTAATATAGGAAAACAAATCCAAGAACTATTCCAAAACCATGGTGATATCCATTTCTTGAGAATCTAATGACACCATAGTCTACTAATACAAAAGTGAATCTACATACCATCTAAATATTCAATAGCTCTACTCAACAACAAACACCACTCATCAACCTTCCACATAAGAAAACAAAGATCTCTGATGGAAATAGTTGATTACGTAATGCATGGAATACAACAAATCCCTAAAAAGGATAACATTATATTTATGCATTTATAACAAAAATGAAATCTCTGTACGATTGGTGCTTCCCCATAACTACCCAACATCCTCGAAACACATCAAATGAGAAACATGACCTCCAACTAGAATAAATAACAAAGTGGCACTAAAAATCTAAACAAATTCATTCCCACATTATAGAAAAAGTTATTATAATCAACGAAATTTGATGATAGTGAATCAAATAGCACATAATCAATGGTAAATTATAAACTCATCTTACCTCGTACAACCACTTTCTCGGATGACACTACTACCACAATCTCATGAAGAAAACCATGCCCAAATCCTATATACCTATACTATAAAACATTATGATCATGATCTAGAATAGGTCCAAAATGAAGTTAACCATCTTGAGGCTTCCCACTACCAACTCTATCTATCCTCACCGACTAGAAATGTACTATAAAAACCTGTTACTAATACTAACTCAATGGAAACTATTGTTCCTCCTTGAAAGGGACCTAACCACTTGTCTAAAATTGGCCTCCTCGAATGGTTGAACACTGTTAATGGAGGTGTTCATTTTCCCCAAATACATAACATGAAAATGGAAATCCCATAATAGGTTCTTAAAACCCACTAGTCTTCAAAGGATTTGAGGGTATCTATTTGGGTTAGTTACCAACTTTTTAGAACCCCATATACATAAACATTTTCAACCCACTATATAAATCCCTACTCCTCATGATGTCATGTTTTATAATCTATTAATGATTAGATCTAGGATAAATTATCTTATTGATAATCTGCTCCTTGTTTTTCTCCTCTAGGTGTATAGAAAATATTAATTAAGTGACTAAATTCCAGATTACTGGACACAGTTCCTCCTCCATATGTCATTATCTAGACTTCTAATCTACGAAAACATCAAGAGAGAAATGTACGGGTTCCATGAATTTATTCCCAACTTCCAAAAAAACCATTCTCCCCCAAGTAAGAGAAAGCATCTCATGAATCATGTCCTCCTTCATCTTAGATGAATGGAATAACACTATAAGGACAAAATGATAAAAAAAACTACTACTAATACACATATCCCTAAATTTTAATAACTACTAATGACACACATCACTCAACCTGAGCATGAATCAGAAAAAAAGGGGATCTCGGTCTTATCCAACCAGTGCTCTGTCTCCAAATTTGGGATGCTCCCCTCAATCTTTCCCAAACCATTCCACGAAAGGATTGAAAGGACTACTAACATGGCTCATACTACTCTATCATTTAAATAATTTTATTTTCAACCACATCATGTTACTAAACTACTACTTCCTAACCTGCTCATTAATGATTACAATGAACCATTTATGATAATCCAAGAGAAACCCAAAGGAAAATAGAATTGAATTTTTTCAAATTTAAATTAAATAATACATTTTAATTTACCAAAATTACCCACTTTATAAATGAATTAATTCAAGAATAATGCATGTACCTCTTCTGGGTCTCTACCATTCAAATAGGTCCACCTCACATGGTCATTCAATAAGTTAAGAGTCCTTATATCAGATAACGTAGGGCCCTAAAAGCCCATTTCCTAGCCTCTATCCCTGGCATATGTCATGAACAAAGATCATCTAGCCCTGTTTCCCTACCAAATTGTGAAATAATAAAAGTTCCTAACTCCAAACCATATAATATACCTCAACCAAAACCTCTAATACCACTCTTCCATGAACCCACCGTCCAAAGGTAACCCTCTTTTGGCAACATTGAAGTAACAAAGATAATGAACCCCTGAGTCCCACCGCTATTTGGCCTCAGCCTGGTGAATAGAACTAAGGGTATAAAATATCACACATAGAAGGCATTTCCCAATATATAATATACAATCAAGAGATAATGTAATCAACTATAGAGAAAATCTTGCATATAATATAAAGATATACCCAAAACATCCCACAATGCATGAACATTGTAAACAAATAAAAATTAAAATATATAATTAAATATAAAAAATAGTCATATGGTAGAGAATCAATGGAAGCCTCAAAACATGAGCTTGAAATATCCATCTCAGTATTTTAATTCCTCTTTGATGTTTGAATTTTTTTCATATACATAGGGTGAGCATAACTTCTATACATAGTAACATCATACACAATGTCTTAAATGAACATGTTAAAATAGAATATTAATGTATCAATGAATAAATACCAGAACTAAGATTCACCTAGACAAGTAAACTAAAAAATCCCAATCAAACCATGACATACTCACTAAATCACACATTCAATATAGTAACATAATATCAAGAACTAAAACAAAAGGTTCCTGCTAGCCTCTTACCCACTGGTTATCTACTCTCACACCCCAACTCTAAATGTCTTTTTCTCCCATCCCTTCCATACATATCACATCACATATCCAATCATCTGTTATGTGGGTAATGAAACCACCCTACCTACCACACCCTTTCAATCTATAGTATATAGTGAAAGTATCATTCATTATCACATCACATTCTCATCACCTCACATCATAACCAAATCACAAAACCTGGGTAGTAGGGTATCATGAACATACATGACATAAACTTCATTACCTCCTTCTAGCACAAATGACCCCCAACATAAATCACATCCTCGTCAACATTGGAAAATCTCAAACACCAATCATTATGATCACTAGGAAATCTCAAACACCAACTTGTATCATCACTACTGCCAAAGGAAGAGTGGGGAAGAGGAGGTATCTAGCCATTTGTATCACCACCAACCTAGATGTTAGAGAAAATAGTGAGAACACAAAATAGTTGAGTGTTCTTAAGGTTATATAATTTATATATGGAACCTATATAAATAAAAAAAGATACAAGATAAATATATGACACACAATACCAAACCTATGGTTTCACAAAAAAAATATACTAGCACAAACTACAACGCCACCATTTCACCACATGATATCAATTAAAACTATCACCTCTACTAAATAAATCACACTAAAAAACTACCACACAAAACTGTAGGGTCCTGAAAATTCGGACAAGGAGAAAAAACACCCTTGTTATCAGTTTACAAAAGGAATCAAGAACATCTATATGTTTATCATGGTGAGGGGACTCAAATTGAGTTTCATTACTTTGGATTAACTTGAAGGAATTCCAATTTTCAAATGGTTTTCATACCATCACCGGGAAAGGTATGCAGAGAAGATGGATCATGAACCACCTAGTGTGTGGGGCAGTCCACGAATAGCTGGCCCACAAAACAATGACCAGTGAGAAGGGAAAACTATGAACCACATCAACTGAAGGAGTTCTGAATGGAATACCGTCCACATACCATGCCGCGAACCCCTCATTCCACAGATTAAGTGGATGAGCAGGGTTCTACAAAACATTATCGTGAACCAAAGTCTCCACAAACCCTGGTTGACTGAATCTTCCATGTGTTAGAAAATTGCTTCAATGGGCATCCTAAAACGGTGTCGTGTTCCCAATAGATATGATCCCTCTAATGCCCTATAAAATGACAACAATATAAGAAGACAAAAATAGAAGAAGAAGATGGATAGAGGGAAGGACATGCAACGAAAGCTTCAGGGATACTCAAAGGTTTCACTCCAGCTTCTGTCTTGTTTCATTGGTGAATCACAAACCGCGAACCACTTCTTCCACATGTAAAGTCAGCTGCAAACCATAGAAATGGGGTAATTGAATAATAATAGTGGAACCACTAACCATACTAGTAAACTGAAAACTGAAGACTTCTCATGGATGAATTCCCCGCAAATGGCAATTCCCCCGACCCTCCATCAATATGGAACTCCACGTACAGTACCGCTATGTGGATAGAACCCGACACCATATAGCTAATAGGTACATGAATATAACCTAAAGTAGCATGGTAATCCGCATACCAAATTGGTACGTGGTTGGCGATACACATGCCCACATACCACACCAGTACAAGGATGTATCTCCTACCTACATACCACTACAGTATGTGGAGCCTTCCATATCCTGCATGGGAAACTAGTATGTGGAATGGGGTGTTTTCTGTTATCATTCCCTCCATTTCCAACCTCAACCCTCCATTACCGTCCAATCGTCCATAATCCCTCCACTAAATAGTTCTTCAGGGTCAAGCCAAAGCCTCCTCCAAAGTGACTGAACCTATATGATCAGGCCAACGGGTGCATCAGTGTTCCCCATTGTGTCTACATACACACGGTAAGCGAGTCACTATAGCCCTCCAAACAGAGTTTTTTTCTTTAAGAATGCATGTAAGCCTACATTCCCTCGATAACTCAGATTCCAACCTTGGGATGCTGATGTGAACCTCCTCGTTCTCGTTATTATGGGTGGTCACTTTATTTTCCATTCAAAAAGGAATAGTGATCAGTCAAAGGGGTTATGTTTTCTCCCCCATTTGATGAGTAATAAAATACTCCCCTTCCTAGACCATGCTCTGAGGCCCTCCTACTGAGATAAGTCCCCAATATTATGAGGTATTTCCACGTGACCTTTAATGACATTTCACATGGACAGGTTCATCGCTCTACACCCTCTCCCATGGTAGCCCTGACCTCATCCACCGCGAGCTCTCCCTCCCCCACCAGTAGGGGAGGAGGCATGCACATTGTTGAATATTTCTCATCCTCTTGTTTCTCACATCGAGCATGAATATCATCGGCTTAAAAGTTTTTGAGGATTACAACATCAGCACATCATCTAAACTATGAGAACATTGATTCCTGATCAGATCAAGATACATAGGACACCTTCTAGAAGGCCCAAGCTCAAAAATGTCCCCATCCCAAAAGGGTCCAGCCAATAATGTCTTTCAAATGGGAAGCTTCCCTCCATATTCCCCACACATCTGAACTACGTGGGTTTTGATTCCTCTCCTAAGGATTTGTAGTAATCCCTCCTTGTGGGCCTGATCCCAACATCAAGTCACCTTCCATCCCCGCTCTACGATGATAAACTCCAGATCACATTATAATGTGGATAAGTCAGTGTCACCTTCGTGGAATCAAACATATGCATGCTCACAATGATCTTTCAAACCAAGGGTAGCATGTGGACACAATCTTCAAGAATGAACCAAGGATTCAAAAATATATGAACATGACATAAATCTATAAGGGAGTCCTGGAATAGTCAATAATCCTCCCGTGGAGTGTGCGGTGAGCCTGACCTCCCATGCTCTCGGCCATTGGAGTCCTCAAGTGTCGTTGGCCAAATATTCAGCCAACGAGCACCTTCCTTTGGAAATAAGGTCGATGAATCATGGATATCAGGGCCATTGGGAATTCTTGGCTCCACGAATAAACCAGTTGGAGACCATCTGAGGAATTTATATCTGAGAAGGACTAGTTTCATGAGTGCTTGACACTCACGCAATCACCCGCTAGGACCAAAAGTTATCCATAGTGTTAATTCAACCCTATTTAAAGGATAATGATGTTGAATGGGTCACAATAAAGGAATGTTAAATTTTATGAGTGCCCATTTCTAGGTAAAATGGTACAGGTGATGATCCTCTTCATGCCATATCTTCTCTGCTCGAACACGCTCCACCTCAAAGGTGTAAAAAATTTGTGAACCTAACATGAATCCTTAACCAAGGTGGTTGTTCTACCCAAATTATAAATGAAAAAAGGACACTACATGTTGGACCATTTTGTTCACCCCGGTATACACAACACGCACCAACATGGAAGAAGAACAAAAATGATGAACCGGACGTGAATTCTTAACCAATGTGGTAGTTCTACCCAAATGATAAAAGACAAAAGGACACTGCACTTCAGATCATTTTTTTTCACCCCAGTACGTGTAACATGCATCACCTTGAAGGAAGAAAAAAAATGGTGAACCTGATGTGAATCCTTAACCAAGTTGGAGATTCAACCAAAATGATAAAAGACAAAGGGACACTACACGTTAGACCATTTTTTTCTCCCCGGTACATGAAACACGTGACACCTTGGAGGTAGAACCAAAATGGTGAACCTGACGTGAGTGCTTAACCAAGGTGGTAGTCTAACCCCACTTAGGCCCCTTCGCCCCGTAGAAAAATGAAAAATGGAAGGGGGGAAAGCTGAATCTATTAATATGCATGTATTTAAAGGAATTATACTTTGACAATGTTTAGTGGTCTATATTTAATACATGTATTTTATGTTCCCATAGAGTGACCTTCGATCCAAATTACATCCCCATGATCCATGAAGATGATGCAACAACGATCCCTCAGGTGGTAGGGACCTAAACAAAGAGCAGGACCCCTTCACCTACCCAGTGTCTTCAACACTGGGTGTCCAATATGCTGATCAAAGAGTACCACATAAATGGTACTCTTCCCATTATGGAGTTCACAAGACAATCCCTCTAGTCTACGAAGGTCCGCTAGCTGCCACTTCAGCCGCTGCTGGCACCTCAGCACATGGCGACCCTAGGGGTCGTCTCAAACCATTTCAGGAGCTTGTCCATGGAACGTTACAATAACTAACTCACTTAACTTAGTGAGGAAAATGTATTTAATACTGATGACTTCATCCCCACTACACATGGGACCTACCCACATGCCCCTGCCAGAGAGCGTCGTCGCTAACACTAGACGACCAGACCTCCCACCGAGGAGGATCTTTTTCCAAGGGCACCTGAAAATGTCTAGGAGACCCGGTCCCCTTGATATAACACATTTTTTTTAATATTTTATTTAAAATAAATGATAATATTTCTTCTCATTGTGTTAAATATTATTATTTATAAAATATTTGAGATTATATCATTCATTTGAAAATTTAATGGAAATTTCAGATTTACACTTTATAGTGCACTGTGGTATTTAGGAGATAAATATTTTAATATTTATAATTTTAACTTGAAAGTTTTTAACTATGTTCCTAACTTAATGGGATACAACTTTTTTTCAGGAAATTGGATCTAAAGCATGCATTTGGTTGGACTAAATAGACCATGAATTCAAAGATGGTATGGGCCCGCTAGAATGGACATTAGTTCTGTATTTTGGCCATAACATCTTCATAAAAGCTTGTATTGAGAGAATATTTTGATAGGATCTCTACAACCTAGTTCTATACAAATCATTATTATGTAATAATAGCTGGTTCACATGTTTTGAGGTCAAATTGGAGGTGCAATTCAGATTAAAATATTTGGCCGAGATTTCACATTCACACTTGAAACCTCTATTAACCTAGCCTCCCCTCCACTCAATAAATTTTTGTTTTATCATTTGGAGGGGTTGGGACGTGCATTAGGATATTTAGGGAAGAGGATTAGTGGATACACTCCAATTCTCCAACCATTTCAACAAGGGTATCTCTTGAAATAAGGATCCCTTCGACGAAGTCTTCTACTTCTTCTTTGTGTTGTAATGCTTTTGTCTGTATAATAAAATTATTTGTTATTATTTTATTTATTATATTTTCTTCTATTTTGTTCAGATTTATTATTATATTAATCTTTCTAATTAATCTGGAATCAATATTAGAAACGAGATTGGGTTCTACTCTCTCTAAACCATTGCAAATGCAAAACGTTTCAACGATGACTACACCACCCATGGAAGACCAGTTACTTTTAGTAATCGATCTACATATCACCTCCTTTATTCATTTATTATGAATCAACGAGCTAATATAATTAAAATAATATGATATATTAATTGATTTTTTAATTTGAATGAAACTAACCAAGAAATTGAACAATAAACACAAATCACGCGAGGTCGAGAATTGTGTGAATTGTGAAAGCACAAACTTAATTGGTAATTCAAAAACACATGGGATCAATTTGTTGTGTTAAGATACAATTTATAAACAAAATTAATTGTAATTTCTAGAGAGGATATGTGCCTTAACTTACTGTTGACCATAATATAACCTTAGAACATCAATCAAAGTAGGGTGCTGCGATTGCATGTTCTGAAGTTAGCCTAAAGTTAAATTTACTTCATCTTTGTGGTAATGTTAATTCTCATATGGACTGGGATTTAAAATATTAAGGGATCATAATTAAGTGGATATTAATTAAAATGATAATTATTGATATATTATTGAAGAGGTATAGTTAGATCGATTATGCCTTATGAAATATTTTCTAAAAAAACATCGTCTTGTCGTGTCTTTTTAATCAAACATTATTTCAATAATAAAAACAAAAACAAATTATACAATATTCTTCCAGAAAAATTATTCTACATTTATGAATGTTAAATAACCCCCACATACTTTAAATTAGTGTTATTATTCTATTTTATTTTATTTTCAAAATACCTTTAATAAGTTGTCAAATTTACATCCTCCTTTGAGAGATGACCTTGGTCAGCCACTCTGCAACACCTACGTACCCAAAAACCACTAATCATTTGAAGGCACCCATGATAACGCCTTTTAAATTGGAATAATTACTGGGGAGATAAGTAACTATTTCAACTAATTATAGGTATTTATTTTATTTTACATTTTATTCTTTTCTTCACTTCTTTACCCAATCTGAATTTTTTTCCTTATTCCTTTATTTTCTTCTTCTATTTTTTAAACCATCAACTCAAACATCTTGTATTTTATTTTATTATGGTACACTTTTATTCTTTTTATTTTTATTTAATTTATGACATGAACTAATCCTGAAAAACTCTTATACCTTGATCATGAGATTGAATATAGGATTAAGGCTCGAATCAGACAATATCAGTCTACGGGAAGTTTCAAAATTTTACAAGTTAGAGAATTCCTCCACTCTCATAGCATTGAATTTGGAAGTAATTCAAATTAAACCATAAAACAAGAACCAATGGTTGAAAATAATGGAAATAAACTTATAATAACCATTCGATAATTGTTTTCACCTAATATTAATTATCAACCAAATTGTATGGCATACCCAAGTCTCAAATCAGACTTTGAACTAAAATCATGGTTAATTCACCTTCATCCAAAGTTTCATGGATTATCTGGCGAGGACCCAAACAAACACCTTAAATAATTTAATGTTGTTTAATCAACCCAGAAACCAAGATATGTATTTGAAGATCAAATCAAACTAAGAGAATTCCCATTCTCACTTAATAGAGTTACAAAAGATTTGGATGTATTATTTACAACCTGAAGATGTAACTTTTTGGAACGATTTGAAATGCCTTTTCTTGTAGAGATTTTTTCCAGCTGAAAAGACCACATACATTTTATAGGATATCTAGGGGATTAATAAAGCCCAAGGGAAGTCAATTTATGAGTACTAGGAGTGATTCAAGAAGTTGTGTGAAAGCTACCCACATCACCAAATTAGTGATCAAATCCTCATCCAATACTTTTATGAAGGACTCACACCTATAGAGATAAGCATGGTGGATGCCACTGTTGGAAGATCATTGGTGAAAAAAACACCAGCAACTGCATGTGTGTTGACTAACAAGATGGCCAAAAACTCCCAATAATTTGTCGATCGGGGTACACCACATGTTAGGGGAGTACATCAAGTAACCCCTTCTTCTCTTGAGAGACTTTTTATAGATACCATGTTTGATGAATTGACCACTAGGATGAGGAAAATTAATTTATATCAAAAGACATCTCAACCCACTCATTCAAGGGATTGTGTCAATTTCATTAAGACAATCCACCAAACTCAATTTTTCCCCCAACTACAAGAAATAGAATATTGTGCATCAGTGTTTCCTGGGAGACCATATCAACAACAGCCACAACCATATAACCAAAACAATCTTGATTACTTTTCTCCAACATACAACCAAGGGTGGAAGTATCAATCGGACATGAGGTGTGTATCTGGACAACAACAAAGGTCCCCGTTTCAACAAAAGTTTCTACAGCCTCCACCCTACCAACAGGGTTTCCAACACCACTAATGGTGATTGGAATCCCAGGCATCAAAAATTCAACAACAATGGAACTCTAAATGAAAGGTTGATTCAAACAATGATTCCCTTTTGAATCAATTTTATCTTAATCAACCGAATGACCTGAAGTGTCACAGTTCAATGTTAAGGGGGTTGAAGACTCAAATGATCCAGATTGCCACTGTCCTCCATGAACCGGTAAGTAATAATTCTAGAAATATACCTTCCCAAACTACTCAAAATCCCAAAGGGAGTGTAAGTTCCATCACATTGAGAATTTGGAAGAAAACAACAGATACATCTGCACCAATCATTCCATTGGGATTCACCTCAACTCCAGAGAAGACCCATTCAAAACCAACTGATGAGAAACCTAGGGAGAAATATAAAGGTAAGAAAAAGATTGATTATGTTCCCCCTAAACCCCTTCCATTTCTAAAATTGGTTGTACAAATAATGAAGTTGGCTGATGAGGAAATGCAAAAACGTGGTTTTGGACACATTTAAGCATTTGGAGATCAACATCCCTCTACTTGAAGATATCAAGAAAATCCCAAAGTATGACAAATTTTTAAATGAATTTTGTATTAATCGAAGAGGGATCAAGAGAAATGAGAGGATCAAACATGGAAGGAATGTGTCGGAACTCATTACACTAACTCTAGAAATTTCAAAAGAGTGGAAGGATCATTGGACAATAACCATCCCATGCACCACAGAGGAATTACACTTTTCTGATGCACTTTTTGATTTAGGAGCTTCCATAAATTTGATGACTTACTCTATATTATCTTTTTTAGGTTGGTGAGTTGAAACAAACAAGAGTAGCAGTGTAGTTGGAAAATAGAGCTACAACATATCCAGTGGGAGTCCTTGAGGATGTAAGTGTCTCGGTAAGAGACATGATCTTTCTAGAAGATTTCTATGTGCTTAACATGGATTATTATCATGTAAGTTCTCATGCTCCAATTATCTTAGGTAGAACCTTCCTCAAAACTGCAAAAAACGATCATAAATGTCAATGAGGTTACACATTCCATGGAGTTTGGGGATGAAGTTGTGATATTTAATGTTATGGAATCTATGAAGTACCCCTCAGAGGACCATTATTCATTTTTTATCTCCCATTTTGAACTAAAAAAGAAAACCCCCATTGAATTTCATTATCCTATGCTTACGGAGATTGTGAGTATTGGTTCTAGTTTGATGTCTAAGGGTACTTCCACACATATTTCTAATGGAAAAAAATCTTTTAGATTTGATTTGTAAATGGATTCATATTCTGATTTTGATCATGTGAAATCTGATTATGACATGGTTGTTGAGTATGCTGATGTATTTGATGTTTTATTCTCTGATTTTAATGATTTATATTCTGATACGGATGTTCATTTCACACATAATTCAGTTCCATCAATTTATGAATCCATACATCACCCCTACATTGGAACTCAAGCCATTGCCTCCTAATCTCAAATACTCATACTTGTTAGGTGGTGAGAAATTACCTGTTATCATTGCTAACAATATCCCTTTTGAACATGAAGAAATTGTTTTAAATATTTTGACGGAGAACATTAATGTAATCGGATGGACCATGGCTAACATATTAGGTATTATCCCCTCCATTTTCATGCATTGGATTATTTTGGAGGATGAGGATGAACCAGTTAGGTAGCCAAAAA
Organism: Viscum album; assembly: GCA_963277665.1. Classification (NCBI taxonomy): domain Eukaryota; kingdom Viridiplantae; phylum Streptophyta; class Magnoliopsida; order Santalales; family Viscaceae; genus Viscum; species Viscum album. The sequence continues at coordinate 1,651,976,944 of OY728152.1, forward strand.
AGTGACTCAATCCAACCCTTTTGAAAGTTGTTAAAAAAGAGGTTGAAAATTTTCTCAAGGCATGTGTAATTTATCCTATTTTAGATTCATAGTGGGTGATTCCTATTCAGGTTGTGCCTAAGAAAAGTGGTGTTACAGTTGTTAAAAATGATAAAGATGAGTTAGTTCCAATGAGGGTGCAAAATAGTTAGTGTATTTGTATTGATTATAGGAAACTAAAGCAAACCACCCACAAGGACCATTCCCCCTCCCATTTATTAATCAAATGCTTGACAGACAAGCTGGGAAGACACATTACTGTTTGTTGGATGGAATTTTTGGATATTTTTAGTTTCTTATTTCTCCAAAGGATAAGGAGAAAACCACATTCACTTTTCCATTCAGTACGTTTTCCTACCAAAGTATGCCATTTGGACTTTCCAATGCCCTAGGCACCTTCTAGAGGTGCATGGTGAGTATTTTTTCATATTTAATTAGGTCTTGAATTGAGGTATTTATGGATGGATTTATAGTGTATGGGTCCTCATTTAATGATTTTATCTCTAGTTTGGGAAATTTTTTGAATTGTTGTGTTGAGAAGAATCTAGTCATAAACTTTGAAAAGTGTTATTTCATGGAATTGCATGGAATTTTCTTAGGGAATGTAGTGTTAAAACAAGGGATAGAGGTTTTATAGATCTAAGGTAGATATCATTTCATCCTTACCATATCCATCATGTGTGCATGATGTTAGATCCTTCCTAGGGAATGCATGATTTTATCAGTGCTTCATCAAATATTTTTGTAAGATTTCTCTTCCTATGCCACGATTACTTACAATGGATTCTGATTTTTTATTTGTTGATTCATGCAGGACTTCCTATGATGAGATAAAGAAGTTTCTGACCACTCCACCTATCGTACAACCCCCATGATGGGAGATTTTTTTCAGCTTATGTGTAACGCCTCTACCTTCACATTTGGGGATGTCTTATCTTAGAGGGTGGAGGTACGTTCACATGTGATTGAATATGAATCAAAGACACTTTATCCAGCCCAATCAAATTAAAAAAACCACAAAAGGAGTTTATTTATGTCATATTTTCTTGATATGAATTACGTTCATGTTTATTGGCCTCTAAAGTAGTTTTTTTACCATGTAGATTTGAGATGCCTCTTGAAGATTCTAGACACAAATCCTAGACTTATCCAATGGATTCTCCTTCTTTAGGAATTTGATATTGAGATAAAGGAAAAGAAGGGGTCGGAGAACCTAGTGGCAGACCACATGAGTTGGCTCACTCAGAAACTAGAGTATGACACCTTGGACCATGTACCACTTCAGGGAACTTTCTCTGATGAACATCTTATTCCATCTTAGGTAAACATCCTTGGTATTTTTATTTAGTGAACTACCATGTGCCCTCTGAAATTCCTAAAAATTTAATTAAACATCAATTCCAAAAATTAAAGAGTGAGTTTAGATTTTATGTGTGGAATAAGACCTACTTATGGTGTATGTGTAATGACAAAGTTATTAGGAGGTGTGTTACTGATCATGAGTTTGATTCTATTCTACAATTCTTTCACACACTTTCTTGTGGTGGGAACTTTGTACCACAATGCATAGCTAGGAATGCTTTGGACTCTGGATTGTATTGTCTTAGTTTATTCCATGATGCTCATGTGTTTTGTAATTCGTGATCACGTTGCCGACCCACTAGTAATATTTCTAGGATAAATTATATTCCCCAACAACCCATATTATTATGTGAGATTTTTTATGTATGGGGAATCAATTTTATGGTTTCATTTCCTAGTTCATTTGGGTTTTTGAAAATTTGGGTTTTTGTTGATTATGTGATTAAATTGGTGGAGGTTAAGGCCACCAGAACTGATGATTATCATGTTGTTGTGGACTTTGTCAAGACATGTATTTTTTGTTGGTTTGGAGTACCAAAGGCCATCATCAGTTACAAAGGGGCAAACATATGCAATTGGAATTTTTCTTCCCTCTATCAAAAGTGTGAGATGAAACACCAAAAATCAACACTGTCCCACCCCCAAACATAGGGCTAGGCTAAGGTTCCAAATAGAATGTTGAAACAAATTTTTGAGAAAACTGGGCAGCCAAATAAAAAGGATTGGAGCAGGTTCATGGATGATGAATTGTGGGTTTATAAGATAGCATACAAGACCCCATCAGTATGTCCCCATTTTGGATCATTTTTGGAAAATCCGGTCATCTACCCATGGAAGATGAGAATTATGCATATTGTGCTATAATGATATGTTACAGGGATTTGGCACAAGCTGGAATCCATATGAAGCTGCAAATTCAAGAGCTTAAGGAGATTCGATTGTCTTCATATGATAACTCAAGGCTCTACAAGGAAATATCAAATGTATCTCATGAAAAAATGATCCAGAAAATATAATTTCAAGTTGGAGAAAAGTGTTTTTCTATAGTACACAACTGAATCTGAAGCCTGGTAAATTAGGTTCCATGTGGTTATGTCCTTATATTGTGACTAATGTTTATCCTTATGGTGTGGTGGATATCACACAAGATGACACTAGAAGAAGCTTTATAGTCAATTGTAAACATTTTAAGAAATACATTGAGAGATTTCCTACTAATGCAGTAGACTTCCTAACAATTTCACATTTATATTATTATTGCTAATTAAAATTATAAATTTTATGTTCATATATCATGTCATCAGATCACATTGAGGGAAATTCTATATTTAATGTGTGGGTAAGGGGACCATATTTTCTAGGTAGAAATTTATGATTTTGATTTTTGTGTTTTAGGTGTATTTTCTATTAAGTGTTTCGTTAATGTTTTCAAAAAAACAAAAAATCAAAAAACAAACAAATAAAATCAATAAAAAAGAAACAAATATATCATGTAACATTCTCATGTGGAACATATGAAAATTCTATATTTTCAATATTCATTGGTAGAAATATATGCATGAGTAATATTTCATCATCAAGGGTTGAATTTTATAAAAATGGAAGTCTTCAATGATATGAATTGTTGTTTCATTATAAAACCTTTTATATTTTGACATAATGATTTCTGAAATTTGTTCATGGTAAATTATGTCATTTATTTCTCTACACAGTTTATCAAAATATCATGACTTGTGAGTTTCTCTTGCCCAATTAAATATATATTCAGGGTAAATAATCCTTTTCCGCTTATAACATAGTCTTTCCATACATTCTCGTCTCATTCGATCATTTCCATCATTGTAACAGATTGACCTATGCATGTGCACCAAATATGTAACTGTTTTAATCCCTCTAAAAAATCAAGAAAAAAAAATAGTCAATAAAGAAGAGAGTGAAGAAATGTACAACTTGTGGGGATATTTAGGTCAGGAGCTCATGGTTTGACTTCTGAGAATGCTTGAATGAGTGGGTTTTGGAATTTGATTGCAAAGTATGTTGAACAGGTTTGGTGGAATAGGATGAGTTAAGAAGAAATATTTTTTTGACCTGAATATACCGGATAAAGGGTGGAGAGACAATATTGGGATGGTTGGCATGCACAAACACATGGAGAATTAGTGGTATGGTAGACCCATGAATTGTTTCTCTATGATTGGGGTTATTAATCTCACTGGATTTTGTTTTTAAACAATGTATGAGACAATAAACTTAAAATTTATTGATTTCGACTCTTGATTTGATTTTTACAATCCCTATATTTGCATTGTGGATTTAGAAATATTAATATGCATTTATTGTCACAATTTTTTTCGAATACATGATATGAGGTTTTCTAGGGAGTGAAAAATGGTAAGTGTGGGGGAGATGATAAAACATATTTTTATTGAATATTTTATTGATAAGAAATGATAAAAGTTCATCATGTTGTGTTAAATATGTTTCTTTATAAAATATTTGGGATTACATCATTCATTTGAAAATTTGATAGAAATTCTAGTTTTTCCCTTTATAGTTCACTATAGTATTTCAAAGATAAATGTTATAATATTAATTATGTAAACATAAAATTTTATAACTATGTTCCTGACTTAATGGGTTATAACTTATGTTCAGGAAATTGGAGCTAAATTGTGCATTTGGTTGGACTAAATTGACCATTACGTCAAAGGGGGGATGTGACCTGTAGATTGGACATTGGTTTTGTATTTAGGCCATACATTCTTCATACGATCTGGGATAGGGCCCAAATTTTTATATGATCTCACCAACCCAATTTTCCACAAATCAATATATTGTAAAAACAACTAGTTCACTCGTTTTGGAGGTCAAATGGGAGCTGAAACTGAGATTAGAATATTGGGCTGAGATTCCCCATTCACACTTGAAACCTCTTTTTACCTAGACTCCCTTACACTCTATAAAATAGTGTTTTTCTCTTTTTTAGGGGTTGAGATGTCCATTATTTAGTTGAGGTAAAAGTATAAGTGTATCCACTCCAATTATCCAAACATTTCAAAAAGGTTATCTCTTGAATCGAGGATCCCTTCGACGAATCCTTCTTCTTTTTCTTCGTGTCGTAATGCCTTTGTTTGTGTAATAAACATCTTTGTTATAAATTTATTTATTATATTTTCTCCTATTTTTCTCAAAATTCTTTTTCTATTAATATTCCTATTTTGGCTGGAATCAAGAGTAGAAATGAGATTGGGTTCTACCCTCTCTAAACCTTTTCAAATTCAAAATGTTTCTACGATGACTAAACCGCCCAAGGAAGACATGTTCTTTTTAGTAATCAGTATACCTCTCACCAACTTCATTCATTTATATTAAATAAAGGAGATACTATAATTCAAATAGTATGATATATTAATTGTGTTTTTATTTTAAATGAAACTAATCAAGGAATTTAAAAATAAACACCAATCACGCGAGGTCGAGAATAGTGTGAATTGTGAGAGAGCGAACTTAATTGGTAACTCAAAACCTCGGGTATCAATTTGTAGTGTTAAAATATAACCCCTAAACTCAATTAATTCTAATTTCTAGAGATTATATGTGCCTTAATTTACCACTAACCATAATCTATCCTTAGATCCTCAATCAAAATAGGTTGTTGTGATTGCTTGTTCTGAAGTTAGCCTAGGGTTAAATTCAATTCATCTTTGTGGTAATGTTAATTCTCACAGGGTTTGAGATTTAACAAATTAATGGATTATAATTAATAGGATATTAATTTAAATTATAATTATCAATAAATTATTTAATAGGTATAGTTGAATATATTATTCCTTTTAAAATATTTTTTATAAAAACATCTTCTGGTTGTGTATTTTTAATCGAATGTTATTTCAAAAATAAAAATAAAAAAATTAGGAAATCTTCTTCCAGCAAACTTCTTAAAGCTTTGTGAATGGTAAAAAAACCACCACACATCCTTTCAAGTAGTTTTATTATTCCATTTTATTTTATTTTCAAAATACCATTAATAAGTTGTCTAATTTACTTCTTCTTTTGAGAGATGACCTTGGTCAGCCACTCTACTTCACTTAAGTACCCCAAAACCACTAATCATTTGAGGGAGCCCATGACAGTGCCTTTCAAATTGGCATTTTTTCTAGTGAGTTAAGTAATTATTTCAACCAATTATAGGTGTTTATTTTATTTTACATTTTATTCTCTTCTTCTCTTCTTTCTTCCTTCTTTACCCAATCTGATTTATTTTTCTATCTTTTATTTTCATCTTATTCTTTTTGGAAAATCAACTCAAACTTCTTCTCTTTTATTTTATTATGGACCTATTTTCTTCTTTTCATTTTTATTTTATTTTTCACACAATCTAATCTTGAATAACTCTTAGATATTGATCCTGAGATTGAATTTAGCCTTACGGATCATACCATACATTCTCATTCTATGGGATGATTCAAAATTCAACTAGTTAGAGAATTCATCCACTCTCGGAGTATTGTAATTGGATTCAATTAAAATACAACCATAACACAAGAACCAATGGCTAAAAATAATGGAAATGAACTTAATAGAACCATTCAAGAATTGGATGCACCTGATATTAATTATCAACCAAAATTTATTGCATACCCAAATCTCGAATTAGACTTTGAACTGAAATCTAGGTTAATTCAACTTCTTCCAAAGTTTCATTACTTATCTAGTGAGGATACTAACACACACCTTAAATAATTTAATGTGGATTGGTCAACACTGAAATCGAGAAATGTATCTAAATATAAGATCAAACTCAGAGCATTCTCATTCTCACATGATGGAGATGTGAAATATTGGAAGTATTATTTAAAACATGAAGATGTAACATGTTGGAATGATTTGAAACCTCTTTTCTTACAGAGATTATTTCTAGATTCAAGGACCATATCCATTTTAAATGAGATCTCAGGGATCAAAAAATTCCAAGGTGCGTCAATGTATGATTACGAGGAGCGATTCAAGATGTTGTGTACAAGATGTCCACATCACCAAATATTTGAGAAAAACCTCATCCCATACTTCTATAAAGGAATAAAACCTATGGAGGGAAGCATGGTGGATTCTACTGATGGAGGAGCATTGGTGGACAAAACACCAACAGCTACACGTGCATTGATTGACAAGATGGCCTAAAACTCTCAACAATTTGGTGATCAAGGTACACTACATGTGAGGAGAATACATCAGGTATGCCCTTCTTTTCATGATAGTCATTTGATTGATATAAAGATAGAAGAATTGACCACTATGTTGAGCCAAATTTATTTGGCTCAAAATATATCTCAACCCACTCCTTTAAGGCCTTGTACAATTTTCACTGCGACAAGCCACCCAACTAACTCTTGCCACCAACTCCAAGAAATAGATGATTGTGATGCAATGTTTCCTGGGAGACCATATTAGAAGTTGTAACAACCATATCCCCAAACAAATCTTGATTCCTTTGCTCGAACATATAACCAAGGTTGGAAGGATTAATCAGACATGAGGTATGTATCTGGACAACAACAATGGTCCCCTTTTCATCAAAATTTCCAGAAGCCTGCACCCTGCCAATATCGTTTCCAACAACCCCAAAAGCGATTTGAAGCTCAAGCATCAACAAGTCAACAATAAGGGAACTCTCAACGAAAGGTAGATTCTAACAATGATGACCTTTTGAAGAAAAATATTCTTACTAAATATAATGAGCTAAAGAGACATGGTTTAGAGCTGAGGGAGTTGAAGACTCAAATGAGCCAGAATGCCACCACCCTCCATGAACTCATAAGTATGAATTCTGGAAATCTACCTTCCCAACCTACTCCAAATCCCAAAGGGAATTTCAGTGCCATCACATGGAGAAGTGGGAAGAAAACAACTGATACATCTTCACCTATCGTTCCACCGAGATTCACCTCAACTCCAGAGAAGACCCATTCGAAAACTAGTTATGAGAAACCCAAGAGGAAAGATAAAGGTAAGAAAAATATTGACGATGTTCCTCCTAAACCCCTTCCATTTCCAAACAGGGTTGTACAACCCCATAAGATGGCTGACGAGGAAATGGAAAAAGTGGTTTTGGACACATTTAAACTTGTGGAGGTCAACATCCCTCTACATGAAGCTATCAAGAAAATATCAAGGTATGTGAAATTCTTAAAAGAACATTGTACCAATCAAAGAGGGATCAAGGGAAATGAGAGGATCAATAATGGAATGAATGTTTTAGCACTCATTACACCAACTCTAGAAATGCCAACAAAGTGCAAGGGTCCTGGGACATTCACCTTCCCATGCACCATAGGGGAGTTATATTTTTCTGATGCACTTTGTGATTTAGGAGATTCCATAAATGTGATGCCTCACTCTGTATTCTCTTCTTTATAGGTTGGTGAGTTGAAGCCGACAAGAGTAGTGGTGCAGTTAGAAAATAGAGCTACAAAATATCCAGTGGGAGTCCATGAGGTTGTACTTGTCCTAGAAGGAGACATGATATTTCTAGCAGATTTCTACATGCTTAACATTGAGGATGATCAGGTAAGTTCTAATTCTCCAATTATATTAGGAAGACCCTTCCTCAAAACTAAAAATACTATAATAAAGGTCAATGAGGGTACACCTTACATTGATTTTGGGGATGAAGTTGTGATATTGAATGTTATGGACTCCAAGAAGTATCGCTTAGAGGATCTTTCTGCATTTTTTATCTCCCATTTTGAACCCCAAAATAAAAACCCCATGGAATTTTATTGTCCAATGCTTAGGGAGATTATGAGTATTGGTTCTAGTTTTATGTTTAAGAGTACTTTCAAACCTATTTCTAATGCACACGACTCTCTTATATTTGATTTTGAAATGGATATGTATTATGATTTTGATCAGGTGAACTCTGATTATGACATGGCTGTTGAGTATGCTGATGGATTTGATGTCTCATTCTCTGATTTTTATGTTGTATATTCTGATACTAATGTTCATTGCGCACATATTTCATTTCCTTCAATTTCCCCATCAATAAATCACCCCCTACATTGGAACTCAAGCCATTTCCACCTAATCTCAAACACTCATACTTGTTAAGTGGTGAGAAATTACCAATTATCATTGCTACCATTCACCATTTTGAACATGAAGATTTTTTTTGAATTTTTTGGTGGAGAACATTAAGGAAATAAGGTGGACCTTGGCTGACATATTAGGTATTATCCCCCCCCCAGTTTCATGCATAATATTCTTTTTGAGGATGAGGCTGAACCGGTTAGGTAGCCACAAAGGAGACTCAATCCAACCCTTCTGGATGTTGTTAAAAAAGATGTTGAAAAATTACATGAGGTAAGAATAATTTATCCCATTTCAGATTCTCAGTGGGTGTGTCCTATTTAGGTTGTTCCAAAGAAAAGTTGTGTTATAGTTGTTAAAAATGAGAATGATGAGTTACTTCCATTGATGGTGAAAACAATTGGCATTTGTGTATTGATTATAAGAAACAAAATCAAACCACTATCAAGGACCATTCCCCATCCCATTTATTGAATAACTGATTGATATATAAGTAAAGAAGACACATTATTGTTTCTTGGATGGATTTTATGGATATTTTTAGGTACCTATAGCTTCATAGGATCAGGAGAAGACAACATTCACTTGTTCATTTGGTATGTTTTCCAACCAATCGATGCCATTTACACACACCTTTCAGAGATACATGGTGAGTATTTTTCAGATATCATTGAGTCTTGAATAGAGGTATATATGGATTATTTTACAGTTTATGGGTCCTCATTTGATGATTGTATCTCTATTTTGGGAAATGTTTGAATAGTTTTATTGAGAAGAATCTGGTCTTATACTTTTAAAAGTGTCATTTCATGGTTGATCATGAGATTTTCTTAGGGAATGTAATGTAAAAACATGGGATTGGGGTTGATAGATCTAAGGTTGATATCATTTCATCCTTACCCTATAATTCACGTGTGATTGATGTTAGATCTTTCCTATGGAATGCATGATTTAATCAGTGGTTCATCAATGATTTTAGTAAGATTGCTCTTCCTATGTCACGATTACTTCAAATTGGTTTTGATTTTGTGTTTGATGATTCTTGAATGACATCATTTAATGATCTAAAGAAGTATCTGACCACTCCACCTATCATACAGCCCCAATCGTGGAAGCTTCCTTTTGAGCTTTTTTGTGACGCCTCCAACTGCGCAGTTGGGGATGTCTATCTCAAAGGGTGTATGGACGCTCACATGTGATTGCATATGCATCAAGGACACTGGATTCAGCCCAATAAAATTACAAAACCATGGAAATGGAGTTTCAGTATGTCATATTTTTTTAGATAAATGTGGTTCACATTTATTGGGCTCTATAGTAGTTGTTTTTTCGGACCATGAATCTTTTAGGTACCTCTTGAAGAAGCTAGAAACAAAGCCCAGAATTATCTGATAGATACTCCTTATTTTGGAATATGATATTGTGATAAATGACTAGAAGGGGTCAAAAACCTAGTGGCATACAACATGAGTAGGCTCACTCTCACACTAGAGGATGACACCTTTGACCAGGTACCACATCAGGAGACTTTCCCCAATGAGCATCTTTATTCTAACTTAGGTACACATCCTTGGTATGCTGATTTAATGAACTACATTGTGGCCTCTGAAATTCCTACAAATTTAAAGAAACATCATGTCCATAAATTAAAGAGTGAGTCCAGATTTTATGTGTTTGATAATACTTACTTATAGCCCATGTGTAGTGACCATGTTATTTGGAGGTGTGTTCCTGATCATGAGTTTGCGTTTGTTCTTCAATTCTGTCATAATCTTATTTGTGGTGGTAACTTTGGACCCAAATGCACAACTAAGAATGTTTTGTACTATGGATTGTATTGGCCAAGTTTATTCCATGATAATCATGTGTTTTGTAAGTCGTTCTCACATTACCAACACACTGGAAATATTTCATGGAGACACTAAATGCCCCAATAACACATATTATTCTCTGAGATTCTTGGTGTATGGGGCATATATTTTATGGGCCCTTTTTCTAGTTCATTTGGGTTTTTTTATATTTTGGTTGTTGTTGATTATTTGAGTAAATGGGTTTAGGTTAAGGCCACCAAGACTGATGATTCTCATGTTGTAGGGGACATTGTCAAGACACAGATTTTTTGTAGGTTTGGAGTACCAAAGGCCATCATCAGTGACCGGGGGACACACTTCTACAATTGGAATTTTTCTTCCCTAATTTAGAAGTATGGGGTGACACACAAAACCTTAACACCATACCACCCCCAAAAAAATGGTCAGGCTGAGGTTTCAAATAGGGAGTTTATTATTTCTTTGGAGAAAACTATGCGGCCAAATAGGATTGATTAGAGCAAGAGCATGGATGATGCATTGTGGGCTTATAGGATAGCATAAAAGACCCCCATTTCTATATCCTCATTTAAGATTTTTTTTGGGAAATCATGTCATCTACCCATGGCAGTTGACCATCGGGCTTATTGGGATATAAAGAAATGTACCATGGATTTGGCCCAAGATGGAATCCAAAGGAAGATGAAAATTCATGAGCTTGATGAGATTCGATTGTATGCATACGAGAACTCCAGACTCTACAAAAAAAGATAAAAATCATCTCATGAAAAAATGATCCAGAAAAGAGAATTTCAAGTTGGAGAGAAAGTCTTTCTCTATAGTTCATGACTGAAGCTGATGCCTAGTAAGTTGTGTTCTCGGTGGTTAGGTCCTTATGTTGTAACTAATGTTTTTTATTTATGGTGTAGTGGAGATTACACAAGAGGAAACTAGAAGGATCATTTTAGTTAATGGTCAATGTTTGAAGAAATACATTGAGGGAATTCCTACTGATGGAGTGTATTTCATCACACTGCGAGACCCAATCATCACTTGAGCATATCAGGTTGTTTTTAACCTTTCACATTTATATTATTTGTCAAAATAAAAATTTAAAATTTCATGTGAATATATCATCTCATAGGTTCACATTGATTAAAATGCAATATTTGAAGTGTGGGAGAGGGAACAACATTTTTTGGTAGATATTTAGGATTTTCATTTGTGTGTTTTATGTGTATTTTCTATTAAGTTTTTGGTTAATGGTTTAAAAACAAAAAACAAAAAACAAAAAAAAGAAAAAAAAAGGAAAAAATATATCATGTAACATTCTCATGTGGAGCATATGAAAAATACATATTTTCAAAATTCATAGGTAGAACTATAATAATGAGTAATATTTCATCATCAAGTGTTGATATTTATAAAAATTTAAGTCATCGATGATATGAATGGTTGTGTCATTATAAAACCTTTTAGATTTTGACATCATTATTTTTTATATCTGTTCATAGTAAATTGTTTCATTGATTTTTTGACACAATTTTACACACAATCATGACTTGTTAGTTACTCTTACCCAAGTGAATGTATATTCAGGGTAAGTAATCCTTTTATCTTATAACATGATCATTCTGTACATTTGTTTCTCTTCTGATCTTTTCCATCACTATACCAGATTGACCTATGCTTGTGCACCTAATATCTAACAGTTGTACGCCCTCTTGAAAAAATAAATAAATAAATAAATAAATAAATAAAATAGTCAATAAACAGGGGAGTGAAGAAATGTACAACATGTGGGGATATTTAGGTCCGGAGCTCATGGTTTGACTTCTGGGAATGCTTAAATGAGTGGGTTTTGGAATTTGATTGTAAAGGATATTTAACAGGTTCAGTGGAATAGGATCAGGTAAGAAGAAGTGTTTTTATTGACATTAATATACTAGATTAAGGGGGGAGAGACAAGCTTGGAATGGTTGGCACATACACATGTGGAGAATTAGTGGCATGCTAGACCCATGACATGTTTCATTATGATTGGTATTATGAATCTCACTATATTTTGTTTTGACACAATTTATGAGAAAACTAAATTAAAATTTATTGATATTGACTCTTCATTTGATTCTTTCTTTTTATATATTTACACTATGAATTGATAAATTTGAATATTCATATATTATCACAATTTTTTTCGAATACATGATATGAGGTTTTTCTCAGGAGTGCAAAAGGGTAAGTGTGGGGGAGTTGATAAAACACACTTTTATTGAATATTTTATTGATAATAAATGATAAAATTTCCACAAATTATGTTAAATATGTTTATTTATAAAATATTTAGGATCGGATCATTCATTTGAAAATTTGATGGAAATTCCATTTTTACCCTTTATAGTAGACTGTAGTATTTCGAAGATAAATGTTTAAATATTTAGTATTTGAACTTGAAATTTCGTAACTATGTTCCTGACTTAATGGGATACATCTTTGGTGCATGAAATTGGCACTAAATCATGCATTTGGTTAGACTAAATAGGCCATGAATTAAAAGGTGGTATGGGCGCCCTCTAGATTGGACATTGGTTCTATATTTGGGCCATAATATCTTCATTTGAGCTTGGATTGGGACAAAATTTTGAGAGGAGCTCTACAACCCAATTTTCCACATATAATGTTTCAGGAAGAATACCTGGTTCACTCATTTTGGAGGTCAAATGGGAGGTGAAAGTAAGATTGAAATATTTGGCCGAGATTCCCCATTCTCACTTGAACCCTCTTTTAACCTAGCCTCCCCTCCACTCTATAAATTAGATTTTTTCTCCTTTTGAGGGGTTTGTACGTGAAATAGGAAGTTTAGGTAAGAGGATAAGTTGATCCACTCCAATAATCCAACCATTTCATAAAGGGTATCTCTTGAGGCAAGGATCCCTTTGATGAAGCCTTTTTATTCTTCTTTGTGTTGTAATGCCTTTGTTTGTGTAATGAACATCTTTGTTATTATTTTATTTATTATCCTTTATTCTATTTTTTTTCAAATTTATTCTTATCTTAATCTTCTTAAATGGTCTAGAAACAAGAGTAGAAATGTGATTGGGTTCTACCATCTATAAACCTTTGCAAATGTAAAACGTTTCTACGATGACTACACCGCCCATGGAAGATTAGTTCTTTTTAGTAATTGAACTACCTCTCACCTCCTTCATTACTTTATTTTGAATAAATGAGATAATATGATTAACATAATATGATATATTAATTGAGTTTATAATTTAAATGAAACTAAGCATGAAATTGAACAGTAAACACAAATCAAACAAGGTCGAGAGTTTTGTGTATTGTGAAAGCGCAAAGTTAATTGGTAATTTAAAACCACATCAGATCAATTTTTAGTGTTAAAATATAATCCCAAAACTCAATTAATTCTAATTTATAGAGAGTAAATGTGACTTAATTTACCACTAACCATAAGCTAACCTTAAAACATCAATCAAATCAGGGTGTTGTGATTGCATGTTCTGAAGATATCCTAGGGTAAAATTCCCTTCATCTTTGTGGTAAAGTTAATTCTCGTATGGTTCAGGATTTAAAAAATTAAGGAATCATAATTAATTGGATATTAATTTAAATAAAAATGATCAATAAATTATTGAAGTGGTTTAGTTATAATGATTACGCCTTTTAAAATATTTTCTAAAAAAACATCTACTTGTTGGGTCTTTTTAATCGAACATTATTTAAAAGAAATTATACAATCTTCTTTCAGCAAACTTATTCTAGATTTATGAATGGTAAAAACACATGTGTCCTTTAAATTAGTATTTTTATTCCATTTTATGTTATTTTCAAAATTCCTTTAATATGTTTTTAAATTTACTTCCTCATTTGAGAGATGACTTTGGTCAGCCACTCTACTGCACCTATGTACCAAAAAACCACTAATCATTTTAGGGTGCCCCAGACAGTGCCTTTCACCCCTTGGGCTTCCTGCCAAGGGTGGATAATATATGACAATGGAAATGTTATAACCCTGGTTCCTGAGGAGCAGCTTTGTTGTAGCAACACGAAGGCAGTCAATGAGAAGACATACAACTCTTCCCTCTCCACTCAATCCCATCAACGAAATAGGGGGCACAATACGAGCACATGCACATATATACTAGTGCTCATTATTCCTGTCGTGCAAACAGAGTGGAAAACAATAGGCAGATACAGATATCTTCCGACACACCATAAGCCCACCATCAAAATAGGGCGGCAGCCATCTATACACAAGCACAGACACCTGCTGACACATTCCAATATTTCTATCTAAATTGGGCAGCAACACGGTATATACAAGCAGAAATACCTACTCATGAAAAATAATCCCAACATCCTAATAAGGAAACAAGCGAATATGAGCAGTGTCAAATTCATACGAATGCATAAAAAGCCTGTGAGAAAAATACATTAGAAAGAGAGAGAAAGAAATCCCTGCTCTTGAATATGAAGGCCACCAGAAAAATATGGTGGCAACCAAAGAAGGCAACGGGTGATAGACTCGTTCCTCTGTCTCGGAACATGAGAACTACCAGTATCTACTGGAAACTCATGGAGGACCGAAGCAAGCCCAAACTCCTACTCCGACATCAGAATGATACTTCATACCCATTCCGTCAAAGATATATCTCAGCACATTCTAGCCATGATGGAAGATTAGACATCGATTCTATGACATATCCTCCAAACCTGACAAGATATCACTGCGTCGGCGGAAAAGGAGAGAAATCTGGCCCATGACCCAATTTTCTCAAATGGAATTACTCCCTCGCAAAATGAGTTAGTCACTCCAAAGAAATTATGCATCCATGCTCCAGTCTAGGAGGGTCCATGGAAATATCCTGCGAAATTAGGACAATCGGATCGAGAACAAATACCCATTCCAACTGGGAGATGATGATCCAACATGGTGGCCACTCCAGGACAGGTATAAATCCCTTTCAAAACTCAAGAAACTCTTCATCATATTCCAAAGGCATCACAGGACCCAACGAGACGGGAACCCATATACGAAGTCCATTACCAACAGTTGATGGCCCCAGTTACCTGCAAGAGAGCGCCCAAAAATAAAAAGTGCCAAATGAAACCGAAAAATGAAGAGCACGTACATGACCCTACTTTGCTGGAATTAGGGGTTCTTTATTCCCTCAAACATATGTCAATAAAGGCTCAAGACCCTGTCATTCCATTACCAAATTATAGAAGTGACAGTAGATGTTGCAAAAGTCCTCCACGAAATATCGCTACCACCAACTGTAAAGGTCACCCATAGAAAACCCTTGGGGGCTTACATCATGGGTCCAGAATGATCGATCATGAGAGCATATCTCGTAATGCGCATCTGGGTAGTCCTTTCCTCGACCTGAAGATCAGACAGTGAGAAATTCCTCCCCTTTTTGTCATTCCCCCTGATGGTTCTCCTCAGGGTATATGCTGGAGATATGCTTCTCCCTGTAGTCGGACATCAGGTCATTATGGTAGTCCTCACCATGATGATGGTCATTGCAAATGACCTCCACACAATGAAATTTTCTTTGAAGGTCATCCCCACAGTAACGACAAGCAATGAGATGGTCCCACCCTCATTGCAATACATATTGAAGGTCCTCCCTAGGAGGTACAATGAATAAATTCTCCCTAAAACCAGATATAAAGTCATGATGGTATTCCACTCCATGATGACTGTCATTGAGAAGGCCCTCCCCGCAATGACAATTTCCATGAAGGCCCTCCCCACAGTGACATAGAGCAGCAAGAAGATTATCCCGTTACTACAGCCTAACCTGAAGGTCCTCCTTGTGGTAAACATCATCATGAAAATTCATGCGGTTGGGATTCAAGTTTCCATGGTAGTCCTCTCCATTGAAGCACCAATCACGGAGGTCCTCCCTACAATCAAAATACATTCTGACAAGATGGTTCTTCCATTGCTAGAACAAATATGAGAAAGCACTCCTATACTGAGGCACTTAGAATGGAGTCAGACACATGAGGCACTCCATCTGTAATAAGAAATATTCTTTCTCAACCAGAGGATGGCTCAGGGCCACACTCATCTTATGAGCCATCCAACAGCTTCCACAAATTGATAAGGCCCCCACCAGCCCAGTCGTTTGGAACGAAATCATCAAGAAGTAGTCACGCTGGGTATATCAAGTAGAGGAGCCTCCGAAAGAACAACAACATTATATGTTGCTTTTGAGAAGACATATAGCTAGGGATAATATACCAGTGATGTATTGGCCTACGGCCACACCTCAATTCGACATACTAGGGGAATTGTCTGGGGAATTCATGCATGACATTTTCCTTAATATAGGGACAACTCTTCTAAATATGAAAGAACAATTCCTACCCTTCTAAGGATATGCAGACCATGTCCACACAATAGGGGATATTCGCTGTCGGATAGACCAATAAGCCCTCCGATCAACAAGGAAACCACAATAAAAAAGGCGAAAGAAAAACCTTGAACTAGATTTCCTCTATGCACTTTATAAATTTCATCGCCTCATTAGCAATTCCCCAACTGGAGTTCGCATTTGGGGGTGGGGAGAACATGGAGCTTTTCACTTCACCCCACATCCTGTCTAGCAGTCCCGAATGGAAATGACATTCATCCATGTCATCACCCAGTGTCGACAATCAAATGAAACCCCTACTAATGAAATATGGGACATCCATAAAAAACTGGCCCAAAGTATGTCTCAAAAGTGTCCGGGTCAAATAGATCAAGCTATCATAAAACTTCTGATTCTGGTGACTAAGATCATCCAATAGGCGTCTTGACTAAGGGAAGCCAACCAGCAAGCAGTTTACATGTTTTCAAAAGGCCATAGAGCCTGTACAGGCCCAATGCCACACTCAGCTTACACCCCACTCATGAGTATGTGAAATTGAATGGGTGACAATAGCGGTGGAAACCACTATGACACGGTTACAACACCAGCCCACAGGGATGGGGGCATTTTTAAATCAAAACACCGCCGTAAGACCCACAAATCCATGCCATATATCATCAGTGGGGGAATGGGAACAACCCCATCCCATAGGGCTGGGGGCATTTTTACCTCAAATCCCAACATGATGGATGTCTGTCTTCAACCGTCTGGGAATAATGATGGACAAAGGAGTTACCCGTTCCACCCCTTCATGTGGTTCGCACCCTCTAAGGGAAAGGCACATTACGAGGTCAGACCAGTGCTCCATTTAGGAAAATATTCATCAATAAGCCCTAATAATACAACACAATGGAAGGATAAATTCCAATAAATGGCACAATAAGCCTTCCTACCATTCAGCACTGGGTACACCACCATTAATGTGGTATGCCTCAGTGAATGTGGTGAGCATCAACCCTATAGATCTCATAGGAAATGACGCAGGGGGAGAAGAATAAAATGAATATGGTTCCATCCCAAAGGAATTACACACTGAACCTGATGTTATGCATACCCAGAACTAGAGGGAAGTTCTAAATCTGGTTTCCCCCTCAGTCAATCCATCATTACCTCCCACAAAAAACTCTGACAAAGAGAAAAATCAATCCATGGTCGTCTTTGCCCCCCCCCCCGTGAGAGTGCATCCCTAATACTTGAGGAAAGGTTCACCATGTTGGATGAAGAAAAGAAAGATCTTAGACGAATTAATGTAAAGATACGTCAAGGGAGTTTTCTCGCCGGATGTGTTCCCTCTACGGAACGTCAGTAGGTGCTCCCAGAAGAGGTGCCCATACCGCAAGAACTCATCCTAGTGAATGAAGCCAAGCTTGGAGGACTATTAAACCAAGCCCTAGAAGGATTCCAAGACTTCCCCCTATTGGGAAGGCAGCTTAAATATACCTACGTAAACCCACAAAAATTATTCCCCCGGTTGGGTATCCAATCCAAATTCTAGTTGCACAGTCCCACCCAATTTTAACCCCTACCGCACCAGCTCAAGATCATGCCCGACATGAAATTCATTAAGGGGTCTTAAAAACTATCAAGAAGCTAACAATCTGTCTAGAAGCCATGGAGGGGTGGCGCGCTCTGATACAACTAGAGCATAAACCCTACCCCGAGTGGGTGAGAAATGTTCTACACCCACCAAACTTCGGTAACCCCGTATTCCTAGAATTAAATGGCTTGGGGCACCCAAAACATCATTTGATGCACTCTGTATCACTCTATGAACCCCTGATGGGAACTCTAGAGCTTCAAGAAGCTATAAATCTCATGTTTTTCGTACGAACCCTACAGGGCTCAACTTTTGTATGGCATACTAGCCTGACGGCTAATTGAATTACAGGTTGGGAGGACCTCCGGTGATAGTTTATCTTCCATTTCAGTTCGACGCTACCCAAGACGACCATCAGTGATCTCATGAACTACATGAAGTGAAAGAATGAGAGAGTCTCAGACTTCATTGCAAGATATAAAGGCCTGAAATATTCCTTGAACTGACCACTCCCACAAGATGAGATGCTCACCATGTGCATTGATAACCTTTAAGATGAATTGAAAACACCACTCATCCCAGTGAAGTTCACTAGTGAGTTTAGATACATCTATGAAACTAACCAAAGGATAGAATACTACTTGTAAAGGAATAAACACAAGTCCCAAGTGGCCCTATCGGCCACTTGGAAAAGAATGGGAATAGACGAAGCAGCTTTTGTCATGCTTAAGCCACCCCCAGCATCAGCCCCAGTTGCATAGCCCCCACCAAACCATGAAGGACCCCTTGGATGCCAACAGACACACCCACTATGGTTGGAAGAGTGATGAAGTGCTAAAATAACTTAGTTCGAAGAACAAATAAATAGAGATTATTCATTCCGAGATGACTAGATCTGATGATATTTCATAGCCTCCATGAATTGCAATATACTCTGGCTGCCAGAGCCAAGGTGAGCCGATGAAGAGGGTCTCAATGACCATCCAAATTATTGTCTGTATCACTTGATACTAGGACACACCATGTTGGAATGTTTTGTTTTCAAGGATCTGATGAAAAAGATTGTGGATTCCGGGGATGTCTATTTGGATGACCTTGAAGACCATCAACCGAGTCCACGGTATCCTCCAAGCATAGTTGAGACAACCTATTGTCCCCCAAAACCTCCTAAAATAGTAAAACCATCCCCTTTATCCCTGAGTTCCTCTAAATTCCAAAAGGATAGAAAGAAATAGCAAGAAGATGAGCTGGTAACAAAGCCAAAATCCATGTTGACACTTTCGGACTTCATTCCAATATACTTGGTTCAATGAGCACCGCCTCGCCAAATGGTATAACGGGCACTGCCCCGCCAAAAGGTACCATCAGAAGGAGGTAGTTAGAAAGGAACAATATCAAATCATGAACTGATCTTCAACTCCATTAATTTCATTCACTTGATGGACCCCTTCTTTAATAGAAGAATATGGCCAAAAACCCAAATTCCCCGCACCCAACTGGAGAGATGGAGGAAGAGGCTGCAGAGGCCAATGGTTTTCCGGAAGGCATGATCTGGTAGGAGTAAAATTCCTATCCACACCACAATTCAAACCATTAACATATTGGAAACTCGAGGAAGGACCATCTGGAAGACGCAACAGGGACCAGAATTCTTCTTTTCCCCCACCCAAAAAAACCCGAGCCCAGTCATCTTGGAATATCAATTTGAGGAAGAAGCAGTATGAAACTACCTAGGGTATATAGGCAGATCAGTCTGTACAAACTAGGAAAGGACTACATCACCTTCTAATCCTGTTATAGAGTTCAAATCATCTACTTCCAAAGCTCAATCCCCTAAATTGTATGTGAAAGAGGAAACCCAATCCAAGAAGTGCAGACCTTTAGAGTATAAGTATGACATTTTAAATTAGTTGGCTTCAGTATGAACACATCATTAAATCATGGACGCTTTGAGTTTCTCTGTAGATCTTAGGGAGTCACCTATTGAATCCTTTCTATGTCCCCAAGAGTTTGAGGATGAAGTAGCAGTGGGTATAGTCTACCGAATGGAGACTAGTCCTGAATAATGTCATGATGTCATCTCCTTCACAGACAAGGATAAAGATGCAGTCATGAAAGGGAACATCAAACCCTTATATGTGTCTGTAAAGATAAATGTAATTCATGTTTATAGGATCCTCATCGAAAATGGATCTGGAGATAACCTCCTCCAGCTGACAACAATATGTCGACTAGGATACAATGAAGACAACATGATAGGCTGCATTAAAGCTTTGCTGGGATACGAAAAATGTGAGAAATTTTTTTTTGGAAGATTCAAGATTAAAAATTGGCTCAGAGAACTCATATCAGATTCCATGTTCCTGGTGGTGTGGTAGAGTATATCCTTTAATGTTCTATTAAGGAGGGCTTGGCTACATCGGCATGCTAAAATTCCGTCCTCATTCCATCAGTGTATTGAATATTTCACTAATGGAAAAACGGGATGTTGAACACCGATAAATCCTCGTTTGAGTTCTATGAGTCATATTACATCGATGCAGGGTTCAACGAGTCAGAAGAAAAACACATTTTGTCTGAGGACGTTCACTGGATAAATTCCCCAAATGGATTGGAGATGGCTTCAGCCGACCACTTACAGTAACTCGGGTAGGAGTACGTACTACCCCTCAACCAAGTTGAATGTGTAATTACAAGCCTAGATACAAACTCAGTTGTCTGCATGGTCTCTGCGTCGACCACCAAGTCCAAAGACATAAAAGAACAGGTTGACTCCCATGTTGTAAGGAAAATACCTATCGAATATTCTCCCAGACCATCCTGGGGACATAAAACTTCCTTTTCCACACACACTAAAGCAAAAGGCAATTTATTTCCCAATATTGGTGAAGTTGTCTCAAAAATCATTTTTAAATTAGAAGGGGAAGATGATCTAGATGTCGAAGAATAATAGTAAGAAGTCCTCAATGATTCACATCCTATATTTGAAGAAGGTGTTTCCACCACCATCGATGAACTTATGGAGATAAATTTCGGTACTGAAAATGACCCATGGCCCACTTTAATTAGTGTGGCAATGCCTGTTGCGGAATATGAGGCATATAACTCCATCTTAAAGAAGAATTGAGATGTGTTTTCCTGGAATTAAATAGATATTCACTGCCTCGATCCTAAAGTCACCACCCATCATTTGGGATTACCAAAATATCACTGGGGCTATAAACATGTAGCCAGAAGGACCCACCTGATGCACGCTGCTAAAATAGAGGCTGGAGTCGACAAACTGATCAAAGACAACTTCATATAGGAGGTCCAATATCCTAACTAGCTGGTCAACATAGTCCATATCAAAAAGAATAATGGACATATTAGAATATGCATTGACATCAGGGACATTAATCAGCATTTCCCAAAAGACGACTTCCCATTCCTGATCATATAATTGATGATTGATGAAATAGCTGGATACAAATCCCTCTCTTTTATGGATGACTATTTTGGATAAAATCAAATCCATATGGACCAAGGAGATGAATAAGCTATAGATTTTAGGGCACCTCAGGGGGTGTTCTGTTATAATGTGATGCCCTTCTCTATAAATAATTTTGGCACCACATATCAGCATGCCATGCATCGCATCTTGACGCCCATTTGGGAAAATTTGTCGAGTGCTATATCGACGACCTATTGGTTAAGTCATGACATCATTTGATCCAACTGTCTGACCTTGAATCCATCTTGAACAAATTTAGACAACACAATATAAATTTACTATAATTTAATGTTTTGAGTATTTTAAAGAGTGTCCCTCCCTTCAATTATAAAAGTGAACCTATTTCCCTCTCTTATCCACAAAACTTGGGCCATTTATCTGAACCAATATCTACCCAAATACTCTCCAAAAATCACTATATATGTCTTTTTGGTATTTTTATTCCCAAAATAAAAATCTAATAATCCTTAATGTGCTTTTCAAAAAAGGATACTCAAAGAATTGGTATGCATTCCTACCAACATTTTTCATGTTTATTTCTTCTTTAACCTATTAAAAATTTTATATAACCAAATTAGCATGATGAAATTATTATATATAATATAATGGAATGATTTTATTTGAATGGATTATTTATTTTCTATCTTCACCTCATATGTTAGAAAATGACAACATCGCTTGTACGTACATGTAGTCGACCACCTCTAAGAAGCAATTTGATTCGTTTATCATTTCCTCTTTACACGGATTTTCATAAATATGGATTTAATAAATATATATGATATATATGATATAATTATTATATTATAATTGAGAATTATTATTAACCATTATTTCATTCCATCAAATAAAAAGTGAAATTATTACTCATGCATACATACAGATTGTCATCTCCATGAAATGATGTAATTAATTTTTCATCACTATATTATATGAATTATTATAAAAGTGTATATAAGGAATATATATACAAATTATTACATTTATATTGTTCTATAAATTATTAAACCATGACCAATGCATAAGGACCTAAATTAGAAAACCAAAACAATTTTGGAATTCAGATAATTTTTCACTTGAATATTAATATTAATGATGAATTTCTAATAGAAGAATAATTGGAAATTATAATATAATGATAAATAGTAAGTTATGTATAAATATGGTTCTATAATAGACTCATAATAAATAAATATATTTATTATATATGTTTTTTGGAATGTGTACTAAGTCAGAAATGAAATCAGGGAAGGGTTTATGTTATAATCTCATTTGTTTTCGGGATTATCAATTATAAATTTATATTCATAGAAATTATAAAATAATTATCATTTAAACCCAGTTTTCTTCTTATCATATAAATATTATTAAAAATTTAAGTATTAGTACCATTTTTCTATTTTTATTACTTAAAAATATCAACAAATTGATTTTAACAAAAATGACAATATTTCCTCTTTGGTTAAAAAACATTTTCTTCTATGTTCATTTTATTTAAAATTATTTTGAAAATGATATTTTCGATGGTTAAATTAATATTTTAGGTCATTTTGATTCATATTTTACATTCATTTGAATTTTTAAAAATTAAATTTATACAATAATTTTAGTACATGTTATTTATGGGATTTTACAAAATGTGTGAATGGAATATTTGTTTTAACATATATGACTCCAACAATATTTCCTTACATAATTAATGTTATTTTATTTGAGGGTTTCATTACAAATTTCCATGATTATTTGAAAAAAATATATTTTTATAAAAATACTTTCAATTTCTAGTTTTTTAATGATAGTAGAAGAAAATGTTAATTTCCCCATTTTTAAAGAAATAAGGAAATGATCATTTAAATGTATTTATCATATTTTTCAGCATCATTTAATGATTTTTATGAATAATTGTAGATATAATCATTTAAAAACATTCAATTTCTTTATATATATGTCTTATGATAATGATTATTTATGGTTAGTTCTGTGAATCTCGTTTCTCTCCCATGGGTTAATTTAGTATTGATGAAATCATTATAAAACCCATTTCTTTTCCACATGTTATAGTATTATGAAATGATGAAATATTTATGAAACATGATTCATTTCCATAAGTTATGTAATGATGATATTATGAATTTTATTATAATATTTTTGCAGACATATGTATATTTTTTAGTATCTTATGTATGAGATTTGAACTATATATCCCTCCAATGCATTGTTTTTGTTTTGATATCTCATGAGATACTTCGGATAAGGATGATGATTTAAAATTATTCAATAAGGGACTCTATCCATTATTATAATATTGGGAGTTAACCATGAATAATTAAATTATAGAATTTGGAGTGAAACCAATTCACTTTGTTAGTTATGGTTGTGTTCCTTTACTCAATAAATTATTATCTGTACTTATGCATGCCACAAACCAATTCCTTGTTATTATAATATGTTCTCATATCTCATTATTTATAATTAATGATTCCAAAATCTTGTGACGAATTTACTTAATTATGATAGATCCTTATTAAGTGATTCATCGCTAAATATCATTGACAGATTGTGTAGTACATTCATAAGTTATGATCATGTTATCATACCCTTATACTTATATTGTTCTTGGTTATGATCAATGGTTGATATTTCATTTTTTTACACTTACTGAGAATCTAATATCATACTTTTGTATGTCTCCTTTCCTTAAGTTATGAATAATGTTGTCAGATAGTGTATGTTTAAGAAGTGTTCTATATGAGAAGAGAAATTTACGAGATGTTGAGGATCTTTCATGGAATTAGATGATTATTTATCATGTCCCCAAGCATACAAAATCTTTATGGTTATGGGGTGTGTATTGTTATGCATTTAATATTCATCTAAAATGATATGAAAATTTATTTACGTGACTGTTGGTTCACATTAATTGGTATTTGAGTGGGGTTTAGGTTTTTAAAGAGATTAATATTCCAAAACATTGGTAAAATCCCTTGGGATATGTCTTAGTATACGATACCATCCTAAGGATTGGGTACATTAGTTATTTTTGGATTAATATAAATTGAATATATTTATATATATTGTCAATTGTATGTGGTTGTGGCATAGATATATATAGGGGTAAACACCTTAAAATTATAGTTGATTATAAACTTGATCTTCACTCAGTTCATTTAGAGTTACCTAAGACTGAACAATCAGATAGACACTCTTATGGGATATTATTTTGTTAATTATCTATCTCTTTATGAACCATTATGGTGAATACGATGATACAATTTGTGAAAACCTATGGTAATACATTGTTGTATATGTTGAACATACAATTTCATAAGTTTAAAGAAGATGTCATTATTTAATACATCATAAGAATTATTTTCATAATCATCTCATTTATTAATTAGACTAATTATGTTTCTTACCCACACAATTTTTTTGGTTCCAATCAATGGATGGAACAAAGATGAACTGTGAGAAAAAATTGTGACATCCAATGTAAATATTTTCCAAATAAGAAACCAAATGAAATGGGAGGTGGAATATGAATCCTTATGAACATTCTTAATCATATATCTAAAATTATTTTTAAAAACCTTAAACTTGGAGAATTTGGAAATGCACAAAATAAGAGTAAAATGGAATTTTAAGAAATTTCTGGTGATAAAGTGTATAGTGGGAATAATATTCAGCTTCATAAATGACATGAATGACGATAAAATAACTATGGGATATTTATCAATGAAATTGGAAGATATTTTGGGTGTTTATAGTAATGAAATACAATTTTATGACCCAAGACATCAATATATGTTTTTCTCTAATTAAGAAAAATATGTTCAATTGCACGCTCTATGTGAGACACTGAAAAAAAACAAAGATGTCGTATATTTAGATTTTTAAAACCAATCAATTGAATTACTTGGGATGAATTAGATGAAAATGATTATTAAATATATTAATTTATATATTTATGAATTTGATTTTATACAAATTTACATAATTCAATGTCAGGTTTTAGAATCTATCTTTTTAATAATTTTAATTTTTTATTAAAGAAATATAAGTATATTATTGTTAGATGATTATTTTAATAAAATATAATAGTTATTAATTAATCATATCTTTGTTGGTGTTTTATAAAAATTATGAATAAAGATAACAGGTATTTTAAAATTTTATTTTTCTACGAAAATATTTTCTTGTCATATTTTAGGATTCTATTTAAAAGTAAAAATCGAAAATTATTGAAATTGAATTAGAAATAATATAATTAATTTTTGATTTTATAATTTTCATATTATTTGATTATAAATTTTGAGTTTTTTTTCATGTAAATGATTTCAAGGTGAATAGTAAAATATAGTGATTTTTTCTAACACCATCAAATTTATGACATTATAACATGAATATTTTTGAAAACTATTTAATGTAAAAATATATTATAAATTAAAATGTATAATTTGAACATACTATGTTGGAAATGTAACATCAATGTATAACAATTTAGAAACTTTGTAAATATTTTTTGAAAAATATTTTTCAAATATTTCATTAATTAATTTTAAACAAGGGAAAAATTCGGTTATAGAATTAATTCATCGTAAAATAACTCTTATTTTATCAATTATAATATTTTAAATATGATTAAAATAAATACCATTGAAATTTTATTCCCTATACATAATCTTTATGCTTAGAAATACTCTTTTCTTAAATACGGGTTTGTTTGTGTTACATACACTAATGTTACGATTAATTTCTATAAACAGAGAAAGTCAATATGAAAAAATGATTCTTATATTTCAGATAATAATTTTAATATTATTTAATACTGCAAATTTCTTTTTTATTTATATAATTTAGAGTATTTAATTAATTATAATTAATACAATAACGGTGAAACTATTATTTTTAAAATTATTATTTTATTAATATCATTGAATTTATATCGAATCAATTAAAATATACTCCTAAAAATAATTAATTTTCTATAATTTATCAAATATATATATATATATATTAACATTCATTTAGTTATTAATCAATACTAAACGAGATTATCCATTAATAATGGTCAAAATGTCTTTTCAACTAAAATTATATTTATACACCCAACCTATTTTCATTTAAATATTAATTTTATAACGATAATAAATTTAATTTTATTAAATAGAGTTTAAATTTAGTTCCATCACACAATAATTTAGTTATGTTTTTATTTTCTATTTTTAATAAATGATAAAATCACTTAGTTAAAAACAAGTTACATAGTTTAAATGTAAAAGAGTAGAATTGTAAAACATAATTTTAAAAACCAAATAACTTCTCTAGAACAAGTTTAAAAATAATTTTTTTAGTATTTATGAACCTAATGATACCCAAAACGCCCTTATATAGACACATTGGATCCATTGACCTTGGAATGGTGCCATGAAATTATTAAAATAGAAAGGGTGTTTCCAAAAGTGTCATTTTCCTCACATGGAAAAGTGGGAAACTTACCCCATTTCGAACATGAACCTACCATTATAAATTTACTTTTAAATTTATGAAAACAACCTCTCATATAATTTTATTACACAATATTAATCCCTATTTAACATTTAGTTAACATAACCCCTTCAATTCTAAGGAGTTATCTAAGGAATGATTAAGTTACCAACATAAGTATTATCTTCTTCTTATGTTATTATCCAAAATATTCCTCTTCCACATATATTATATCAAAAATATTATGATATAACTATCATTATTATAATGATATGTTATTATATTAATGTAATTACTATTATTTATTCCTCTATATATTTTAAGGGAAACAAAAGTGTCATTTGTACATTGTGTGGGCTACCACCACTACAAAGAGATTTGTTACATTTTTTCATCACCAACATTCATATATGACAAAAAGTATTTAATTGATAAATAAATATTATATCTATAATATAAATATTATTGTAAAATTTTAATTTGTCAATTAATCTTTCCCTCTCATTTTTCTGTGAAATGGATGTATTAATCATGCATACATGCAAATTATCACCTCCATAAGAAATCAGTTTCATTTTTCATCACCACCCATCATGATTTTATTTAAAAATATATTTAATATATTAAAATTAAATCTATTAAACTATTAATATGTTATATATTAATAAAATATTTTAATATTCTTTCTTCAATGGTCATCATAAATAAGGATTTACAAGAACATTGAATGAAAAACCTCAACTAAAAGACACAGGAAAAAAACTATTCTATAAGTAAATAACATATGATATTTAATGGACCATGAAATATGAAATATTAATAAATAGTGTTCTTGGGTGTATATCTAATTAAATTAATTTAATTATTCATGAAGTTAAGTGCAAGGGTAAAACACATTTAGATGTAGGGTAAGGGTTATCACCTTGTTTTTTCATCTTTGAGGCATGTTTTAATGTTATGTAAGGTTTTATTTGTTATATAGTTTTTATACAATGTACAATTTTATTTTTGAATAATACATGATTTAATTAAGTGTATTTATATAACCATATTATTTTCAATATTCAAAAGAATTTGGATTAAAAAATTACCAAATTCATAATGATTTTCCATAACTCAATTTTATTTCCCGATTTATAATGTATTTACTTAAATTTGACATTTAAATTCATATAGTACAACCTATTTCATTGTTAGGAGACATCATTTTTAATCAATTAGTCTATACTGGTGAGTTCTAATCATTATTAAAAAAATTACTATGTTAAGAAAAATTCTCATCCATTTAAATTATAGTTTCCCTAATTGTCTATAATTTCCCTTCCTTACAATGTTCAAGATTTTAATTTGAATCCTAATTGAGTTTTATCATATATGAATTTTTTCACCTTATCCTATTTTTAAAATTCAATTTTATGATCTTTTTTATGATGTATGATTTTAAATAATTTTTTTTAAAACATATTAATAGATCTTCCAAACATCCTCCCTGGCTTTCCAGTTATTCATTCTCTTTATTTTTCTACATTTTATGAAATTTTATTCTTATATACTTACTATATTTTTTATATTTTTCCCTATATATATTCCAAATTAAATACATTTTCTATTTTTGGGTTATAAATGCTTTTATTTTCCTTACCAAAGCCCACTGTTATCTAAGCCTTATTTAAGGGGACATTACTATTTCTAGTGTCACATTGAGCATCACCCCCATAAAATGTTTTTAAATCATAACTAGGTTTAAAAAACGTCATTATTTTATAAAAAATAAATTTGGTTCAATTTTGGTTTAATGTAAAATAATAATAATATCTTTACATCATTCAAATGAACATTTACATATAAAATCTCCACCCAAGAGAATATTTTTTATTCTTTATTCTCCAAATATTTCTCATGAATTTTCTACAATAGAACTCCCTATTAAATAACTATGGATATTTTCAATTAAAAAATATGAAAATGATTTAATTTATTCTTATTTAATAAATACTTATGGTTTATCCTTCATTTATTCCTTGATTTTAGAATTTTGAAAACAACTTATCTATCATGGGTTTTATCAAGATTTTGATTTATGTATGGTTTATTTTTCCCATGTTGAACGAATATATGTTATTTTATTTATGTAATTTATGGGACTATAATTATAAATATCCCTATAATTCATTAAGTAATTTTTACATCAGATGAGATACCATGTATTGTGCATGCGAGGTTAACCTAAAAAACACTATGTTATACGGTAGGTCGGACTATAATTACATATCCCTCTAATGCATTGGATAAAGGTTAATATCTCATTAGATGATATGTAATGTATTAGGGAGTGAAACTGCTCCACAATAAGACTTTTTCCAATTTATTTGTGGTAATTGGGAGTAAACCCAATCCACTATCGGACATTGTCCTATTTTTTCTGATGGTAATCGGAGTAACTCTTGACATATGTTTATGATGTGATGTCTTATTCTATTTCCTCATTTTACATATTTCCATGATCTTATGATTACATTTCCTTATTACATGTTTTTCAAATTTATTATCATTTTCTTTATGATTTCACATTATGCTTGTTGACTCTCATCTTATTTTTATTATCATATTTGTTCCCTTATTAGGATTTGTTGAACCCCCTTTTCATTATATTTTTGTATGGTATCCTAAAAAGTTATAGAAGATATATGGGAGATATGAGATATATGTGGAGTTTTTAACAATGATTTTGTTTTTATTTTTAAGATTATCTATTTTTATGTATAATATTCTAATGATTCAAGACCTAAAAATCCATTGAATGTATTGTTGGGAAAGTATGTTATAAATCCATAAATAAATAAATTTTAGGTTTTTAGTCCACATAGTTGGTATCAGATAATGGTATAGTTATTTTTGATGATTATGATAATAAAACCATAGTAAAACCCTAAGGGAGAAGTACAAGGTATATATCTATATATCAGATAACATCTTATAATTTTCTTAAAGTGCATGGTTTTCTTCGAAATAAATACATTTTTTGATACTTAAAGTAGATTTATTCATCGAAATCGATGTAATTAAATGTAATAATCTCATAAATTATGTGTTGGTTTGTAACTAAATGATCACCTGGTTCATGAAAAATAGGCCCAAGTATAAAAAAAATTAACACCATAGAGAAAAAATTTATATAAAGCTGGTCTATATATTGAATGATGATGGACTTTTGGATCAATTAGTGGGTGCAAAACACAATATTAGGGTTACAATAATTTCCAAAAGAAATGATATGTTTCTGATACTATATGGATGATATCAATATTGAAAATATACCCTTATTTGTACTTATCTTATTTTACCCATAGTTAAATCCTTTAATAAGTAATAACTAAAATTTTTAGGGAACAATTGATTTGGGGGGATGTAATAACTTATGATTTTAATATGTTTTTTCTAATAATTAAGTCAAATATGTTTGATATCATTATATTCATACACGATTGAACCAAGAAAAAGTTTTTGTACCATCTTATTGATTGATTTTAGGTATTGATCGACCCTTATTTTGATCATGATTTTTTTGGGGTTTGTATAGAGTTTTTTGAGGTGGAATTTGGAGAAATCTAGTGGTTTTATAGGGTCTACACTATTGGGCCATGATTTTCCAAAATTGCGGGCCCCTCTAGTGAAAACGTGAAACCCTAGAAAATAGAGGTTTTAATGGTTGGGGACTTTTTTGAAAAACTATTCACCTCCTTTTAGAAGCTATTTTCCTAGGATATTGATTCTAGAGGTGTATCCTAGTAATGAAGCATTGTTTTCCTAATAGTGAAGCTCTATCCAAGAAACTATGCACATTTAATTCAAAAAGGCTATTCTAAATTCTTGAAGGCCCCTTTAGTATAACCCTCATACATACCTCACTCAACCAAAATCAATATATTTTTCTAGGAGGGTTCTCTAGAGGAGAGTTTTTTACCTCCGAACATGTTCCCTAGAAGATCTATGTTTTGAGGGTCTTGTTCAATATCTTTTGGTTATGTGAATATCCTCTCATGTGTATTATCATACCCCTTATTTCTCTCCTCCTATAATAGTTACATATCATCTAATTGTTGATGGATATAAAACTTGTTTAATTTTATATTGATTCTATGATGGGTTTCATGATCTCCACGACCTTCATTTTTCATTTTTGTTTCCCATTATGGGCATTGGGATTATGATTCATTGTCTAATGGTAGTTTTTTTAATTTGATAATTTTCTTATGATAATCCATTATTTTATTGATTTTATTGAAATGAATTTAAATTGATTTATAAATCCATAATTTGATGTTGATTGGAATTTTACTTTTAAATGGCATGGATTTTTTGAGAACCCCCAAATTCTAATGGAATAGGAATTTTGGGTGTATTTTCAAATTGATGGAATTCATGAAATGATTTTAGAATTTAATTAAAAAAATGGATTAATTAGAAATGATAAAAACATATTATTGATTTTTGAATTAAAAAGGTGTGAATTGAGGATAAAACCCATGTTTTTGTTTTGAAGTTGAATTTATTTATTGAAACTAAAAATTGGACAATTAACTTTTAAATGGTGTATGATTTGAAATGAGATTATTCTCCCATTAATAATTGATTGATTGAGACCATGCAAGGTGGGTATTTGGTGGGTTATTTGGGAAAGGTATGGTAGGATTATGATTCCTTATAAATGAATGGATGATGGAACTCTAAAAAACCTCAATTCAATATATCTTATCCCCGATGGGATTTTAATGATTCCCATTTGGCCTGACATAGAGGGATGTGTGTACACAAATGTGTTGTGATCATTTATAAGAGAAGTTTGAGGATCCTATAATTAAAAACTATCATACTACTTGGAATATGACCATGGTGATTTTTTTAATTGTTTTCATATATATATATATATATATATATTTCATTGATTGTATAATATTTTTCATTATGACAGTTATTTTATATAAACTAATTTATATAAGAAATTTATTTATTCCATGTTTGAAATGTATTCCATCATTTTAAAGTTATGTAATGTTTTGTTTTAAATAATAAAATGTATTTCTACTCAATTTTTGAATTATATTTAAATCATGATTTGTTTTATTATTATGGAATGTATTCTCTAAAACATGGTGAGGACCTACTAGGCATTATAGCTCACATAATAACATTACCTTTGAGAATTTTTATATTTCCTTCTTCCATCTCTGAGTAAAGGGAAAGTTCCTCTTAGTGGTTGTGGACATTATTTAACCTTTGGGATAAGATTTATGTTTCGTTTGGGATGTTATTCATTCAACAGATTAAATTTATTATTTACTTCATTGGTTATTACTTATTTGGTTTTTGGTACTTCCTCATTTTGGAGTGTTTTCCATACTGATATGTATTGTTTTTCTTCTATTATATTATATAAACATCATTCCTCTTTCTATATTTTATATTTTCATGTGTTATTCACCAACCCTTGGGGATCTGAAATTCTATTTGGGCTATGTTAGAGTAGTCTCAACTGACCGATACTAAGGTGTTCAGGTTGGTTCATTAAAAATTTTTATCAGAGGTGTTGGTTAACCATTATTCCTTGATACTAGTATGAAATTTGAGGTATCTTTTCTGGAATTAGGAGGTATTTTCATGTGATTTTCTTGCTATATCTCATCATAACGAGCCTTATTTCCCACAGGGTGGTTTGGGAAAGGCATCTTGTAGAATAATTTTATCTATTTCTAGTATTGTTTTACTTTTTATTTGGATAGTTTTAATTCCAAATCATGATATCATATCTAATGTGATTAATTTTTTTCCCAAAATCTTTCTTGAGTTATTGGAATTAGTAACCTTATGTTGTCTTGAATTTTTTTTGATGTTGTATAGAATAATTCCTTTGAAAAGATGTGTAAATAGGCCCTAGGAAGAATATTTTGGTGAACCACAATGATCAAATCTTCATATGGACCATAATCTTTCGATATTATTGTTCCTGATGTCCATAATATATGATAGGCACATGGACTCATTCCTATTTATGATCTGGATAACGATCCTCATGGTGTTGAATCTTAGATTTTTTTTCTCATAAGTTTCTTCTAAATAAGATACCAATGTTATAAGGCTCAAATAATCCTCAAGATTCTAAGGATTGGTTGATAAGAATAACTCTTATTTTTTGAGTTATTTGAAACATCTGATTCACTTAAGGTGAAATGTTCCTCCATCAAGCTAGAGGGATATAGTGGGAGATGATGGGACTCGATAGTGATGGATAAGAGGAACATGGGTTTAGAGTGAAAGAACTTCAGATTTCATTTCACTTAATAGTGTTATCCATATTTTATGGTATTGGATTAGGAAATTGATTTTTCTAAACATGAATTGGTTGATAGGTCGATGATGAAGTATTAAAAACTAATTTTATGATCTTTTTTTGTTTTAAAATGATATTATATCAAACAAGAATATGAATACTCAACAATTTGAAATTGCTCTTTAACATGGTATTTTTACTAATATTTTCTTACTAAATATTGATTCTAAGGATGAAATGATGGATAAGGCTTTGATTTTTTGAGATTTAACTAGTAGGAACGAAAGGGTTTGGGGAGTTCATTATTCTCCCAGTGGAAGTTTTTTTATTTCCTTCATCGGAAGAAGAATGCTCGATGAGTCTCATTGTAGTTCTTGAAAAAATGATTTCTCTATACCTATTGAAGTGTTTGTAAGATGACCTTTTAATTGCTTCCAATGTGAAATGGATGGGCATTTGAAATGAGTTTTTACTAAGGAAGACAAGATCTATAGTTCCTATAGGCACTAAATTCACTTTCATAAATTCTATTACATCATTTCTACCCCTTATACTGGAATAAGATCTTTAACATTTAAATGTTATATAGTTCAATCATATGATTCATAGAAAGGGGTTCCAACTATAGGTATCCTTAAGGAAGCCTCTTCAAATAGTAGAAGAGCCTCTAGATGAAGTTGATACTATTCAAAAAACCATGAGAGGTACTGTAACTACTTGTTCATCCTTAGTGTTGGATTCATTTGATACAGGTCCATATCGCTTGTTTATATCATATCGTATTGTCAAACTATTAAATATTCCTACATTTTTTTAAATATTTTATGGATATTATTATGGCCCTCAGAATGAAGATATATTTGAGTATCCATTATCCTAATTTTTCTTTATCTTTATCAGAGATCAATCATCTTTATGATTTTTTTGGATCTCGATATAAAACCTCTTGATGACATGTTTTATATGGGTTGGATCCTTATATATAAATCATGAATTTATTTTTATCTTTAATGAGTCTCCTTTATTGTGATCGCGGTGGGGTGGGGTGTATTTCAGGTAGAGTGGTACTTGAGGTTAAGTATAGATAGAGTTTCTTATTTAGAGTTGTATAAATTAATATCAATATTGTCATTTGACCTAGAGTAAGAAATGTTGGGTGATGATATCCCTCAAGTTTTTTTGGTTTTCTAGATTATTTTCCTTATGATTTCTATGGGTTTCCATTAGTCATAGAGGTTGAACTATCTATTTATTTTTTTGGTACTCATCTAGTATTTATACATTCTTAAATTATGGAATTTGATAAAACAAAAGTGTTTTAGGCCATGATGGAAGAATTTCTTGAGAAAGGGTTTATATACCCATTTATGTGACCTTCGAAAGTGTTTTTTCTTTTTTGAAATGAAAGATGATTGAAAAGTTAACCATTGTGCTGATTACCATAAAATCAACCAAGTTATGGTAGAGAACAATTTTCTATTTCCACTAATTCAAGTTCTATTTAACAAGTTGAAAATGGAGATTTTGTTCTCAAAGATTGATCTCCAGTCAGGTTATCAATAGTTGAGAATAAAATAATACTACATTAAAAAAACCATTTAAATAAGAAATAGACATTATGAGTATCCTGTGATGGAATTTGGTCTATAAAATCCCTGTATAGTCTTTATGGATTTGATGAATAATATCTTCCATGGGTATCTTGATTTGATTGTGGTGGTATTTTTCGATGACATCCTAGTTTAATCTAATTCTGAGAAGTATCATGTGATTTATTATAGAGAAGTTCTAGAATTTTTTAGAAATCACCTACTTTATTTTTTAATCTACAAATGTGTTTTTTTTATTCAGGAAGTGAATTTATTGGGACACATGGTCTCAAGATACAGTATCTTAGTTGATACTAAAAACATGATGTCTGTCCTGATATGGGAGAAACCACATAATGTAATTCAGATTAAGTGAGTCTTGGGTTTATCTGGGTATTATCACTAGTTTGTAAAGGGTTTATCAAATTTTGATTATATGATTACCTCTCTCACTTAGATGGGGGTATATTTTTCATGAGATGATAAATGTCAAAGGTATTTTATTGAGTTGAAATGAATTTTTTCTTTTTTGTTGTTGTTTACTCTTCCAATGGTTTATAAGGGTTATGTGTTCTTTTGTGATGCATTAGGAATAAGTTTTTTTGTGTTCCTATGAAGGATGATCACATAATTTCCTATGGATATTTGAATCTTAGGTCACATGAGAAGAATTATTTTACCCATGACCTTGAACTCACAGTCGTGATGCATGCAGTTAACAGTTGGTGGAATCACCTTTTATTAGAAAATATTAACCCATATTCTGAAAAGAGGAACATGAGTTATATCTTCTATAAAATATATTTTAATATCCACCATATTCCTTGGGTGTAGTACCTACTATTTTTTTATTTTAACATTTTCTATGACATGGGGAAAGGGGATGTCGTTGTTGATGTGTTGAGAAGGAAGATTCTTTCCAAGGCCATGAAAGAATCCTCAGATTTGTAGAAGTTGATGTGGTTTTTAAAGTTTAATTAAGGAGTTCAAGTGGAAAAATTTAATGTTTTTATTTGACCTCAACTCTTCTTGATAGGATTATTTAAAATATGCATCTTGATACTGAACTCTATCATAGTAGGCAATCTATTTATGGTGGGAAGACTGTTGTGGAGTTCTTGTTCTCTATAGAGGGTATTCAATGTTATTGGAATATATTTTTTGTTTCATTATCCATGAAAATATATAGTGGGTATTTTCCATATATACCATTGGTTTGTACACCCAGGAAACCAAAAAGATGTTCTATCACATATGGATATGATATTTGTGGCTAGGTATGAGATGAGACTTTTCTAATTTTGTTTCTCATATATATACTATCCAATAGGTCAAGGATGAGAACCAAATAAATTTGGGTTTTCTTCATCCACTTCCAGTTCAAACTTGGAAGTGGGATGATATCTCTATGGACTTAGTGGTTGGGTTTCCATTCAACCCTATAAAGAATAATGTGATAGGGTTTATGATTGATAGGCTGACCCAATCAGCTCTCATTATACCCATTAGTGATACCACAAAGTTGAGGAGTATATAAATCACTCTATGATTGAGATTTTTTGTTCCCATGAAGTTTGATCTTCTATAGTCTCTGATAGATATCCATGTTTTACTTATCTATTTTGGATAGTCTTTCAAAAGGTGATGGGATATCAGGTTCATTTGAGTACGACATACCATCTACCAATGTGTGGCCAAACCATAATGGCAATAATGACTCTTGAGGACATGCTTCCTACCTACATCCTCAATTTCAGTGGATCTTGGGATAACTATCTAGGGTAGGTTGAATTTGTATATAACAATAGTTAATAATCTGTGATCATAAGGGCTCCTTTTGAGACCTTGTATGGAATGTAATGAAAATATCCATTGTGTTGGTTAGTGATTGGAGAAACATCTATGTTTGGAATGAGTTTGGTCAAAGATATGACATAATTATTTAGTTGATTCATCAGATAATTCCTATGTAATATATATAGTATAAATCTTATGAAAATCGTTATTGAAAAATGTTGGAGGTTTCAGTTGGTTCCCATGTGTTTTTGAATGTTTCACCTCATTTATTTCATCAATTTATGGTGAGGCAAGGAATTCCTACTCCTCATGTTGTGAGGATTTTTTAGTTTTTTAATGATAAAATAAAAATAGATTACCATTTATCACTTCTACCATAGTTCATGATGACACATAAAGTTTTCCATACATCCCGGCTTAAGAAATATTACTACAACACATCTATTTTCTTGAGAAAGAAGGATTTGATGTTCACCCTAATTTATATTTAACTAATCTTCTAGTTAGGGTAGTTGATTCTGAGATGAAGATACTTCATGGGAGGATGATACCTTTGTCCCATTTTCTATGGGAGCATGGTTCTGATTCTTATGAAATGATGGAATGGGAGTTACAAATGAGAGACAAGTGGACTCAACTATTTGATATGAAATCTACTTTACCAGATTTATGAGGTAAATGTTTCTATGGTGGGGAGGGTGTAACATTTGGTTGCTTATTTTCAGTTACTCCTCAACCCTTATTTTGAAAATTATTTCGTCTTAGTGTCTCTCATGTTTTTTCAGGGGAAACATGGAGAATTATGGAGTTTTTCTAGTATTTTCATGGATGTCACACAATTTTCCTAAACAATGCGCCCCTACAGTCAAAACTACATGACCCTAGATATTACGGGTTTTCATGGTTGGTTCATGATTTGAAAAACTATGTTCACATCTTCTAGAAACCATGCTCCTTGGATAGTGATTCTAGTGGGCTAAATGGTAGGGTGCATGGTTTGTCTAACCATACGACCCTCTCTAGGGAACCATGCAATAGTAATTTTTAATTTGGAATAATTATTTTAACTTCCAAAACCCCCTATATGAACCCCTTATTGACCCCCGCATGACATAAATCATTAACCTTGGCTAGTTGGGCTCTCTAGATGCAATTTTACTCATTTAAACCCTTTCCTTGGTGGATTAAAGCCTGAAAGATCTAATTTGATATCCACCGGGTAAGTGAACCTCTTCTTGATTATCTTATCCTTATCTGTGTTTCTATCCTCCTTAGATAGTGTAACATCATCATGTTTTTGATGGATATAAACTCCATTAAATTGAATCTTGATTATAGGTTTTTTATTTATCTATGTCTCCTTCATTCTTCATTAGTTTTCCATATTGCAGGCGTCATCAATTGTTACTATTTCCTTAAATGGTATGTGGTTATGTTTGATATTTTCCATATGAATAAACCATTCATTGAATTATTTGATTGAAATTTATTTAAATTGATTTATGAAAACCCAATTTGTTATGAATTTGAATTGGAATTTGAAATAGAATGTATTTTTGGGGAAAACCACCAATTCTAATGGAATTTGGGTCAAATATTGAAATTGATGGAATTTATGAAATGATTTGTGAATTGAGCTGAGAAAAATAGATTAATTTGTAATGATAAGAAACTATAATTTGATTTCGTATTGAAAAGAACTAAATTGATTAAAACCCCTTATTTTGTTTTAATGTTGAATTGGAATATTTAATTTGGAAATTTGGAAATTTAATGGTAAATGATGTTTGGTTTGAAATGATATGGTTTTCTCATCATTGATTGATTTATTGAGAATATATGATCCATTATAGTTAGTTGGTTATTTGGAAAAATTATGTTTAGAAGTTTATTCCATAGAAATGGACTGATAATGAGAAATATAAGAAAAACCTAGTTCGACATATCATATCCCAGATGGGATGTAGATGAGACATATTCTTCCGAAGTCAGAGGGACGTGTGTACACATACTTATTTTGATCCATGATATGAGATGTGTGAGGATCTAATAACTAGAAACTATCATACTGTAGAGAATATGACCATTGTGATTCTTCTGATTATTTTGATATATATATATATATTCAATTGATTGCAGAACTGTTTTATTCATACCAGTTGATTTATATAAATTTTTTTATATAAAATTTTATTTAATCCATGTTTGAAATTATCTTTATTATTTATAAGAGAATGCACTTTTTATTTTAAATATTAAAATTCATTTATATGCCCTATTTTAGTTAAATTGAAATCATGGTTTGGTTTATTATTATGGAATCTATTATTGAACACATGGTGGGACCCTACTGGGATTTATTGATCACACTATACCTTTACCTTCATGTGTTGTAACATTTCCATATTCAAACTACAAATAATGGTAAATAACCTC
Source organism: Viscum album (assembly GCA_963277665.1). Lineage (NCBI taxonomy): Eukaryota > Viridiplantae > Streptophyta > Magnoliopsida > Santalales > Viscaceae > Viscum > Viscum album. The sequence continues at coordinate 1,652,016,352 of OY728152.1, forward strand.
TTAGATGATGTTTATTTTCTTGATCACTAGGGATTATATTTATGTATCTATTGGGATGTTTTTCTTTCCAGTCAGTACATTGATGATGTACTACATTGGGTTTTTTATCTATTTGGTATATGGTACTTTCTCCTTTAGAGTGTTGATAAAAATGACTTGTATATTTTATCTTTCATTTCTTTTTGTGGAAATTTGTTCTCTCTTATATCTTATATGATGCTAGGATATACTTATCAACCCATGTGGATCAGTAACACCCTTCATGTTATGTCAAACCCAACATTGTTATCAGGTACCAGGGTATGCAGGATGGTTCATAATAATTGTAATATTTTTAGATGATTAAAATATATCCTTTGAATTTGTTTTTAATAATGGTGGTAACATGATTGTGGAGTATATTTTTTTATATATGTATAAAGGTTATTTTATACAAATTTACTTAATTTTTCTTAAGAATATATCTTTTTATATGTTGAAATATTTATTAAAGAAATTTATATATATTATTTTTAAATTATTATTTTAATAAAATATAATATTTATTGATCAATTATCACTTTATTAGAGTTTTAAAAAAATTATTAATAATAACAACAAGTTTTTTTAAAGTAGGATTCCTATAAAAATAGTTTCTCATATTAATTTATTATTTTATTTAAAAGTTAAAATTGAAAATTGTAGATATTTATTTGAAAAATTATAATTATTTTTTTAATTTATAATTTTAAAATTAAATTATTATAATTTTTTGTGGTTTTTATAAAATAAATAATTTCATGGTAAACAATGAAACATTCAGATTTTTTCTAACACCCTCAATTTTTTAACATTATGAATTTAAGGTTTTTGATAAATTTTTACTATAAAAGTATGTATTATAAATTGAAAATTTTCATTTTAAAATACTATGTCTAATCCATAAAATCAATGAATAACATTTTTAAAAAATTAATAATATTTTATTAAAACTATTTTTCATCTATTTATTTAATTACATTTGATTATCGGGAAAATTTGGTTACAAATTTATTGAAAAGTCAAATAAATATTAATTTATAAATAATAATTTTTATAATGAAATTATAATCAATAAGATTTATAATGTTTTCATATACATAAATTTATGATTAAAGAAACATTTCTTAAAAAAAAGGTTTTTATGCGGTACATATGCTAACATTAAAATTGATTTCCCTGTACATAAAAAGTTAGTATAATAAAATTATCTTTATATTTGGGATAATAATTTTCAAATTATTTAATATGTACCAATTAATTTTTATGTATAAAATTTTGATTATTGGGATTAAAGCTAATTACCTTTATAATGGTCAGACAATTAACTTAAATAAAATAAAATTAATATAATGGAATTTATATCGATTAAATTAAAATAAAATCCTATAAATAATGAATCATATATGATTTTTAAACATAGAAATAATTATATTAACAATCATTTTTTTAATCAATACAAAATTATATTAATAATTCATAATGGTCAAAAAGGATTTTTCTACTACAAATGTTTTTCAATACATTACCAGTTTTAATTTAAAAATTAATTTTATAATATTTATAAATTGAATTAGATTAAATTTTGGAAACCTTTAATTCAAAAAAAACCCAAAACGTTTATGTTTGTTATGTTTTATTTTTAATACAACATAAAATTACTTTGTTAAATACAAATTACCATTTAGAAATGTAAAGGAGTATAGTGTTAAAACATAATGGTAAAAACCATATAGCATGTTTAGAATATTTCTTTAAAGTCGGGTTTGAGTATTTCTAGACCCAAATACACCCCATTCCCCATTATTTAGAATCATTGGATCCATTGACCATGGAATAGTGTCACGGGATTATTAAAATATAAATTGTGTATCCAAAAGTTCCATTTTCCTCTATTTTAAATAGGGGTAATTAAAACCCCTTCAAATGTTCACCTAAAATTCTAAATTTCATTGAAAATATTAATAAAAATAATCTAATATAATTAACACACATTTTATGAAGGCCCTAATCACACTATGTTAACCTAATCCTGTTTATTATAATAAGTTTTCAGAGGAAAGATCAACACTGCAACATATGTATTATCTTCTACTTATGTGTATATCCTTAATATTACAATAATAAATATTTTATATATATAATATTATAATTAAATTATTATCAATATTTCATATATATTTTGTTATTTTAATATAATAAAAATTATTTATTCTTCCCAATTATCTATAGAAAATAATAAATTCCTAAAAGCAATGTGCGGACTACTGTATCCACAAAGCGACGTCTTTCATTTTTCTAAAATGCCATTTGTGGTATAACAAAATGACATAAAGGGTTATAAATATGATATATATCATACTAATATGATTCTTAAATTTTAAATTATCATTTACATTTATTCCCTCTAATTCATAGAGTAATGAAAAAATTAATCACACATATGTGAGAACTATTACCTCCATAGAAAATGATTTTCATTTTTCATCACCACCTATCATGGAAAAATTTAAATATATATTATAAATTTAAAATTTATATAAATAATAATAATATTATTATATATATTATTAAATTATTTTACAATTCATTCTATCATTTCCAGCATACATAATGATATTTGGGAAAATTGAACAAACTGCCTCATGTAACAGATGTATGAAATACAACAATAATATTAATAACTAAAATATGATAGTTAAAAGGAACATGTAATATGAAATATCGATGAATAAATTTATTGTATATATATCTATGTAACTTAATTTAATTATTAAAAAAGTTAAGTATGAGTGCAAAACACATTCAGGCATAAGGTAAGGGTCTTCATCTCAATTTGTCTTCATTAAGACATGTTATAATGTTATTAAAAAATTTATTATTTATATGGTATTAATAATATCCATTAATTTATTTTTAAACATACCATAATTTGTTTTAATAACCATATGATTTTTAATCATCAAATTAATTTTGATTCCAAAGAACACTAAAGTTGTAAGGATCTTTTTTAACTTAATCGGTTTTGTTGTGTGATAATGTTTTACTTGAATTTGATATTTCATTTAAATTGTTATACCATAAATATATATTTTTATACCACTTATTGATTCAATTATTCCTTATTTTTGAGTGCTAATATGTTTTTTTAAATTATAATATGTTAAGAATAATTCTGATCCCTATAAATAACAGTTTCCTCTATCTGCCCATAATTTTCCATTCACACCAATATTATCCATTTTAATAGGAAGAATACTGATATTTTATATCATATTAATATTATATTAACCATATATTATTTTCAAAATAAATTTCTACTATCTTTTTTTATTATTTAAAAAAAAGTGTCTAAGAATATAGAAACAGATCTTTCGGACCTCTTTTAGGGGTTTCTTATTAGACATTATATTTATTTTAATCTCTTTCATAGAATTTAATTTTCACTTAACTATAATATTTTTATATATACACACCATATATATATAAGTAGTTAAGTAATATTATTGTTTTTAGCGTTATACATTTTTTGACTCCTTTGAAGTTCCCACATTTATGTAAAACCAGTTTATGGGAACTTTCACGTTTTTTATCTCATGTTGAGGACCAACCCAATGAAAAGTTTTTTAAGAATGAATAGATTTTATAACCCAAATTATTTTTAAGATAAAATTACTGGTTCAATTCATGTTTTATGGAAAATAATAAGGTTTTTAATTCGTTAAAAATATACATTACTTAAAAAATATCTATGAAAGTGGATTATTTTTATTCTTTATTATCTTGATAATTCCCATGAGTTTTATAAAATGGAAATACATATTCATGGACTATGACCGTTTTCAATTATTAAAGTTAAAAATTATTTAATTTCTTATTCTCTAGGAAATCCATAATACATATCCATCTTTTATACCTTGAATTTAAATTGTGAATCCAAATTACTTATCATGGGTTCAATCATGCTTATGATTTATGTATGCTTTATTTCCCTCATGTGTAATTAATATATATAAATTTAATTATGTTATGGGTTTCTATATAATTATAAATCCATCCAACAAATTTTTTAGTGTTTACATCTCTTGAGATACCATGTATGGTGCATTAGCAGTTTTCCTAAACATACTATGTTTTATGATGGGTGGGGCATAAATTATATAGCCTCATAATGTATTGGGTGAAGATTTATATCTAATGAGATGCTATTTAAGAATTTATTAAGTAAACCAAATCTACCATTGGAATTTTTTCACTATATTTTTGGTGATGGTGAGTTAACAGAATACACTATGGGAATTTTAAAATTTATAATGATTTTCTTCAAAGTGACCATTGTATTATGTTTATGATATCATGCCTTATTTTGTTTCAATTTATTCCATGTTTTAGTGATCATATGTTTTCATTTATTTATCCTATTTTTTAAATATAATGATCAATCCCTTTTTGATATCATATGATTACCCTTAACTCTCATGTTTTACTTTATTATCATGTTTACTCTATAATTATGGTTTCTACCTCATATGTTTCCTTATGTACTCCCCAGGGCATCCTATACAGTTTTAGAAAATATATGTGAGTTAGGAAAACTATGTGGAGTTTTAAATAAGTATTTTTTTAATGTTTATGTTGATGTATTTTTATATATAATCTTTCAAATACCATATACCTCAATATCCATGGAATGTATTTTGGGGAAGGTATGTTATAAATACTAAAATAAATTATGTTCACATTTTTTGTTTCCATGTTAAGTAAATTATTACAAAGGACAAATAAAGAGTTCTATATTAGCAAATTAAGTTAATACTAATGTTCCATGAATAGTTTATTATCTAATGTGATGGGAATGTAGACATTATCTGAGTTAATTCCCTAATCCAAGGGTTAACTAATAGTATAACTAAGGGTTTATTCTAACTTAATAACTGAAGTTCATCATTATGGTTATGGTACACTTATACCTCACCCTATAATTTTATTTCTCATACTGATGTTTATAATAATATTCCATATAAAATATTATTATTCATTTTTTTTGAACATTGACAAGGTATTTCAACAGATATCCCATTAAAATCGATAGAATAATGAATTCACATTTGATATTATAATTCAACATATGATCATATTTTAATTACAGGATTAATAAGAACATAAAATTGAAATTGCTTCTTTATTAGTTATCTTACTACATATTCATGATGGGTGTTTATCACAAATGTTTAGGTATAAACTAAAAATTGAATATTTTCTCGATGTTTGCAGATATTATAAATTATTTTTTTGATGAAATTCTTAGTCTTACCCGAGTCATGAAGTTATTTTTTTAAAAAAAATCACAACTGGTTGTATTCCTATTTCAATGGATCCAAATAGAATAAAATTGATTGAGTTGTTAGAATTGAAGATGAAAATATTAGAGAATCTTGAAAAGGGATTTATACATCAAAGTGTGACACCATAAGGGAACCTTATTTAAGAATAAATATGGATTAATGAAGATTTTATTTCTTATAGTGAACTTAATTAGATGAATATTAATAATAAATATCTTATACCTCGTCTTTATGATCGATTTGATCAAATACAAGGATTTAAATATATTTTTTAAATATTTACCTTCAATCTGGATATCATCCTTTGAGGATAAATAAAGAGGATATGATTAACATAACCTTTCATATGTGATAAGATCATTCTTATTTTATATTTAATCAATTTATGTTTACCAATACCCCTTCTATTTTTTTGTATTTAATGAATATATTTTTAAAATAATTCCTTGATCAATTTTTGGTTATATTTATAGATGATATTATTATATATTAAAATTGTAAGGTAGAGCAATAAGAATATTTGAGGATTATTTTGAAGACCCTAAGGAAGGTGAAATTGTATTACAAATTTATAAAGTGTAAATTTTTGGTATAGAAAGGTTCATTCATGTGTCATATAATCTTAAGCGTGGGTATATCAGTGGATCCTTCAAAAAATAGAAGTCCTTGAGAAATGGACCATAACAACCATTTGTGCTGACATCCATAGTTTTATGGGATATGTTTGATATTATCGACTTTTTTTGATAGATTTATCAATTATATCTAATCTAATTACCTAGTTTATGTGGAATGAATCCAAATTCTTATGGGGATTTTAATGTGGAAAATCTTAAGTTACCAAGAATAAGGGTTTTCAATGCACCTGTTATCATAATACCCTATGTTGGAAAAGGTTTGATGAAATATAATAATTCATTTAAGAATGTAATGTGATGTTTCCTCATGTATAATTATACGGTTCTAGCTTAAGCCTTATACCAATTAAAAATTCTTTGGACAAATTACCCAAATCATGTTTTAGAGTTGGTAGTGGAAATTTTTGAATAAAAATTATGGATGAATCATATTAATAGTGAAATAAGTGATATATATATATACTGATCATTAAATATTGAAGTATATATTCATATAAAATAGTTAAATATGAACCCACAGAGAAGGATGTTGTCGATTATAGATTACAACTGATCATTATATTCCTGGGAAGGTGACCAATGTGGATGATGCCTTGAGTCTGAAAGACCATGCTAGTTTATCTATAATGATGATTGAAATAGATCCATTACTTTTTTATTTGAAGAATATGGGTCTGGAAATCCTGATAAAAGGGAAAATATCATTCCTTTTATAGATTAATGTTTAACCAACCATCTATTAAATCATTAAAGAGGCATAGAAGGAATATTTGGAACTACATTAGAATGCGAGGAATTTTTTCCTAAGTTCAACAATGATGGTGAAGGAATGATAAGTTTCATTAACTGAGTATATTTCCTATTAACACCAAATTTAAATATGGTTTTTTATGAATATCACAACTCAGAATTATCTATTCATCTAAGAATTAGGAAGATTTATAGAGATATGAAATATTATTTATCACAAGAAAACATGAAAAGGGATATTGCAGAGTATTTATATCAATTACTAGTGTGTTAGAAAGCTAATGATTAGAGATATAATTATAAGAGGTTGTTATAACCATCACCTATACTAGAATTTAAGTAGGAAAAATCACCATGTATTTCATCATCAGACTCCCCTTAAAATCTAAAGACCATAACACTATTTGGGTTGTTATTGTTAACCTTTTAAAGTTATCACATTTCATTCCAAATAGGGAATATTTACCTAGTGGTTATATTAACAGGATGTACATTTTGATAATTATAAGGATATACGAAGAAAAATATTCTATTATATTTGATTCAGATCCGAGGATTACATTGGAGTTTTATAGAATTATACACAATAATTTAAATATGATGTTGAAATTTAGCACTGAATATCATCCTCATACATATGTTCAGTTAGAGAGGACTATTTAAACCCTATAATATATGGTGAGATAATTTTATATGAATTTAAAATGTGTTTATGATTATCACGTTTCTCTTGTTGAGTTTTCTTATAACAATAACATTCACTCAAGAATTTATATGGGTCCTTATATAGATATCTAATGGGATGAGTTGAATTTGGATATTACATGCTATTAGAACCTACAACTGAGTAAATAATAGATATGGTTCGATCCATTCTGCAGCACATCCTAGCTGCTTAGACTCTATATAAAAGTTATGATTCCAATTTCTAGGGATATAAAGAGTTTGAATTTGGTGACAAAATATTCCTATAAGTATTTACAGAGAATAAGGTTATTAAATTTATAAATAAGGTAAATATTTTCCATTTATATATTATTTACATTAAATTTCTGGATCACCTCTAGACAGTTTTTTATCACATGGATCTTCCACTCAATCTCTCTTAACATTATGATATGTTCCATGTATCTCTCATGAGGAAGAAAATATCAGATTATTCAAATGTACATAACTCAATGGTCATGAAATTTGATGATAACATCTTACATGTGGAACAACCAGTGAAAGTTGTATGTAAAATAGATAAACTGTTTCAAAATAAGACCACTCACCTGGTCAATGATTTTTGGTGAAACCATAAATTTAAGGAAGTTACATGGAAACCCGATGATGTGATGAGGTATAATCATTATCAGTATTTTTTTATCAAAGTGAGGTAATATTGAGGTTTAAATTATTATAAGTGGGATATAGTTTAAAACCTTATGGTTTAATGATTCATGTATGTTTAAATAAGTTCATTATGTTTGATAGCATTCTTGACAGACTTTATGAAGTTTAAATAAAGCGTAATGTACTATTGAAATATTGTTATTTAATGAAATAGATATCAGCAATACATAAAATTGGTGGCTATTAATTGGAATAAAAATTTTATGAAATTTATTTTATACATGTAGAAAATGAATTCATTTCTGATTAATTGGATAGAAATGTAGACAAGAGCATTTAAAAGTAAAAAATGAACTCTTTGTCTAAAAAACTATTTTTATGTGTGCTATGTGTTTTTATAAATTAAAATAATTAAAATTTATGAATTATTTTAATAAATATGTATATAATACATTCAGAAAATTATTTTAACATTCTTCTAAAGCCTCTTGCTGGTTATGGAATATGAATAAATTTAGCGTTACACGTCAAAATAAAATTTTTTATTAAAATATTTTTACTGTGTTTTGTGCATTTATTTTTAAATAAATTTATAGAAAGAAAATAAATTGAATCTGATAAAATGTATTTCTTATTTTTAATAATAATTTTCAAATTTTTTACTAAGTTAAATTTCATTTTTCTTCATTATGAATAATAATTGAGGTAAACATTCATTACCACAATAAAGGTTAAAAGGGACATAGATGGGTTAAACTGAAGATATATGGGTTAAAATATCAAAAACAAGTGTATCTAAATCTTATAGATTATGTTTATTTATTACCATAATTATATTATCTTATAATTTAGGTTTAATTGGTGCCACTTTAAAATTTAATATGACTATAATATTTTATTATTGTGAGTATTTACAAGATTGATACTTCCCTCACTTATAAAAGGGCACCTCCTCAGTTCTCTTATCCAAACCAATTAATCAATTTATCTCAAACAATATCTACCCATTACACTCCCAAAATTCTTATCAAGTTACTTGATGCATTTTTCTACCCAAAAGACGCATCCAAGTATCCTTAATGTATATTTACTAGGAGAATACCCAATGAATGGGTATATGTTCTTACCAATATTTTTTATATTTATTTATTCATAAATATAAAAAAAATGTTCTATAAAAATGATAATATTATAGAATAAATATATTGGATATATTCAAAAAAATTATGTTAATGGTATATCAATTTTCATCCTCCTTCCCATACGATGGAAAATGATAACATAGCATGTACGTACATGTGGACTGCCACCTCCACGAAGCAATGTGATACATTTCATCACTTCTTCATAACATAGATGGTCATACATATATATCTAATGAATATATATGATATTTATTATTTAATATTGATTATGTGAAGTTGAATTATTTTTTAAAATTATTTTTTTCCATCCATCTAAAATTTTAAACATCACTCATATGTACATATATATTTTGTCTCCAGAGTGGTGTAATTTATTTTTCTTCTCCACATTTTATGATTGGTTATAAAAAGTTACAAAATAAATAAATGTTATAATTGTGAAATTTTAATTAATCTGGATATTATAAATCCATGACCTAGGTAAAGGGAGAAAACCCATTGAATCAAAACTTTCATAGAAAATATATTAGTATTCACCCAAATGTTCATTTTAATTAATAAATGTTAATAAAATGATATTTAGAAATTATAAATTAATGATTCATGGTACGCTATAAATGAATGTGGCTATAAAAAATATGTATAATAAATCTATATTTATTATATATTTGTCTTCAACATGTATGAAGAAAGACAATACTTGGGGTAAGGGTTTATATTATAATATCATTTCATTTTGGGGTAGTCTATACTAAATTTCATATGGGGGAAATTATATTTTACTTATCCATTAAACCAAAAATATTTTTTCTCCTGTATATATTCTATAATATTAATGCATTTAAAAAAACTTCTTCAATTTTATTCTTAAAAATTCCAAGAAAATGTTTTTAAGAAAAATACATCATATTTCCACTTTGGTGGATGAAAATGTTTTTTCTTTCATTTACATGTTCTTTAAATGTTTTCAAGAATTATATTTTAAATAATGAAATAATTATGTAAATTCATTTTCAACCATATCTGAATTTTATTTTGATAGTTTAAAAAATCACAATTTTTATCAAGGATGTTATTTATTTCTTTTTATAAAAAGTGTGAAAGAAATATTTGTTTTAATATCTACTAAATGAATGAATTTTCTCATGACAATGACCATTATTTTCCCTTAATCACCCTTTTAAATAATTCATGGTTATTTTCAAATAAAATATTCTCCATAATATTCTATTAATTATTATTTATTAATGATAATGAAATAGAAAGGATATTTTTTCATATCTTCAATGTAATGTCCAAATAATCTTCTAAAGTTGTTTCCCATCTACATCAAAATACATTAATGCTTGATATTATTAACTAAGTATATTTTCTTATGCAACCATAAATGATATTTCTCTAGATGTCTTATGATGACGATGATTTAAGGATGCTGTTATGAAACTTGTTTCGTTCGAATGTGTTAATTTATTTATGATGAAATATGTATGAAAACAATTTCTTTATTTGATTTATGTTATGTTGAAATGATGAAACGTTTATTAAATTCATTTCCAATCCATGGCTTATGAAATTATAAAATGATAAATGATTTTATGATATTTTTTCGAATATATGTATATTTTCCATTAAGTGGAAGGTGTGATCGGAATTCTATATCTCCCCTATAATGTAGGTAAACATGTAAATATCATAAGATAATATAGATTATAATAGTGAGTGAAACCAATTTTGTAAGAGACTCTTTCCATTATGAGAATCTTTAGAGTGAACCTTGAATATATAAATGTTGGAATAGAGTGTAAACAAAATCTTCTATGATAGTCTTGGTAGTAATACATATATAATGAAATGATTTTATTTGATTATGTCTAAAAAAACCAATGTATTATTTTTATGATTTTTTCTCATGGATCATATTGATTAGTGATGATTCCACACTTCTATGAATTATGTATTATTTTATGAAAGATCCTTATGAGATGATTCATGATTAAATAGATTTAGCTAACTCCTTAGGACTTTTCTAAGATATGATTAGGTTATTGTATACTTATACATATCTTATTATCAGTAATGATCATTAATTGATATCTTCTAGGTTTACCCTTACTAAGAATTTGAGCTCACCCTTTCTTATGTTTTTACTCCATTGGTTGTGAAGAATATTTTTAAATAGGTTATTTCTAATAAGTGTACATTATATTGAAGAAAATTGTGTGATATTTTAAATATATTTCACAAAATAATTGGATTATGTATCTATTATAAAAATATATTAAATCAGTATAGTTCTTGGGTAGGTATTATTGGGATATATTTTGAATATTCATCTAAAATGATGTAATATTTATATAAAGATGCTTGGGTCACTACACCTCTTGAAAATATGGGGAACACCTATCTAGATATGATTGAGATATTATGCAGTGAATATTATTATAATAGATCAATCTTCTTATATAGTATTAAGTTAAAACTATGTAATAATGAGTTCTTGAGTTTTACATTGTAATTATAAGATACTTGGTGATTATGTGTGAAAACCACAATGTCACTATAGAATTAATTAATAAATTAAATTAATTACCAATAAGATATTTAATTTTTAAAAATCCATAGGCTGGAAGTTTAAATTGTTTGATTTTTTCCATGTACGGTCATGATTAACTGGGCAGCAACTATGTTGGGATTCTTGTGAATCTAGGGTCTCTCGTGTGACATGTGAATGGTTAGGTAAACCATAATGTATGTGTGCAAATAATATCTATCTTGTGGTAGTTACAATTAGTATTGTTCAAGGATAGTTTTTCAAATGATTTGGTGTTTAGGATAAACCATGTGGGGATGTGTTTTCCTTTATAGTTTATCATGCACAGTTACCACACAATTAGGAATACTCTGTGGCCTAACCGTGTGGTTTGTCTAGTTTAAAAAAATGGATTTAATTTTATAAGTATTTTTTAAATTAAAACCATAAAACTACCCTCACCCCTATCCCTTGCACAAATTTCTATAATGGATTCCCCCCCCCACATTATAGCCTCATCTTTATGAGATATGGCCATCCCCTATGCAATATCTCCTTTCATGTGGCTCTCTTCCCATATAAATTTTTGTGTCATTCACACGTGGTACCCTAGCCGGGAAACCACTATCACGACCTCTATCCCTTTATAGATTCAGACCTCTCTCCCTTGTGTAATCCTCACAAGGTCTCTAATCTTCATGATTTCATGGAAATTTTTTGAATGATCTCCCAAGGTATTTGTTTCTCCTCATCTGTTTTTTTATTGTCATTTTTTAATTTCCCTATTTATATTATGAGTTTGGATGAACCCTATGGGTTTTTGGGTTAGATTATTTTTTATGTTATTTTGTTTTTAAGTTATACTATTTTTAATTTGTGTCACCTCCTTTCATATTTTGGAATCTTTATCCAAAGGTGATGTGTTTCAGAACCTTTTAATTCTCCCACCATCAATTTAAGGAAAGTATTTATTTGTCGCCACTTTCTACTAAATTCTATTTCTTACATGATGTTTGCAACAAATTTTTATTTTAAATTATTCCCATATGTATTGGTTTAGAGTGTAAAATTTTTTATGAATATTTTTTTAAGACATGGAATGGGATGTAAATCCTTGCAAAGTGTTTTTGAGAATGTTAATTGGCCTTCAAATAATGCTTTTGGGTTTTAAAGAGATAGCAAGAACAAACTGGTTGTTTTAAAAGTGTTATTGAATTAAAAAGGATTTGAAACCCAGTGTTTAGTGTTTCAAAATTATTTAATATATTTTTAATGGGTATTTTGATATCAAAGGGACGTGACACCCTTTTTTAGTGTGTAAAGATTTATTGAGTTTTTAAAATAACTCTATTGATTTCAAATGGGTGAGTTAAAAAATATGGAATTTATTTTTGAAAATCATTAGGGTTTTGAGTAATTTTAAAGGTTATTATTAAAATGATATTAGAAAGTTACTATTGGGGTTTCAAATGAATTTTTATGAGATAGATTGGAAATCCAAGATTGTTTTAATGTGACGGAACTTTTGGTATTTTATGGAAAATGAATTTTCATAAATATTTTAAAACTATCCTGAGACCCTTATAATTATTTTGTTCATTTGATGGGTTGTGATCCTGTTAGGGGATTTTTATCTTCGATATACATTATATTTTTATTTTGTGTGTTGATTGAGGGGATGCTTTGGTAAGGGTGGGAGGTGATGGGTGTGTTGTTTTAAAATGTTTTATACTTGAGAAAATAGATTCATGGTTATTCTTACCTCCATTTTGATTATCCAGGGGAACCTACGTAGCTATATGGAATTCATGGATTATGTAACACTAGATATATTCACACTACTAATTACCACTCTAGTGTGAAATAGGGATAAATTGGGTGTTCCATTCTAATGAGGCTAAGAGAATGCTATCTTGTTGGGTTTTGATTGGAATACAACTTATACAAGTTTTTTAGTCTATTGAGATAAGTCTATGAGGGCCTTATACTAGGACTTATAATAAGGAAAATGACACTAGGGTCCATCTTAGGGTAATTTAGGGTATTTACTTTGTGTATCATTTTCATCCCCTATTGTTCTTTTATTTCTTATAACTTATGTACATGTTATTTCTTTTTTTACCGTATAAATTAATGTTGTGGTACCTGATTGTGTACCTTCTCCTTTATTTGTGAGAATTTACATTAAAATGATATCAAAATGGATTAAAAATATTTTAAATTAATACGGCATAATTTTTAATTTAATTAATTGGCATAATTTATTTTTTGAAATGAGTTTCATATGTGCCCTCCTATGAGAAAAATAGAAATTTTTTTGTTTTGAAACACCAAGTGTGTTTTAGTTTTGAATTGGGTTTCTAGAATTTTTTTACTTAATTTACAAATGGTTTTTTTGAAACATGTTTTAGAATGATTATTTTTGGAAAAGTGGTTTTGTCAGAGAAAATTATATTTTCCAACAACATTCTTTCATTTAAGAAAAATTTCATAAATGATTTTTTGTCGCACATTTTATGTTTTGTTTAGTCTTTTCAAAACTATATAGAAAATGTTTATTTATATATTTTAAAACTATAATGCATATGATTTTATATCAAAGTAGATACTTTGTTTTTTGAAGGTTGTGGTGGCCTAATGGGTGCTTTTTTGTTCATGACGATATCATTATCTCAGTCGTAGGATCTGGGATCTTACCAATCAGGCCACACTTAATAGAGTTGATTTACCAGTGGCCAGTTATTATTTTTCAGAAAAGTTCATGTGTTATATATTTCATGATTTTTTAGGAATTGCATTTACTTTTATACAATACTAGATGTGTGGAACTTTACATAATATATCTTGGACAATTAGGAGTATACATATTAATATGGATGGAGGGTAACTATAGTTATTGATGAGTGAAAATGTATATTAGAGGTGGTTATCATTGCATTTAAGGAGATGGTGTTCGGGGGTGAGGGATATTTTTGGTGCTCCATCCGATTTAATTATTTTATTAGTATTGATATTAGGTTTTGACTTGTTTTTTATCCAAAATGGATGTCTGATGTACCAATGAGTCGTGGAGGATTTTATTATATTCCTTATATAGTGTTTTACTTTAAAAAATGGTAAAATCGTTAACTAGTGTGTTCACGTTATTCCTAGAAACTAGTTTTTAGCCTGTGGGGTTTAGGAATTGACTTTGTGCTAGAGGAGGGCCGGTTTGGTCATCTGTCATATGGATCACCTAGACTTGCTCATTGAAAATGTTATTATACCATTGGGTTCTTCTTATATATAATAACATATTTCTTTGGTATTCCCTATGTTACTGGTGGTGTTAAGATTAGTTGAAGCTAGAATTTCTCAGTGGAACTTGAGAGGTAACTGTAGTGAGAGTCTAGATATATTTTTTAGGCCTTGATCCTTGAGTTTCCATGAGAAATGTGTTTGAATTATGAGTACATATTTTTTTAGATTAACTATTGATAATTTGTTGATCCTTATTTTCATAATTGAGATCCGATAGGGGTCATATTGGAATTTAGGACAATTTTAATGAAGGAATTCAATATTTTAGTGTTTCTATTATGGTAAAAAATGATAAGATGAGAAAATGATTGATTTTTTACATGTTTTAGGAACCAAGGAATGATTGGCATGTGACTGTCAACCATGTGTTCATGACAATCATTATTATACATACCAGTTATTTTTTTACTTAGAGAACCTGACTCAAGGATTTCCCACTGTATTTGGGACGTGGGATAAGGAAAATGGTTGGTCTTGTGATCTGATGGAATTTTTAGATGGTGCTTTGGTTGAGGCATTTTTATGCCTTTGTTTACGATTTTTTAATGTGATGTGAAATTCATTTTTTCTCGGTGGAAAATGGATTTCACAATAGAAATGTTTTCAGTTTTTAAAAAAAGTCCTTAGGGATTATTTTTAAAATAAACTTGGATCTATAAAATGTAAAGAAACATTGGATATCATTTTGTAATATAGAAAAAATTATATCATTGGTTTTCTAACAAATTGCACAAAGTGTTTTAAAATATGATTTTACTATTTTAATCGAAACCAATTATTTAAAAATTAATTTTCATGGTATTTTTGGTTTTATACTTGGTGGGTGTGTTTGAAAATGGTGAGTTTTTTCATAACTTATTCAAAAGAAATTTTTTTGATAAATTTTCAAACATGGAAAAGTTTTTGGTTATAAAATTAGTTGGTGTTCTTTTGAAATTAATTTTGGAAATGAATTAAAATATTCCATGTTAGTTTATAACTTGGTGTTTGAATTTTTAAAATGTTCTCTACTTATTTTTCAAATAAGGATGTTCCATTTTAATGGTTCTATGGTTTTTAAAATGTGATTTTTGAATTTTGGGGTTTTTGTAAAAATTATGCAGTGTTTTTTACCTTGTGTGTTTTGGGACTACATGGTGCAATTTTTGGGACATAACATGTGAGGGTAAAAGTGTCATGTTTTTTATTGTGAGACTATAAAAAAGATCTAGTTTAAAGTACATTATTCATTTTAGGTATTATTCATCCATCTGTTAACACTACCTGGGATTTGAATGGAGTAGAATATATTATTTCTTTATTATAGTGTGGTGTTTCTCTAGTGGATCTTTGGGATATTGTTATGTCCAATGGTTTAGAATCCTGATTTTTGGTTGATGGTTTGATCGGGGATGATCCATTTTCTTTTGGACTATTATTTATGAACTCTATTTTGGGATGTTTATTTATTTGGTCTTAGAAACATTTGTTGTTTGGGGATGAGTGTCCATAATTCAGAGTGACCATTAAGTATTTTGGTGAATCTCTTTGAGTTGATGAGCCATATAGGTATTTATTACATGTGTGTTTTGAGTAGTTTTAGCTTGTATGTTTTTTATCTAGTTTTTTGTTACTACATTCATTGGTTTCCCATTGTGGCTGGTACTATTTTATGGAATTTCTTTACCTCATCACATGATGATGTTTATTGCTTCACATGTGTGGTGTAGACCATGGATTGTCTTGTGATGATTTCTTTGGACACAAGTAGGACCTAGGTGGAGTTCTTGGGTAGTTATGGTTTTATTTATTTTTGTATAGGCTGTGAATACTACCTAGATGTGTAATTCATCAGATTGACTATGGAAGGGTGTTCTAGGGATTTTTATCTACACACCCATATATTCTAGATGTGACCCTTATGTTAGAGCCATTCCAATTATTTTTTTGGAATTTTTTCCATTGTAAGATTCTTGTTTTCATACCCTGGTTTTAGTGATATGGGTTTTTTATCCTTTGATCAGTTTATCAGATAATTATATACATATAGTGGGTTTTTTTGTAGGGAATTTTTTTATTTCATTTCGAGATTTTGGGAAAGTGGTTTCTCATGGATTTTCTAATTTTTTGTGTATAGTGGGTGCTGGTAGATCTACTATTCTAGTTTATTTATAAATATTGGGTAGAATGATATTTTATATCTATATATTAGTGACTTTTTTTGATTGGGTGTTTATTAGGTTAATTTGATGTCTTTCATGCCTTGATTATTGTTTTTTTTCTCTTAGAGGGTTTCCTTATAAATTCATTTACTTTTTGACCTTTACATGAAAATGATACATTATGGGAGAAGAAATTGGTATTATATTGGGGTTTTTGATGCCCATCATATTAGTGTTGAATACATTAATAAATAAAATTAATTAATTTTGGGACATTTAATTTTTCAGAAGCACGAGGATGGAATTATAAATTTTTGTAAAAAAATTATGTTGTGAAAAGTTAAGAGTAACTTTGAAACTACCATAAGGGGATTGAATTGAATCTAGGGTGTGGTGCATAGATTTTTCATGATTAGGTAAACTATGTAGTAAGTGTGTCGATTGGTTCTATCATGTGGCATGAACATTTTGAATAGTTTGAGAATGGATTTTACAACTGCATGTTTCTAAAAAGAATCTATATGGGATTGCATTTTTCTAGGAAGTTCCTTCATCTCAGATGGTTCCTGATTATGGAAATTATTAAACCAATCCATTGGTATATCGAGTTTTTTGAAGAATTGGTTTATTTTTTTTAATTACTTTTTAATTAAAAAAACTAAAATCTATCCTCATCCCTCTCTCTTGCCCCCTTCCTCAAAGGATAGCCCACTATGGCCTCATACACAAGCATTTATTCCTTCCCTTGCATGATATCTTCTTTTTCGTAATCCCCTTCCCTCATGACCCCCCCTCTCATCACACACATCACGCTATCCAATACCACCCTTCTAATTGGTCCACCCACCATTTTCTAATGCCTCTCTCAGTTGTAGCCTCCTCCCATGGTCATGTTTTCTCCAGATTTCTTATTGATTTTGTATTCATTATACCTAGGAAAATGGTTATCCTACTCTATTGCGATTCTCATTATGATTTCCCCTCTACCCATCATAATTATTAGTTTGGAAGATCCCTATGGGTTTTGAATGGCTGATTTTTAATGTTGTATTTTTAGGGTGTGTGATGGATCTTCTATGCTATCTCCTTACATGTTTGTGCACCCTCCACCAAAGATGAAGTGTTTATGACAATTTTGGTTCACCCACTATCCATTTGAGGTAAATGTTGTCTTATTATCATTTTCTATTAAGTTCCTTTAAATTAATTATTTTTGGAATTTCTTTTTATTTTTAAATTATTCAAATATGTATAGCCCATTAGTGTCCAATTTATAATAAAAGAGATTTTAAAAATTGTTAGGGGATTTAAATCCATGCCAAGTGATTTAGAAAAAACTCAATTTAATTTTAAAGACAACTTTTTTAATGTAGTTACATGAACATGATTATTTTTTAAAAAACTATTCTTGAATTTCAATGTCTTCAATACCAATTGGTTGTTATTTTGATAATATTTAAAATGTTTTAAATGGGTAGTTTGATTTAATGTGACATGATAGCATTTTTTGTGTAAATCAATTTATTATATTTGGAAATGTGTTGGGTAATTTCAAAAAGTCATAGTTTACCCATATGGAATTTATTTTTGATAATCATTGAGGATTTAGGTAATTTCAAATGAGATTTTAGATAGGGGAAGTTCAAGTTAACATTTTCATTTCAAAAATAATTTTGATAAAATTAATTATTATTCAATAAATGTTTTAAAGTTATGGAACATTTTGAATTTTATGGGAATAGAGTTTTAAAAATGATGTGAAACACTCTTAACCCCCATATGATTCTTCTATGCCTATGATGGCTTGCGATCCTAGGAAGAGATGTATATATTTAATGAATTATATATTCTGTTTATATATATTTATTTTGGGATACTTTTTGAGGATTGGAGGTGATTAATGTGTTGTTTTAAAATGTCTTATCCTTGAGTAATGAATTTATTATTGTTCTCAACTCTATTTTTATTAATCAGTGGAACTCCAGTAGGTATGAAGGCTTCTAGTTTTATGATAAATTAAGGATATTCACACTACTAGTGACCCCTATAGTGTAAAATATATATAATTAGGATGTCCCATTCCAACAAGGATGGGTGCATGCTATTTGGGTGGGTCAAGATTGAAGAGAAATATGCATTAGCATGTTGGTCCGTCGAATGATGCATATGACAGTCTCATGTTAGGAACTTAGTAGAGCCCATGACACAAGGGTCCTTAGGTTATATATGGGAATTACCTTTGTGTAAATATTTCAACCCATATTTTTCCTTTATTACATGAGATATATATACTTTTATTTTTCTTATTCTTATTTTATAAAATTCCATAGTGGTTCTTGATTGTGTGCTTTATTACTTGTTTTTTTGTATTTATCCTCACAATACTTAAACATTTATTCTAAAGTAATTTTTATAAAGGATTATAAAATATTTAATTTTAAGTGTTTCCAAAAAAATCAAAATGAGTTTTAAAGGTTTTTTCCAATAACAAAAGTGTAAAATGGTCTGTATTTAAACTCCAAGTGTGTGTGCATTTTTAAATTGGGTTTTAGGTTATCATTCCTAGTTTTATAAATGGTTGGTTTTTAAGAATTTTATTGTAAAGATAGTATTTTTTACTGTGTTTTTGGATAGGAAATATATATTTTTCAAGTGATAGTTTTCATTTAAGAAAAATATTGGAAATGATTTTTTAGAACAGTTGTGATGTATTGTAGTTTTATTTTAAAAATGTATATAAAAAGTTTATTTTTATATATTATTTAAATTTTGAATACTTAGGATATAATATGAAAGTGAATAATTAGTTTCATAAGATGATGATGGTCTAATGAGTTCTTTTGTGCTCATGTCTATATCATTATCTTAGTTACATGTTAAAGGTTCTTCTACTTCTTTGAGCAACTATTGTGATAATTGATTTACCTTAGGCTATTTTTTATCTTCCTATATTCGTACTATTATTTCGATTACATGATTCTATAGTACATGAATTAAGGTTTATTGAATTTCCAACATGTAACCATTTACTTGATTTATTCAGTTCAATTTGGATTTTGTTAATTTTTACAGATAGAGGGTAACAATAGTGGGTTGTGGGAGTAGTAGAGACATTGGAGGTGAGCATGTTTTCCATATTGGAGAGGGTGTTCCAAGGGTGAAGGTTGTTTTTGTTTCTCACTGTTGTAGTTCTATTTTCCTAGATTTAATATTAGGTTATTTCCATTTTTATCTTGTGTGGACACCCGATGTATAGATGGTTCATGTCTATTTTTTATTATATTCTCACTATATTATTTTACTCTAATTATCATGTGAAATAATTATCAAGTGTGTTCCTATTATTATGAGGCACTAGTAGCTAGACCATGGGGACCAGGAATTACTTTAGGGGTAGTAACAGTATGGTTTGACTTTTTTTAGAGGGATGGACTTGATCGGTTCATTATAATATGAATGATAGATTATGTGACAATGAAGAGTCCATGAAATATTGCTAAAATAAAATTTTATGGAGGATTAAGTCACTAAAATGTAACAAAATATATCACACCATAATGACACCAATTTGTTTAATATTTGGAAGATCACACCCTGATTTTTGAGGAGTAAAAAAATAAATACAATTTATATTTTATAGAACTACATTTGATTTGAATATATTTTCATATAATACGTTATCATATTTTAATATGGGTGAAACTAAATTTTGTTATGTCATAAAGGAGAGTGAGACACTGTTATCTAGTAATTTTAAGAAGATATTGAATATATGGTTTGAATGTAAAATTACTAAGATATAGGTTATGATTTTGGGGATATTGTCTACTTTTTTATAAATTTTTTGACATATTAAAATATTTGGTAAAATTTGATTAATCATGGAGCATAAAAGGAATAAATATTATTACCAACCATTATTCAAATGGTTGGGGCTTGGAAGAATTTATAAAAACATATCATAGCATTTATTAATAATGTGTAGAATATAGATTGATTTTCATATATGGTTTTTAAATAATAAGAATAGATAAGTATCCTATAAAAATTTTCAATGATCAAATATGGTTATTCAAATGAATTATTGAAGAAGATATAGTTTCACTAATCAGGTCTTGTTGTTTACACAATGTGATGGGGTGTAATGAGATAATTCCAATGTGGAAATATTATTTATATAAATTTTAATTTTAATTTTTTGTGATCATGTGAAAGAAAAATATTAATTTTTCACATTGATTAGTTGACCTTAACATAGTGAATTGGAGAAAAATAACACATTAAATCTATAATTTCAATGCCTAAAGATTCATTTTAATATGTTGATCATAAAATGAAAATAATGTATACAATATATTAAATATTCCTCAAAGATGTTCTCAGAGAAGATAGGAAAGGAGTGGCCCATGGTAAGTAGTGTGGTGTACCTAAAACAAGTAAAAATATTATTCATTAGACTAGATTAACCATGAAAAAATTATTTAAAAAAATATCATGTAGAGTAGATTCTTAGTATATCGACACATCATTGATGTATTCTAAATGTATGTATCTCAATATTGTATAATTATGTAAAATACTTGTGTCTCATGTGATTTAATTTCCAAAATTCATGTACGAAAGGTGATATGAGAAATAGTGATGCAGTGTGATAAGGAACATGTTCCTTCTGATTAAGGAGAAATATTTTTAGAGATGTTGATTTCAAAATATGATGAAAAATTTTCATTTCAACCTCATTCACCACCACTATTAGGGAGCGTAAATATATTAAAAATAATAATATACCCATGATAATAATTTAAAAAAAATGTATGCCCTAAAAAATGGGAATGTTGAATTATAGGCCCATGATAATAATTATGTCCTAACAATATTTGCACATTAAGAATTTTTTTCATCACAATAATAACATTCAAAGGTTATGGAATGATAAATTCATCTTATGACCACTTATTAATATCCCTACTTATGTTCACCGACTGAAATCTTATCCCTTAAATACCCCATGGAAAATAAATGAAATTTGTTAAGAAAATTCATAATATGAATCAATATAAGTAGACTAAAAATATTAAACTTATATATTATTTCTAGTTATACCTGAACCATTTCTCTATAATTAAGGATTGCTATCCAAATGTTTTCCATTTTAATTACCATAAATGACTAATTTTTTTTCAAAAATCGACGATAACACCCTAAACATACACTTTTAGATTTGGTATAATAATATTACACCATTTTATATATATAATGATAAATTAATACATTTAAAAATCACATCACAATTTTAGTGGCTTTCAGAACAATGTATATTACATTAAATGAAATATAATATCTTTGATTAAAAAATATTTTTAAGAAATTCCATAACTCATATGATCTTTCTACATTCTACAACTCATAATATGACTATTTTTATATGGAATTGTGATATATAAGAAATTAATGAGCTCATATTATTTTTATGAGTTTCATAAAAGCGCGATAGAATATCAAGGAAGAATCATACAAAAGTATGGGTAATAGAATAATATGAAAGTGGAATAGATATTCAATGATATTGATACATAAATAATATAGGAGTGATTTTGGAATATAAGTAATTAACATGAATCATATTGTTGTTATGGTATATAAGGTAACATCATGGAACATATGATATCATCAATAGACATAAAGTATCATCATGGAATATATAAAATCAAGGAATTCATAATACATGATAACTAGATAATAAAATATATGGAAATAAACATCTTATGACAACATTATACACCAACGCCATTGATCATAATGGTATCCTATGACAAGTATACCTTCCAATGTCATCATATCATAATCATTATGCAAGAATAGTATATCCAAAAATGAATCATTACTCAATTCATTATGGGTTATATAATTTTGGTTGCACCCATTATATACCTAGAATTTCAATTAAATACATATAAAACATACATAATAATATAATACAAAATATTCATAACATTGGATTAGTATTTACAATACACACATGATTAAATTTCATGTATCACCCCTATCAGGAACCGTCATTGGCCAGTAGTGATATTGAGAGTCACACATGTGTCTTACCTTTAATATGAATGTGGTTAGCGACGACCATAAAAGGTATAAAATGTGAAATTAGTAAAGATCTACCTCATATATCCCAAGAATATATAACAGAACCATCATTCAACATAAAAATATAAATAAATTTATTTTAATATAGTAAACCAAAATGCATGTTATGTGATGCAAATACAAGTCAATAAAGAAAAATTTAAAAAAGTAAACTCCTATATATCAACACAAATAGAAACCCCAAGCTTTAAGATAATACTATCCATCTCAGAAATTAAATGTTCCCTAGAAAACTGAAAAATAGATTTATATATATGTAGAGACCTGAATCTTGACGTACATTGACATTACATTACATTTGCGGAATACTTAGTACATAACAAAAACACACACACAAGGATCGTAATAGTTTAGTGTCTTTGGAAACTTGGAATATAATCTTCTAATCCTGGTGAAAGATCTTCAACATCTCCCATAAAGATCTTCTTTTTATATACCTAAAACATTTCTTTATATCCTGGGGAAAAGTAAACATAAAAGGGTGATCTCAAATGCTCAGTAAGGGTAAAAAAAAAAATATCAATCACATCGTATACACAAGCACATAACTTTTGGAAATCTTAACCTGTAAAAGAGATCATAATTTCATAACATGGGATAAATCATGGCAGTGAAATGTAATCACAATAATCATAACTTAAAACATGAAAATTTGTGGCATACACACATAATCATAAAGAATCATATCTTATTAGTCAAGACTCATTGCCAAGACGATCTTAGTGGACAAAGTCCCTTTCTGAACCGAGTCACCCTCGTTTCAGTCCTGTTTCACTGAACCGGTATAACCTACCGTTCCAGCCATGTCTATATCATGAGATATAAAATCTTTACCCAATGGATTGGAGGGAGATATAGGTCCCACCCATCTCATAATGATACCATTATTATGTGTGCAACAAAATCATAAATCATACATCATTGCATAACCCATGTAATAAAAATGGGATTCTTAAACATTGTGACATCATAAAACAATTCATATAAGATAAAGGAATTCATAAAAATAATTCCATCACAACATAATCAAATCAATGTAATAATAGGGATAAAAACAGAACCCTTTATTATCTTAGATGGAAAATAATTTTGATAAAACACTTGAACTCCATTCTTGAGAAAAATATCCTTTCTACTTCAAAAACACTTTTCCTTTCTTAACATGTCATAAAATTCTAAACTAAAAGAAGTTGATTACAAATAAACTTGAAAACTTGTAAAGGAAGCTTCTTGGAAATAATTTTTTAAAAATCCATTCATGCCGTATAATTTAAAAAAACATTCTTCTCGTACTTTTGTCGGAAAAGTCAAAAAGTACCTCGTACGAAAAAAAACGACAAAAGATTCATTTAATATCTTTTACTAAAAACTCACCAAAGGGTAAAATTGGATTTAAAAAATTGTAGGTGGATGGAAACAATATTACATATTTAGGAAACATGGATGTGGATGATAAAATACACCCCAATAAATACCAAAGTATAAACAATCTTGGATAAAAATGAGATTGTGATATTTCCCTTACCTTAGGTCCGATTTTCTTCTTAGATGTCCGAACCTCCTGTATAATGATTTAAATAATGTTATTGACTTATTCCAGAATCATACTCATTGTTATGATATCATATATGGTTCACTTATGACTTTATATTACCCTTTCTTTTGTAAATTCTATGTTAAAGAGCATTTTGGGTAAAATTGTTTCATTTGTCATCCGTGTTTTGACTTGTAATTATTCATATGATTGCTTAGATCATAATTACTTAATTCCAGAATATAAAACATGATTTATATATAATATATATTCAGAATATACATATATATAATAAATTATTAAATGGAAAGAAATACACAGTCATGGAGACGGTAGGCCGTACGTACGCATGAACGCTGTTTTCGTTTCCTTATTGAGTTGAATGGAATTAAGTAGATGAAATACATATATACATAAATACAGTAGCTTTATAATGTCATATATTTCATTATTATTTCTTATATATACTTTATAATCACTCTTAAATGGTTAACATGGAGAATGAATCTCATCGCGTCGTGGAGACGGTAGTCCGTACGTACGCAGGAGCGATGATATCGTTTTCGTAATTATTGAATTGAATTGGAGTGGATGACACAATATATCAGAATCAATATGATTTTCTAATAACTATGTATAGTTATTATTTACACCATTATACCCATCCATGTTAGGTGGTGGTGGAAAATAGATTTCACCACGGCGTGGAGACGGTATTCCGTACGTACGCACGAGCGGTGATTTCATTTTCCGTAGGATGGATAGATGGTGAAATAGGGTTGTTTCATAATTATAATAACGTATCAGTATATTAGTGATAATGATGTTATTACTTCATAATGAAATAACCAAAGAAGAAGTAGTGGAAGAAGAAATAAAGGTGAAAGAATCAGTAACGGAAATTACCTCTTCTTTGAAGCGCCTCTTTGAGACCTCCTCTTAGGGCACTAAAATTGGTCTTTGGGGAAGACCAGAACCTCTAGGATGTTTCTAGGGAAGTTGAGAAGATAATTTGGCAGGGTTTGTACGAGGTTGAAGGCTCAAAGTTGTGTGAGGAAGAGAGGGAGGAGGTGCCCTTTTATAAGGGAGGAGAGGGGTACCTTTGGAATAACTAAACATATTATTTTATTATAAAGTCAAGTTCGGTTTTAAATTTCTCAAAATTGATTTATTTCGAGGATAAGGTTGGGATGGGTCGAAATCCTCTCATCCAATATAATTTAGACAAGTTTAGGTTCCTATTTTAACCTTATCATTTAGATTTAACATTAAGTTAAATAAGTTTACTTTTACCGTGTCTTCTTGTGTTCTTATACTATAAGGTTAATAAACTAACTATATCAAGCCAAAAGAACCCCAAGTTGTTTATTATTAATATATATAACCTTATCTAAGTCATTTGGTCGATCCTTAGATTTTTAGGAATAAAATAACAATTAATAATATAATATTTGTTTTAAAAACTATTTTATGTCAATTTTGACACTATTTAGAAATTGATTTTTGTGAAACTCATAACAGAATGATAAGTTCAAAAAAAGTTAATTAAATCAATAATAACATGTCATAGTAACCTATAAAATTATTGGAATTCATAAAAAGTCTCAAATTATATTTATTTGAGTATTTATAACATCAATTATGTCAATATTTCATTAATAAGATAATTACTGCATCATCGTTGTGTCATAAATAAATTAAATTATTTAATGTCTAAAAATTACATATAAAATACCATTATGTATGAAATCTTTTTAGCTTTATAATGAATATTTATAGTCTAATTTATCTTATGTATAACCCCATATTAAAAATGTTTTAGTAAATAAACTTTGATTATAACTCTTTTAACCCTTCTTTAAATAATTTAATAATAAATGTCCTAATCTAATCCAAGTGGGCTTAAATGGTCATATTTTATTCCTAAGTTTGTTTTTGGTCGAATTACACTTGTCCAATAGAATTAGGACTTGTTTTAGGGTAATAATAATATCATTTCTACCCTTAATTACCCTATTTACTTTTAACCGTGGTAAAAAAAAGTCAAAAGTTACTATTCACCAAAAATTATTTTCATCTCATTGAACCACATTTTAGTCCTTGATATTAACCATGTCTCTCGAATTTTCGAATTTCCACTCACAAAAGCGGTAAAATTAAGTTTTATGAAAAAATCAGTTTTTTTAACTACCACTTAGTGGTTTCACTATTCATCAAAAATTGAAAGTTTTTAGAAAAATACCAAAAATTAGGCCTAAGTTATATTTGATATTATGAACTCAAAAATGATGTCTATTTTACCAAATTCAAAACATATCAGTTGAATTAACTAATTTAAAAATTAATTCCCATCGTCAAAACAAATAGCGTGTTTTTAAGAGATAATAACTATCAAAAGATTGAAACTTGTTTATAAGTGGTTTAAATGTGAAATTACATCCAATGACCATCATTGTATTAAATTGTAAAAATATATTCTAAATATACTTTAAAACCACTAAAATTAATAATCTATCACTATTAATTATTTCGATTGAAAAAGTTGTTTTTAATTAAAATTTAGTAATTTCCACTATTCATCAAAATATGAATGTTATCCGAAAATTAACAAAATTTCACCCTATGCTAATTTCGATATTCCGAATCCAAAAATGAAGTCCATTTTGAAAAATATAATTTACAAAATTTCAAAAAGTGGTTATTACTATTCATAACGGCTAGTTTTAATAATATTTTAATAGCATATCGTTGTTTAGTGAAACTCGGTATTGCGTACTACACACTCTATCAAGGAAGGTGATGATTGCGTGTAATGAAAGGAAAGTCAAGGATGCGTGTTGTGCAAGCTCCTTTTGGTGTAGCGTACAACACAAGACATTAATGAAATTAAAAAGAATATTTTTCATAAAATCTCGGGGTGTTACATTCTACCCCCCTTAAAATGAATTTCGCCCTCGAAATTCGTCAGGGTTATAAATGGTTTAGTATTTGAAAGTTTCTTTAATAGAAACCCACATCGTAAAAAGGAATACCAAAACCAATATTTAAAAACAAAAGTATGAAACGTAATGGTTACCCAAATAAACTAATCACTGGGTTTCCACATAGGTGAAAATATGGATATGGAAGAGAAATCTAACCATCATGTTCTAATGGAGAGTGGTAGAGAACATGGATATGGAAAAGCCAACAATCAAAAATCCATAAATTTGTGACGATCTAAGGTACCATCCGATTAATCAGATATAAGAGTACTTGGACAACATTTTTGGTTTTCAAGATCGTTTCCCTAAAGTTGATGAAATTCGAATTAGAAGAAATACTTTCATGATTTTGGTATAGTCTCACCATTTTTCATTCTTTGGAAAATTTCCACTTCATATCTTAAAGAAATGAAGTTGAATTTTTCATTCGTGATGTGTTAGCAGATCATGTGATAGAATGATGGGTCATTCCATCTCTTTCAAACAAAAGGTTAGCAAAAGTTATAAGTCCTTCTTATGGTTAATCGTATATGGTTTCAAAAAATGAACTTATAATTCATATATCATACCGCTTAATAAAATAAAACTAGTTTCTACTAAACAGGGACTTTCTGTAGGTCAGTGGTAGGCGATAAAGGCCAGTCGCACTTCGGTTGTGGGTTCGATTCCCACAGCCTTGTCCGACGCGATGGGCTGTCTCCCGTCCTGCAGGTTGTCCTTTTTCTAATGCTATATTACTATAACATCCCATCAATAATACTAACTTATGTCCAACATAATCCATTCCAATCTTTAGGCTTATCCATAATACTGTCATCCACTCTCAGAGATTTAATACCATCATTGATCCCCATATATCATAAGATATATTTTGTTGGTCACATTCCAAACATTCAAAGGCCTTAATCTTGTACTCTCTTGAATACCCATTGAATGCAGTTAAAAGTTAACACTTTCCACATACCAAAATCCTCAAAATTCTATATACTCAAACCATGATATCACTTACTCCTTATATCAATCATGAGCTCATGAATACTATCAAACATTTCATTTTCTCCTTATCCCTTCATTATGTGCATATCATCTGCTTTCCAAAATATTTGAATCACTTTTCATGGTTACTGGTACTTTAAAATTATTGAAAACCACAGTAATACAAAAATATTCTAATAAACAATAAAAGTACATCAACAACATTATTCTTGAATACCAATACATAAACACTTCAATCCATCCTCTTTAATTAATGTCCTGGAATAAGTCCTTCCATGATTTAGAAGTAACTTTTTAGGTCAGGGAATTGAGTTGGGTAATGCCCATGTTCTCCACAAATAATACATTGAACTCCATAACAGTCTGTCACTCTATGACCCTTTTATCCACACAAATAACATCGGTCCCTCCATTTGAGGTATTCTTCAAGGTTATTCTTCCCTTCTTTAGAAATCTCAATCTTCCTTTCTTTATACTGCTCAACATGCGAACATGCATAATAGTCTATCTTCCTCTTCTTTGATGAATTAGGTATACCACTAAATTTCACCTTGTTAATCATATATCGCGATGACTGATTCGGCATAATCACAATATATTTCTCTCTAGGCATTACATAATTTTGTTGCTT
This sequence comes from Viscum album, assembly GCA_963277665.1. Classification (NCBI taxonomy): domain Eukaryota; kingdom Viridiplantae; phylum Streptophyta; class Magnoliopsida; order Santalales; family Viscaceae; genus Viscum; species Viscum album. The sequence continues at coordinate 1,652,045,849 of OY728152.1, forward strand.
ATAGTCACCAATTTGTCCATTGGATTCAATGTTAACCGAATTCCGTCTGGTTCCCTCCATTAACTAAAACACAAAAAGAATTCGTTGAGAGGAAAAAATCATGCTAGAGAAAACAACATAGTAAAGGGGGAGTACCCTCAATATCTAAAATCTTAGGTTAAATTCTAAGATCGTTACCGTAGTTCTAGGACTATATCCTAAACATATACTTATCCTTAGGGACATCCCTAGACATACCTTAGAAATATCTCTAGGGATCTCACTAACGTTCTCACATCCTAGTTTCCAAAGGTTGACTAAACCTTTCCTCTGATACCAACTGTAGAGACCCGAAGCTTGACGTACATTTACATTACATTACATTTGCGGAATACTTAGTACATAACAAAAACACACACACAAGGATCGTAATAGTTTAGTGTCTTTGGAAACTTGGAATATAATCTTCTAATCCTGGTGAAAGATCTTCAACATCTCCCATAAAGATCTTCTTTTTTTATACCTGAAACCTTTATTTATATCCTGGGGAAAAGTAAACATAAAAGGGTGAGCTCAAATGCTCAGTAAGTGTAAACAAAAAAAACATCAATCACATCGTATACACAAGCACATAACTTTTGGAAATCTTAACCTGCAAAAGAGATCATAATTTCATAACATGGGATAAATCATGGGAGTGAAATGTAATCACAATAATCATAACATAAAACATGAAACTTTGTGGCATACACACATAATCATAAAGAATCATATCTTATTAGTCAAGACTCATTGCCAAGACTATCTTAGTGGACAAAGTCCCTTTCTGAACCAAGTCACCCTCATTTCAGTCCTTTTTCACTGAACCGGTATAACCTACCGTTCCAGCCATGTCTATCTCATGAGATATAAAATCTTTACCCAATGAATTGGAGGGAGATATAGGTCCCACCCATCTCATAATGATACCATTCTTATGTGTGCCACAAAATCATAAATCATACATCATTGCATAACCCATGTAATAAAAATGGGATTCTTAAACATTGTGACATCATAAAACAATTCATATAAGATAAAGGAATTCATAAAAATAGTTCCATCACAACATAATCAAATCAATGTAATAATAGGGAAAAAAACAGAACCCTTTATTATCTTAGATGGAAAATAATTTTGATAAAACACTTGAACTCCATTCTTGAGGAAAATATCCTTTCTACTTCAAAAACACTTTTACTTTCTTAACATGTCATACAATTCTAAACTAAAAGAAGTTGATTAAAAATAAACTTGAAAACTTTTAAAGGAAGCTTCTTGGAAATAATGTTTTAAAAATCCATTCATGCCGTATAAGTTAAAAAAACATTCTTCTCATACTTTTGTCGGAAAAGTCAAAAAGTACCTCGTACGAAAAAAAATGACAAAAGATTTTTTTAATATCTTTTAATAAAAACTCACCAAAGGGTAAAATTGGATTTAAAAAATTGTAGGTGGATGGAAACAATATTACATATTGAGGAAACATGGATGTGGATGATAAAATGCACCCCAGTAAATACCAAAGTATAAACAATCTCGGATAAAAATGAGATTGTGATATTTCCCTTACCTTTGGTCCGATTTTCTTCCTAGGTGTCTAAACCTCCTTTATAATGATTTAAATAATGTCATTGACTTATTCCAGAATCATACTCATTGTTATGATATCATATATGGTTCACTTATGACTTTATATTACCCTTTCTTTTGTAAATTCTATGTTAAAGAGCATTTTGGGTAAAATTGTTTCATTTGTCATCCATGTTTTGACTTGTAATTATTCATATGATTGCTTAGATCATAATTACTTAATTCCAGAATATAAAACATGATTTATATATAATATATATTCAGAATATACATATATATAATAAATTAGTAAATGGAAAGAAATACACCGTTCATGGAGACGGTAGGCCGTACGAACGCATGAACACTATTTTCGTTTCATTATTGAGTTGAATGGAATTAAGTAGATGACATAAATATATACATTAATTCAGTAGCTTTATAATGTCATATATTTCATTATTATTTCTTATATATACTTTATAATCACTCTTAAATGGTTAACATGGAGAATGAATCTCATCGCGTCGTGGGGACGGTAGTCCGTACGTACGCACGAGCGATGATATCGTTTCCATAATTATTGAATTGGAGTGGAGTGGATGATACAATATATCAGAATCAATATGATGTTCTAATAACTATGTATAGTTATTATTTACACCATTATACCCATCCATGTAAGGAGGTGGTGGAAAATAGATTTCACCACGGCGTGGAGACGATATTTCGTACGTACGCACGCGCGGTGATTTCTTTTTCCGTAGGATGGATAGATGGTGAAATAGGGTTGTTTCATAATTATAATAACATATCAGTATATGAGTGATAATGATGTTATTACTTCATAATTAAACAACCTAAGAAGAATGAGTGGAAGAAGAAATAAAGGTGAAGGAATCGGTAACGGAAATTACCTCTTCTTTGAAGCGCCTCTTTGAGACCTCCCCTTAGGGCACTAAAATTGGTCTTTGAGGAAGACCAGAACCTCTAGGATGTTTCTAGGGAAGTGGAGAAGAGAATTTGGCAGGGTTTGGCCGAGTTTGAAGGCTCAAAGTTGTGTGAGGAAGAGAGGGAGGAGGTGCCCTTTTATAAGGGAGGAGAGGGGCACCTTTGGAATAACAAAAAATATTATTTTATTATAAAGTCAAGTTCGGTTTTAAATAGCTCAAAATTGATTTATTTCGAGGATAAGGTGGGGATGGGTCGCAATCCTCTCATCCAATATAATTTAGACAAGTTTAGGTTCCTATTTTAACCTTATCATTTAGATTTAACATTAAGTTAAATAATTTTACTTTTACCGTGTCTTCTTGTGTTCTTATACTATAAGGTTAATAATCTTACTATATCAAGCAAAAAGAACCCCAAGTTGTTTATTATTAATATATATAACCTTATCTAAGTCATTTGGCAGAACCTTAGATTTTTAGGAATAAAATAACAATTAATAATATAATATTTGTTTTAAAAACTATTTTATGTCAATTTTGACACTATTTAGAAATTGATTTTTGTGAAAATCATAACAGAATGATAAGTTCCAAAAAAGTTAATTAAATCATAAATAACATGTCATATTAACCTAGAAAATTATTGTAATTTATAAAAAGTCTGAAATTTTATTTATTTGAGTATTTATAACCTCAATTATGTCAATATTTCATTAATAAGATAATTATTGCATCATCGTTGTGTCATAAATAAATTAAATTATATAATGTCTAAAAATTACAAATAAAATACCATTATGTTGTAAATCGTTTTAGCTTTATAATGAATATTTATAGTCTAATTTATCTTATGTATAACCCCATATTAAAAATGTTTTAGTAAATACACTTTGATTTTAACTCTTTTAACCCTTCTTTAAATAAATTAATAATAAATGTCCTAATCTAATCCAAGTGGGCCTAAATGGTTATATTTTATTCCTAAGTTTGTTTTTGGTCAAATAACACTTGTCCAGTAGAATTAGGACATGTGTTACGGTAATAATAATATCATTTCTACCCTTAATTACCCTATTTACTTTTAACTGTGGTAAAAAAAGTCAAAAGTTACTATTCACCAAAAATTACTTTCATCACATTGAACCACATTTTAGTCCATGAAAGTAACCGTGTCTCTCGGATTTTCTAAATTCCACTCACAGAAGAGGTAAAATTATGTTTTATGAAAAATTCTGTTTTTTTTAACTACCACTCAGTGGTTTCACTATTCATCAAAAATTGAAAGTTTTCAGAAAAATACCAAAAATTAGGCCTAAGATATATTTGATATTATGAACTCAAAAATGATTTCTATTTTACCAAATTCAAAACATATAAGTTTAATTAACTAATTTAAAAATTAATTCCCGTCGTCAAAACAAATAGCGTGTTTTTAAGAGATAATAACTATCAAAAGATTGAAACTTGTTTATAAGTGGTTTAAATGTGAAATTACATCCAATGACCATCATTGTATTAAATTGTAAAAATATATTATAAATATTCATTAAAACCACTAAAATTAATAATCTATCACTATTAATTATTTCGATTGAAAAAGTTGTTTTTAATTAAAATTTAGTAATTTCCACTATTCATCAAAATATGAAAGTTATCCGAAAATTAACAAAATTTCACCCTAAGCTAATTTCGATATTCCGAATCCAAAAATGAAGTCCATTTTGAAAAATAAAATTTACAAAATTTCAAAAAGTGGTTATTACTATTCATAACGGCCAGTTTTAATAATATTTTAATAGCATATCGTTGTTTAGTGAAACTCGGTATTGCGTACTACACACGCTATCAAGGAAGGTCGTGATAGCGTGTAATGAAAGGAAAGTCAAGGATGCGTGTTGTGCAAGCTCCTTTTGGTGTAGCGTACAACACAAGACATTAATGAAATTAAAAAGAATATTTTTCATAAAATCTCGGGGTGTTACATTCTACCCCCCTTAAAATGAATTTCGCCCTCAAAATTCGTCGGGGTTATAAATGGTTTACTATTCGAAAGTTTCTTTAATCGAAACCCACATCGTAAAAAGGAATACCAAAACCAATCTTTAAAATCAAAAGTATGAAACGTAACGGTTAACCAAATAAACAAATCACTGGGTTTCCACATAGGTGAAAATATGGATATGGAAGAGAAATCTAACCATCATGTTCTGATGGAGAGTGGTAGAGAACATGGCTATGGAAAATCCAACAATCACAAATCCATAAATTTGTGACGATCTAAGGTACCATCCGATTAATCAGATATAAGAGTACTAGGACAACATTTTTGGTTTTCAAGATCGTTTCCCTAAAGTTGATGAAATTCGAATTAGAAAAAATACTTTCGTGATTTTGGTATAGTCTCACCATTTGTCATTCTTTGGAAAATTTCCTCTTCATCTCTTAAAGAAATGAAGTTGAATTTGTCATTCGTGATGTGTTAGCAGATCATGTGATAGAATGATGGGTCATTCCATCTCTTTCAAACAAAAGGTTAGCAAAAGTTATAAGTCCTTCTTATGGTTAATCGTATATGGTTTCAAAAAATGAACTTATACTTCATATATCACACCGCTTAATAAAATAAAACTAGTTTCTACTAAACATGGACTTTCTTTAGGTCAGTGGTAGGCGATAAAGGCCAGTCGCACTTCGGTTGTGGGTTCGATTCCCACAGCCTTGTCCGACGCGATGGGCTGTCGCCCGTCCTGCAGGTTGTCCTTTTTCTAAAGCTATATTACTATAACATCCCATCAATAATACTAACTTATGTCCAGCATAATCCATTCCAATCTTTAGGCTTATCCATAATACTTCCGTCCACTCTCAGAGATTTAATACCATCATCTATCCCCATATATCATAAGATATATCTTGTTGGTCACATTCCAAACATTCAAAGGCCTTAATCTTGTACTCTCTTGAATACCCATTGAACCATAGCGAAAACTTGAATTCAGTTAAAAGATAACATTTTCCACATACCAAAATCCTCAAAATTCTATATACTCAAACCATGATATCACTTAGTCCTTATATCAATCATGAGCTCATGAATACTTTCAAACATTTCATTTTCTCCTTATCCCATCATTATGCGCATATCATCTGCTTTCCAAAATATTTGAATCACTTTTCATGGTTACTGGTACCTTCAAATTATTGAAAACCACAATAATACAAAAATATTCTAATAAACAATAAAAGTACCTCAACAACATTATTCTTGAATACCAATACATAAACACTTCAATCCATCCTCTTCAATTATTGTCCTGGAATAAGTCCTTCCATGACTTAGAAGTAACTTTTTAGGTCAGGGCATTGAGTTGGGTAATGCTCATGTTCTCCACAAATAATACATTGAACTCCATAACAGTCTGTCACTCTATGACCCTTTTCTCCACACAAATAACATCGGTCCCTCCATTTGAGGTATTCTTCAAGGTTCTTCTTCCCTTCTTTAGAAATCTCAATCTTCTTTTCATTATGCTGCTCAACATGCGAACATGCATAATAGTATTTCTTCCTCTTCTTTGATGAATTAGGTATACCACTAAATTTCACCTTGTTAATCATATATCGCGATGACTGATTCAGCATAATCACAATATCTTTCTCTCTAGGCATTACATAATTTTGTTTCTTATAGTCACCAATTTGTCCATTGGATTCAATGTTAACCGAATTCTGTCGGGTTCCCTCCATTAACTAAAACACAAAAAGAATTCGTTGAGAGGAAAAAATCATACTAGAGAAAACAACATAGTAAAGGGGGAGTACCCTAAATATCTAACATCTTAGGTTAAATTCTAAGATCGTTACCGTAGTTCTAGGACTATATCCTATACGTATACTTATCCTTAGGGACATCCCTAGACATACCTTAGAAATATCTCTAGGGATCTCACTAACGTTCTCACATCCTAGTTTCCAAAGGTTGACTAAATCTTTCCTCTGATACCAACTGTAGAGACTCGAAGCTTGACGTACATTGACATTACATTACATTTGCGGAATACTTATTACATAACAAAAACACACACAAGGATCGTAATAGTTTAGTGTCTTTGGAAACTTGGAATATAATCTTCTAATCCTGGTGAAAGATCTTCAACATCTCCCATAAAGATCTTCTTTTTTTTATACCTAAAACCTTTCTTTATATCCTGGGGAAAAGTAAACATAAAGGGGTGAGATCAAATGCTCAGTAAGGGTAAACAAAAAAATATATCAATCACATCGTATACACAAGCACATAACTTTTGGAAATCTTAACCTGCAAAAGAGATCATAATTTCATAACATGGGATAAATCATGGCAGTGAAATGTAATCACAATAATCATAACTTAAAACATGAAACTTTGTGGCATACACACATAATCATAAAGAATCATATCTTATTAGTCAAGACTCATTGCCAAGACTATCTTAGTGGACAAAGTCCCTTTCTGAACCAAGTCACCCTCGTTTCAGTCCTGTTTCACTAAACCGGTATAACCTACCGTTCCATCCATGTCTATCTCATGAGATATAAAATCTTTACCCAATGCATTGGAGGGAGATATAGGTCCCACCCATCTCATAATGATACCATTCTTATGTGTGCCACAAAATCATAAATCATACATCATTGCATAACCCATGTAATAAAAATGGAATTCTTAAACATTGTGACATCATAAAACAATCCATATAAGATAAAGGAATTCATAAAAATAATTCCATCACAACATAATCAAATCAATGTAATAATAGGGAAAAAATTAGAACCCTTTATTATCTTAGATGGAATATAATTTTGATAAAACACTTGAACTCCATTCTTGAGGAAAATATCCTTTCTACTTCAAAAACACTTTTCCTTTCTTAACATGTCATACAATTCTAAACTAAAAGAAGTTGATTAAAAATAAACTTGAAAACTTGTAAAGTATGCTTCTTGGAAATAATGTTTTAAAAATATATTCATGCCGTATAAGTTAAAAAAACATTCTTTTCGTACTTTTGTCGGAAAAGTCAAAAAGTACCTCGTATGAAAAAAATGACAAAATATTCCTTTAATATCTTTTAATAAAAACTCACCAAAGGGTAAAATTGGATTTAAAAAATTGTAGGTGGATGGAAACAATATTACATTTTGAGGAAACATGGATGTGGATGATAAAATACACCCCAGTAAATACCAAAGTATAAACAATCTCGGATAAAAATGAGATTGTGATATTTCCCTTACCTTAGGTCCGATTTTCTTCGTAGGTGTTTGAACCTCCAGTATAATGATTTAAATAATGTTATTGACTTATTCCAGAATCATACTCATTGTTATGATATCATATATGGTTCACTTATGACTTTATATTACCCTTTCTTTTGTAAATTCTATGTTAAAGAGCATTTTGGGTAAAATTGTTTCATTTGTCATCCATGTTTTGACTTGTAATTATTCATATGATTGCTTAGATCATAATTACTTAATTCCAAAATATAAAACATGATTTATATATAATATATATTCAGAATATACATATATATAATAAATTAGTAAATGGAAAGAAATACACCGTTCATGGAGACGGTAGCCCGTACGTACGCATGAACGCTGTTTTCGTTTCCTTATTGAGTTGAATGGAATTAAGTAGATGAAATACATATATAAATAAATCCAGTAGCTTTTTAATGTCATTTATTTCATTATTATTTCTTATATATACTTTATAATCACTCTTAAATGGTTAACATGGAGAATGAATCTCATCGCGTTGTGGAGACGGTAGTCCGTACGTACGCACGAGCGATGATATCGTTTCCATAAATATTGAATTGAATTGGAGTGGATGATACAATATATCAGAATCAATATGAAGTTCTAATAACTATTTATAGTTATTATTTACACCATTATACCCATCCATGTAAGGTGGTGGTGGAAAATAGATTTCACCACGGCGTGGAGACGATATTCCGTACGTACGCACGCGCGGTGATTTCGTTTTCCGTAGGATGGATAGATGGTGAAATAGGGTTGTTTAATAATTATAATAACATATAAGTATATTAGTGATACTGATGTTATTACTTCATAATTAAACAACCTAAGAAGAAGGAGTGGAAGAAGAAATAAAGGTGAAAGAATCGGTAACGGAAATTACCTCTTCTTTGAAGCGCCTTTTTGAGACCTCCTCTTAGGGCACTAAAATTGGTCTTCGAGGAAGACCAGAACCTCTAGGATGTTACTATGGAAGTGGAGAAGAGAATTTGGCAGGGTTTGGCCGAGGTTCAAGGCTCAAAGTTGTGTGAGGAAGAGAGGGAGGAGGTGCCCTTTTCTAAGGGATGAGAGGGGCACCTTTGGAATAACTAAAAATATTATTTTATTATAAAGTCAAGTTCGGTTTCAAATAGCTCCAAATTGATTTATTTAGAGGGTAAGGTGGGGAGGGGTCGAAATCCTCTCATCCAATAGAATTTAGACAAGTTTAGGTTCCTATTTTAACCTTATCATTTAGATTTAACATTAAGTTAAATAATTTTACTTTTTCCGTGTCTTCTTGTGTTCTTATACTATAAGGTTAATAAACTTACAATATCAAGACACACGAACCCCAAGTTGTTTATTATTAATATATATAACCTTATATAAGTCATTTGGCCGAACCTTAGATTTTTAGGAATTAAATAACAATTAATAATATAATATTTGTTTTAAAATCTATTTTATGTCAATTTTGACACTATTTAGAAATTGATTTTTGTGAACATCATAACAGAATGATAAGTTCAAACAAAGTTAATTAAATCAATAATAACAAGTCATATTAACCTAGAAAATTATTTTAATTCATAAAAAGGCTCAAATTATATTTATTTGAGTATTTATAACATCAATTATGTCAATATTTCATTAATAAGATAATTACTGCATCATCGTTGTGTCATAAATAAATTAAATTATTTAATGTCTAAAAATTAAAAATAAAATACCATTATGTATGAAATATTTTTAGATTTCTAATTAATATTTATAGTCTAATTTATCTTATGTATAATCCCATATTAAAAATGTTTTAGTAAATACACTTTGATTTTAACTCTTTTAACCCTTCTTTAAATAAATTAATAATAAATGTCCTAATCAAATCCAAGTGGGCCTAAATGGTCATATCTTATTACTAAGTTTTTTTTTGGTCGAATTACACTTGTCCAATAGAATTAGGACATGTGTTAGGGTAATAATAATATCATTTCTACCCTTAATTACCCTATTTACGTTTAACCGTGGTAAAAAAAGTCAAAAGTTACTATTCACCAAAAATAATTTTCATCTCATTGAACCACATTTTAGTCCTTGATATTAACCGTGTTTCTCTGATTTTTGAAGTTCAACTCACAGAAGCGGTAAAATTAAGTTTTATGAAAAATTCAGTTTTTTTTAACTACCACTTAGTGGTTTCACTATTCATCAAAAATTGAAAGTTTTCAGAAAAATACCAAAAATTAGGCCTAAGCTATATTTGATATTATGAACTCAAAAATGATGTCTATTTTACCAAATTCAAAAAATATCAGTTGAATTAACTAATTTAAAAATTAATTCCCGGCGTCAAAACAAATAGCGTGTTTTTAAGAGATAATAACTATCAAAAGATTGAAACTTGTTTATAAGTGGTTTAAATGTGAAATTACATCCAATGACCATCATTGTATTAAATTGTAAAAATATATTCTAAATATACTTTAAAAACACTAAAATTAATAATTTATCACTATTAATTATTTCGATTGAAAAAATTGTTTTTAATTAAAATTTAGTAATTTCCACTATTCATCAAAATATGAAAGTTATCCGAAAATTAACAAAATTTCACCCTAAGCTAATTTCGATATTCCGAATCCAAAAATGAAGTCCATTTTGAAAAATAAAATTTACAAAATTTCAAAAAGTGGTTATTACTATTCATAACGGCTAGTTTTAATTATATTTTAATAGCATATCGTTGTTTAGTGAAACTCGGTTTTGCGTACTACACACGCTATCAAGGAAGGTCGCGACTGTGTGTAATGAAAGGCAAGTCAAGGATGCGTGTTGTGCAAGCTCCTTTTGGTGTAGCGTACAACACAAGACATTAATGAAATTAAAAAGAATATTTTTCATAAAATCTCGGGGTGTTACAATATATGTGGGAGATAATACATTTATTCTCAACCTAGTCCCCCTTAATACCTCCCTTGATAATTTGGGAGAGGTTTGCAACCGATTCAGTGAATAAAAAATAGAATCAACAAGAACCTTCCTAGGAAACTATCACTCATTATCACTAAATCTCTCTCACCAAAGAGAAAATTTAAGTATAATAATATAATACTGAAAGCATATAGAAAAAGGGGAAACGAGAAACCACTTCATCATTTTTTTTCTCTCTCACACCCAAATTTTAGATGTCCATTGATCCCATTTAATCTATAGTTTTAACATAACACACTATACTAATATCATCACAAAAGTTGTTGGTTGGAACATAGCTCTACCTACCAAGAACAAAATAGGGTTCAACACTCCCATTAGTACTATTATCATATATACTATAACCATTACCATAAAAATATATCACATATCTACATCACCATTTCATAACAAAACATTATCACATATCTATCTCAGTAGAGTATCGTGATCATGAATGAAATTAAACTCATTTCATTCTCCCACCATACACAAAACCCACAATATACTATCACTACATCATCATAATCATTCTACTACACTACAACAAGGGGGAAGAGAGAGGGATAGGTAGTACTGCTTCCTAAATTCCCTCACCAAACCAGATGTTGAAGAAAAAAACTTGACCCTGAAACCTTTGGGTGTCAATAATGTTATCCTACTAAGGTAGGATGTTTAAATAAAACACAAGAAAATAGAAGTTTAATACAACCACACAGAAGAAAAACCTAGAAGGTTCACTAAAAAATATCACCATCACAACAAAAAATCATAACCATGCCATCACTATCATATGATATTATCACTCTAAACTTTTTCACCACAAACTAGCCACATTTTCCACATACAACACAAACAAAAATTATTCATAGTCTCTCATTTAGTTTAATTTTTTAACCATTTCTAGAGTTACAGTTTACCATCCATGAAATATTAATTATTCTATAAAATTATTTTTTTTTAAAAAACCAAACAATAAAGAATCCCACACATAATGCAGCATTTACCAACTCATTTCTTGTGTTATATATTTCATTTATAGCCATATTTTTTTTCAATTCTAGCTCATACACATTCACCATTTCTATTATTCCTAGTAGTATTATATTAATACCAAAAAATATAACCCACCATTGAAAAACATATATGTATCTCATGCCAATATCCATCTCAATAGCCCCACATCCCTTCATATTCCACACTACCAATAATGCCACTATGACACACCTAAAACAATATTCCTTATTTCCAAACATGGAAAGGTAGAAACAAACTCATTGCACAACATATACCACCATCTTAAAACTATCAAAAACTATTCATCACCAAAAAAATACAATCATAATAAAATCAACTAAAATTATAGCAATATACACAAAAATAATTTCTATCAACAAGAGCTTATACAATTCCCCATTTAGAAAGAATATGGTATACTTTTTTCTACATATCGTTCATGAGTGATGACATAAAAATATAGATTTCACCAAATTGATAATTACCATATTTATGTTATTACCCATTCATGAATGGTGATCGCATTATTAGAATAAAAAAACAACACAATACATCACTATGAATTAAAATATTCTAAAAAAAAACATTTGGTTATCAATAATCACATAAATAATATCATAGAAAATATATAACCACATTAAAATCACCCCTTCCAATCAATTGACTTAATTAAATTGATTTAAATTATTATTCAAATCCATACTACCCACAAAATGATAAAAGTATCATGGAAATTCCACAATTCACATGTAAATGAAGAGACTTCGAAAGTCCCCTAAATTAATTGATTCATCCAAAAACCTATATATTATAGAAACTTGAAAGAGGTATGACCTTAGAGAAATTCTCTAAAAATATTTATAAGACTAAATAAATTAAATTACCCATCCTAAAAACAATACAAAAACCAAAAAATCAACAAAAAATCTCCCACAACTTACTAAAATGAGAATACATGGAGGAATAAAGAATAATACTTAAGGTTATTCACCTTGTATTGCAAACAAACAATTTATTAAAACATGTATCCAACACCAATCAATGTGGGGTCAAGGTTAATTTGTGTTTCACCTATTATCACACATGGATTGGGGAAATATATGGGAAATATACATAAATGGGTGGAATTATGAATTTATTTTAGTAATGAAAACCGAAACATCATTGATCGATATGCCACAATCTCGTCATGCAGTTTTAATTTCACTAATATCCTAAAAATTTAAATAAGAATATAAAATTTATCTCCCCTATTAAAGTTGTTATATTTTCTAAATATGATATGATTAAATAATTTTTGTGCTACTAACCATTCACAATAGAATGAATTCACCAAATACAAAAAAACTAAACTTGACCACCAGGTCCTCATGCTGTTAGAGATTTGGACATAATATGACCAACAAAATGTAAGAACCTATAAATAAACCTAAAATTTATGTATAACAATAGGTAAAGTACATACCAATTGTTTCTATATATAAAATCCCACTAACTCTATAGAAACCCTCACACTATGACCAAACCATCACAACACAACCATAAAATCAGAAAAGAAAACATCCAAATATTCATTCAACATCATAATGTTCAGTCATGATGTAACCAAATATCATGAACTAACACCAACTCTGAAATCCTATGCACCTGGGTTGTGGAACATTTTTTATTTCATGACACAAAAAAAACATATTTTACCCTCTAATATATCCATACCTTCACATTGGGACCCATATAGAAATGTTTTGACATAAATATCTATGATAGACTCGTAGATTTAGTTGTACCTCTCTACCTCCAATCCTCTCTTAAAACCATTGAAACTTGTTTCATGTAATGAAGAGGTCCATAGAGTACTAAGACATTAAATCGAATACCTATCGAGTAATTGTGACCCTCAAGTATTAAAAATAACCCCTAAAAAGGGGAAATCACATTCTATAATATCAAATATACCTAGTTACTAATAAGAGAATTATAATAAAGATATTAGTGATACTATGACACATAAAACATAACATAGATCTATTCTAGCTATGGTGGAAGTGGTAGCCGGTACTCCACCTATCTAATGTAAAGAAACACCTCAAAAGGATATTGAATTATGAAAAAACATACTCTGATAACCAAACCTACACTACCCATGATGAGGTAAAACCCTAAAGAATACATGATCGTTAAACTCAAAATCTATATCTCTCTTCCTCTAGTAAATATACTACTTCTAACGGTCCTGAACTAGCTTAATTTACTTCTGAATCATCTGAATATTCTCTATCATTCATTTTACCACATTGATTTGGAGATCTTATGACTCATGAATCATGGTCCAGCACAACAATGATTGAGAATTATACCTATAAAATGACTCAGATAGATTTATACCATTGGAATATTGATTACTATTATTATAAGAAAACTGAGCCATAGATAGGTGATTCACTCATGATACAAAAAAATCTTGACTAAAGCCTTACACTATCCCTCTAATGTCTACACAATCCACTTTATCTTCTCATATTTATTGTGATAGAAAATGATTTTCTTTATACATTGGGATCTAAAACCACCTTAATAATCTCCCCAGACTCATGAAATATCAAAATAATATTGATCAAATATAATGTCATTAGTACTCCCATAAAGCCTTATGTTATCATTCATTTACCACCAATCTATAACATCTAGATCTACAAACACCCAGATCTCCATAAAATGAGATGAATCATTAATTGATGCATGATAGATTAAATAATATCACATTTATCCCGGGATTAGGGTTAACTAATTGAGAAATCCATCAAGATATTATCCCACATCAACTAAGGGACATACAATAGACGTAAAAACCCACCAAGAACATATTATCTACTTTTGATTATGAGTAGACCAATCATCTTGATATAAAAACCACTACTGACCACTTAATCCCAAGACACCAAAACATACTCTACAAAGAATGATACATCATGGATACACCCAGATATAAAGAAAAATTTTATCCATGAGACCCATGGAGAACCTCATCAGGAATCACTAATGGAATAAACAGTATCCATTGATATTTTATATTTTCTCAATAATCCTCAAACCATCCCACTAGAGCAGTACTATGCAAGACGAAATCATGTATTACCTCAACCTAGGAGTCTCCCCATTGTAATTACCCTACATTCTATATCAAATATCATTATATTTTTATATTGTATTGGAAACCACTACTATAAGAATCACCCACATCAATATGAATCATTTATATCTCCTTAGTCACTCTCTAGATACTTCATGAATCTGAAATAATATCTCCTCAAAAATTCCTACTAATCACATCTACTACACCCTTTTTTTTCTTGGGTGTAGAAGATCTTGAAGTCATAGTCCTAAAAGAACTCCATCCAATTCTGATGAAATAGAGTTAGGTATCACTGGAAAAAATATAAATGAAGATACTGTGATATGTGAAGACCACTATAATACCCAAATATTTTAAAACAAAAACATTATGTTCAATAGCTTATAAGATTCACATCACCGATCTTCAATGACTTGGGAATTAAATTATTTAAATTTAGGTATGATTAAATAGTCATTAAATTAGTTGGTATGAATATGACTATTTAAATTATAAAAAATATATGAATTAAACATTTATAAATTATATTAATTGGTTATCAATTGATTAGAAATTAAAATGAAAATCATTTGAAATAAAATAAAGACTATTTCTGAAAAAACTGTATATATGTGATTAATGTGTTTTTATTTTAATAAATTAAATTAATCACTATTATTGAATGGATTTAATAAAATAAATGTATTATATATTCAACAAAAAAATTTATCATTAATTTATTATTTTTCTAGGCATGAGAAAATAATAAATCTAGTTTATTCATAAAAACTGTATTTTTATCAAATTTGGTTTCATCGTGTCTTAAACACTTATATTAAAATAATTTTTTTGAAACATTCAAAAAAATTAATAGAAAAATTTAGTTTTTTTTGAATCATCATTTCAAATTTATTTTAGAGTGACTTTTTTATAATTTTATAAAAATATTAAATTCTCAATAAATTGTTAAATAACATTGATTTTTATTGAAAAATACTATTTCATTTATAGAATTTAATATTTTTAATTTTGTTATAAATTTTTTTCAAATTAAAATTATTTCAATTATATCATAATTAAAAAAATTAGGTCATTTTAATAAATTTTATATTATTTCTTATTATAAAAAATATTCATACTTAATCTAACATTACTTTTGGAAAACTAATTTTTGGACGAGCTTATGGGTTTAATTTTAAATTAAATTGTACCATTTATATGATTTGGATTTTAAAAAAATGTATTATTTATTTTCAATTAGAATAATTTATATTATTTTATACGTTCAAATTTATTTTTTTCATAATGATTAGTAAAAACAATAAAAAATTATTTACTATGAATAAGGTTAAAACGGGATTACCTAGGGTTAAACTAAGATGATAATGGTAAAAATAACCAAAAAACATTTCAAATATTTATTTTATGGACATATTTAAATATTATAGCATCTAATTTTCATTAGTTATTCATTTTGGATCCTTTTCATGTTTAAATGTGTTAAATGTTTTTCTTTTCAAACATTCCATTGGTGTCCTCTCCCCCACTTATAAAAGGGTGCCATATCTTCTCTAATATTAACACTTATAAAGTCATTTGGATCATACATGATCTAAAAAAATTAGTTCCTTGAATCCCTACCCGTTCTCTGGATTCCTTGGTTTTTTCAAAAAATCATATATGAATGCTGTAAGTATAAACCTATTGAGGTTGTCTAAAGAATATGAATTATTCTTAACAATGCGTTTTCATTTTATTTATTTCTAATAGTTATTAATGACTCTATAAAATTATATAAATTAATAAAAAAAGTAATATAACATACTAATATGTTATTATTTTAATTTTAGGATAAATTTCCATCTCAACTTCAATCAAATGGGAAATGGATCCATCGATCGTGTGTGTAGTGGAATACCGACGCATGAACTGATGTAATTTGTTTTCCATCACAACCTCTCATGGATTGAATTAATTATGTATTTAGTTAATATATATATAATTAGGAAATAATTATATTTAATTAATTAAAATATCACAATTACCTTCTTACCATCCAATCTGTTGGAAAATGATAACGCCACTCGTACATACATGTGGCATACCACCACCATAAACTAATGTGACACATTTCACATTTTATTTTAAAAGGGATTGTAATAAGGATATATTTAATGAATATTCATTATATATATAACATAATAAAGACTCTGAAAAGTTTATTTAATGTTTACCATCCTTTCATTCCATTCATCGAGAAAATGGAAACAACATTGATGCATATGTACGACCTACAATATTAATAAACGGTTTAATCTGTTTTTCTATACCTAACATTTATGGACTATTATAAATATATATATAATTAATATATATGAAAATTATAACATGGTTACAATTTTATAGATTATGGAACCATGATCAATGTACAATCACTGAAACATCTAAACCAAAATGTATATAAAAAACAAATCCATTATCACAAGGAAGAATGTCTTTAATAAATATTGTTTAATAAAATGGCGATAAAAATATATATGTAAATAATATATGGTATGATATATATTATTATGGTTTTAAATATATTTATAATAAATAAATATCAAATATCCCCTATGTTTGAACACTTACAAAAGAAATCATATATGAGGTTAAGGTTTCTTTTCTCACTTTTACTTCCATGAGAGATATTCTATATTCCCAACTTATTTCTTTTGTGTGGAATATATACTACCACATTAATATATTATATCATGAGTATATTTATCTTCATGTCTCTTAATGTATCAATTAATGATATTTATTTCATTGGTGTTTTGATTTAAAAAGTTACCAATACGGTAATGGTTTATTTGACATTCCCATAATTAATTGGGATTATTTATGTTTAAGCCTCCATTGGAGGAATTATTTGATATTACTATATTAAACCCAATATATATTTATTATAAAATTTGTATTCACAAAATTTTAATGTAATATGACAATTTAATCTCTTCAATAGATAAAATGGTTGAAAAAAATGTTTCTAAGATAATCAATCTTTATTTCTCTTTTAGATTGAAAATGATTTTTCTTTCAAATACATGATTACTCAAAATTTTATCAAGAATGTTCTTAAAAATATAAAATGATATTTTGAAGTCATTTTTTCTAATTAATGTATTTTTTCAAAAATAAAATAAAATGATTAATCATGTATTTTTTCAAATATGGTACTTTTTTACTTATCTTACAAAAATGTGAAGGGAACCTTGGTTTTAAATTAGTCAACTTGAAATTTATTTCCCACTATCATGATCACTCAATTATTTGAATATTACATTAAATTTATTCATTATTATTTACAAGGGAATTTTCCCCTAATATTATATAAATTTTTAGTTTTAAAAAGTGATTTTTCTAAGTGAAAGGGGTATTTTCCTCAAGAATATTTTTAATGATATTTCTGTGGTATTTCTATTTATCAATATCATCATGCCTTGTTTTATTTATTATCCAATAGGGATACATTTTAATGATACCATGTTTATTCTTTCTAAGAGTATTTTATGATATGTTTTACTAAGGAATTTATTAACATTCATATTATAGTTTTCGAATATAAATTTTTATAATGATTATGTTCATTGATTAGAGAAATTATTAACATTTCATTTGATATTTTTTCTATATTAATGTTTATATTGATTATGTTTCTACCCTGTCATATAATTAATTTATTTGAATTACTAAGTGAAGGGAAGATCCCTCTATAGCCCCTCTATGCATCAGTGGCTATCTTGTGACAAACTAGTTTGGGTATTTAACTGAGGCCTTACCCATTTATGTAATTTGTCTTAGCATAAGGCCTTAAATTTATTGTAACGATGTCCAAAATTATTCATTCCATATTTATAAGATTATTTATTGATGTCAACCTGATTATTCAACTAGTTATAATATCCATGGATAAGTTTTAATCTCAAGTGATTATTTATATGGAATTATTTTGATTATCATATATTTCTTCCACATTAATATTCATGTTTAATTTATTGATTAATTGGAATATGTTACAGTTATACACCATGAAATATTGATTATGCCTTATTTATTCATGATAGATTTCGATGTATGTATACCCTTACTGAGCATTAAATATCACCCCTTTCTAATGTTTCTTTACCCTAATATGCAAGGAATTGCATTATGATTAATAAATGAAATTAATATTTAATTTATTCATCTCGTTTTTCAATAATAGTAAACAATTTGTTTTTTGGATGTGATCCTTTGTATCTACAAATAATGTAATAAAGTAACCACTGACTCTTGGATACTAGGGTTTGGGCCTTTATATTTGGAATTAGATAATATTTAGTAGAAACCTTGGGAACATGATTTATGGAAACATATATTAGGTAATAAATCAATTTAAAGAAATTTTAGGATAGGTCTAAGTATAATATAACGTTGTAATGTTTTGTAATGGTGAATATTATATTTTTTTCCAAGAAATAAATATTTTTCTGGATACTATAAGTATATGTGGATCTTGGAAATTTTTAAATATGGTTAAAAATATCAAAATGGTTCATTGGAATTTGAATCTATCATCACTTGGTGTAGAACAATATCCATTACTAAAAACCTATTTTGATACTCATAGTGCATATGCTTAGATTAATTCTCATTTTCAATAAAACCATTATGATGGATTTGAAAATATTTCAATCACGTGAAAATTATCCTAAGGTCAACATGTTTATGATGTTCAGATTAGTCATAAATAAATTTTTAATTTATTTTAAGTGTTTCACTAGTTTTGGAATTCTATTTTTTGTTTCATAATGTTATGATATTATATAGTGCATGAAATTATTTAAAAATGGAACCTATTGTAAATAATGAGAACTGTATTGATGCGTATAATCCTTTTATATATTTACCTCATGGAAAAGATAATGAATCTAAAGTTGGATCTATTGCTGGAGCTGAAAAAATTAAAATTGTATTGGGGTAGTTGAATCGGGTGACTAAAAATAACCTTACATGTATAGATCAACCTAGTAATTCAAAACAGAATGTAATAATGTCACACAACTTTATACATTATAAACCACCATCATTTAACGGGACTACATATCCATTTATGGTTGAGATATGGATAAGTTACATTATTAATATATTTCTCACCATGGGAAGTAATGAAAGGGATATTTTTTTCATATGTTATTGTAGTATCTTATGAGATGTGGAAAGTGGTAGTCATTGATTTAAAATACTATGGATTATAAGGAAGTAATGTGAATGGAATGTAAGGGTTTTAAAAATCTTTTTTAGTAAATGTATTTTCCTCATGAACATTGAGAAAATATTGAGAGATGATTCTTGAGTCTAAGAAAAAGGGAAGAGAGAAATGTTGCTATGTATGAAACCAAATTTAAAAGTTTATCAAGGCATGCTACAGACAGCATACATAATCCCAAGAGTGTGGTTGATCATTTTTTCAATGGGATAAATCTAATCTTTAAAGGGTGATATTTACCAAAAAACTCACACCATATGAGGTTATAGTATCACGAGTTATCAATAATGAGGAATAATTCTCCATGTATTTTGGATCTGATGTAATTAAATAAAATAAGGTGATGGAAGAGAAAAATAGATAATTAAAATAGGAGACATAAGGATTTTTTTCACATGTGATAATTTTTGAAAGAAACACCTTAGTTATTTCTTGAAGTGAATGGTAGTTTTCATAAAGTGTAGAGAGAAAGGCCATTAGGTATGGGAATGTAAGGGAAAGAAATATGACTTCAATTTTTATTATTTCAATGTTAATGATATGGGTTACTAAGAAATCAAATTCCTAAAGAATCAATAGAATATACCTCATAAGATGTTAAGGGATTGATTTAATCTAATGTTGTTACTGAAATATAAGTGTAATGATTAAAATGCATGTGTATTTGGATTCTATAAATATGTTGTTGAATTATTTTTTCAATGTTATTTGGGTTATAAGAATAATGATACATATAAGTATTCATCTGCATAATCTTTGTATTAATGATTTTCATATATATATATAATAGTATTAATAACCAATAAATTTTTTTTATTATATAATACATGATTAAATTTAATATAATCCTTAATATGTGGAAAATTTAGAGTAAATGGTGTTTATTTGGGATAAAGAGATGATTTCTATTGATGTAAAAAATGAGAATCTATTGATGACCGTGAAACTAATTTTGGGTTTAATGAAAAATTGGTTTGTGTTCTCTTTTATGGAGTTTTCTTTTTTTATGGATTAATGGAATATATTAAATAATTTCATATTATATTAGAGGAATTATTAGAGAAATATGTTTTTTGGAATATTATTGTTTTCATTAAGGATTTATCGTAATTTAGGTTATGATGAGGATTTATAAGAATATATATAGTTAATGTGTTTATATATTTATTATGTGACATTAAGATCTATATTTATAGGGGATTAATGCTAAGATAATTTTAAAAAAATAGTGACCTAATTTTTATTTTTTAAAATTTTTATTTTGGTTAAACATATTTTGGATGTATCTTCACATTAACTATTTACAAAATGGTTTATGTTGAATTTTGGGTGTTATTAAGGACGATTTATATTTTAACCTATTATTTATCCATATTGGATTAATTATGATAATCATTCTTGTTTTGGTAAATATATATAAATTTTATTAAGGACTTATCATTATTTTATATATATTATAATCAATTAAAATTTAATTTTTATACTTCTTGGAAAAAATCATCCGCGATATACATTTCTTGGAGTATTAAAAAAGAGGGAATTGATCGAAGTACAACCAAAGGATAAAATGATGCCTATGATATAAAAATATTTCATGTAATTATATTTTATGTAACTACTTATAGTTATATAAAAATAATCCCTCAATTTTAGGAAAAAGATATTTAAATAATTATTTTTTACATTTACTTTCATTCCCAATGAATCAATGATCTTTTCACTCAACAAAAAATTATGGCATTGTGGTTGTTGAATTTACCTTAATCATTCACTTTATTATGATCAGTTATCTTTATCACTACACCTAATTATTTATGCATTTATTCCACGACTATATTTTCAATTCCCACAATTCTTTTCTTACCTGGAAACCTAGTCATGTGTTATCCTAAATGTCCTTCATACTTTCGCTCCCACATCTATAGAGGAAGTTTGTATAACCCTTTCCACAATGTGGGTTTTCAACAAAGGTATTTTAAAATTTAAAACCCCTGATTTCAAAGCACAAGGTAAAATTTTGGGGAAAATATGTTTTGATGTTGGGGTAGCATGTAACACCCCGATATTTTTAAAAAGTAACATTATGTTTGAAAGAATATACAACACACAACACCGACCTTAAATTACCCATGAAATATATTATATAAATATGAAAATTATAACATTGTTATTTAATTGATGACTATAACTAAAACTGAATAAATTATAAAAATTATATGGTTTATAAATGTATGAAAAAAATTCCATGGTTATCAATTTATTATAAATGAAAATATATATCTTTTTAAAGAAAACGAAATAGTTTTAAAAAAAATTGATTTCATGACTGCACTGTGTTCTTATCTTAATAAATTAAACTAATTGCTGTTAGTGAATTATTTTAATTAAATTTATATATTATATATTTACAAAATATTTTATCATTTATTTAATATTTTCTCTAGGTATGAGATAACAATAATTCCATTTTTTTCTTAAACCTATATATTTTGAAATATCGGTTTCGTTGCATTGCACACACTAATTTTAAAAAATATTATTTTCATTTTTATAAAATATATTTTTAAAAATTAAATTCATTTTTTAAATAAGCATTTTAAAATTATTTTAGGGTTATATTTTGTTAATTTTCATGGAAAAAAGTTATTTTTTTGATGAATTGTGAAAAAATACGGATTTTTGTTGAAAACTACCCTTTGTTTTAAAGCATTTAAAAAGTCAATTTTTGGTTAATTTTTTATAAATGTAAAATTATTAAAATTTTACCATAATTAATCCAATTTAGGTCATTTTTATTTTTGATGATAATTTATTTATACATAAGAAAAGCTTTCCTTTGGAAAACTGTTTTTTTTTTCAACACACTAATGAGTTATAATTTAAATTTAATTCTTCCAATTATGTGATTTGCATTTGAAAAACTTGATTCTATATTTAGAAACAGAATAATTTAAATTATTTAATAATATCAATATAAATTTTTTCTATATTGAATAGTAAAAATAGTAAAAAAATATTTACCACTGTTATGGTTAAACGGGTTTTTCTGGGGTAAAATTGAAAATAAAATTCATTAAATGACCAAAAATATTGTCTAATTAATATTGCATGGACATATTTCTACCTTATATCATCTATGGTAAATAAATTAACCATTTTTGATCCATTTTAATTGTTTAAAATGTGGTCATACCATTTTCTTTTCAAAATTCCATGTGTGTCCCCTCCCCCACTTATAAAAGGGAGCCCCCACCAATCCCCTCCTATTCACATTTCCAAATCCATTTATTTTAGAAAATAAGTACCTAAATAACTTCCGTTAATCCATACCTATAGAATATAGACTTGATTTTTTCAGAAAAAAAACATATATGAAAGATTTCAGTATAAACCTACAAAGTATTTCTGTAAAAGAGGTATAGTTCTAAACTATGTGTTATAATTTTATTTCTTCCTTTAACTCCTTCAAATATAGACAAAGTATTATAAAATACTAACACCTGTATATATCATTTACTATTATTTTATTATGTTAAAATAATTACATATATCTATCTCATCTTCAATCATATGGGAAATGAAAAAATATATCTTTTTTACGATAGACTACCATGTAAATATTTGAGCTCGAGCTACCAGACTAAGCCCTTATAAAATGATGTGTATTTTTATTATAAAACATAAACTCACTAAATAAACAACATTTAAAATTTCAGATTAGGATATTTTACATTCCCATGTTTTGGAGAATTAGAATCCAAAATTACATTCAAATAAAACCGTTAAAATTTAGAAATCAATGAACAATGAATCATCAATGCGTTGCTCTCACTTTATGAAATCATCGGATCATGATTACTAAACATATAAGAATAATTTTAATACATATGGTGAATATAAAATTCCCAATAATTGGGTTTTGAAAACATATATGAAAACCCTTTAAAGAATATATATTACTTGAAATAATCATTGGTATGAAAATATTAAATATATGCCATTGAAAAATCCATATAGTTTTTGAGAAATAGAGTTCATAAAGTAATTACATATGTAAAATCACTTAGGAATTACCCTATTAAAAATAGTAGTTTTTCTGGTGGCCTATCCTAGATACATGGTAGAACATAAATAAAAACCGTACATGTGGCCACTAGACATAACTCATGTGGAACCTAGTTCCCTTAATCACAACGGTTCACTCCCCATATCATATCTTTCATCATAACTAGTGCTGGTTTTAATAAAAAAAATTCCCAAGACCTTCCTTTCTCAGTTCAAACCCAAAACATTTCTAAAATCTCATACATGTAATTATTTTCTTTCTACAAAAATAATTTTACTAAAATCATATCATAAACCTTTCTTGAAAAATATTTCCAAAACAAAATGGGGAGATTGCCATACAAGAAAAAATATATCCTTTTAAAATCTATTATTACAAGAAAAATAAAATATTTCCATATATGGTATAAAGCTACATGAATGTCACATATGAGCTAGATAATGGCTATAACTATTCACAAATGACATGTTAGGAGATTTATATTCATGTTTGCGCAAAAAATAATAATGTTTTACATGTAATATGATAAGATTTATCAGAATGAAAATGTATAAACAAGGTGAATAAAGATTTTTAAACTTACATAGATCTTAAACACAAGTTTGATGGGTGTTAAACACCATTTATAACTTCTAGATAAATGATAAAAAACAACTATACTTAAGGTGATTATACTTAAATGAATATTTATGTATATGTATATTTATATTTACTGAAAATATTTTTCTATGTATGTGTATATACACATATAAAATTCTTGGTTTGAATATCATTACATGATAATTGAAATCAAGCCCTTGTAGCTATAAGATTTTAGGGTAAATATCATTTAAAATTAGAAGACATATCATATATGTAACTTGGAATGGAAAGATATGGTTTTACATATAGATATATATATAACTATTTATATATATATGTTCACAAAGAAAACAAAAATAATAAAATCCCTTAATTGATTTTGGAAACCAAAGGGGAAAAAAATCTGTTGATTGCTTAAGAGCTTGAACCCATAGAGAGTTTTTATTCTGGACTTGTGACCATGGTATAGGGGTTCTCTTGAGTATCACTTATTTATAAAAATTTAAGTTTTTATGATTCTTAGAGATGATAATTAATTTCATTTTTTAATACTAAACTAACGAATACCCATAATCACATGTAGGTTTATTATTTTGTTCATAATCGTGTGATTATGAATATGGCATGTATTTTTCAACATTTATCATTTTTCATTCTTAAATTGATTTAGTGTTATTTTTTTTCACTTTTTAATATTCCATGATTTCCTTAATCTTATATTAAGCTTTTCAAGTTTCATCATATTGGGTTTATTCTCTCAAATTGAAAAGTCAACAAAATCACTATAATATTTTATTATACATTTATTAAAAGTATATATTATTATTATCTTATCTTATCTTATCTTATTTAATGTTGTTTTATAAAATGACTTATCATCATTATTTTTAAAATATATCAATTTTTTAAAACCCATTTTATCTTTTTTTCTGATATATATATATATATATATATAATTATTTTATTATAATTTAAATTCAATTTAAAAAAACACATGTATATGTTGTTAATATTTTATAAAAAATTAATTATATATATTTATAATTTATTAATTTTATAAAACAAAAATATAAATTGATTTTATATATTAAAAAAATTTATAAAAATCTTTTAACCATAATATATAATTCCAAAATTTATGATTATAATATGATATATATCTTATTTTTATAAATAAAAATTCATAAATAAAACAAAATTATTATAATATTATATTTATATAATTATAATTATGGATTTATAAGATCATATATACCTTCTTACCTTCCAATCCATTATAAAGTGATAATGTCGGTCATGCATGCGTGTGGACTACCACCTCCACAAAGTGAAGTGATACGTTTCTCATTTTATATTACCATGGATGGTAATAAGGATAGATTTAATGAATATATATTATTTAAAAACTATTTTATAAGGGTGAATTTGTATTTAACCTTATTTCATTCCATCAATCTATAAAATAGAAACAATATTCATGCGTAGGTATGACATGCCATCTTAATGAATGGTGCAATCCATTTTTATATCTATAAATTTTATGAAGTATTATAAATAGCAATATAATGAATATATATTATACTTATATCATGTTTAATATTTTTTATATTATGACACCAAGATCAAATTACAATTCCCAAAACTTCCAAACAAAACATATGTGAAGCATGAAGCAGTTATCACCCAGAATGGTGCTTTTAATAAATAATTGTTAATAAACCAATGATAAAAATAAGTAAATCATATATGTTATGATATATATTATATTATGTTTACTTAATATATTTATAATAAATCTATATTTAATATTAAATTTTTTTTAACCCATACGAAGGAAATCAGACTTGGTTAAGATTTTTTTATCACAGTTTTACATCCATGAGATATATGTCATATTCACTATGTATTTCTTCTATGCGGTTTTTACAGTATCCCATCGATATGTTATTTCATGAATCTATTTATCATCATGGTATATAAATTTTTATTTGAATTTATTTCTTTAGTGAGGGTTATTATTCAAAAGTTCCGAAAGCACTATGGGTTTATTACACAATCTCATAGTTATTTAGGATTTTTTATGTTCGAGCTTCTATTTGGAGAATTTTCCTATCATTCTATGTCAAATACCACCTATTTTATTCTTATAAGTTTATTCAATAATTATTCAAGTAATAGTATAATTCTATTCTATTTTTCACTTAAAATGGTTGAGAAAAATATTTTTAGAAAACAAATATTTATTTCTCTTTCCATTCGAAAATGGTTTTTCTTCAGAATCAATGTTTTCTAAAAAAATCAATGAATATTTTAATATTATTTTATGATTTTTTTAAATTTATTTTTACCCATTATTTTATGATTATGAAATATTTTAAAATGAATCATCATATCTTTTTCCCTGAAAGGTATTTTTTGACTTTTCTTACCAAAATGTGAAAGGAATATTTTTTAAATTTATTAATAATGAATGATATATCCCACCACAAAAAAACAATCCATTAATTTTATTTTTATTTATAGGATTCAATTATTCATTTCAAATAATCTTATTTATAATATTAGGGAAATTTTTTAGTTTTAAAATTTTATTTTTCTAAATGAAATGGGTATTTTCCTTAAAAATATTTTAATGAACTTTTTGATATATTTATAATTAGAAATGTCAGTGAACATTTTTTTTCTTATAATCCACAAGGAGTGTTTTTTAAAAATTCCCTCCTTATTCTTTATTTTGAATGTTTATAGAAATTTTGAAAGGGGAATATATTAACCTCTGTATTTAAATTTTAAAACGTGAATATTTACATTGATTATGTTACCCCATTTCTTATTATGAATGAATTGGACTTATTGAGTGATGGTTGGGTCCCACTACAGACCATTGATGCATTAGTAGGTATCACACGACATTTTGTTCTGGGTATTTTTCCAATGACTTACCCATTTTGTAGTATTTCTTTTAACAAGTCCTTAGAGATATTGTGTTATGCCCAAAAATATGTATTCCCTCATTTTGTGATTTTTTATTGATGCTTATGTGAATGTTATAATAGTTATAATATTCATGGATATGTTTCAAGAACATGTGATTATTTATTTGAAATTGTTGTTTTTATTATTTATTACTATAATATGATTCTTCATATTAATATTATTGATTAAATGGACTATGTTTTTTTATTACCATTCCATGTTAATTATGAATTATATATTCATTATATCTTATGTTGTACACATACCATCACTGAGCATTAGATATCAAAACATTATAATGTTTCCCTTCCCCATCCTTCCATGAATTTTATTATGATTGATATGAAGGGATATGAAATAAATAATAATGGTGTTCTCAAATAAACATCAATGTTTTATTTTATGTTTTAAAATGTAATTTGAATTTCAAGTATGTATCTTGATTTTTAGGACTAATAAATTATAATTTTCTTTTGGTTGAGATTTCTTGTATCTAGATCTAGTGTAATAAATTAACCACCATCTCTGGGATACTAGGTTCAACATCATTACAACCACAAAACATTTAATAATAATGTAATGTCACTCCATATTAAGTGAAAAAACTATCACTGCCAACATGAGATCTTGGGTTTCTTAGTTACAATCATAGGGATATGGCTTCTTAGTTCTACATGAGATCACATACCTTTACTTTATCAGTATATACCCCAAACAAAGATTAGGATCATCTCAAAAAACATAAAACATCATTCCATCCTTTGTAAAATAAAGTATGAGAGTAATGATAAATTTCCCCATCATGTATTAAAAATGTTCTTGACACTGAATAACCAATAAAATTTATAGTTTTTAGTAGTAAACAATTTAAATGGTGGTTCAATATAAGAGGAACTAGACAGAAACAACTTATAATATCTAATGATACATAGGATGTTTTATACCTCTACATAATTATTGAGTTTTTCTCAAGAATAATCTGCTTTTATATTTTAAGGATCAACTACCACTCCCTATTTGGACACCACGTGACTATGAAAATGAACCTCCCGCATCCAAAAACATTCCTTAGACAAATTCCAAAAGAGATAAGGGTGATAAAGTGCCAAAAAAAACCAAATTATGTTTCTCAAAACATTTCTCTTCTGAATCTAAGTACATGAGTATATTATCAACTAACACTTCCTAGAATTGATCTAAGAACTCATAGAAGACCGATTTAACAGGTTCTATGAAAATATATAGGGTATTAATGATTATAATTGATAAAAATATATACTCAAAGATACCATAGACTCAATAAAAATATTCCCTCGAGATGTTTTCCCTCATCAGCCTCATTTGGCTATATGTTGATTGTAGACTGATCCTCAAAAATAGGTTGTCTCCCTTTAACTAGTCAAATAAATTATCTATCCTTATAATGGGATAAATATTCCTGATTATTACATGATTAATCCTTTGGTAGTAAACACAAAACATTATAATACCATCTAAAGTTTTAGTAAATAATATTAGAGCACATCAAGGTGACAGACTTGGTCCTATAGAACCCTTATGCATCAAATTGTCAATCTAGATCCTCAACTCTCATATCTTTGAAAGTGTAATTTGATAAGGATTCATTAAATTTATAGATACACTATGTTGTGATTATATATTGAACATGATGTCATATTTATCATTTAGGGTCACAATCTCATTTTGTAATAAATTCAAAAACTCCTAAAAACATTGGGAAAAAACACCACATGCATTGACACTAAATCCAATGATAAAACTACCAACTAGGGAAGAATATTTTATTAAGGCCCATGACCCACTAAATAATAATTATATACCCACACACCGCACATTGGACCTTCTTAACACAATAATACTCTAAAAATAATCAATTATTTCATGTGTTGAATGTAACTAATTTATGGGAAGAATGAAATTATATGGTGTAAGAAAAATAGAAATAAATCTCACAATGACTAATGTTTTTTTATCATCAGTTTATATACCTTTAAAATTTCAAGTAATCTTTTATAAACCCCAATTTTCAATGTTAATTCCAAGAAAACTAGGTGACTCTCCACCTTAATTGTGAAGGAATGGAGAAAATTGCATGTAATAAAGGAGCATGATGCACTTGTATCAAATAAATTATAATATATAGGGGAATAAAAACATCGGCACCTCAGAAAAAATGTGGACCATCTGATGAGGGAACCTCCATAATATGAAACTATCCAAGTAGATCTCATCTTCTTCACATTTGATAACCACTTCAATAGTCACACATAGCCCAATGTCTTTGTGGATAGGTAATACCATAAGGATGACCTCTACCAACTCAATATTCTATTAGAAGAACATAAGACAATGGTCCCCAATACTGATATGAAATATGGGGAAAATTTTACTAATGATGGAAAGGATACATACCACTTACGACGCAATAGTCACCAAAAATATTCCAAAACATATATTGGTGATTCTTATGATTTGTAAAAAAACTATCATAGACCTCCTAGTGGATTCATATGAATCTTTAACTCCATAAAAATGAAATGAAAACTATTTCGGTCAGCTCCTTTCCAACCGGAAAATTTACAACCCAAACATCTAAGACCCTCCAACAATAGTTCTTCTCATTGGGGAGCTATGATTAATCAATAACTTTGATAATCCAAGATACAAATTCATTCTATCCATCACCTTATCATTTTTATGAACCTAGAGATACATAATTAGCATAATTATACTGACTTTATAGTGAATAATATGGGAAAAACCTCCTCTATATGATGTTATATATAATCCAAACCCATCAAAAGATCATACATGAAGTGAAGGAAATACATTAGCTTGATCTCGACCTCATACACACTCAGACTGCCCCACTAAAGGCAGGTAAAATCCCACCTATTTACTTACCTTATTTTTGATGATAGAAACTAGGCACCAAATTTCCTTCGTAAATCATCCGATGAAATTGTTTCCTCCATTATCTATCTAGGACATAGAATTCACTACTAGTTTACTAATCCTAAAATATAATTTACCACTAAAGTAACATTATAATCTTCCCTAGATTGGATAAAACTAATGGTGACCTCAAAATCCTCAAATAAATGTAATACCTCCACATCGTAGAGAACTTACTAATAATTTTCTAAACCTTGACAATAGATCACTCCAATATCTTCCCTCAAGTATCATCCTATTTATCTATAACAATACATAAAAAATAAATTTGGTCATCTCTCTAAACCTAACTAACACGAACCACACATCAATGATCACTAGATGTTAACTTTATAAACAAGGAAACAAAATCATAATTCTAGTAGTGTGGAATTCATTTAATTGTATTCAGCTAATTATATGTATTTTACAATCCCTAATATCAAACCAATTCACAAATAAATATAAAAAACCATTATTAATGAAAATATAACATTGAGGTCAACATTATATCACCTAGGGTGTTCTATAAGATTACATTCCACACACAAGACTACAGGGTGACAAATCTCATTTTTTCATGGAATTCTCTTTGATACATCAGAGATTAAGTTTCACTAATATAATTACCCAACCAAACTCATCCAATCCTTAATAGTTCCTAAATCCACTCTCTGTCCTAACTAAAATCCATATTTTTTACGCTACTTTTTAGACCCTCCCACAATGATAATCTCTTTGAGGTGCAATAATGATGTTGGTGACCCCATGTGTCTTTCCTATAATTAACCTCGGGTTCGAGACTATATCTAAGGGTATATAAGATGAAAATAAGAGGCATTCCACTTATATATCATAGGAACATATAAAAAATCACTGATATAGTATCATTTTCTTTAAAAAATATAATGTTCAATTTATTAATTTTATCCACTATTATTATTAGAATTTTTGTAGTTAATTTGTTTGTAATGGATCAAAATTTTATTATATGTTTTCCTCTATATAGGTCAAATATGATTGATAGATTTCTCCACACATAGATTCGAACTAAATTGAAACCTAAATATTTTTAGATCATTACAACCTACACATAGAACTATTAATTAAGAATAGGAGTAAGTGAGTTATGAAATATATTTATATATAATAGTTTTTTATAAAAATTTACTTATTTCATTATGGTTTTTTAGAATGTATCTTTTTATGAAATTTAATTATTATTAAATAATTCTTCATATATTATTATTAAATTATGACTTTAATAAAAGATAATATTTATCTATTAATTATATATTTATTAATATTTTATAGAATTTAAGTATAAGAACAACTAGTGTTTAAAAAAATTTCATATACAAAGAGTTTCTCAATGTATTTTATGATTTTCTTTAAAATATAAAATAGAAAATCTAAGAAATTAAATTTCAAAAAAATAAATAAAATTTTTTGATATATAAATTCAATACTATCATAAGATTATTTTTTGGTCTTTTCTAAAAAAAGATTTATTTTAAAGGAATAGTGAATAATACCATTTTTTTTAAAATAAAAATTTTTTTATGTCATTATTAGTATATAAGAAATAAATTTAAATTCATGAAACATTTTATGAATACTAAAGAAGTATTTTATAACTGTCTGTATGATTATAAAAATTTTGGTTTAAATTTGAAAACCCATATTTTTCAATTTAAAACAGAAGATATACTTTTCCAAAAAATTGTTTAAAATACATTATACATTTAGTATTTTACGATTAATGTTTATAAATTATAGAAGTTTAATATAATAAAAATCCTTCCATTTTTAATAATGTGAAAATATTATTATTATTATTATTTCGTAATTTTATAATATAAATAAATTTGAGATGAATAGTGAATACTATTATTTCCAAAATAATAAATTTTATTAATTTATCAGTTTATAAGTGAGACTTAGAATCAGATTAAAACCTTTTAATTGAACAAATATGAATTTATAGAATAAATTTATTCATTTTAAAGATATTTTTAATTTTATAAAATCGTTTTTAGGCCTTATAAAATAAATTAATCTCTAATTATAATAAAAACAATTATTAATCATTCCCGTTAATTAAAAAATAATTTGGTAAAATTCTTTTTTTGATTGATTTTAAAGCAACATTTCATTTATTTATTTTATAATAAAATTTATTTATATCTTGAAAATATAAAAACATTGATAATATTATCTAATAAAGAAATTTTATGTTAAAAATGAACTTTCATACGAAATAGGTTTTATACACTATATGTTCTTATATGAAAATTATTTTTTCTAACACAGGAAAAAAATTATAAAATTATTTCAATATTTGAAATTAGTATGTTCAATTTAGTAAATAATTTCAATTTTAATTTTCCCCTTAAAATTTTTTACCATGGTTGAATCAAGAGTCACCAATGTAATGGTAAATTAGGGTAAAAGTATTTTAACATACTGAAAATGGATATAAATTTATAAATATTGTGTGATATTTGATGGTGCAGGCAGGATGTATAGAATCCTAGGTGTCTCATACCTGTATATTATATCTTCATAGATGAATAATCATTACATTAAACAAAAACATCCTTAAAGACCATAATAGTTTAGTTCCTTTAGAAACATAGATTCTGAAAATTATTTATCCATAAAAAACAATCAATATCTATCATAAATATCTTCCCCTTTATTATTCTTTATAAAAATTCCAAACATAAAACCTTTTATTATATCCAATGGAAAGGAAACATAATAATGGATGAGTTATGATGATTACTGAGGGTAAATAATGGATATGTGTAATCCAAACATGAACATGGGGTTATGAAAACATAATAGTAATATACGAAAACCACACCCAGCATATCAAACATATGATTCATGAGCGATGTTATAATGATTGGTAGTTCATAAGACATGAGTCATAAGGAAAGTAAAGAACATGATCTATGAAATAATAACATTTTAATAATACATATAATTGTGGAATACACATAATTGTAGAAAATATTTGGTCAAGGATACTCCCCCCAAGATGTTCATAACATGTTTGGATTTGGATAACCACCAGCGTAATTTATTTTTCAGCCATGGGATAACCAGCAGTGTAGCCTCATTTTTTGTATTGGGAAAACCATAAATGTACCCATTGATCTCGTAAAACAATTATAATTACCCAATTCATTGGAATGCGATATAGGTCCCACCCATCACATAATGAAAATAATATATGTGTGTGAAATAATATCATAAAACATTCACATTATCATAACCCATAAAATTCAAAGGGTTTCACAAACATTTAATCATATCATAATCTTTGGAAAATATATAGGTTCCACAACCATTTCATCATTTCATCAAAGAATTAACTATGGAAAAAATAATTGGGATTCATAGGAATTTTATTATGGTATAACATTTGTAGGAGAAATGTGTTTCATAAACATATTTTCATCATAAACATAAACCATTCGGAGAAATAATAAGATGTTATCCTTATATCATATCCCCTTTAAGGTGTAAGTAACATCAACAGATGTCATCTAAGAAGGAAAAATTATTTTTATCAATCATTTAAAACCTTCTAAGAGTTAAATATTCTTTTAATTTTGAAATAAAATTAAGACAAAAAATATTTTAAAAATATCTTATATTTTAATATAACTTTAAAATGTTATAAAAGATTCTTTAAAATAATTTAAAACATGTATTGAGGAAAATATTCACTACCATGAGAAAAAAAAATTAAAACAAAATTTTTTTGGAAAATAATTTTGTTTTAATATAGCCTTTAAAACCTATAAATGATGTTTCAAAATCAAAAAAAAATCTAGATGATGGGATGTTTTGTTCATCTTTTATATGTTAAAATAAAAATTCCTTTCACATTTTGTATAAAATCCAAATGGCCAATATTTGTAAAATAATATGAAGATTCCTTTCAAAACATTTTTTATAATGTAAAACATGGGTAAAATGTATTTTAATGGAAAAACATGAAAGAATAGTAAAAATTTAAAAATGTTTTTAGAAAATATTTTTTTTAAGAAAACAGACTTCCGACCGAAGAGATATCTAATTTCATATTTCCATAAAAAAATATTGCTCAATTATTTAAAGTACAAAATAGTGGTAAAATATTAATATTACTAGAAAATATCATGAAAACCCATTGTATAATAAAACTCACCAGTTTCTTGAGAGATGGATCATAATAGTTAATCCTTAAAAACATAATCATGATAAATGATGAGGTTGTGAAATAAAATCCTTACTACTTTAGTAACATTTAAACATAAGACCCATAAAGTAATATCATTAAATAAACATAATATATCTTGAGGATAAATATATTCAAGATATTGAACATAAAAGGGTCTGTATATAAAACTCACAAATTCATATAAGTGAATAAACAATGTCGATCTTAATGAATGGATATTGAGAAAAA
This sequence comes from Viscum album, assembly GCA_963277665.1. Classification (NCBI taxonomy): domain Eukaryota; kingdom Viridiplantae; phylum Streptophyta; class Magnoliopsida; order Santalales; family Viscaceae; genus Viscum; species Viscum album. The sequence continues at coordinate 1,652,081,117 of OY728152.1, forward strand.
TAATCACTTACATCTTTGGTTATATTTTAATTAACAACCCACAATAATTAATAACATAAAATGAAACTATTATAAAAATAAATAATTTAATTCTTGATATAACATGTTATGGGGGAAGTATATAAACCACACAAAACAAATGAGTGTTTAATTTCAATATGTCTATTAAAAATAAATGTTTGACTAGAAATACCTTACCTTAAGTCTCAATTTCCATTGTACACATAAAAAATTATTTTTATAATGAATATTGGTTTATTATAAATCTATTAAATAAAGACACACATATATATCATACCATATATTATTTAATTATGTTCTTTTATTACCCGTATATTAACAATTCAATGTTAAATTTTTTTTCGGGTAATAATCGTTTTGTTTTTCATATAAGATTAGATTCGTTATTTTCTATCTTCTTAAATTTATCATGGATCCATAATATCCATAAAAATAATAATTACAAAATTATATAATTTATACATCAATTATACTATTAATATTAATCATGAAAGATTGTTTTTAGAAATAAAGTAAATTACGATCTAGGAGGCGGTAGGTTGTACGTACCCATGAGTGACATTTATATTCTCTAATGATCATGATGGAAAGAAGATAATTAGTATATTAAATAAAAATAATTATTATAATATCATAAATAACAAATTATTTCTTTAAATATACATATAAATATCATCATGTTGTGTAGTGATGAAAAGAGAGTCGTATTGCTTCATGAAGGTCATAGTCCACACGTACACAAATGGCATTATCATATTTTAGTGGGAGAAAATGTAAGAATTAAAATAATATATTATCTTTTAAAAATGATAAATATTTCATTAATATCATTATTATATCATGTATATCACGTATATTTATCTTTATTATCTTCATGTCAAGCGTTACTAAAAATGAATCACATTTATTCAAAAGGTGGTAATCTGCCGTAAAAATGAGCGACATTATCATATCCCCTATAGAATGGAAATTTAAAAAAATTGATATATTATATAATTACTAAAATGGTTTAATTATGTTATAAATATTATAATTATACTTTATATCTATCATCATACCCAATAGTGAGGTGTCGTAATTCCAAAACGCATGATATTGGTTCATGAGGCGGTAGTTCATTGTACCCATGATCAACGATTTTGTAAGCCATTTGATATAAGTGTATATGGTTATAATACATTCCCATACAATAAAAAATCATTATTTTTAATATAATGAGGTTAATATATCACCATGGCTTAACAAAAATTGAAGGACTTGGAGGATGAAATAAAATAAAAATGCTCGATGAATAACATTACCACTTCCTAGGGTAACCTCCTTAGGTTTTCCCCATGACCCTTCCAAGGGTTTATTTTAAAATATATATATATATATATATACTAATATGAGTTTATGGAATTTTGGAAGTGATTTATTCTGATTTTTTGTCAATCCAAATGGCTTTAGAGGTGTGAATAAGTGAGGGGAGTGAGTTCCCTTTTACAATTGTAGAGGAGTGGAATTTTTTTAAATACCATAAATTACTCAATAATGGAAGGTAAATCTAACATCATATGGCTCATAAATTAATTAATTTTTTAAGGGAGGTATTATATGGCCTATCCACACCTCCAAAAAAACAAATATTTTAAACATTTTATTGATTAGCCTTTAGGTTTTAATAACTTTTACAATTTTAATTTTTACCATGGTAAATATTTTATTTAACCTAAAAAATTTATCTTTTAATACTAAAATAAAATGTGTGTCATTAGAAAATGTTTATCTAATTATTATAAATATTAATCTATATTTATCAAATAAAAATCCTATGTGTTTAAAATTAATTTTAGCAAAATAAAATGCAAGACACAAAAACAATGCTTTTAATGTTAACCACTCTAATTAATTTTTATTATGTTTAATAATTTTTAAGACAAAAAATTACTTTGAACTTATTAAACAATATTAATAATTCTTATGAAAAATATTTTATCTATTTTTTCAAATGAAATTCACTAAAGTGTTCAAATTTAATTTAAATTTAGTCCCATAAAAGCGACGAGAAATTGGGGTTTTAAAGGGAAAATGTTCAAAAGTTTATAAAGTTTTTATATCAAAATTAAATATGAAAATTATTCAAATGAACTGAATTTTATTAATTGATATCTAATTATTCTAATATTAATTGGAAACCAATATAAAATATAATTTAAATTTATACATTATTTAAACGAAAAGGTAGCTTTCAATTAAAATTTTATATTTTTAACAATTCATCATGAAAATTGTTATTTATGAAACATTATCAAATATTCACCATAAGATAATTATGAAACTATGATTTAAATAATGAATATTATTTTTTCTAATAAATTTTAATAAAAGTTTCGAAAATGAGTTTTCAAATATGTGAACATAATATGACAAAACAGATATTTAGAAAAATATAGTTTTTAAGTGTAAAATTGGATTTATTCATATATATTATCTATAAGACTCATAGTATGAATTTAATTTTTTTATTTAATATAAAATATAAAAATTTCTTAAAATTCATTCACCATAAGCGATTTTTAATTGATTGAGGTAAAACAAATTTGTGTGAAATTTTTTTTTAGAATGAGATTTCCTTTATTTTCAAATGGAATTTTTTTTAACTATTTGGTCACCAACGAATTAATTTTATACAATTTCATAAAGCATGTATATTCATAGTTTAATTAATATTATTTATAACCACCATTCTAATGGCTCAGTGATAACTATCATAATAAATAATAATATTTTATTAATATGTTACATGTTTTTAAATCTCTGTGTTGAATGTAATGTAAGATAATATCGGTATTACATGTAACACAATACAAACAAATTATTGTGTGAAATAGAAAATACAAATAGTATTGTGTGCAATGAAAAATATAAAATATATTAAATTAATTTCAAATATATATTTCATAAAATCTTATGGGTTTACATTCTACCCCTCTTTAAATGATTTTATCATATGAAATTAATCTCTAATATCGAAGGATTAACATTTTAAAATTCATTAATTGAAACCCACATAGTACAAATGAATAATAAAAACTACCATCAAATGGAATGTTGTAAACAGAATAGTTACCTATTGTAACTCAAATCTAGGTTTCTGCTTATTACAACATAGGTGAGAAGTGTAAATCTGGACATGAAAAGAAAAGTGTAAAAAACTATATATAGTGATAAAGATCATTAATCAAAAAAATTGAATGATCAATTGAATGTTAAGGGCCACAAATCAGTAAATATGTGATTATTTAAAAGATTATCTCTTCAAAAAAAATTAATGTAATATGATAACATTTTTATCAAATATCCTTTCTCTTAGTTGAGTAAATCTCATACAGTATTAAAATATGGGGAAATATACTTACATGATACATTTCTATATGATAAAAAAATTTAATCATGATCTTCAATCAATTTACTATTCATTAATTACCCCAAGAAATGAATATCTAAAAAATTCATTTTTTATGATTAAATCACCTAGAATGAATTTCAACAGATCTTATGATCTATAATATAATGATAAGTTATTCCCTTTATCTCTAGTTATTATCGAAATAAAATTTTTATCACAAGTATTGAATAAATATTCAAATTGTGAAATAATACATTAATAATTAAAACCTCATCCAAAATTCAACATAAACCATTCCATAAATGGTTTATGCTTATAACTCATAAAAAATTCATGATTTATAAAAAATGATTCTAAATTTATCAAAATCAACAAATAATTAATCCCCCAAATTTCCTAAAATAACTATTGATTGTTACATACCAAATATGTGAATACCATAGTAATATATTATCTTAAAACATTGTAATAACATTAAATACTATAAAATCATAACAAAAGAAACATGATTCTTCATTACCCACATAAAAACTGATTCTTAGATATATTATTTAAATATATAAATGATGTAAACCTAATAAATGATAAAATGAACAACTTTGTTATCAAACCATTATTTAGTTCCAAGGAAATTATTACTTTCATATTTACATTAACAATGTATGTAATATCTTTATCTGAACAAAATTATCTCAAAATTAGCAAAATATTTATGGTTATCATTACCTTAATCATGTATTTTCTATAAAATATAACCATTCCATTAATTAGATTATCTAGGACATCGTCATCATTCAACATATTCATTTAATTCCATAACGAAAAATATGTACTGAAAAATCATTATATATTTCATAATTCTTGAATTCTAATACATAAAATCTTCAATCACCCCACTTCCATATCAAACCAATAACTTTTCCCCAATATAATATTCCATAATACCTGATTCCTTTCATTTTTTATTTATAGTCTCTTAATCATCAATATAAAAATTGTTACTCCTACAACCATTCTAGTTCTATTAACTAAATTTCCCCTTAGGAAATATATTTTCATTATTCCCTTACCATACACATTTAAATAATTCAATAGTAATTGATACCATTGGGATTAAATTATTATCATCCATTTCATTAACTGAACTTTTATTTTTTTTTCTTTTAATTTACATGATTTGTGTCCTTATTTTCCACAACCAAAACATCTTGTCATCAATTTGAGATATTATTTAAGGTTCTTCTTCCCATATGAATAACATGTAGGATGTTGAATATTATTTCCTCTTTGTTAATTACCACACTAAATTTCATAAAAGTTCATCTTCTATCTTATTTGAATAATAGTAATCTCATCGATGTTTATGTTATTAGTCATATATCATGATAGATGATTATGAATAATCAAAATATTCAACTCTCCACTCATAATCTAATTTTTTACTCAAAGTTATAATATTTTCCATTAGATTTTATGCTAACAAGATTCTATATAGTTATACTCATTTAATAAAATCTAAAAAATAGTATTAGATATCCAAACCATACTAGGAAACAAAATAATCCTGAAAATCACTTATATGAGGTAAAAATATTGTCAAAATTATTTATAATATATGGAAGCTTATTTTCCTCCTAGTTTATTAATAGTAATCATATATTTAAATCATTCATGATTGTTTGTAATGAATTTCGGAATTTATAAAGAATATCCCCCCTAGGAGTGTCAAATGAGGTGTGTAGTAAGACCCATTGTGACGGATTGAGTGATGGTCGAGCATAGGTCAACGAACCCTTTTCAAGTTCATTAACCCTAGGTTCCTTTATGCTAGATCCACATATAATTATTATATCTAGAAAAAACTGTAATTACATGAAAACCACTTACTCTATCCTTTACTAAAATTTGTGGAAATTTCTTAAACATTGACTCATTGTTAGATTTATACTAAAAGATATCCCCTGACATATCCTTAGAAATATTCGATGGGATCTCAAAAAAAATTACTCACTCTATTTTCTAAAGGATCACTAAACCTTTACTGTGATACCAACTACAATAACCCAAGATTCACATACAAGTATATTATATATTTCTACATGAATATTTATTACATCACACAAACACATACATGAGGAACATAATATATTAGTTCCATTAAAATCCTAAAGCACAACATTCATTATTTATGAAATATCTTCAATGTCTCCAAAAAATATCTTCCCCATTTGAGATCATCACAAACACACACTACTTAAAACCTTTCTTCATGACCTAGGGAAATGAAACATATGAATGGGTGATCACAGATACTCTGTAATGGTAAACATGAGAGATATTTAATCATGGCATGAATATAAGGTTAGGCAAACTTGAGAATGTCATATGAAAAAAGTATCGAAAATATCAATGATTATAATCTTGAGTCATGGCATAAACATCAGAATTTCATAATTCATGAATCCTAAGGAAATCAAATAACATGATCCATGATAGAATAAAATTTTCACAAGACTTGGTATTATTGTATATAACTAAGCATAAAAAATATTATATTAACTATACGCACATATATATTCATAACATGTTTGGCATGGGATGAGCACCGATGTACCCACTTAAAAATTGGGATAACTGCAAGTATACCCTATTTTTCGGGCTTTGGATAACCTCCCATGTAACCTCGTTTCCCATATTCCTCTAACCAACCATGTACCCTTTAATCTTATAAAATATATTGCATTACCCAATTCTTTGGAGAGAGAAATATATATCACCCATTCCATAACTAAAATCATTTTGGTACTAGATCATATGAATTTCAACTTATTTTAATAAATTAAATGAAATTAGTTTAATGAAATTTTCATCATATAATAACATATGGAAAAGCGATATGATTTATAATCATTTATTAATTTCATCATAGCATATAACTAATTGGAAAAGAAATAAATTTCAAAAGAATTATTTAGTGGTATAACACATGGAATTGAAATGTGATTCAAAAAAATATTTTCATCATAAATAAAAACAATTCAATGAAAAAATAATAATGGTATCCTGGGATCTTATTTCTAATAAGTCATAGTTATCATAAATATATGTCATGTTAGATGTAAAAATTATTTTGATCGATAATTAAAAATATTTCTTGAGGAAAATATCCTTTCCACTTTAAAAAAACATTAAAAAAATATAAACAAGTTTTAAAACAAATTTGATAATAACCTTTAAAACATATATAATATTCTTTAAATAAAATAATGGTCATGATTTTGGGATGTTTCTCTCTTGTTTTCCTTTTTTAAAACAAAGATAATTTTTACGTTTTGGTAAAAACTAAATGGTCATTATTTAGAAAATCACATGAACATTCCTTTAAAAAATTTATAAAAAGTAAAACATGGGTAAAAATTTATTTTGGAAATCATTATATAATAATAAAACATTTTTAAAACATGTATATAGAAAATGGTTTTGAAAAAAATAGATTTCCAATAGAAGAGAGAAATAAAGATATATTTTCTTAAAAACACTATCTCAATAATATTAAGTACCAAATATTATAAAAAAACAATTACTTGAAAATATAATTAATAACTAGAGGATAATAAAATTTATTATTTTCTTGAGACATGTATCATAATATTTTATCATCATAAACATTATCATAAACAATCTTGATAAACGATTAGATTGTAACTTAATGTCTTTACCACTTTTATTATTTTGAAAAATAATCCCCATGAATGAATACAGATAATTTAATTATAAAATATCATGATGATAAATAAATTAATTATATTACATGTCATATGGGTTGTATATACATCTTGTAATAGAATATATGTTAATAACAAAACATAGTCTCAAAGAAGGAAAACAAATACAAAATTCCTTACCGCTTTGGTAATATTTTTAATCATAATACCCAATAAAGTATAACATCAAATTAAATATTAAATATCATTAAAATATTTGGATTCATGATATTACATGTCAAATATTTAGTATATACAGTGCAAAAAATAAATAAATGGTGAATTTGTATACGTCCCTCAGAAATAAAAGGGAGACTATAAATCCATTACCTTAAGTATCGACTTCGTCAATACACATTTAAAACTACTATAAAATAAATACAAGTTTATTATACATATATTAAATAATCCAATATATATACATATATCCTGACATATATTATTTACATATGTCCTTTTATTACCTATTTATTAACAATTCCATGTTAATATCGCGTTTGGGGCAATAAGCACTTAGTATTTCATATAATTTTTTATTTTGTATTTTTTGTCCTCTTAATTTTATCATGGATCCATCATATACATAATAATAATCATTAAATAATTATCATATATATACATCAATTTTACTTTTAATACCAATCATGAATGATGGTTTTGAGAAATGAAATATGTTACAATCATGGAGACGGTAGGTTGTACATACGCATGAGAAACATTTATATTCCTAAAAAATCATTATAAACAAGAGGTATGTAATATATATATTTATATAATTATAATAAAATTCCAAATACCATATTATTCCTTTAACTATTCTTAAACATATCATTTTTGTTGTTTGGTGATGAATAGAGGGTCGCATTACTTCGTGAAGGTTGTAGTCCACATGTACATCAACAATGTTATCACCATTTAGTGAGTGAGAATGCAAGAAATAAAATTATATATTAACTTTTAATAATGAAAAATATGTAATTAATATCATAATTATTCCATTTATATCAAATATAGTTTTCCCTTTTATCTTTCATTTAAATCATTATTGAAAATGAATCACATCTCTTTGTGATGCGATAGTCCATCGTACACACAAGTGATGTTGTCATAGCACATGTGGAATGGAAAGGTAAAAAGGTATATATAACATAATAAATACATAGTTATAATTATTTTTATAAATATTATATATAAACTTTATATCCATCATCATACCCAACCGTGATGGGTGGTAATGGAAAAAATTAATGGCGTCGGTTCGTGGGGATGTAGTCCACCGTACAAATACACGTCGATTTCATAATTCATTTTACGTAAATGGATATGGATGTTGGAAATTAAATTAACATAAAAAACATAAATATATGTAATATATTTATGTTATTATATCTAAATGTTTTAAAAATAATTTAAGGAGGTGGATGATGAAATAAAATAAAAATTCCCAATGAAGAATGTTACCTCTTCTTCGGGTAACCTCTAAGGTATTCACAAAAATAATTCCAATGTTGGATTTATGAAAACACATTTGATTATAGAAATATATTATAGAATATTTAATTTTATTTTTTTAATGTTTTCTCTATTAAAATTTCTTGAGATGTGCGAAGAAGTGAAGAGGTGAGTGCCCTTTTATAATTGGGGAAGAGTGGCATTTTTATAAATACCAAAAAGTATTCAATAATAGAAGGTCACCGTCACCTCATGTGGATTAAAAATTTATAGTTAATTTATGGGATAGATTTTATGTCCAAGACACACTTATAGCACAAAAATAAATGTAGACCATATATTCTTTATCCTTTATGTTTTATTAACTTTTCCTATTTTAATTTTCACCCTAGCAACAAGTTTTCTTCACTATGGTAATTTATCATTTAAGCCAATAATATATTGAGTTTTATTAGATAATGTGGAACTAATTATTATAAAAATTATTTTAAATTTATAAAATAAAAATCATGTGTTCAAAATGAAATTTAAAACAAGCACACGTAACGTGAAAAAAAACTTGTAACCTTAACCCTGATAATTAATTTTTATTATCTTAACTAATTATTATGAAAAAAATTAAGTTGATGTTATTAAAAAATATTAATAATTATTATTCCAAATATTTAATCCATTTTATCAAATTATATTCATATTATCATCATAATTTAATTTAATATTTGTCTCATAGGTGCAATGAAAAAACTGGCTTTCTGGGAGAAAATGTTTAAAAGTTTATAATGTTTGTATATCAAATTTCAATGTGAAAATGATTCAAATGATCTTAATTTGATTGATATAAATATATTTGACAAAATTTTAATTAAAAAACAATTAAAAATGTATTTTAACATTATAAATAATTTAAACTAAAAGGATTTTTTCATTAAAATTCAGTATTTTCACTATTTATCAAAAAAAATTATTAATTTCAAACAATTGAAAAAATTTAACCATAAGTTAATAATGAAATGACTTTTTCAAAAATTAACATTATTTTAAAAAATATTTTTTCTGAAAGTGTCAAAAATTATTTTTAAAATAATTGAGCCCAAGTGACAGAAGTGAAACTTATAAATATATTATTTTTAAGGGTAAAATTGGATTTCTTATTATCTATTGTATTAAAATCACATAAGATTAATGAAATTTTACTATTGAATATATATTGTTTAAAATTATTTAAAAGGATTCAAAAAATTATTTTGTCTGATATATTTAGGTAAAAGTCATTTTTGTGCATAAAAGTGTTTTCAGAAAAATATTTTCTATATTTTTATATGGTTCTTATTTTAATTTATAATTAATTTATCACCAAATAATTCATTATATATAAATGTCTAAAGAATTAATTTTAATAATTTATTTAATCTCATCCATACTCATCATTCTTACGTCTTGGTGATAAATATGATATTAAATAATAAAATTTTAATAATTTTTCAATTTTACTTTATGTTCAGTGTTGCATATAATTAACCAAAACTTTTAGATTCGTGTAACAAAAGACAAACTCAGTGTTAAATGTAAATCAAGATTAACCTTGTATTTCATACAATATAAAATATCAAAAATATTAAATTAATTTGAAATGATATATTTCATAAAATCTAGTTGTGTTACCTGATAGATCATATATCTTCTCAAAAAACATAATTTTCTATTTTTGGATACTTTTTACATGAATAATGGAGTGAAATTATTGAAAATTAATGAAATTTTACAAAAATTACACTCTATGTACATATAAAAGTAACTACACTCCTCTATATTTCTCTACCCATTCCAAATTTCGGGTTCAATCAAAACACTTCCCTAGTCTCTTCTCAACAGCATTCTCATGATGTTTAGCCTTCTTCACAATAAAATACAATCTAACGAGCCTTAAGAAGATACCCACAGAAAAAAACTAAAAGGGATATGTAATACTCCCCAACCAAACATTCTAGTTATTTACTTCTTATATAACCATCAAGTCCCCTATATCCATGATTATAACATCTCACCCCTCCTTTTTGTCTTAAGAAGTGGTGGTGGAGATGGTAGGGCTTAGGTTATATCTCCAAGTCAAAAAAAAGTAGGCAATAATTTTTGAGTGCCTTAAGAACCATTGGGGGTGATTTTCCTTTTGAAATAGAAAATATCCAAACTAATTAAACAATTACCTAATGAACCACTATATGAGGTCGGAGTACTAAAAAAATCTAACAACATTATCAATTTTATAAACAGTATCATAGTACAAGAGAAAACTAAATGACATACTCAATGGAGACCAAAATAACACAGGCTCAAAACTCCCAACATAAATCCACCAATAACAGTCAACCCTCTAAATCTCCTCATGCTAAGCCCATGATATCAAGATGAATAACTAAATAATTGTATACCTTTCTTTTACCTCTGTCTCAATGGAAAAAATATACAAATGAAAAAAAGTTCCCATGAAGGGGGTGATTCTATGATGAGAATGATTTCCCCAATGAATTAGCAACTCACGCAACTAAAACTAAACTTATTATCACATTTATTAAAGTAGTATTAAATAATTTTTAAAAATTTATATTAAAAAAATAAACAAGTTTTAAAAGTATATATATATTAATTAATACATTGGAAATTTTCAAATTTGATTTGGAACATTATTTTCCACATCCACACACATAGCCACACACACACAAGCTTGGAGTTACCGTTTATAGAAGATCCTCACATCAATACTACGTCCATTTCGATTGTAGTAATTCACCACTATTACCCATCCCATTAAAATAACTACCTATCCATTATCCCAACATCATTATAAGTCATTTAAAATTAAACATTTCATTATTTAAATAATTTCAAAAAAATAATATACATGAATCAAAAAAAACCATAATTTTAAAATAAAAAGTTTAAAATTATAATTAAAGGGGTTTTCTAAAAACCTATAAACCTTCTATCATTTCCAAGATAATACCAAAATAATATTTCTATCAAGAATATTACATTAATTTTATGAATATTTCAAAAAAAACATGTAGATAAAACTAATTATGGATGTTCTAAATCTCATGGTATTGAGAGTGAGAAAGACCACACACCTATCAAAAATTAGTGACCATAATGAACACCACATATATCATATAGATCTAATAACAAACCATGTTCCCTTTAGAACATTTAACAACATATCCCGAATATTAAATTCCCAGAACACACATATATATATATATATATATATATATATATATATATATATATATATCCATAACTTTCTAGATCTATGGTTCTAAGATTAAAAAAGAGAAAAATATCTAGATGAACGGGAACTAAAGGTTACTACCTAAGGAATATGGGCCACCAACACACATTTATTTTCATAATAATCTCTCCCATGTCAAAGGCTTTAATATCTCACATGTTGGGAGAAAAGGGAATTAGTGTAATAGAAGGATTAGGTCAAACACAAGGTAGAAAAGGCTTAATTCAGACTTGATCTACAATTTACAGAGGGAAAACTATACATCGCATAGTTAGGCCTCTCGGATGAAAAAACAGTGTGCTAACTGTGTGTTACTACTATTATAAGGCCACACGTTGCATGGTTAGATCACATAGTTATAAAATCTATTATCCAAAAATGATTTCTCCTTTATTTTAAGATTAAAAGTTTCTTCTAGTTATTCAAATAGTTTTCCCAAACTGTTTTTGATCCAGTTCACACGATTTTTATTGCATGGTTTTCCAGAGATATAGGATATTTTTTACAAATATTTCACAAACCATTATCCAATATAAAAGCCTCTAAAAAATTTAAAAACTCATATGAACCTATTAAAACATAACCAAAACATTATATAGAAACAAAATACCTGAATAATGGGTAACCTTCCTAAAACGAAGGGTTCTACATTCTTTCAACAAATGGAATTTCCATCCTTATAAAGTAGAAAACCCTTGTTGTCTGACATGATTTTTGTCCATTTCCCACCGCATCCTTCTCATGCACCCTAATTTCTCCATAAATCTGACTATGTTTTCCTAAAACCCATAGTAGAATAATGATTTTTGTCACAAAATATATCCTCTTACACACACCCAATCTATACCATCATATGAATCAACATACCATCCTACTCTAGGATAAAATGATCCCATCAAGTAATATGGCCACAGTCAGGTTGTTACATCTTCAACTGGGATACATGAAATACATTATGCACTGAAATAAATCATATTTAAAAATATTTTTGATATTCCACCAACTAACTTGTTCATGTATCTCACAATAGATTATATATTGAGGGGATAACATTCCATACACAACAAAATAACTATGCCCAATCCTTTGAGGGAATCTCAAGAACACATGATCACTCACCTCAAATGACATTGTTCCTCAAAGATGATCCACATATAATTTTTGATGTCTATGAGGTATTTTCATTTTCTTTCATATCAAATAAATCTTCTTTGTTTTCTCTTACACAAGGTAGGGTCCAATTAGAGAGACCTCACATGTTTACACCCAACAAATTGAATAATGGAAAGTATTACCATACCACTATTCAATTAGATCGATTCATTCTAAGGCCTGATAACTATTTGTTAAGACTAAGAAGACAAGGAATATTATTGTATTCATGTTTTTTATTTTTTTATCAAGGAATCTCAAGAAGAAAAGAAATCGCCAGAATTTTTAAAATAGGATGCCCAGACTGACCACTATATTCATGAAATCAAACTCACAATTCTTATAAAATTCCATGGGATTGGGTTGATGTTTTTTGGAAGAAACTATTAATCAGACTCACCTCATGTTCAAGATGAAATAATGATCATAATGAGGAAGATAATCAAATTCAACATGGATCCAAATTGATATATGGTTATCATTTGTTGATTTTATTTCAAACATATCATAATTAACTTGTAAAAAAATTGATTCTATATTGATAAAGTGAAGGGGAGAATAAGTGGTGAGAATCATATTAAGCATCTGATTAAAATAAAAGAGGTGGTTTCCATCGTATTCAGTTCAATTGTTTTTAAGTGGTTGGAAAGAAATATGTTTATAGCTGAATCTGATGTTACAATACATTCCATTATAATACAAATGATGATAAATTTGACCATAAACTTAGTCAAAGTCATAAATTAAGTCATTGTTACAATAAAAAGGTTTTTCAATAAGGAAGTTGCTAAATTAGAATATTTCTGATCTCAGATCAGCTGATTCATATTTGATTGAAGGACGAGATGGTTTTATTGATCTTAATGAGAGAATAATTATGTGATGGTCATCAAAAAATTCCAAAAGATAAAATAATTAAATCTCTATAGAATGAATTTTATTAGTATCATAATTACAAAAGAGAAATAATTTGAGTGTTGAACTGCATTTGGAATCATATTCAGAAAAGAATGAGTAGAAGTGGGTGAAGAAGTTCGAAATAATTTTATGTATCCATCATAATGAAGAAATATGAATGAGATTTAATTTTGATATTAATAATGATAAGACATATGTTTTCCTTATTACATTATGTGTTGATAAAAGTAATGATGAATCTATTATTGAACATATGATTCTTTCATAATGAGAAAATCAGAATGAGAATATAGTCTTTCAGGTGGTACATATCAACATAATGATATATCTTATGTTCTAATTTTTTTTCAAGTTGTTGTAAAATATAAAAGTGACCAAAGTCTGGTATCATAATGAAGAAATCATATTCAGCAATTAGAATCAGAATCAAAACTGGACTTAAGATTTTTTAGAAAGTATATAGAGTTGAATAAGTCAAATAGAGATAAAAAATCAAGGATATTTTAAGATTCAAAAAGGTGTTGACTAAGATAAAGACAGATATAGAATTTAAGAATGATTAAAGATGCAGAAAATTTGGGGACCTAAGAAAAATTTTCCATAACACCTCTTAAACCATTTTGGAATGTATATAAAAAGATTTGGATATGTTATCTATTGTTATACATTCGATATTTTTGAAAGAGAAGAGAGAAGCTACAAAATTTAAGCAAGAATATTATTTCATTTTGTGTTTTCTTCAATAGTTTTTCTTGATAGAAATAAATAAAGGAGAAGAGAGAATATTCTAGTTAGATTTTCCATATTGGGAAACAGGACTAGGATTTATGGACTGAAGAAAAAGTAAGTTCAAATTTTATTTAGTGTTATTAAAACAAAGTTATATTTTTGTATATTTAAATTCGACTTATGAATAAGATTTTTAAATCAAACTGAGTATCATTATGAAGTCCTAGAATATCTTACCATCTTCTGGGTAATAAAGTGAATAATTTTTTTAAAATATCATATTTGTGAAAGGTGACCAATAACCAACAAAACATGTTTGTTATAAATATTTTATTACATCATTTCATGCTACTTGAAGCATATGTACTATTTTATTGAACATAGTGTTACAAAAGTGTAAGGGTATATCCTACTCATTGTATTTAACAAAAAAGGATTGCTTTTATGTATATTTTTGGGATTTTATTATTTTAGATCCACACCAAGTAATTTCTACACTTGTTGAGTAGTGATCCTTGTAAATTCTTGTGTTCATGTGGTTTTGTGTTTTATTTGTTTTCTATAGAGAAATAAATATTTAACATTAGTCAATATTTGTTTCTATAGTAAGTAAAATTAAAGGGAAAAGATATCAATGATTTACCCCTCCCTCTCTTAGTGATACTTGAATCCTATATAGGTAATATCAATTTGTATTAGAGAAAAAGTTCTTTTCGTTTACTCTTTGTTGATGTTTTAAAGATAAGTATGATGGAGAATCTATGTTGTGTAAGAGTAAGGGGATTCTGATCTTCAATGTAAATAACAATCATATCTAGAAATTTATAATGATTCCTTATCTTATTTCTCTTAGGAATGTTGTTCTTGAAGCTATAACAGACTAATTTCATCATATTATGAAAAGGATCATCTTTCACTTATCCACAAGAAGAATCTTGAGAATGATGGAAGAGAAAAAAATTCCTTACTATCATTAAATTATGAAATTGAGTTTTTAAGAGTTAATGGTTATTCCACTTCAAATGTTATATAGGATATGATTAAAAAAATTATGAATGAAATAAAAAAATAAATAAAGAAAAATGGAACATATAGAGATTGATTTATAAAGATCTCAAGATGGTTGAATGAGAATTTGTTGGTGACTTCTTCACCAGAGTGAATGATATTATTAGCACTATTAGATTTCTTTGTGAATAGTTGGAATATTTTATAATTTTTTAATGTATCATTATAATCTTTCATAAAAAATTTGATGCTAACATTTCCTCATTGGGAAATAGAGATCTTGAAACTCTTTCTCTGGATTATCTTCATAATACTCTGATTACTTATGAAATGATAAGGTAACAATTGATAAAGGAAAAAAAATCTCCTAGAGAAATTTCATTCTAATCTACGAATAATGAAAAGTCTAATAAAGTTCCTAAGGAAGATGATGTTATTGAAATTGACTTCAAAAATGGGATATTTAAAAACCTTAATGATTTTTTATCCTTGTTTTCTAAAAATTTAATAAGCGGTCTAGGTAAATGTAGATGGATAGTTTACATGAAGTGTGACTGTGAATTTTATTTGGACCACCCACTATCTTGTGATCAATGATCTCTATAACTCTATATAATTTTCTACACTTTTCTTCCATGTCCAAATATTCAATTTCCACATATTTTCTCTTATTTGGAAACCTAGTAATGAGTTACTTTGGGTAAACATGATGTTTCCATCATTCCCATTTTAAGGGAAGTTTCCTTATTCATTTTTACTATATGGGTTTCTATGAAAGGAACTTTAAGCTATAAAACATTTAATATACCACACAAATTTCTAGGGAGAAATTAATTTTAAGGGGGCCATAATGTAACAACCTAAGATTTTATGAATTATTATTTTTGAATAAATTAAAATAATTTGATGTCTTTCATTGCATTCTACTCCAAATTAAGATTACATTATAAAAAACACCAAGTTAATCCTGAGATACATGAAATAGTAGGATTATATTTAATTACACACAACACCAATATTAGATTTAATTACACGAAATGCTTTGTTTTTTTGTGTTATATACAATACGGAGTCCGTTTGATAGCTTTGGTTACATTAAAATCCTAGTTTTACCAAACAACAAATTACTATTAATACTATTATTAAAATATTAATATAGTTATCACCTATCCATTTTAATGGATGTTATGAATAAGTTTAAATAAATTATGAAACTATGGTTTATACATTTTATAAAATTCATTCATTTGTTATTAATAAATGATAAATTAAAATAGAAAACCAATTGAATATACATGCTCCATTTTTATGAAAAAACTATTTTTATACTCACAAAAGAATTTTATCATAATAACTTAAATAAATCACTATTAGTGATATATTTTAAAAAAATTATATGTTATAAAATCAATGATTTTTTTTAAATTCATCCAATATGTTTGGTAGGAAAAAATAAGTGTAAATCCAATTTTAGGCATAAAAAGCTATATGTTTCTAAAAGATAGTTTTTCCGCCATTTAGTGGAATAATTTTATTATAAATAATTTTTGATACTATTAAAAAAAAATAAAAAAAAAACTTTATTTTGGACGTAATCATATCATATTTTACTTTGGGTAATTTTTTTGGTATTTCTCTCAGAAGTTTCATTTTTTTGATGAATAGTGGAAACACTAATTTTTTATTGAAATCTTCTTTTCATATAATTTAATTATATTATAAAAATATATTTTAATTTTGTTCTAATGTATATTTAGTAAAATTTTGGTCATTGGTATCATTTTTAAAATGAAATTCGGTATAAAAACATTACAAACTTTTTATCTTTTTAACATTAAAAACTATTTATCTAGTCCCATTAGTGGGATTTTTTTAAATAAAATTCTATAACTTATGTAATTTTAATTTGAAGAAATGTATTAAATATTTTCAATTAGAATAATTTATAATTTATACTAAGGTAAAATTATTTTTCTAATAAATATATTAGTGAAAATGGTTAAAATAAAC
Source organism: Viscum album (assembly GCA_963277665.1). NCBI lineage: Eukaryota > Viridiplantae > Streptophyta > Magnoliopsida > Santalales > Viscaceae > Viscum > Viscum album. The sequence continues at coordinate 1,652,098,848 of OY728152.1, forward strand.
TCTAGTGATTAAGAAACAAATGAATTTATCAAGGAAATAAATGTTAACTTAAGGGACCAAATGACTTGTAAACATTTCAAAAACAAATCATAGTGAAATATTTATACCATTTACCTTATTTAATAAAATAAATTGACCATTATTGGAGCCATATAATGTAATGGAGACATCTCAATAGTGTTTTCCTTTCAGTATTTACAAGAATGTCACTCCACCACAAAAAAAAATTCACCCCTTACTTATTTACAACAATAAATACCTTTTTCATGGAAAAAAACTATCAAAATATCCTTCCAAAATACCCCATATCATTCTAAATTCATCACTATTTATAAAAGGATAACCAAGGTAGTTATTTGGTGAAAACTAAAAAGCGTTATCTAAAGAAGAGGTAATGTTCTTCAATGAGAAATTTTGTTTTATTTCTTTCACTGAAGATTAAATTATATTTATATCATTGTTATATAATAAACATGGTATATTAAATATTCTTATATGTTTTTATGTTAATTTTAACACCTATAAATTCAAAAACTTCCATCAAATGGAATACACAATCAAAGTTTTTGTGTATGTCGGACTACTACCTTATGAAGTGATGTTATTCGTTCTTCTGTTACTGACACTGAAGGTTGAGAATAATGATGTAATTAATTTTTTTATATGATATATATTATATTTTTCATGTATTTATTCTTTTCTAAATATTATATAACACATAACATCACACTTTTAATTTTGTGGCAATACGATAACATTGTTTGTGTATGTGTAGACTATCACCTCCTCAATGTGATGTGATTCGTTCACTCTCTACATGGAATGTATTAAGGATGGTTTCATTAACCATTTGTGATATTTATGACTTTACAATTACACTATAATGATTATATATATATATATTTTTTATTTTATTTTATTTCTTTCAATATGACAAGAAAATGGAAACATCATTCATGTGTAATTATGGCCTACCATCTCTATGAATGTTGAATTTCATTTCATTCTTACGTATTGTTTAGATTATTATAACTAAATATATAATGAATATATATTATATTTGTATCATGGTTTAAAGTCTTGTAATAAGTAAATTGTTATCTATTTAAGAGGACCAAGAGTAATAAGTCAAAACATATACGAAAAACAAAGCAGTTATAACCCGAAGCATAACTATAAAATAATATTATTAATAAACCATTAATATAAAGTCATAAAAAAATAATATAAGGAATTATAGAAATTAATATGGATCTATGGTTGAATTATAATATAATTATAATTATTGTAAATGAGGTTTGAACAGGTACGATGAGAGTCAAGACTTATACTAAGTGGATTTATAATCTAACTTTTATTTCTATGAGATTAATTCCATATCCACCACTCTTTTATTTTGTGTGGTGTATATACTAACCTATGAAATATTATATCATGAATTGAACATATTAAATGATATTAAAATTTTCAATTGATGTTATTATTTCATGTATCTCGTGATTCAAATGTTACTCAAGTTGTATTGGATTTTTTACTCACTTTTATTTTTCACGAGACATAAGCCATGTTCACCCCCTATTTACTATATATAGATTGTACAATTCCCATGGATGTATTTTACGATTCCTATAATTATAATTATAAAGATTTAAATATTCATTTTATCATCCATATTTCATGGGGTTTATGATTCAAAGTTACCAAATTGGTAAGAGTGTATTGCTACAATCACATTGTCTATCAAAAATGTTTATGATGATTCTTCCATTGATGAAATATTATGATCCATATCTCAATAAAGCTCACAATTTTTCTTCTCCTTTGGGTATTCAAGATATATTAATTTAATTTTACCATTTTATATGATTTTTTACTCAATATAATTTAGAAAAGATTTTTATGAAAATCATACATTATTTATGTCATCGGTCAAAAATCTATTTTATTCAAAAGCAATATTTATAAAAAGTGTTTCCAAAATATTTTGTAAATTAAATAATAATCTCATTTTCAAGGATAGGTATTTAAAAAAAATTATGATTTAAAAAACACTAAATTTTTTTTAGAAGGATTCCTTTATAAGTGTTTGAGGTTATGTTCAAAAAAAGAGGATGTCAAATTATTTTATGATTTATAACGAGTTTTTCAATGATTAAAGGATATTGTTCTCACAGAAATTTTAAAATAAGTTTTAAATATTACTTAATATGTTATGAAAGTTCATTTCAAGGTAAATTATTTTGAAAATATTTTTAATGAAATGTTATTTTCCTTAAGAAATACTCTAATGGTCGTTAAAAATAATTCTTCATCTAAGATGAAAACCTTTAAAATATTTTATGGTTTATTAGGAATATGATCCAAGGAAACCATTATTATTATTTATTTTAATGGATTATGGTTAACATGATTTTTTTTGTGAAACTTGTTTCTCTTCCATAAGTTATACGATGCTAAAATGATTGTGAACAAACTTCTTTTCAAAGGTTATTCTATGATGAAATGATTAGGAAACCTGTCTATTATCCATAGTTTATGACATGATTAAAATATTATGATACCAATTTCATTACATAGTTTATTATATGAAGTTTATGAAACCCATATCTTTTTTTGAGACATGATTTTATGAATGTTTTTTATCGTATAGAACTTGTATGTATGATTTCATTATATGAAGGGTGGGACCTATATATCCCTCCAATTAATTGGGAAAATATTTATATCTCATGAGATATTTATGGGAAACAAGTGAATGGGATTGATTCGCTATGGGGAAAAGGTGTAACCCGATCCCCTATGAGGAAAGGGTTGTGACTGGGGATGGTTGTGTTTCTCTCCCAATAGGGGTCTCCCCCATAAAGTTCCCTGAACTGTTTTTGCAATGATCCTTGACTTATGGATATTTATTTTATATACTTATGTGTATTCCATAAGTCTATGTCATGTTCCAATGTAATTATATATGTAATCATGTTCTTTTATTTCCATATGATTCATGTCTTATGAACTACCAATATAAATGGAATAACTCATGATTATTATCTTTTATATGAAGGGTATGATCTTCTAATGATATTTTAATTTTTTCATACCCTTATGTTCATGTGATGCATATGTATCTCCTTTTTTCCTTACTAATAATTTAATCTCACCCTTTATTATATTTATTATCCCTAGATTATAAAAAAATGTTTTATGTTGGACTACTAAAGGGGGATATCTTTATGGGAGATATTGAATATCTTTCAATAAAATAGAAGAAGGTGTTCCCAATTTCCAAATACACTAAACAATTATAGTCCCTAAACTTATAATTTTGTTATATAAAACATATTCATAAAATATTATCTAATATCCATGTATGTCAATAAATGGTAACGTTAATTCCTTGGTGTTGTTTTAGAATAAATTTTCAGGTGAAATTCCAGTGGTAGTGGATAGTTACCCAAACATGTTTCTAGAGGATTTTTTAGGATTTCTTCCACATTTAGAGGTCAAGTTTTCCATTAATCTTCTCCCTGAGACGAGATTAATTTCCATGTCATCTTATCGTATGGATCTAGCTGATCTAAAGGAGATTAAAGTTCATCAAGAGGATCATGAGGGAAAGGGTTTTATTTATTAGATCATATCACCATGGGTATTTTTTGAGCTATTTTTAAAGAAGGTGGATGGTAGCCTATGAATTTTCATCGGATATCATAAGCATAACTAGGAAATAGTAAATAAAAAATAACCATTATGAAAAAATTATAATCTATTTTACCATCTCATAGGGGACCATTGGTTTTTAAAAATTAACATGATGCCAAGGTACCCCCCCCCATTTCATGTTTGAAAATAGGATGTTCCAAAGACCAGTTTTCAAAGTCTGTATGGAAGTTTTTAGTATTTGGTTTTCCATTTTGGATAGAACATTCTATATTTTTTTATGGGCCTAATGAAAAATATCTTTCATAAATTTTTTGACTCCTTTGTGATTGTGTTTGTTGATTGTATCTTCATATATAATAATATATATGAGGAGCATGCATACCAACTGGAGGATGTTTTGGGTGTTTTGAGAGAGCACTGTCTATATTAAAAGTTGTAAAAAATCCATTTTTGGCGTTGGGAAGTGATTTTTTAGGCCACATGTTCTCTATGGAATAATTTATAGTGGATCCATAGAAGGTTTGAATAGTCATTTCTTGGGGTAATCCCATGAATGTGTTCGATATTCACAACATTCTAGTCTTGGAAAGTTATTATAGATGTTTTTTCTAGGACTTATCCATGATAACTTCTCCCTTGATATATTTGACCATGAAAGTGGTGGAGTTTCAGTGGTAGGATAAGTTCTAATGTTCTTTTGATTACTTTCATACCTATTTGACATTTCCACTATTTTAATACTACTTTATCCTGTGAGAGCTTATATAATGTTTTATGGTTCGTATAGTGTGGTTTAGGTTGTGTAATGATATCGGAATACCATGTGGTGACCTACGGCTCAGGAAATTTGTTCCCACATGATCATATTTATGATACCCATGATTTTTAATTGGTAGAATTTATTCATCCAATAAATACAAAGTGAAACTACATCTCTAAGGAGCATTTCACAATGTATTAAAATCATAATATTATGAATTAAATTTTCAATAATAGAGATTTAATCCTCAAAAAAGGGACATTGTATGGATTACCTTCATAATTTTTATTTCAAGATTGATTATACACCTTGGAAGGGAAATGTAGTAATCGATACTTTGAGTAGGAAGCTTCAAGTGAGTGTCGATTCTAAATCGGTGGATGAGTGGGGTCAGATGAGAATGTTTTATGATATTATATGGGATTTGAAGGATGATGGGGGTTGGTATTACTGAATAGTGTGAATATTAAACCCTCTCTTATCGATTGGGTGAGTACAGAGATGGTATTCTACCCTGAGATCTATTAGATTATCATTGAATTAAATAGTGTGGATACCTTGGGTGATTGGCCTTGGTCTTCTGATAGTTATATTCTCTTCCTAAAGTAGTTTTTTTTACCTTACTCCTGAGGAAGGAGGAGATTAATTCATAACATCACTTAATTTGGATCATTCATTGTGTGGAGTCCATGTTGTTTAATACCTTGAGAAGATGGTATTGGTCGAACATGATGATATGCATAGTTGTAGACTTTTTTCCATATTCTTGACAAACAAGAGGATAAAATATGATCATATTACATCATTTTGGTAGTTCAAGTCATTTCCCATGCTAGTGTGGAAGTTGGGACAAGATATATGTGGGTTTCATTATTATGCTACCACATATTGTAAGTGAAAAAATTACATATGGGTGATTTTTTATTGTCTGAAAAAATCATCCTATTTTCTACCCATTAATGAGTCAAAGAAGGTAGAGCACCTCAGAAACCTATATGTTGAGAGGGTTCTTAGCATCATGAAGTTCCCTTAGTGATGGTTTCAAAACAGTATTTTCATTTTACATCTCACTCTTGGAAGTCACTATTGGAGGCTTTGGGAACCCAATTGAGGTTGACCACCACGTATTACCAGCACATGACTAGCTAGTCCAATTAGACCATCAAGACTCTTGAGGTTCTTTTGTGGGTGAATGTGATGGTTTTTGGTTATTTTTTAGAAAGAAACCTATTATTATCCATGTTTAAATTTAATAATTGCTATCAGATATTGATTAGGATGGACCCGTTTGAAGAGTTATATTGGAAATCATTCCAATCATTGTCATATTGTTCTGAGGTGGGAGATCATTCATTGGTTTTTGATGATGTATGATGTTCCATGTGGATTTATAATAGACCATGCGATCTCTTGGAGATGGGCCCAGGGAAGATCGTGAGAGATTCCAATTATTTGATAACTAGCATAATTGTTTTTTCATTAATGTTCAGACTAATGGTTACAGTCCCTTGGTGGAAATTACTCATTCTAGATAGGTATATATGTTTTATGAATTTTATAAGTAATATTTTGATGTGATGAGATGTATTATGCCAATTATTCATTTTCTATTTATATGGTTATATGTAGTTCATGTTGTGATCACCTTATTTATGCATTATGGATATGTTTGAGCATGTTGTTCATTGTGGACTTGACCTTCTTTTGGATCCATGTTTGGAAATTGTTTTGGAAAACCATGTTTTTCTTTCAAACAGAAAACAAAATGGTTTTATATATTTAATTGAATTTGTTTTTTTCAAGTGGTTTAGTTTTTAATTTTTTTTTGAAAACTAATTTATTGGTTATTTGGGTATAATAATTAATATATTCATGTATTTATCCTACTAGAATTTATTCCACACACCGTGACGGGCCCCTTTTTGGGGTGATTACATATTTCATTTTGTAGGACACATGTAAAAGAAAGGGAACCTTGTTTTCTGGTGTCTCTTCTTGAGTAGTGTCATCCAGTTTATTTTTTGGGGATATTTGGTCTTATAGGGATTGACTATTGTGGAGTATTTTTGGTATTTTTACCCATTGGGTTGTACATGGGCCTTTTTTATTTTGATCTTTATTTTTGTGGTTGGTTTTGATTTTGAGATACCATGTCGATGTATAGGTCTTGTTATGGAAGGTATGTTTTGTACTATTAATTTTGGTTTTTCATATTTTTTAGCATATGTTTCATTGCACTATAAGATATTCTGGTAATATTGACTCTAACTATTGGTGTGCCCATCTTTTCCTTATGGATATGTCATTTCAGTGTACTAGTGGTGAAACAATTACAACACTTTGGTTGGTTATGCCTGATGCTTGTCGTCATCCCATGGTAATCAGGAACATGCTTCCGGCCATGTAGGTGGCCGGTACAGATCAAAATTTGGTTAAACCATGTTGGTTTGTAAAATATATGATTTTTATTGTATTATTATAATTCTAAAATGATAATTATTTCATTTCATGTCCCCCTCCCACTCTATGGAAAATGAATGTTTCGTTTGTGCATATGTGCGGACTAATGCCTTCATGAATTATGTGTTTTATTTTCCATAACCATCTCACATGTATAAATTTAAAAAATGTAAAACTATTATTTTTGAAACCATTGATATTCTTAAATAATAATATTTTTTTATCTATATGTGTGATTAATAAGAACCAATCATAGTAACTTTAACTACCTTAAATGGACTTATCAGGGTACCTTTCTAAATTTAGTTATATTTTCATATAACGTTTGAAACTATATAAATATTTTCCTAATTTAATATAAAGGAAATAAACCACAAAAATACTAGAGTTAATTATGTTATAATACTTCACCTTTAACCAAGTTCAACATGTCAAAATTCTTACGAATAAATTAACCAAACAACGCTCAATAAATAATGTAATAGAAAACTATGTTAACAATAAATTCCAAAATATAATATTTAAAACATCGAAAATTAAATATATAGTAATAATATTATTATTTATATTTATAATGAACTATATTTAATTATTCTATAAGTTAAGTGCTAGTGAAGAGGGCTTTTAGTCATGGGGTAAGGGCTTCCATCTCAATCATCGTTCATTAAGTCTTTGTTTTATATTATTAACCAATCTTATTTTTTATCGTGTAACTAGTGACCTCATGAATTATAATATCATAAATTATTTAAAAACATGGAAATATAATTTCTATAAATTCTCTTCATTGTTATGGGTTAGAATTGATGGAATACCTAAAATATATGGGTCTTTCATAACTCAACTAGATTTCTAATGGTATTGTATTTATCCTTGAGTTCCATATTTCATTTCACATGGTATACCCTATTTATATATTATAAGAACATTTTTTTATTAAAATGTTATTTACTATTGAGTTATAACCCATTTTAAAAATAAAACTATGTTAAGAATAACCCTCATCCATTAAATGATGGTTACACCTCCTTGTCCATAATTTCTCTTCCTACCAATGTTCTCTTTTTTAATAGGAATCTTCGTTAAGTACTAATCATGTGAAAATCATATTTACGTTCCATTTTTTTAAAAAGGTATAGTTATCTTATTTTATGATGTCATGTTTCAATTATGGTGTTTCAAAACAAACAAAAAAGATCTTTCATACCACCCTCATTAATTTTTGGTTACACATTATCAATATTTTTATCCCATTTAATGAAATCTTATTTTTATGAAATTATTATATTTTTTTATCCATTCCCATTAAATATATTCCTAGTCAATTATCCTGGTAATTTATGGGGTTATACATATTTTTCCCCTTCTAAATTACCAATTTTTAATAAAACCGATTTAAGGGAACTTTCCAATTTATTGTCTTATATAAATATTCACCCAAATTAAATGTTTTCAAAACATGAATAGATTTTAAAAACAATAATTATTTTATGGAGGAACCTCTTGATTCATTTTTTATTTTATATAAAACATTAATCTCTTTCATTATTTTAAAATATCCTTAACATATTACACAAACCATCACCCAAGTGAATTTTTTTATACATTCTTCTAATAATAATTCTCATAGTTTTTATACATTTGAATTCCATGTAAATGACCTATATTCTTTTACTAATAATTAATGTTTAAAATTATTTGACTAATTATTCCAATGATAATTCTTATGATTTAGTATGTATTCATGCCTTAAATCCTAATTATGAAACCCACTTCCATCTCAAAGGTTTGATTAGGCTTACGATATATGTATCGTTTCTTTTATTCACGTGGAACTCATATGTACGATTTTCATTATGAGATGAGCAGACCTAGAATTATATATATACCTGTAACACCTTGGGTAAAGCTTTATATTTCATGAGATGTTATATATAGGATAAGGGACAAAAATAATTCCACTATGAGACTATATCAACTATATATGGTTTTTTAGTGGCTATCCTATGCACGCTAGGTTATGTGATGTGTGGGACCAAAATTATATAGTTATATAATGAATTATTAAAGGATTTATTTCTTTTGAGATTCTATATAATGGATTATTTAGTGTTCTTAATCTAGCATGGTATTTTTTCCTCTATATTTATTGGAATACGAAATGAACACAATCCATCATGGGACTTTTAGAAATATATGGTGATGGTATGGGGTGTGACCCATAAAATATATTTATGTTGTGATGAATTTTTTCATTTCCAAATATTTCATTTTTCCATGATATTATAATTAAATTTACTTCTTCTATGTTTCCATTATTATGATTATCATATTTATTTTATTTGGTTTGAATTATATGTTTTATGTTTATGTCCCTTGATTACATTCTCATACCCATATTCTTATCATATACTCACTTTTTATCATTGATTATTATTTATAATTATTACCATTACCAAGCATTTGAGCGCAACCCTTTCTTATGTTTCTCATCCGTAGGTTTTTAAGATAAGTATAACATATTAGATTTCTATAAGGGAGTATAGAAAATTTCAATTATGTAGAAATGTTCACTAGTATTGTGGAATAAGTTTCATAAGTAATTTTTCCTCAAAGACAATAAAATTTACATTATTTCTATTGTGAGATATTTTTGGGGGATTTAATATAAAAATTATATATGTGATGTAAAAATAGGGATATTTTATCTTAGGTCTATATAGTTGTTATAAAAGGAGGGTTTAATTATTTTTTATTATTAGTTTACTAATTTTTATGGAATAGTATAATCAACCTTTAGTGACGACCCTATGGATGAGTCTAAGGGATAATAATAAGTATAGAATAATATCCTAAAGTTTTGGTGATGTTTTGAGAATATGGTTTGGCTACTAATGTAATCTCTCTCTATACACTACAAGTGGATTTAGGATCTAGAACCGATGTATCTAAGGGTAATAACTTGAAAAAGTTTGTGTTGGGTTTTAACTCAATAATCACCTATCAAATGAAAAGGAGGCCTAACTTCACACATTTTTTGGTACCTTATAAGGTTATGTTTTGTTATCACATTTACTTTAAAAACACTATAAAGGATTTATTTTTGAGTTACTCTATAGTAAAAGGTCAAGAATTACATGATAACATAACTTAAAGTACACTTGGATGAATTATGAATGATATAAGGATGATATAAGTTGATATAAGAATGATGTAGGTAAAATTGTGAATGATATTGGTTAAATAAAGAGTTATACAAATTTAACTAAAATAATTGTAGTAAAAGAAGATGGTATCATGAAGTCATAAATATTTAGGTTAAATTTTCCCTTGGTTATCTTGGATACTTCTCTTATAATGATAATTTTCACTAATCACATTAACAATTATTAGGTTTTATTGATAGCTAGGAAAAGAAAGAACTAAGATAACACAGGGTTTGAGGGACAATGCATTGATTACCTCGACAATGAACCCATTATAATGGGAGTTTGGGAGATAAATCTAGTAATTATTCCATACCATGTATCATAAAAATTGATAAACCAAATATGTATATTTTAAATCTTAATATGACAAAATAAGAGAAGGATTAACTCTCATAGAAACTTGGTTGATGAAGAAGATGAGGGAAAGAATATTCCACATGCTAAATTTCAAAAATGTGAGAAAAAACCCATGGTAATTTCTTCAATATGAATAGAAAATGAATTACAATGGTATATGAGGATATTGAGAAACAAGATGTTCATGGAAAAAGGAAGATACAATGAAGGAAGATAATTTTCTTACTAAGGATCCCCTAATGATTCAATTTTTTAAATGGGAGTAATTTTGGATCTATTAAACCTAGTGCACTAATCGAAGGGTTAAAGTATACAACTATCACCAACCACATATTATATCATGGAAACAAGGAATAGCATATGTAGTGACTGATGTTGAAGAATATAGTAATTTTTTTACTCAAGAGTTTTCAATGTCTTATTCATGTATGATTTCACCCATTAGGAATTGAGTTATAAATAAATAAATGTTTTGTGGTTTGATTTATATATCCATGATATATGAATATTCTTCATGGTTTGAGTAAGTTTACACCTTATAGATTTATCTCTTCTTTACTTATTGGGGTTCTATTAGGAAATAACGATGTCTTTTTAAAAAGGCCTCATATCAAATTGCATGTTGGGAAATGTCCCTTTATATCCTAAATCAAACAATGATAAAATAATATTATATGGTTAATTATTATATCTTCGTGCAAATTAATCCCATAATATGAGTTTTAAGATTGCAAGGATGGAATTTATTTAAGGGGTATAATGTAACGACCAGATATTTTAATATATTTTTTCATTTAATTAAGTCAAATATATTCGATGACATGCTTAACATGAAACACAAAACTAAAATAAAACATTGATTTGTTTATATAGTTAGATTCTAGTTGTTTAATAGTAGATATTAATAGATTAAAATTAATTAATATATATATATATATATATTATTTTATAAAAAAATTACTTAATTTGGTATTGTGTTTAAGAAGCTATCTTTTTATGCACTACACTTTTTATTAGAGAAACTATTAATATTATTATGAAAATGTGATTTTAGTAAAATATAATATTGATTTACTAATTATAGATTTATTTTTTTATAGAAATAAAGAACAAGAAAAACTTATTTTTTTAAAAGTAATTTTCCTATAAAAATAGTTTCTCATTATATTTTATGATTTAATTTAAAATTTAAAATAAAAAGTTTATGAAATTGGATTTTTTAAAATTAATTTATTTTTTTATTTAAAATATAACTATAATATTATTATGAATTTTTTGGTGTTTTAAGAAAAGGACTAATTTTATGTGAATAGTGAAAAATATTATTTTTATAAATAACATTACTTTTATGACATTATTACTATAAAATAATGAGTTGTAAATTTATAAAACATTTTTATAATACCAAATATTTATTTTCTAACTGAATTTTGTATTTAACATTTTTTTCATAAAATTTACAACCCCATATTTGACATTTATCAACTGAACTTATTTTTTTCAAAAACATTTTTTTCAATACATTTTATATTTATAATTTTAAAATTACTTTTTATACCTTACATAATATTAAAATAATAACATGACTTCAATTATTAGATTGATTATGAGATTATAGGATTAGGATTAATTTTTTTGATTCTTCTAAAATAATTGATTTGTTAATGAATAAAGAAAAAGATAGTTCTTTCAAAATAATGAATTATATTACTTTAACAGTATATGAGAAAGAATTATAATTTTACAAACCCACTATATATATCAAATATGAATTTAATGAATAATTTTTATAATTTTAAATATATTATTTTCAATTTATAAAACATATATTTAAACTAATTAAACAAAAACAATATTTTTAATCTAATAATTTTTTTTGGTTTGTTCATTTAATAAAACAATACTCTGGTAAAATTCCGTTTTATATTAGTTTTAAGGTCACTTAAAATCATTTTTTATAATAAAAAATTTATTTCTTGAAAATCTTAAACATTGATAATATTTTCCCACACATTAAATTTTAATTTGAAATTAATTTCTTTTGAGAAACTGTTTACATGAATTATATATGCTAATAATAAAACTAATTTCCAAAACTTATGAAAATTTAATTTTCTAAAATTATATCGATATTTAAAATCATAATTTTCAAATTATTAAATAATTTCATTTTTAATTTCCCTTATTAAAATTAGTTATTTTGGGTGAAAGTGCAGTTGTCATTATAAGGCTAAATTAGGCTAAACTGGTTTAACAAAGAGTAAATAGTTAAAAAATGAGGTAAAATGCATGATATTATATAGTGAATTGATTTAGGACCTTATATCATTCCCTGAACAATGATGTTCCATTTTTTGATCCTTTGGACTTGAATAATGGAATAATGATACTGAATCATAAAGAAATTATAATAAGTTCTACTATGTTTACTTATAAAAGAAATATCATCCTCCCCATTTATACACCCATTACAAATATTTGGGTCAACCAAAACTCTACCAAATTTTATCCAAAAAACCCTCTCCTAGAATTTGAATCATTGGCCACTCCAAATTACCAATCTATGGACCCTTAAGGATCTACCCAAGGGAGAACTTCCATGTGATAGGCCATACTCTCCATCCAAACATTCAAGTTCATTTCTTCCTCTTCACCCCTAAAGTACCCTATATCCATGATGGTATGATAAAATAATCATTTTTATTATGATAATGTTTTTTATTCCAATTTAATATCAATTTTATTCATTCCTCAGAAATCATTATGAAAAAGGAAAATGATTTCATGTTTGTGTGAGGGCTACCGACTCCATGAATGACATTTTAAATTTTTCATCACTGCCATAAATGGTAGCTACAAAAATGTTATTTAATTAAGTAATATTATTTTTAAAACTTTAGTTTAATTATTAAATGAAAATTATTCTATATCCCACCACCTCCCACTCCATTGAAAATGAATGTTTCGCCTGTACAGATGTGAAGACTACCACGATTGTCAAATGACATGATTTTTTTTCCATAACCTTCTCACACGTATAAATTAAAATTTTTATTTTAAATATTAAAATAATATTTTTGGAATCATTAATTTTTATGGAATAATAATATTGGATATTCTATATGTGTGAGTAGCAAGAAAGCTTCATAGTAACTTTGAACACCTTTAATTAAATTATCAAGTTTCCTTTCTTAATTTGGATCACTTTTATTATTATAATTGATACTATATAATTATTTCATTGATTTAATAATAAATTAAATAAAACTATAAAATTATGGGGAATATAAAATTGTTTACAACACATTTTACCACATTCAAAAAATGAATATGTTATAAATAAATTAACCGAACAACCCCGAGTAATTGATGTAAGAGAAACATATATTAGAAATAAATACCAAAATATAATTTATGAAAATTATTAAATTAAAAATTGACTAAAATTTTCTTTTAAATATATATTTTAACATAATTTAATTATTTAGGCAGTTAAGTGAATGTGAAGATCACTTTCAGTCATAATATAAGGGTTTCCGTCTGAATCACACATCATCGAGGAAAGCTTTGATATTATGCCCCAATAATCATTTATATAGTGTAACTAATTTTACCATGACTTATAATATAATATATTATTTTTAATATTGAAAACTTCACTTTCATAAATTGTCTCTCTTAATGTGGAATATGAATTATGTCTTCACTATAATATATTGGTCTTTCATAACTCAATTAGATTTCTAAATTTATGATGTTTATACTTGTGTTTTTTAATTCATTTCACATGGTATACCCTATATAAATATTGGGAAATAAATTTTGAATCAAATGTTATTTAATGGTGAGTTATAATCCTTCTAAAAAATGAAACTATATTAACAATAATTCTTATTCATTTAAACTGTGGTTTCCCATCCTTGTCTATAATTTCTCATCTAGTCAGTGTAATACTTTTTAATTAGAAACATCATTAATAGTTATATCTTGTTAAAATCATATTTAAATTCACTAATTGTTTTTTAAAAAATTATTATCTATTTTTGTGGTAAGTTATTTTAACATAATATTTTTAAAACAAAAAAATCGGTTTTCTATACCACCCACATTTAATATTGCTTATGCATTCCCTTTATTTTATCATTTTTATATAATACTATTCTAATAAAAATATTAGATGTATTTAAATATTTCTCTTAAATACTTATTTAGTCTAATATAATTGTCATTTTTGTGTTTATACATTTTTTTTATTTCCTTTAAAAACCACCACTTTTAAGTAAACCTGATTTCAGAGAACATTCTTATTTAATTTAACATATCAAGAATCACCACCATAAAATGTTTTCAAACCATGAATATATTTTAATGACCATAATAATTTTATAGACAACCCAATTCTATCAATTCTTGTTTTATGAAAATTAATTATCTCTTTACTTCTTTAAAAACATCCATTACTTATTTCATAAATAATCACCCATGTGGATCATTTTTATTCATTTATATCCTAAATAATTCTCATGAATTTTATTTATTGTAAATATGTATAGAAACCCTGTGTTTTTTTATAAATTATGAATGTCAAAAATTATTTATTTCCTTATTCTCTTGGTAATCATCATGATTTTATCATTCGGTTATGTGTTAAATTGTAATTGTGTATCCCACTTCTTTCTCATAGATTTGATGTATGGTTTATTTTGTTCATATGTAATAGAAATGTATGATTTCTATTAAGTGATCGGTGGGCCCAAAATTATCTATCCCTCCAACATATTGGTTAATGATTTATATTTTATAATATTATATTTATTGGGTCAGGGAGGGAGCCTAATCTACTATGGGACTTTTTCCACTATGTATTGTGATAAGATAGTTATCCTAAACATGCTATGTTTTCTAACACATGTTCCAGAAATTATATATCCCTCTAATGAATTAGGTAATGCTTTATATCTCATTATATTTCATGTAAGGGATTTGGGAGTGAACCTAATCTACCACAATACATTTTACACTATGTTTATGGGAATTGGGAGTGAACCCAATCCACCAAAGGAATTTTCCCGCATTATGATGATAGATTTTGGAGTTCCCCTTAACTTATATTTATGATTTCATTTATTCTTTTATTTCCACATATTCTAAGATTCCATGATCTTATAATGAAATTAATGTATTCCATGTTTCC
The DNA here is from genome assembly GCA_963277665.1 of Viscum album. Classification (NCBI taxonomy): domain Eukaryota; kingdom Viridiplantae; phylum Streptophyta; class Magnoliopsida; order Santalales; family Viscaceae; genus Viscum; species Viscum album. Next base: position 1,652,114,485 of record OY728152.1, read on the forward strand.
TTGATTATGATCATCCTCTTTATTTTATTGGGTATGAATTATATCTTTTATATTCATATTCCTTTCTTATATTAACATGCTCATATTCGTATATTATGATCACTTTTGATATTTTATTTTTACCACTTATTATAAACATTACATTGCATTTGAGCTCTCCCATTTCTAATGTTTCCCTTTCCTGGGATATGTAGATAAGTATAACATATTATAAAGTGTTTACAATGGAGTTTTATTATTCATAAATGTTCACAACTATTATGAAAAGTGTTCCCTATTTAATTTCTCCTCAAAGACACTAAACCTTCCATTCCTAGGAATATGATATTTTTATATTAGATTTAGTGTCTAAATTATTAAAATAATTTAAAAATTAATGTATTCTTATCTTGGTTTTCAATTGTGTTTTTATTACTTCATTTCATTTTGGTTTTAATTAATAAAATATATTATTTTTTAAATTATTGAAAAAAAATTCATTTATTTTTCTAGTACATTTAAATAGTTTCTTAGTATTAAAACTTGTCATTTATTTACTTTAATGTATGAATTTAGAGGAGACAAGTTCCAAATAACCACCATAATTTATAAAACATCAATTATAAGACTCGTTGGAGAAGATATCATAATAATTTCCCTAGAATTATTTATTTTATGAATTTAAAAACCCTAGTCATATGAATTCCATCGTCATAAATATTCAGAAGTGTATAGATTCCTACCAAATATCCTTTTAGTATGACTCGTACTCATTGAAGGGAGTCAGAGATAAGTATTCAAAATGTAAAGACCCTACTAAAACTAAAATAGTGTATCTTTATTTCCTCAAATTCAAATTATTAGATTATAATTAACAAAAATATGACTGGTCAAAGCTATCAAGGTGTTTGGATTTGTTAAGATATGTTTGGATAAATATGACAACATACAGTGACACCCCTTCCTTTCATGTATTAAATTCAGATGAAGATGATTATTTTTTGACTTGAAATAGACAAATATGGGTGTGATGAGATATTAGTTTAGTAGTATTTGTGTTTTTGTTTAAAAAATTTATTGAATAAGATGATGGGGACCTCAATTATTCTAACTTCTACATCCTCAAATAAGGAGAATAAAACATGGAATATGTTTTGTAATTTTCTTTAGTGATGCTTTATTGATAGACATCAATATTTGGTTCTGTAGTATTGAAAATGAATATTTATCACCATGAATGTTTCAATTTGATAACCTAAATTCATTAGATGATAACAAAGATTGACTAATTCCCTATCATGTTGAAGAAGGAGACACTAAACAAATTATTAAGTAAATTAGGGATATAAAATATTCTTATTTATAATGACTGATCTGAACATGTGTGTGGCCGATCGATATATGATCTTCATAATGTGTGAAACTAATCCTCTCCAACCACAATACTCTATGAATCTGACCACGTGATCAGAATTTGATCTTCCATTAAAGAACCCAACCAAGAAAAAAGCTAGAGCACAAATGAATATTCAAGAACTGAAGTTATTGAATATGGTAAAGGATAAAGAATTTGATGACCCAATTTTAGTAACTAGTATTTCTATATGTTGAGTTTTTTTCCTATATACACCTCATCTTAAATATGAAGGGGGGTTTTATTCCTTCCCAATGATCTAGTCACATGGATGAAGGAGGGCACAAACAAGATTCTCAATGAGATATCTTAAGGACTTAAAAATTACCATGCATAATACTACATGATGTAACCCCATTCATATCACAACTTTAACACCCTAAAAAATATAGTTTAAATGAATAATAATCTTAATAGCTTGTATAACATGCAACACATAGCTATAAGATAATTGTGATAAACTATAAGATGTGACCATTATAACATATTCATTAAATTGGTTGTATGAATATGAATAATCAAATTATGGAAAAAATGTAGCAAAATTATATATAAAAAAATTATTAATTAATTATAATATATAATTACTCAATTTCCAGTAATGTTGATTTATTCTTCAAAATAATTTCTCTCTAAAAAATGGTTTTTATTAAATTTATTTGATATATATTAAAATAAATTTCTTCAAATATTAATAATTATATTTTAAAAAATGGATATAATTTTTAAATTATAAATTCATAATAGGATTAAGATGCATTATGGGGATTTTTTTGGGAAAGAATTATATTTATGTGAATAGTGAAAAAAATCCTATTTTTTTGTAAAACATTCGTGAATTTTTTCTAAATATATTAATTTTCACGTGTCATTATATTTTGAATTCTATTTTAAATAAACAAATGATCCATTTTATTAAATATAATCTATGTAATTCCATAAGAATCGACACTTTATTTGATTTTGGTATAAGTTCATTTTTATTATTAGTAACCCAATTTTCTAAAATATATATTTCATTTAATTTGAAGAATTTATTTTAAGATTGATTAATTTCATTTATAGAAATTCACTCTTCGAAAATGGATTTTTTATTCAGAATCATAAGGATAAAATTTGGTAGATATTTTTCTTTTTTATTAAGTCATTGTGAATATTATTTTTTTGTAAATATTTGTCACATTGTATTGGGAAAAATTGTTAAAATGGTTTTAAAACTATGAGATAACAAATAAAAAACTCTCAAAAACAAGACTTTATCATAATTTATAAGCATTTTGTGACCCAATAAATAGTATACATGGAAATTTGGAATTTTCTTGCTAAATTCTTTCGAATATAACATTTATATTATTTTAAAAAAAGGATATGTTCAAAATGTAACCTTATTTATTCTCATTTCACATATATGTTTTCATTGGGATAGAAAGAATTTATGAACAAATTTAAAAGATTGTTTTAAACATTAATATTTTATTTTTATTTCATTAATTAATTTTTATTTTTTGGTGATTATACAATTACCTTAATTTAATATACAATGTCGATACAGTGCTTCTGTAGGCATTAGAAAAATCAATGTAATTGATATTGTATACAATAAAAAAAATATGTTTTGAATAAATTGTGGTATTGTATAGTCCTAAAAAACTTCAAAAAGGGAAGTAAATACTCCCACAAACACTTTTCAGAAGGAATCAAACATTCTTGTAGGTCTAACACGGAAAATGTATCCAAATTGAATTGCAAAATTGTGAAGAAACAAAATGAAATCAAATTTTTCAAGAGTTTTAAGTGACTCATGAACCATCACTTGTAAAGGTTCCCAAAACGCATGAACCACAAACCATTGGTACGCAGAAGGACCAGTAAGGTGGTGGTCTATAGGGCGATGGTTCACAAACCTAGGAAACTACCAACCGTGTAATGGTAGAAATCGAGCGTAGGGATTCCATTAGCATACTATCCTACGAGCTAAGAAGTTCATTGAAAAAGAAAGATGGCAGGTTCGGTGGACCAGGAACTATGAACCTGAGCCTTTGTAAACCCTGGTTGACAGTGTCTTCTGTGGGTTGATATATATCTTAATGGGATTCCTCAAATGCTTCCACATTCCAATAGATATGATTTCCCCAAGCCCTATAAAATTATCACAAGAGTATGAATTGGAAGAAAGGATGAAGAACACGTGTAAGATGCCCTAGAGGTTGGAAGAATGAATTCATATAGGATTCCAACTTTAGTTTTTAATCATCGGCAAGTGAAATATGGGAATCACATTTTCAGAAGTATAAGCATCCCCAAATCATAAAAAGAAGGAACTTAACAATAATAAGTAAATCGTGAACCAAATTAGTGTCATTGCAGACCACATAATTACTCACGGATGAACTCCCTACAAATGATAGGTTGCAAGACACTTCTTTAGTACGACACTCTGTATAGTGCATGTATATTTGGATCTAACCCCACACCGCATACTGCATCAATACATAGACGGAACCCTAAGCAGCGTGGTGAACCACTTCTAGGACCGTATTCCAATTTGGTAGGTGGTGGTCCATACCCAAGCCCACATACGTTTTCGATGCACGGACGACCCCCTACACACATAGCACTATGGTATGCAGGGCTCCCTCCATCCCTCATGAGAAAACAGTGCACAAAATGGGGTGTCTTCATATGCCTTTCCCTTCACCTCCAATATCGCATCTCCATTACCTTACAGTCCTCTATAACTCCTCCATGAACCAGCACACCAAAATTAGGACAAAGCATATTCCAAAGCCACCAGACCCATATGATCAGATCATTGGCTGCATCAGTGCACCCCTCTGACTCTACATACCCATTGTAAGAGGAGTCAAAAAGGATTTCCCCATAAGGGTTCATACTCCCAAGATTTTTATAGGTGTACATTTCCATGGTAACCTAGAGTCCAACCTTGGGATACTAACATGAACCTCACCATTATAGGGATTATGGTTGATCACTTTCTTTTCCATTCAATGAGGAATAGTGACTAATCGAAGGTATCATGATCCCTTCTTATTTATATGCGAGGCGACATTCCTCCCCTTTCCCATAGTGCATTATGGGGAACTCCCACTGAGGTAAGTACCTAACACTCCGAGAAAAGAGCCACATGACCTCCAATGTCATCCCACATTAATGGGCTCATTGATCCTCTCCCTCACCCATCATCACCTCAACTTCTTTTTCCATAGGCCCAACATCTTCCATCAGTGGGAGAGAAGATGTGTGGTTTGTTGGATCTCCCACATCCTCTAATTACTCACACTGAGAATTACTCATGTGGTATTAGATATTTTTTATTATTACAACATCCACACAACCAACCCATATCAAAATAAATGAACTCTGATTCATGCTGAAACCCGGAATCAAAGGACGCATACTTGAAGGCCCGATCTCAAGGGGGTTCCCTTCCAAAAGGGTCCACCCAATCACCACCCCCCCCCAAATAAAAAGCTTACATGTGTAATACCAACCCAAAATGAACTACAAGAACTCTAATTCCTATTCAAATTAAGATACATAGGATACCTTCTTCAAGGCCCGATCTCAAAGGGGTGCCCTTCCAAAAGGGTTCACCCAATTGTACCCCCAACATACGGGCCTCCTCCCAAGTCCAAGCACTAAGAAAACCAAACTATGTGGGCTCTAATTCCTCTCATGTGGATAGTTAGTAATCCCATGTTGTGGGTTTGACGCCAATATAAAACCACCTTCCATACCTCGTAGATGACGATAAAATCAGAGTTCCTTATTTCATGGATTGAGTCTGCATTGCCTTTATAACATCAAATCCATGTATATCCATGATGATCCTGAAAACAAGGTGTTTATTTTGGATACACTCTTCAGTAATGAACCACGGATTCAAATACATATGAACTTTAATTAAATATACAAGAGACTCCCATAATAGGAAATAATTACCCCTAAAAGGGTTCAATGAGCTCGACCTCCCATCCTCTTGAACAATGGAGTCCTTAAGTGTCATTGGCCAAATCAACATCCAACAAGTGCCATTAATTGGAAAGAAGGTCCAAGAATCATGAATACCAGGGTCGTTGGGTGTTTTTGGATCTATGAATCAACTCATTGGAGACTATCCAAGGAAGTCATTTCCTAAGAGGACCGATTACACAATTACTTAACTCCATGAAATCACCTGATTGGACCATTTGACTATGGAGCCTCCTTCATAATGTCGATGGGATAAACCACCCAGTCCTTGTAGGTTCAACCCAAATCCCCCTAAAGGATAATGACATGGATTGGGTCAAAAAAAGATGGTGATGTGAAATTTCAAATAATAACGAACGAATACTTGTCACCCATTGGACCACTTTTTTTCATTTTCCCCAAACATGTACATGTTTCACCTTTTTTCGAAACAAAAATGGTGAACCCGATATGAATATGAAACCATAGTGGTGGTTCTACCCCAATCATTCCACTTCGCCTAACAAAAAAGGGATGGGGGCCAAGCTGAATTGTCAAATATGCATATGATCAAAAGATACTACTTTGATGGGGTTTTTTGTCTATATATTTCACATTGCAGGTTTCCACAGAGTAATCTTATATCCAAATGGCATCCTAACAACCAATTAATACACACGCCCCATCGATCCCACAAGCAGTCGGGGCCCCGATGAAGATCATGACCCCCTCTCCAACCCAGTGTATTCAACGCTGGGTATCCAACACACTGATTAAAAAGTACCACCAAAATGGTACTCTCCCTACAATGTAGGCTTCAATACAAGCCCTCCAATCTATAAAATCTCACCATATTCCTCCTCATTTTTTTCCAACACCCCAGTGCAAGGTGGCCCCAATGGTTGTCTCGAACCGTTTTGGGAGCCTATCCCCAAAATGTTACCACAATCACCTCTTTTATCTAATGGAGGTAGATGAATTCCATGTTTTTGACTTCATCATAGCTATGTATGGGTCCTACTCAAGGGACCCTTCCAGATATCATCACCTCCAACACCAGGAGACCAATTATCCTCACTTTGAAGAGGATATTTTACTGAGGGAACATGTTGAGGTCCAGAATACATGGTCCTCTCATGCCACATTTTGAGGGAGGAAGATATATAATCAAGAATAGGATATCACCCTAATTCTTGAAGATGAGCTCTGTTGTACCTATGTGGTGGAATTCTATGGGTAGATATATAACACATCCCCCTCCCCTAAAGCCCACCATAAAAATAGTGTGGCATAATATAAGCTTGTACACATTCCTTCCAGGGCTCACCAGTCCTGCCGTGCAGAGAGAGCAGAAAAATACAGGATGATTCGGACATCTATTAATGAACAAGAATCCCTTGATCTAAATAGTATGGAAAATAGCTATAAGAAGGCACAAAAAACTACTAATGTGTATCAAGACCACCGTCCAAATTGGGAGGTAAAAAAATTGAGCAGAGCCTAATTTCTGTGGATGCATATGAAGCCTATGAGAAAAATACTATGGAGAATAGTTTTTGAAAATTCATACTTATAATTATGAAGACCACAAGTCAAATACAGTGGAAACCAGAGAAGAATAATGGTGGTAGACTCATTCCTCTGTCCTAGCACCAGAGAGCTGCCAGTATCCATTAGCAACTTATGGCGGACCAAAAAAGGCCCAAACTTCTGCTCCAACATCAGAATGGCCCTTCATACCCATTACAGACAAAGACTTATATCAATACATCCACGAAATGATTGAAGATCAAATGAATATTCTAGACCATATCCACCAGACATGTCATGATATCATTGCATCAGCAGCAAAGATAAGGAACTAGGACCATGACCCGGTTTCCTCGAGTAGAATGACTTACCCTCAAAATGGGTTAGTCTCTCTAGATCAGTTATGAATACCCACTCCAATCCAAAAGGATCGATGGAAATATCCTATGATACATGGAAAACTAGATCGGGAACAAATACATGTTCCAAATGGGGGTTCCAGTCCAACATTGCGGCTAGTCCAAGGAAAGAATATATCCTTACCAAAGCTCAAGATGTCCTTCAGCATATCCTGACTGCATCATTGGAACCAAAAAAATAAGGACCCGTATATGAAGCTCATTACCAATAGTAGGCAACCCTGGTTACCCGTAAGTGAGTGCCCAAAATGAAATGTACCAAAGGAAACTAGAAAATGAAGATCATATACATGATACCACTCTTCTGAAAGCTAGAGTTATTGACACCATTGAGAATATATCCATAAAGGATCAAGACCCTATCAGTCCAATACCCAATTATGGAAGTCACAGTAATAGTTGAGAAGGTCATGCCCGCAATGTTTCTACCATCTAATTTGAATGTGCTACCTAAAGCACCCATTAAGGATTACTCTGTGGGCCAGGAATGATCGATCATGGGATCCTATCTCCAGATGCATATCAAGGTAGACCTCCCCTTAACCATAATATTATGAATCAAAAAGGTTATACCCTTTCTATCATCCACCCTAATGGTCATCCCCTTGGTATACACTATAGATATGATTCTTCATGTTGTCGGGCGTCGAGCATTATGGTAGACCTTTCCATGATGACAACCGTTGAGAAGGCCATTCCCATAATGGTAGTTCCTACAAAGGACCTCCCCATAGAAACATCAAGTGAAAATAAGGTCCTCCCCTCATTTTAGTACATCCTCAAGGCCCTCCCCAAGATGTACACTGCATAAATTCTCCCAACATCCAGATATCAAGTTTTGATGGTAGTTCTCACCACCATAGCATTAATCAAGAAGGTCCTCCCCTCATTGACATCAAATAGACAGAAGGTCCTACACTCACTATAGCCCACTCTGAAGGTCCTCCCCATGGTATACGCCATAGGGACATTCTCTGTGGTTGGTCATTAAGTTGAAATGGTATCCGAATCCATTATATCACTGATTGTGAAGGACCTCCCTGTAATAAAAATTCACACTGGCACGAAGGTCCTCCCCTTGCTGGAAAAAATGTGAGAAATCCCTCCTATGATGAGGTGCTCAAAAAAATAGATTTAGACAAGTAAGAAACCCTATCTATGATGAGTGGTATCCTTTCTCAACCATGGGATTGTCCAGGGCCACACTCATATTTCGATCTACCCCTGCGCCACTCACATATCAATGAGGCTACAACCATCCCAGCTACTAAGAAAGAAATCATTGAGAAGAAATTGAGCTGGGAATATCAAGTAGAGGAGTCCCTAGAAGACCAATAACATGATATGTTGCTAGTGATAGGACAACTAGATAAGTATAATATACTAGTGATGTATTGTCCCACGACCTCTTTTCACTTTGACGTGCTAAGGGTGTTTTCTAAGGAATGTATGCATAAAATTTGCCTCAATATCTGGGTGACTCTTTACCAGCTAAATGAAAATTTATTTCTCTACGATGTGTATGAAGACCATGTAAACATATTAGGAGAGCTTCACCATCTAATTGACCTGGAATCCCTCCCATTAGCATGGTATCCATGATCTGAAAGGCGAAAGAAAAAATATGAACTGGCTTGCCTCCACACACTGCACAAGTTGCATTGCCTCATGGGAAATGCCTCATATGAAGTTTATATTTGTGGAATGGGAGAAAAAGGAGCTCCACCCTTCACCCCATAGCCCATCTAGTAGACCTCAATTGAAATGAAATATTGCAATGTCATTTCCCAAAGGCATCAATCAAATGAAATCCTTGCTCATGAAAGATGGAATACAAAAAAACTAGCCCAGAGCAAGTATCAAAATCATCAGGCTCGATGAGATCAAGACTTCAAAAAGCTTTTGATCTGCACAACCTAGAACATATAGCATGCCTCCCTACTAAGGTATGTCAACTATAAATTAGTTCTCATGTTGCCAAAACCCAATAAATCCCATGTGGATCTAGTTTCATACTCATCTCACACATGTGTGTGAGTGTCTGAAATAAAAAATGTGGAAATAGTGGTGGCTACCATTGCAATCTAGGAATAGCCCTAGCCCATAGGGTTGGGGCTATTTTTAACTCAAAATCCCCCCATAAGACCAAAAAAGTGTAGTCCATAGTGAATAAATTGAAGAATAGGAGGAACCCCAGTCCGCAGGGCTGGGGGAATTTTTACCTCGTGTTCCCACACAGTGGATGTTTGTCTTCACCCATCATGGAAGAATGATAAACATAGAGGTCAGTAGTTCTACCCATTCTCATTAATCATACCCTCTAAGATAGATTCATATCACGAGGTCAGTTTAGGGCTCCCTCTAGGTCAAACTTTGCTATGAAATCCAACGTATATCCTAGAATTGAAGGAGAAAGTCCAACAAAGTGTGATAAAAGAACTCATACCATTCGAAACCGGGTACGCTGCCCCCAACGTGGTATGCATCAGTGGACATGGTGAACGTCAACCCCAAAGATCTCACAGGAAATGATTTAAATGGATATGATGTAAGAGAAAATGGTTCCCTCTTAAAGGAAGCCCACATCGATCCAGATGGTGTGCATACCCGGAATTCGAGAGCGGCCCTAAATTTGGGCACACCCTAAGAAAACACATTAATACCTCCCTTATGAATCTCCAATAAGAAGAAGAATAAATCCAAGTTCGTATATAACCCAACACCTACTCCCCTTGATAATGTGCCCCTCATGTTCAAGGAGAGATTCTCCAAGAAGGATGATGAAATGAAAGAGAATAGTTGAATCAATGACGAGTTGAGTCGAGGGAGATATATTTCCAGATTTCTTCCCCTTTCATAACATCAAGAGGTTCTCCTAGAAGTGGTGACACTACCATAGGAACTGATCCCAGTAAATGAAACTATGCATGAATGATCATTCAATCTTGCACTAGGACCGTCAACCTACTTGAATTTGGCCCTAGGATGGCATCAAGACTTCCCTCCACTAGGAAAATAGCTGGAATACATTCAGGTGAACCATAAAAGGATTCCTTTGACTGGGTATCCTCCCCAAATTCTTATAGCACCGACACATCCAGCTTTTCCCCCTTCTTCACTCGACCAAGCTCATGTTTGGAAGGATATGTATCACGGGATCTTGACTATCGTCGAGAAATTTACAGTTTTACTTGAAGCTATGGAAGGGATAAATGCTCTAATAAAACCAGAAAAAAACCTTACCCGTATTGGGTGAGCAATGTTCTGCCACTTCCAAACTTTGGGAACCCCATTTTCCCAGTGTTAAATGGTTCTGGAGACCCAGAATTGCATCTAAAGCATTATGACTCTTACTATAACCCCATGACGGGAACCCCATAGCAGCAAGAAGTAGTTAAACTTAGGTGATTCATGAAAAATCTACAGGGTTCAGCCTATATATAGTATACTATCCTCCCCACTAACTCACTCACAGGATGGGAGGACCTCCAGAGACAATTTCTCTTCCAGTTCAGTTAGACATTTCTTAAGACTATGTTCTGTGATCTCACAAACTACAAGAAGTAATAGAATGAAAGAGTTTCAGACATCATCACCAGATGGAAAGGAATGACTTACTACCTGAACCGTCCACTCCCCCAAGATAAAATGCTCGCTATGTGTATCGATAATCTCTGTGATGAATTCTGAACACTACTCATCCAAGTGAATTACACAAGTGGGTTCTGAGATTTCCCTTCCATTTCCCAAAGGATAGAAGACTCCTTGCAGTAGACCAAACTTAAGTCCTGGATGGCCCCATTTTCCCCAAGAAAAAGAAAAGGAAAATCTAAAGTGGATTCTATCATGCTTAATCCACCCCTCAACTCTAGATCTATTTATGAGGCCTCCACCAAACCATGTAGGACCCATGGATGTCAATAGTCACCCCCACCTTGTAAATATGAGTGAAGGGGTGCTAAAATAAATTAGTTCGAGTAACGAAGAAATAAAGTCTACTCGTTTTGAGATGACCAAGTCTGTGTCTGCTTCATAGCCACCATGAATTGCAACTTGCATCAGCTATTTGAGCCAATGGGAGCCGATGAAGTGGGTCTTGATTACCTCACATATTATTTTCCCTATCACCAGGGCACACTATCTAAGAGTGCTTCACCTTCAAGGATCTATTGAAAAAGATAGTGGATTCAAGACATTTCGCATTGGGTCTTCTTCCAGTACAAGTGGAATATGTCTTCACCTTATCCCTACGGGAGGAAGAGAAATAAAAAATAGTCACTAGAAAAAAGGAGATAAATTAGAATGTTGGATGACTTGAAAAAACAATCAACTGAGCTCATGGAATCCTCTAGGCACAGTAGAAGCATCCAAATGTGCCCCCAATAGATCTGGATGCAACACATCCATTTTCATCATCCTATAAATCTTATGAGGGATATAAGGGTAGAAAGAAGTGGAAAGAAGATGACTCAGCACCAAAGTAGAAGCTGGTCTTGACACTTTTGGACTTCATGCCAGCAGACTTGAAAGAACAAGCACCACCCTGCCAAAGAGTAAAATGGGCACTACCCCACCAAAGGGGACAACAATAACCACCCCTCTAAATGATACAACATGCACTACCCCACCAAATGGGACAATGGGCACTACCCCGCCAAACAGAACCATCAGAAGAAGACAGTCAGACAGAAGTATTGTCGGATCAAGAACTGATCTTTAGCTCCAATAATATCGTTAACATGATGGACCCCTTATATGATGTAAACTATGGCCATGAACATGAATTCCACACATCAAATCATAGATCTAGAGGAAGAAACCACCGAGGCCGAGGGTTTCTAGGAAGGCTTGATCATAGCAGGAGTCAAATTCCTGGTAACGCCTTAACTCAAATTGTTATTGTTGGTGAAACTCATAGAAGAACCCTCCAATAGACACAATAGGATCTAGAGGATTTATCCAATCCTGTTGGAAGAAATATGAGCTCAATATTCTTTGACTACCCATCAAAGGAAGAATATATGTCCAATTTCTCATGGCATACATGCAGACCAATTCAGCCAAACTCAAAAATCACAGCATCGCCATCATCTCCTGTCATTGAGGCCGAACCATCTACATCCAAAGATCAAGCCCCTAAATCACCCATGAAGGATCATACCCAAGCTGTGAAGCACCAACGATTAGAAAATAAATATGGTATTCTGAAGCATCTAGCCTCAATACTAGGAAGGATTTTAATCCTGGATTCCATGAGTCTATCCACAGACCTCCGAGAGGCACTCATCAAATCCTAATTAAGTCCCCACGAATTAGAGGCTGAATTTACAGCTTCTGAAATGTATCAAACAAAGACAAATCCGGAATAATTCTATTTTTTCTTCTTCTTCATGGATCTGGATGAATAATACATCAGGAATGGTCACATAATACCCTTATTTGTGTCTGGAAAGAAATATTAAATTGATTTTCAATTAATTTTCATCACCAATTGATCTGGAGTCTACCTACTCACACAATGAACAATTCATTAGTTAGGCAATGACGAGTATAGTATAACACTATGCACCAAAACTTTTCTGGGATATTAAAAAAGTGAGATGAATCCATTGGGATGAATCAAGATTAACACATGTCTTGGTGACCTTATGTCTGATTCTGAGTTTCTGGTAGTGCAGAAAAGTATGTCCATCAACACCCTATTAGGAAGGCCCTAGCTGCATCACCATGTTGTGATTCCCTCCTCATACGATCAATACATCAAAATTTTCACTAATGGGAAAATGGGACATTTCATGTTGATAAATATCCATTTGAATCTTGTGAGTCACATTACATCGATGTTGGGTTTTATGAACTAAAAGAAAAACCATCTTTGGCCGATGACATTGATTGGATCACCACCCCAAATGGATTGGAAATGGTTCTCATCGATCGCTTAAAACAAATTGGGGAAGAGAATGCATTACATATCAACTAGGTTTTTTAAATAAGTTCAATATTAGATACAGACTCAACCATCTACATGATTTCTATTATGACTGGAATGTACAAAGACATTGAAAAGCATGCCAACTCCTATGGTGTGAGGGAATTCCCAAACAAAGATACTCTTTTCCCATCCTCAGGGCCACAAAAAATTCTTGTCTTACTCACTAAGGTAGGATATGATGTCTTTTCACTAAAATAAAGAAAGGAAATTCCATCCTCTTCAGAGAATTCCCCGTAGTCAACCAGGGAAAAAGGAGTTGTGTTAGTCTCTATAAATTAGAGCTGTGATTCATATCTTAATGTAGCATAGTTCATTTTAAGAATACTATATCCATTAGAAGAGGAATAAGATGATTAAGAGTGTGATGAAAAGGAAGAAGCAAAAGAAGATCTCTAAGATTCCTCTACTGCATTTGAAGAAGGTCTCTCCACCATGAGTGATGAGCTTTGGGAGATAAACTTGGGCACTAAAGATGACCTGCGACCCATTCTAATTAGTGTGTCTATGACTTTCGAGGATAAAGATTCATATACCTTCAACATAAATAAGAATCAAGATGTGTTTGCTTATAAATACACATAAATTCCATACCTCAATCCTAAGGTCACCACTCATCATCTGGGTTTGTCAAAAGACCATCATGGTTATAAGCAGGTTTCCAAAAGGATCTACCCAACACATGTTTCACAAATAGAGGCTGAAGGTGAAAAACTAATCCAAGATAAATTTATTCAGGAAGTCCAATATCTGATCTGGATGGAAAAGATAGTTCCTATAAAAAATAATAATGGACAGATTAGTGTGCGCACTGACTTAAGGGACCTCAATCATCACTGCCTGAAATATTATTTCTCGATCCCAATCATAGAATTGTTGATCGATGAGACTGCCGAATATGAGGTCCTATCTTTCATGGATGGATATTCTAGATAAAAATAGAATTGAATGGACATAGGAGATGAAGAAGACACTACTTTCAAGTCCCCTATGGAGTGTTCTACATTAAGGTGATATCCTTTGGTCTGAAAAATTTCGGCGCTACATATTAGCGCACCATGCATTGCATTTTTTGGCCCTTCCTAGGAAAATTCGTCGAGTGCTAAATCAATGATCTGGTGGTTAAATCACCACAACGCTCAAACCACCTGACAGATCTTGAAAGTGTCTTAAATAAACTATGACAAAACAGTTTAAAGATAAATACCCTAAAGTGTTCTTTCAGTGTTACCCCAGGAAAATTCCTAGGCTTCTTCATACGCTATCATGGAATTTATGTCGGCCCTGAGAAGACAAAATCCATCCTGGGCATGTCTCCACCTCACAACCTCATCAAATTGAGGGGTCTCTAGGGTAACATGTCCTATATTCAGCACTTCATAGCCAACCTTGCATGTATGTTTTTTAATTTCACTAGGTTAAATGATGAAATGGGTTTCATACGAGTTGGATAATTATTTTAAATAAGCATTTGAAAATATCAAAAAATATCTACTAAACCCACCATTTCAAATGCCTCCATTTGAAGGATAACCACTAATTTAGTAAGAAACCACCTTGCAATAGTCATTAGGTGCTTCCCTCATGTAGAAGCATGATACTGGTAGAGAGAACAATCTCTATTACCTCAGCTGAACAATGATCTTTAATGAGACTCGATATTCATGAAACAAAAAGAACTTACTAGCCCTAATATTTGAGGTTCAAAAATTCAGGCATTACCTCCAGCACCCTAAGGTTAATCTGGTCTCTCACAACAACCTACTTAAGTATATCCTCATCCAACCTATGCTAACTGGATTCCTATCACAATGGGAAGTCATCCTACAATAGTTTTACATACAATACGTGACATATAAAGCCATAAAAATATAAGGGTTAGTAGACTTCGTAGTGGAGAACCCCTCAGAAGAAATGATCCAATTAGATACAAAATTTCCTGATGAAAAGTATTCTCCATCAAAGAAGGCCCATAGGCATGAGAAATATACTTTGATGGTGCTTCCATAAGCCCAATGGAGGAAAAGAAGGAGGATCCTATGATCAATAATGTAGTCCTGGGAGTTATAGTCATATCCCTAGAAAAGTATGTCTTTCCTTACTCCTTGCTTTCAGAGGGGTGCAAAAATAATGAAGCGAAACACTAGGCCATCATGAATGCTTGGAGCTGGCACATCATGCCCGAGCCGAACACATGAAGATAAATGGTGATTTAGAACTGGTCATCAAGTAGGTGAATGATGACTATACTATTATGAAATATGAATCGGTACCTTTGATGAACCATGTCCGAGAGCTGATGGTAGAATTCCCATAAAATGAAACACTGACTTATGTCCCCTGATTACAAAATTCTCAAGCCGATGCATTGGAAAATGCATCCAAACCCCTAGATGATCCAGACCATGAGGAAACAGTAATCAATATTTCCCACCATCAAATGGTCTTTCAATTCATTCAAAAAAATATGGAGTAAATCAATGAGATTATCCCCATTTCTGATCCCTACGGTCACACCACAAGTTGGATGACTCCCATTGAAAATAACCTTCAGAGGGGGGATCTTCCACCAGAAAGGCCTCAAATAGAGAAGATATGGAGGTAGGTTGTCAAATTTTTCATGTACAATGGCACAATCCAAGAAAAGGGTCTCCATAAACTAGGCCTTGATGGGGTCCTTCATAGGAGCATCGATGGAGAAGAGACTATTGACGTTATGAAAGGAGTGCACAACAAATATTTTGGAGCAAACCAATATGCAGCCAAGCTCTCCCGTCAAATTTGAAGGCTTGGATACTATTGTCCCACTATGATATAGGATTGTGCCACATTCACCACGAAGTGCAATTCCTGCCAATTTCATTTCAATTTTATTCACCAACCCCCAAAGCTACTTCACACAGCTATGTACTCCTAGAAATTTTCCATACGGGGGATGGATGTTGTGGGACAATATCCTCCATCCATATCCATACAATTCAAGTTCATTCTCACTACAATAGTCTTCTTCTCCAAATAGACTGAATCCATACCCCTTAAAAAGGATGGGGAAAATTTATTATTAGATTTGTGAAATCCAACATTATTTCTTGATTTAATGTCCCTCATACAAAACTGATGGAAAATAGAACCAACTTATGCTCTTCTGAGTTGGAAAAGTTATAGCAAGAGTATGGAATCATAACCAACTTTTCATACTACTACAATGCAGTTGCCAATAGGTAGATAGAGGCTTTAAACCATACTCTGTCGAATATAATCTAGAAGATGTTGGAATATGATAAGAAATAGTGTCCAAAAAATATAATTGATTCTTTATGGGCTTATCAAACCATGACCCACACTACCAACTAGGAAACCCCATAGTCAATAGTATATGGAAGAGATGTTGTTTTCCTATCAAAGTTCAATCGTTATCGCTCTGCGTTACTTTTTGTTATCAACTATCCAAGGATGAGAAATCCCAGAAATATTTTTTTGTTTTGGATCAGCTAGATGAGAAAAGGATTTTCACTTTTCACTATTAGGAAGTATACCGAAATCAAATCGCACGGGCCTTTAACAAAAAGGTTCTCCTCTAGTATTTCATTGAGGGAGAGATGGAGTTGGCCTATAGAACCCCAATGATACTTGGGAAGAAACCCCCAAAGTTTGAGCCAAAAATTGGAGGGACCATATGTCATACATAAGATCTAATCCATTGGAACATATTCTTTAATATCAACGGATGGAAAACTGATCACAGCTCCCACCAATACATGGTTTCTTAAGAAATACTTCGTGCAACAGCGACACCTGAAACATAGCTATAAGACATTAAACTGCCTATAATATTCCTCCTAATCACATGAAAATAAACTTCATGATAATATTTTCGTAATAATATGATAATAAACTGCATGATAAGATCATCCTAATCTCACGATGATAAACTACATGATATAATCATCCTTACCGAACGATGTTAAACTTCATGGTTAGACCAACATAGAAAAGAAAACTATTATAACTACAAGTTTCTTTATTCCTAACCTTGTAGGACACATAGTAATGCATGTATTTAACCATCCCACCCTAGCCATAAGAAAAAATAATTCCCTTTTCCCCTACATATATGCCAAACCACTATAGAAAACATTCAGAACTACATATGGCTTCATCCATGCACATTCAAGATACATAGTGATGCCTGGATTTCACATCCTAGTCCAAGCACCCAGACAAAAAAATGCCCCTTCCATCATTCATAGGTCATACATGCACAAGGGAATCGATTAAGGGTCATAACTGCATGACATTAAAATGGAATGTTCCTCAAGAATCTTTTAAGACCCGATTCTTAGTGTTATGAGATCCCAAACATTCCTCTGATTTCCTGTAAAAAAAATCCAAAGAGATGAAAGAAATTCCATATTTGAATTTTGAAAACATAAGGATTCAAAGGATCACACTTCCCACTACATATGAGTTAGATATATAAAAAGGATTTAGAAGTTCCTGACTAATCATAGTCTGGATATTTCTAACATTCCCAGACACATATTTCCCATTTGTCAAACTCCAAACTCAAGAAAAGCTTCGGTCCCCATAAACATTCACTTCTATATGATATGGAATTCCAATGTCCTTAGAACACCTTTGTTTGACTATGAACATCATGCCCCAGTGGCTTTGCACATGTCTCCTACAAAACAACCTTCAACCAAAGGAAAATTCATGTTCAAGAGAATCATTTTCTACCATTGTACGCCCAATGGCTTCCATGACCCATGTCATTCCTCTTGATCCAAGGGCCCCTGTAGGACTATGGTTTACACCTTATATCATCATTCATGTATATGTAATATTATCATATCCCGACCACAATTAAATCAAATCTATTTGTGGTCTTTGTGAAAAGTTGTATCTACAACACAACAATGAACTGTGTTGCTAACATCCACACAGAATAATGCTAATCTAAAATTCCAAAAGCATCTCGATTGCATAACATTAAACTACACCACACAATGGAAATACATAGATTATTATCTTATCTTAGTCTCCTCAAAAAAATTCCTTCCCTTGCTGCTTATGGGCATGACCTATGCAAGGAATGTTCATTAAGAATATTATGTAACATGGCTTCCGCCTAAAAGGATGTGTGGTGGACCCAAATTCAATGATCCAAACCCAGACCGAGAATGTATTGAAATTTCCCCTCCTATATGCACAAATTGAATCAACACAAGGAATCCCCTAACAAGTCCTATCAACAGGGATGTATAATGGCCATAGTATTTCTCTTATTTCATATTAGGATTACCCTATATCCACCCCACATGATGATACTTTGTGTGGAATTCATCCTTGTTACATGTAGTTAAACAAGATAGCATTGGTGTAAGAATAAAATGTTCCCCACCATTGGTTATTCCATTCTTATGTGGTGACCTAAAATCCTCATAAACCCTTGTTTCTCAAACCAACCATAGATCACGTGAGCTTAGGGACCTTAGAAGGAGATACACCATGACATCATAGAAAATTAGTCCAGGAGTTTTGTTCAAGCATCATGACCCTAAATGGAATGTTATGGTTCCATTCCCTATAAGGAACAACATTTCTTGGTCATATGACATTAAACTATATCATACTCCAATGATGGGAAGAATCCATCCCAAACATATGAGTCATATCTATTTAGGGGTTTACCCGATCCCATGAATGAATCATAGCCCAAACATCTCTAATATATCTAGATACACTCGTAAAATACATCAAACTCCTTACTTTGAGTAATCTTGAATTTTCAAAATCCTCCATGGACATCATAGATTGAAGGCCAGTGTCCTACTAACACCTTTTTTTGACTATGCACATCGTGCCCCGGTGGCTCTGCATATGTCACCTACAAAACAGTTATCAACTAATGGAAAATGTGTCCTTAGGAGACTCATATTCTACCTCAATATGCCTAACAGCTCCCAAGGCTTGTGACATCCCTCCTAATTGAAGATCCCCCAAGGTCAAGGTTTACATTCTCATTCATAACCATGTATTTGATATATTAGAACATCCTGTCCTGATTCACCTCTAGTTTCTAAAGGCTTATGTAAAATAAAGATACCCCGTCCATACACGTGAAGTTCATCTGTGTACAAAAAAAATCCCCACTTATTTATATTTTTTCAAATAAATGTTAATTAAATGATATTCCCCCATTCATGTTTTGGTGTCCCTCCTTTCATAAGCCATACTTCGGGTCTAGAAAATTCCCAATCTTTATAATCCTTCATGACCATCAGAGATGGATGTCGAGTGTCCTGCAGACACCTTTTGTGGACTATACACATCATGATCTAGTAGCTCTGCATATGTAGTCTACAAAAAGGCCATCAAAAAACTGTAAATTTAGCTTTGGGATAGTCCTTTCTAGTGTCTGTATGCCCGCATGACATTTATGTACTATCTCACTCCCCGGATTTAGAAACCCCCTAGATTATAGTTTTTATAATTGTTGTAACACCACAAGATTTTGAAAATAAATTTAATATTCACTGAATGAAACACTGAGTCTCTACAAAACACCACTTTGTTATAACATAGATAGGTACCATAATTTTTCCACCTTCGTGATTTTAATTTTGAAAAACTAATATACACGGTTGCGTTCAATAAGATATTTAGAGTATGATAAGACAAACTTAGTTTTTAGTGAATTGTGACATACCCTTATGAATAGTAATATGAACCTTATGAATAGTAAAATCTATTATTATTTTATTGCATTATGGTTATAAGATAATAATATCTTGATTAATTTTTCAAGGTGATATAAAACGAATTATAGTTTTAAAATTTTTTTTTTTTGAATAAATTATTATTTTTTTAAAAATGAAATTAATTAAATAAAATATATTATTTTCAGAAAATGGAGTTAATTTTTAAAATCTATGTCTCGAAAAAATGGTTAGGGGGAATTTCTGGGATTTTTCTAAAATAGTCAATTTTTTTATGAATAGTAAAATACAACAATTTACAGTATATATACATTATCAGTTAAATTTACCATTTCAAGAATCATGGAAGATGTAAGAAAACATGGTTTTAACTCACATTAACATATTACTATTCTTGGCCACAAGAATCAATACTATTTGTTTCATTTGGAAAAATAATAAAATCGTGAGTAAAATAATGGGAAAACCCTCATCTCCTCCACTATAAATCCCCCCCCCCCCCTCACTCCCTCTTCTCTTCACTTTTATCATGCCTTGTGCCTTATCAAAATTCTTCTAAAATATTCTCCCAATATCCACCCACACTTCCAACCACCCTTGGTCTCATAAAAAAGATCAAAACCTCTCCCCTAAAGAGGCTCTCAAGGAAGATTACTTCAAGAGGTAAATTCCTCTTTTCATTTATTTTATTTCCAGTTCCTTTCTTTTGTTTTTATTTCCTCACCTCCTTTCATCCAAATGTTGTGATGAATCTAGTAAATTAAATGTGGTGGAATTTTTTATGATAAAGTAATAATTCTTCATCATCTCTCCTTTCGCCTTCATTTATACATGAAATGAAAATACCATCTAAGATGTGTTAATTTATCACATTCAAGGACGACTGGTTTTCAATTTATATTACCTTCTTCAATTATGGTAATGAAACCATTCTGATGGCTGAACCAGACTATAATATTTATATTTTAACTTATGTAAGGTTCTGAAATCCTTTTGTACACAGGATAATAATTTATTGATCCAAATGAGTTCATTGTGAACAAAAAATCGCAAATTAACCCAAACAATTTTCATTAAAGTTTTATGTAATGATTCATCTCCACTCAAAATAACCAAATGAATTTTATAACCATGTAATATTATGGTTGTTAACTAATATGATACAACTACTATTCTGTACAACCATTCTCATTCTACATGTTTATCCATACATGAATATAAGTAAACTGGTCATGAAAACCAAGGAACAAAACACTCCCAAACAATGAAATTGAATCTCTTAACCCATAAAAAGGTCATGAATGAATATAATAAGGATATAATAAATCAATTAAATGTATTGGAGATTTTGGTATCATTAATTTATGAACAAAAATTTGATTATTCAGTTCATTAAGATCAATTGAGGAACACCTTCAGACTTAAGCTAAGGGTTTTCTACCCGAACCACCATTTTCAATTGGGTTATTCTTATTCTCTAAATACCTCAATTATGTTCTTATATTTTCATATTTACTCTTCATATATTATTTGATAATTTTAAATATATAAGTTCCAACCAGATTCCTACTTTCATTTTTGAGGATTTTTATGTTTTAAAAGGATCTTTCAAAAATTCACCCTGAAATACAAACAAGATTCAAAGGAATTTCTAAAATTATTACCTTTTTTCAAGGTAACTTTATTGTAACACCCCAAGCTTCTACGGTACGTTTCCCTTCGAATAATGCGATAGCGTGTGTTGTACGCAACCTCGAGTTCTAACACACACCACAACTAATTAAACTAGCCGTTGTGAATAGTAATACCTACTTTTTGAAATCATATATATTTTATATTTCAAAATGGACTTCATTTTTGGATTCGGAATATCGAAATTAGTCTAGGGTGAAATTTTGGTACATTTCGGATAACTTTCATATTTTGATGAATAGTGAAAATTACTAAATTTTAATTAAAAACAACTTTTTTAATCAAATTAATTACTAGTGATAAATTATGAATTTGAGTGGTTTTAAAGTATATTTAGAATATATTTTTACCATTTAATATAATTTTGGTCATTGGACATAATTTTACAATTAAACCGAACATAAACAAGTGTCAATCTTTTGATAGTTATTATCTCTTAAAAACACGCTTTTTGTTTTAACAGCGGGAATTGATTTTAAATTAATTTCTGCCACTTCTGTGTTTTGAATTTAGGAAAATGGATTCCATATTTGGAATCAGGATGTTCAAATTGTGTAAATAGGTAACTTTTATTTTTATACATTTTGAATAGTTACTGTGGTAAATATTTTATTTACCATGGTTAAAGGGTAAATCCGGTAAATAAGGGTTAAAAAAATAATATTATAATAATACAAAATTACCCTAGAACGTGTCCTAACCTTATTGGTGGACACATACCCGACCATGGGCATCCTTGGGTCAATTTGGGGACCCCTTGGAGCCACTTGTATGTGGTAGGGACACATTATATTAATAAAGTTAAAATAAAAATAAAAATGGCATAAGCTTACATCTTTTAGAAGAACAATTTTTACATAGGGTTATACATGTTGTATTTTCGATTATAAATATTCATTAGAAAGCTAAAAAGATTTCCTACATAATGATGTTTTATTTATAATTTTTAGACATTAAATAATTTATTTTATTTATGACACAATGATGATGCAGTAATTACTAAAATAGTAAAAAATTAACATAATTGATATTATAAATACCCAAATAAATATAATATGAAACTTTTAATGAATTAAAATAATTTTCTAGGATAACATGATATATTAGTATTGATTTAATGGACTTTGTTCGAAGTAATCAATCTGTTATGAGTTTCACAAAAATCAACTATTGAATAGTGTCAAAATTGACATAAAAGAGTTCTTAAAACAAATATTATATTATTAATTGATATTAAATTCCTAAAAATCTAAGGTTCGGCCAAGAGACTTATATTATGATAGGTTAATCATTAATGGACCACTTGGGGGTCTCTTGGATGTATATGGTAAGTTTATTAACCATATTATATAAAAATACAAAGAGACATTGTAAAAGTGAAACTAATTAACTTAGAGTTAATACTTAAAGATAAGGTTAATATAAG